>JAQPPZ010000139.1:13077500-13815625 GCA_028583015.1 Wollemia nobilis | reverse complement strand
GATCTCGAGTGCTCGCTCCTCCACCCCGAGCTCTGAGCCGTGTGGCCTCATCCTGCAGCGTCTGCACCTGAGCTCGGAGGTGGGCAACCTCAGCCCGGAGAGCCATCGTCTCGCTGCTCTCCCCTACATCGACACCCTTGCCCTTATCAGGTGATGGTGGTCTCTCCCCCTACTATGAAGGGAGTCTCTCCTCCCTCCGCCCTATCTCCTATGGCCTCTATGGAGCCTGACCCATCCTCTGGCGTCTCTCCTATGGGGACCGTCGTTGCTCTCTCCCATCGTGACCCCATGCTACCTCAATGGTAGCCTAGCACCGCCTCCCCATCCGGTGCACCACGATATGCACTGGACCCTATGCCCTCATCATCCGAGGAGGACGGATGCCTATGTACCAGGCATCATATCCATCAATCACCCCAGCATCGTCACCATCCATTGGCTGGATGGGGGCATCGTCCATGTCTTGACTCTAGAATCATTGCATGTCTGGAGCCCCGCTCAATGTAGTACTATCTCAAATAGTTCGGGAGTACTCATAATCCCTGAGAGAAGGGATCCCCTACTGTAGACCGAACTACCATAGTACCCGATCGTAGCGGTGGAGCTCTACCTCTCCCCGCTCCATCCTCAGCCAGTAGACTCGCTTGATGCGAGCCAGCTCCTGCCCATCCTCTGCCCACCCGGGGTGCTCTCGCCATGGCCTCCAGGTGATCTGGTCTAGGATGAGGTCATCCAGCAACCTCCATGACATCGATAGATCTATCCGCCATTGTGACCCTCTCTGTAGCCACCAATAGTAAACCCGGGGCCTCTCTCGGTCAACCCCTATCAATGGGAGCCCTATCGGCCTCCGCACCGTGATGTGCTCCCAGCACCAAATCTGTAGCAGCGATGTCAAGACCAGACATCGACCTCCCTTGTATACGACCCCATGCAGGATCCTATACAAGCGACATAGTACAAAGCTACCCCATGTAAATCTGTACCCGTGGTCTCTCATGTCGCAAACTATGTCTGAGAGCACCCACGGTAGTCTGCACCCGCTCTGGTGGCACAACAGTAAGCCACCGACCACCCCTGCCAAAACTTGAGTCAGCCTGGATGCCCCAGGCATCTGCCTTAGAGACTCAATGTTCACCCCGCCCTTCTCTAGGGTGAAGCTCGGGTCTCCGGTCAGTCTCATCATCGCCTGGCCCTGATTGGCCGTAGGCATCATGAGCCATCCCTGTATGGGGATCCTCATGATCCTCCATACGTCCTCTAGTGTGGGAGCCATCTCCCCTATCGGTAGTCGAAAGTAGGATGACCCCGGATACCATCTCTCTGCTAGGGCTGTCAGAAGCCCTATGTCCGTCGGTACTTGTGGCATCTCTGCCACATGTCGTAGCCCGACCTGTGCTAGTCGATCATGCTCTGCCTGGTCGAGAGCGGCCAAGTCATCTCTTAGCCCATCGTATTTCCATTCTTGGCTCTTTAGTAATCCCCTCTGCAAAACAAACAATAAAACAACAAAAATTCATTAATCAACCAATCATTAAAATAAAATTAAAAACATTTTAATCAAGCTTAATTTCTTAAAGATGATATCGTCCACCATTGGATGATATCATCCCAAATTTGGCAAAATCATCCTTTTTAGGATGAATTCATCTTCGATTTTGCAACTTGGGGATCGCCCCTTGTTGAACGGGATCGCCCCTAGTTCACCGATTTCGCCCTCCGACGAAATCGATGATCTAGGGACGATTTCGATGAAATCGGGACGATTTCGATGACATCATCGTCGATGGCCTAAAAATGGCCGTGATGCCCCAAACAGTCAAAATTTAAAACAAAAAATTGCACAAAGTAAAATCAAACCTAATCTACTAGGATTAGATCCTTACCCGTAGCCCGCGTCGGACCTCTGTCGCTCTGTGCGCTGTCTCCACCATTGTTTCTCTCTGTAGAGCTCTGGAACAGTAAAAATGAATAGTAAAAAATGAATTAGGGTTTTCCCTATTTTTCTTAATTTTATTCAAAATCAACAACATTTTAATTTTGCTTTTTCATGTTTTTACCTCAAACGTTCGATTTGGGTAAAAACACGGAGGGGGCACCATAGTCAACAGTCGTACGATTCGACCTAGAATCGTCATCTAAAAAATTGAGTAAATTTTTGCTTTCTCGTAAAACGGGAAAAACTCGTCTTTAACGCATTTTCTTCGAAAAATTCGCTAAAGAGGGGGCAAAATGTAGCACCCTAAAATTGGCACAATTAAACCCTTAGTAAAAGATAAAAGATAAAAATTTAAATTTTAACCCCAAAACTGCCCCAAAACCGCTTGTTACCCACTTCCCTTCTTTTTCGCACCATTTTTAGGATTTGTTTTGACCGTTGGACGATATCATCGCATATCAGACGAAATCATCCCCGATCTGACGAATTCATCTGGAATAGAGCGTCCAGACGATTTCATCCTAAAACTGAATGTTCATAATTAGCTTCTGTTTCAATAGCCTCTCCAACTTTGGCAGAAGCGCGTCTGTGCAGTTGGAGATTCCCCTGTTGGAGATCTCCTAGATTGGGATGATCTCCAACCTCCTAGCCTCCCCTTAATCCTATATAAACTAGGATTTTTCTAGTTTATCCCCCTGACTCCCCTTCCCTGACTCCCCTTCTTGACTCTCCTGAACCCCCTAGCTGATGGATTTCCCTATAGATTTAGTTCCTTATACACTAGAGCATCCTCGCACTACTATCTGCATCCTGTATTTCATGTTTTCTTGCAGGAACTCTACTATTTTTCAGTCGAAGCTAGCTCGGATCGTCGCAAATGATCTTAGATGATTTCGGATGATCTTGTCGAGGAGCGCAGATGATCTCGTACGATTGGAGGTGATCCCGACTGTAGTCCAGATTGGGGGCAATCAGAGCCCGGAGTTTGCATTTTCTTAAACTATTTCTGTATTTTCCCATTGTAATTCTACATTATCTTAAGTTATTATGTTTATGCATCTTGGAGTTCACCTCATTTAGCATAACCGCATGATAAAGTTAAAATCAAACATTAAATCTATTGCATTTCTCTTGTTTGTTATTTGAATCCATTATTTAGGCATGTTTACTATTATTGCTATCATTCTCTATTGCTTCTGCAGTTGCATATTTGGTATTTTGTATCTATTTTTGTGATTGCAGGTTTCTGATGAATTCGTTTGACGAATTCGTCAGATTTCAGATGATTCCATCTGATCTCAGATGACCGACTATGATTTGAGATGATTTTGTCTCATTTCAGATGATTATGTGTAGTTTGAGATGATCTGAACTGCTACAAGACTCAGAACCTTCATCAGACATCCGGAATCAGGTATGATCTGTCCTAATTTGCATATTCTCTGTGTTTAGCACTCATTTCTATTTTTTGTATCCATTTAAATCAGTATTGGCATATAGAATAGTTTAGATTCATCTTGGCCAAACCTAGGAGTTGAATGATTAAAGTACAAAATGAACACATTAAACCCATTCTCAACCTAGGCGTGGAAACTGCCACTCAAAAGTTTCCTGGTGAACCCACCATCCGTCAAAAATTCACCTTTATACTCCTCCCCTGAGAGGCGGGACCTTCAAAGGGCCTCTCAGTCCGAGGTATTGTCCCATCCTTCTCGCATCCCCCTTTCGGGCGCGGATCCTATAGCCTGAGGGTAAGGATGCAAAAAATTTGGAGCGATACAACACTACTACTATTATGAGTATGGGTGATAAGGGTTGAGACTATTAGAGATAAGAGAGGAGTCTCACCCACCATTTTAACCATCCTAAAGCAGCCATGTGGAGGAGAGGATGATTATTTAAATCAATAAAGTAGTCTTTTCATGTTTTGGTCCAATCAAAATTGAACAAGTTCATAAGAGAACAAACCACCTAATTTCCTTTCTAATATGGAAGTAATTAAATTAAATAAGCATATTCAAAAAGGTAAATCTCTACTTTAGAAATTGCCCAATTTAATATTTTCACAAAATCACAATAAGCTTTATGACATTTTTCAAATGCATACAAAATATTTCTAAAGTAATTTGTAAGATGCAAACCCATTACATAATGTGCATTTTCCAAGGTAAGATTTAAAAATGCCAATCTCTTACAAAATTGCTTGTGGAATTAAATACATCACACAAATGGCAAACACAAGCAAACGATGCATGCTCAATATTCCTCATTACCATTTTTCCTTTAAGTGAGTGGGTATTTTAAGATGCTCTTAGTTATCACCACCCATATTTGAAGGAGACTAGTAATGATGGGAACATGAGCACTTACCTATTGAGTTGTCATTATCATCATTTCCCTTCTCATCTCTGGTGGTCAATCTCCACCTATGAGAGTACCTATTCTTGCAATCAAGTAATGCAATGCAACATCATTTTATCTTAACAAAAACATACATATTGCAAACATATCAAGTATTGAAACCAATCATCAATACATAAATAACATCTTAAGAGAGTTCTTCCAAGGTGGGTCGTGACATACTCCCCCCTTGGATTAAACATAGTCCCTTGTGTTTCTCCTGCAATATTACATAAAAGCCAATAAAAACATAGTTTTTGCATAGTCTCCACTTTCCATAAGTGGTATATAGTTCAACCTGTATTATTACATAATATCATCAAATAAATAAGGAAAATGTCTTTTCATGTCTTCCACTTTTTCCCAAGTGGCATTCTTGTTAGAATATTGGTCCCACTGGACCTTGCACTGATCAATATTTCATTTCCTCATTGTCTTGGAATGAAATTCCAAGATCTTCATAGGTTTCACTTCACAGGTTGTCGGATCTACCATCTACAAATTAGAAACATCTAACACATGGTCAGGATCAACAATATATCTCCTAAGTAGGGATACATGAAAAGTGTTATGGATCTTTGATAGGTTAGGTGGTAAGTCAAGCCTGTAGGCTACTGGACTTATTTTCTCCACAATTTCAAAGGGTCCAACAAATCTAGGATCCAGTTTTATTGATTTGATGGTGCTTTTCTTAGGTTTTACCCTTAGAAACACTCTGTCACCCACAAAGAATTCCCTAGGTGTTCTCTTCAAATCAGCATAGCTCTTCTATCTATCCATGGCTTCCTTGAGCCTCTATCAGATTAGTCTTAGCTGCTCTTCCATTACTCTGACCATTTCTGGTCCAATGACAACCCGATCCTCTGGATTATCCCAAGATAACGGAGTCCTGCATCATCTGCCATACAAGGCTTCAAAAGGGGCCATCTTCAAGGAAGAATGATAGCTATTATTATAAGAAAACTCAACCAGATACAAATAGTCTTCCCAACGAGACTTTTGGTCCATGCAATACATGCGCAACATATCTTCCAAGACTTGGTTAACCCTTTCTATCTATCCATCCATTTTTGGATGATATGCAAAACTGATATTCAAAGTTGTGCCAATTGCATGATGGAGAGCCTACCAAAACTCAGAAGTAAACCTAGAATCCCTATCAGAGATAATCATCTTCGAAAATCCATATAACCTAAAAATTTCTTTGGCAAATCTATTGGCAATGACTACAACATCATCTGTGGTACTCCCTGGTATAAAATGTGCAACCTTGGTAAGTTTATCTACTACAACAAAAATTGCATCATGTTGGTATTTTGTCTTAGGCAAACCCACAATAAAATCCATTGATATAACCTACCATTTTTGAATGGGTATATCATGGGAATACAATTTTCCTGTTGGATGCTGATGTTCAGCTTTCACCTTCTAACATTGCAAACATCGTGCCACAAAATTTGTAATGTCTTTCTTCATGCCAGACTAGTAAAAGGTCTTTTTCATGTTTTCCCTCATCTTGGCTCCTCCGAGATGAGCGAAATAAGGAGAATTATGAGCCTCATGCATAATTACTCTCCTCAAATTACCCATTTTAGGTATAACTACCCGATCCTTAAAGCATAAGAGTCCATCCTTTATGCTATAATCTTGATTTTCATTTAGGTTTTGTTCTATTTTAGCCCAAATCTCACTACATTCTGGATATAGGTACTATATTTTCCTAACTTGCCCCATTAAATCCACATGACTACGGGTCAAAGTGGCTATGTGCTTCCTTCTACTTAGAGCATCGATGACTTTATTCTCCTTACCTTTGATATATTCAATACCAAAGTCATACTCTTCTAAGAATTCGATCCATCTTCTTTGTCTAGCATTCAACAATGGTTGAGTAAAAATATACTTCAAACTCTGATGATCGGTCCTTAATTCAAATGGTCTACCCACCAGATAATGTCACCAAATTTTCAAAGCATGCACAACTGTGACAAGTTCTAAATCATGAGTAGCATAATTAACTTCATGCTTTTTGAGTTTTCTAGACTCATATGCTACCACAAATTTATCTTGGGATAGGACTCCTCCTAATCCTTCCAAAGAGGCATCAGTGCAAACAAAAAAATTCCCTGAAGGATCTAGAATTTTTAATATAGGAGCTGAGGTAAGCTTCTATTTAAGAAAATTAAATGTAGCTTCACATTTTTCTGTCCATTTAAACTCCTTTCCTTTCTTTTGAAGGTTGGTTATTGGATAAGCAATCTTGGAGTAATCCTTTACAAACCTCCTATAGTAACCTAACAAACCCATGAAGCTTCTTACTTCTATCACATTTGTTGGAGGTGGCCAATTCAGAATGGCTTCTATCTTCCTTGGATCTACAACAATTCCATCTGCTGATATGATATGTCCCAAGTAATGTACTTGTGGGACATAGAATTCACACTTAGATAAATTCCCATAGAGTTGGTTTTTCCTTAGCAACTCTAGCACTATCCTTAAGTGCCTATCATGTTCTTCTCTACTATAGGAATAAATCAAAATATCATCTAAGAATATCAACACAAATTGATCCAATTATTTTCTGAACACACTGTTCATCAAATTCATGAAGGTTGCTGGTGCATTAGTCAATCCAAATGGTAGGACTATGAACTCATAGTGTCCATACCTAGTTTTGAATGCAATTTTATGAGTGTCCTCTTCTCGAATTCTTAGTTGATGGTATCCTGATTTGAGATCAATCTTTGTAAAAATAGAGGCACCTTTCAATTGATCAAACAAATCTTCTATCCTTGGAAAAGGATATCTATTCTTGATATGTTGCCTTATTTAGCATTCTATAGTCTATGCATAGCCTTAATGAGCCATATTTCTTCTTTACAAATAAAATAGGTGCTCCCCAAGGTGATACACTTGGTTTTATTAACCCTTTCTCTAGCAACTCTTGAAGTTGCACTTTCAATTCTTGCATTTCGATGGGGTTCATTCTATAGGGAGCTCTATGGATAGGTTCAATGCCTGGAATTAGCTCTATAGTGAAATCAAATTCATGCTTTGGTGGTAATCTAGGTATTTCATCAAGGAAAACATCCTAAAATTCTTGCAAGAGTGGAAACTTTCTAATTACTTCTTCCTTTGGGACTTCTTCCTTTTCCTTGAGTTTGACCACATAAACCAATCCTCCTTTTCTAATGGTTTTCTTCAATTGCATTACGTGATATTAGTAGTGGTTGAAATTCCCTCACTTCACTATACATCCTTAACCTTTCCTTATCTTCATTGGTAAACTCAATCCATCTCTCTTGGAAATTTACCAAGGCTTTGTGGGCCTTCAACCAATCCATTCCTAAGATGATGTCGAAAGCATGTAAGGGTGCTACATATAGATGCCACCTAGTAAAGCCATTGGGTAGAGTGATTCTAGTTGGGGAAAAACATTGGTTAACATAGTATGTTTGACCAGACCCATACTCAACTTTCCACCCTTGTGCCAAAGATCCTAGATTTTTTGGCATATCCCTGACTAGGTTACTAGAAATAAAGCTATCAGTAGCCCCACTATCAATTAAAATTTTAACTTCTTTATCAAAGAGTTTACCATTCAGGAGTAGAGGTGTAGCTTGTCCCTCCAAGTTTTGCATTGTTGTTGTTGCATAGATCTTATGGTTAGGCCTATCTATGTACTAGTGCTTGCATGATTGTGGACAATTAATGGCAAAATGTGGACCTCCACAATTAAAGCACTTAATATTTTTCTAGCTCGAATCTCCTTCTTGAACCTATTTTCCTGCATCCACTACTTGTAGTGGAACTGGCTACTTTGGAGCCTGGTAGTTTCTATTGTTGTTGTTGAAGTGGTTGTGATGGTTATTCTTTTGGTGAAATCCTTTCTTGAAATTCTTTTTACCCCCATTATTTTGCTTTTCAAACCTTGGATTTCCTTTGTTCTGTTGACCACGTTCATGTTCCCACTTCCTCTTCTTCTAAAACTTACGTCCCTTTCTTGACCAATTTGTGGAATTATTATGGGTCTCAGTGGTTTCCTAGGTAGACTCTATTCATCGAGCCATATCATATGCTTCTTGTATAGTCTTGTGATTGTGCACACCTATCACATTTCTTATCTGAGGTTTCATTCCTAGAATGAATTTTTGTATCTTCATCTCATCATCATGGTCATATGATGGCACATACTTGAGTAGTCTCACAAATTGCTCAAAGTACTCCTCCACGAACTTTGTTTCTTGTTGAAGCATAATAAATTCCTTGTATTTATTCAGGTAAAATTGCTTTGTGAGAAATCTCTTCTTGAAAGCATCCACAAAAATTTCCCACTTCAACTTGTTTGGCTTGATCTTATGTCCTTTTCTATAGGTGTTCCACCATGTACATCCTGAATCTCCTAGATGAACGGTGGAAAATGTGGTTTTGGTTTTAGAGGAATAATTTCTCATAGAGAAAAAAGTTTCCAATTACTCTAGCCAAGAGTCAACTGCATCTTCACCACCCTTTCCAATGAATTTTGTCACCTTAATATTCTTTATATCCTTACCCATTTCTATCTCAATACGGGCCATGCCTTCTCGATCATCAGTATCCTGATCAAGTATAGCTTCAAATTCCCTAACCTCAGGGTCCTCATTCACATCATCAATAGGATTTCCAACTTTTGGACTTCCCATCTCAGGGTTGTTGTTTTGTGAACTAATAGTCTATAGGATCTGGTTAATTTGTCCTTGCATCATGGAGACAACAGTAGTAAGATTCTCCATGTCCTTGTTGGAATTCCCTGAACTTTCTCCTATTTGTCTAGGCTCGGTACTATCTGGACTAGCTTGTTGCAAAGTTCCCTTTCTCTTGCTTCTCAAGTTTGTCACCATGTTTTTCCTGGGGTAAATAGTTGTGTTAAATTCCAATATTTTTCCATAGTTGAAATTCTAGATTACTATCTAAACGTAGATTTCAACATAAAATTCCCAAAGTAGTCTACTATTTCTAGGTTCACTCCCTAGTTTACTCCGATAACTCTGGTTGCTATTGGCAGTTTTGACACCATGCCACATTAAATTTTTTATCAAATTTTGTTGAATAGTTTTTATTGTAAAAGCAACAAATACAGTGAATCAATGTTGCAGTGTTTTCTATAATATGTTGTAGTTTATTTTTATGTGTTAGTCTTATTTTTATTTTTTCATGGGTATTGTGCTTGGAAATAATGGGTGTTATAAGGTAAAATGGTTGTGGAAAATGTTGTGTAAAATTAGTTGAAATTGCTTTAAGACATCAACAAAAATAGTGCCTAAAGACTAAGGGTAAAGTGGACATAACACCCTTTTTACCCTAAGTGAAGGGTGAAAACCCTTATCACCCTTCCCTGAGGTGAAGACATCCTTATTTTCTTGAAAGTTTCATTTCCAAGTAAATGTAAGAGCAAAAATATGTTCACCCCAAAAGTAGGACGAAAAACCCATTCACCCCACTTTGGGATGAATGTAAATTTGAAAGGGAAAAAAATATATTAAGTCAGCAAATATGACTTCACCCCAAGTGAGAGGTGAAAGTCCCTTTTGCCCCTCCTTGGGATGAATTTTTTTTTAAAGGAAATATTCATGGTGGCCCTAAGTTGAGGTGTGATGACAATGGAAAGGAGTATGTTCACCCTAAAGGTGGGGCAAAAGCATCGTTCAACCCAATTTGGGGTGAACATCATAAAAAAATAAAGGACAATTTACCCATTCGGTGCTTTGAAAAGTTAATTGGACTTTCACCTCAGGTGAGGGGTAAAACTCCCTTTCACCCATTCCTGGGGCGAAAGCCCAAAAATGGTGAGTTTGGAGGTGTTGCATCGTGGAATCCACTAAGGTGCCATTCATGGAACAATAATGTTTTTTGCCCTCATTTTGGGCGAACACCAAGAAAAGGTAGCAAGGTGGCAAGTTACGAGATTAAAAGGTCAAGGTTATTTCACCCCAAGAGGGATGAAACTACCTTTCACCCCTCTTTGGGGTGAAAGCATATGGGAAAGAAGAACGTTGTGGGCCCCATAGTGGCACATATTAAAAAATAAGTTTTTAATGGTTTTGCCCCAAGTGAGGGGTAAAAATCCCATTCACCCCTTCTTGGGGTGAACGTATATTTCAAAGTTAAAATAGAGTTTCTAAAGGAAGCAGCCATCAGTGCTTTCACCCTAGGTAAGGGGTGAAACTCCCATTCACCCCTTCCTGGGGCAAAATGACATGAAGATGGTTAAAAGCGCTAAATATGAAAATGAAGGCATAAAAAATGTGTTTCACCTAAGGGAGATTGCTATTACGATTATGGGGTAGATGTGATGCATTAGTTTTAAAATGAATCAAGCTATGGGTTGTGTATTCAACAAAATTATATGGAGTAATGCAAAGCGTGACTTAGAGGCATAGATTGAGTGAAATAATAAAAAATAATGCTTTGTGGGTGCCCTCTCCACCAAAAAGCATGGATAAGAAGGAAGTGGAGAAATTTAAATGGAGCAATTTTGCCCATCTTCACCTTTTGCTCTTTTTTGGGTGAATCAATTTCAAGCATCAAATAATACTTTTCAAAGGTGCCCATATCATACAAATGATGATAATTTAATGATTGAGGTGAAGAGTGACTACAATTTCTAATTTTATGCTAAAAATGCTACATGATGAATAATCATAGGGTGATTTTCATGAGTTCTTGTAGCGACCCCGGGAACGCATGCACCGCTCTTTACTCTACTTGCAGTATTGTATTGAAGATGAAATAAAAAGACCACATAAAGCATATAACATAGAAAACACAAAAAATAGTTCCTTTTTATTAATATTGAAATCCAGCTACATGTCGTTCCCTCTTAGGGATACCCATTTCGATACAATACGTTACAAATAGGAAAAGAGTGCCCCTTTCATGAAGAGGTGGTGTGCTTATAAAAGGCTTCTCGGTTTTGCACATGGAAATGCATGAGGACTTACAGATTCCTCCTTCTCCAGGTCTGTTTCCTAGATGGATCCCTTTGCTCGTGTATGTTGCTAATCTATCTAATGAACCTGTAGTCCTATGATCATCGAAATAACAAAACACACTTAGATGTTCGAGACTGCATCCTCGGATGAGGTTTTTGGTGATAAAATAATTTAACGAAAATATACTAAAACTATGCCATGAAATCATGTAAATCTATGCTAATGATATGGAAACATGAAGAAATAGAATAAAAGAAGCTATATCTAAAATATAAGCTAAGCCTACGAGCCACTGTCCAAGATAGCGGCCGTTAAGGTAAACCTTAATCTCTTTACCCCAAAGCTATGGGTCAAAGCCTGTATTTTGATGTTGAAATAAAAGGTGTTATGCTCTTCAATTCGTCAGGGCTTCACCGTACACGTGATCTCAAAGAGAACTCTCCAATTCTCAAAAGCTCTCCTCAATAAAATATATCTTGATGCTAGAATATTGTATCCCTATATATATCTTTGGTGCTCTTAGGCTTGCACCTTTTATAGTGTGAAACCCTAGGTCTATGTCCAAGCCCTAGGAATGAATTTATCATGCATAGTGCAAGTTAGCATGAGAGGATTTTGTCCATTGTCTATGTTTGAAGGCCGGTTAACTAAAATCTAACTGCCCACTTGAGTCTTCTATGCGAACTAGTCATTACCATGAGAATATTTTATCCTTTGTTTATGCTTGGAGGTCAGTTAACTAAATTTTAAATGTAAACTCAAGTCTCCTATGTGAAATGGTAATAAAAAGGAATGCAAAGTTACTCCCGCTCACCTTTATTACATGCAGACTACCACTTCCACCCAATATTAGGCCTATTTTTTGGTGAATTGCTTCTTATGGCTTAGTTGTTGTCATTTGTAGTAGCTAATATCTGGCTGCTGTCATCTGTAGCGGCTAAGGTCTGGCTGCTCTAGGGTTGAGCGGCAAGGATCTGGCCGCTCTTAGCTTGAGAGACTAGGCTTGGATGGCTTGAAAAGGTCCCAAATGAGTGGTGAGAACCACTTTTGATGCTTGGAAAGTCTAATATTATGTCTTATGATCTTATGAATGTGTCTATGTGAGCATATTCCCTAAGCATGACACGATTTAGGTGTCTATATATGCCTCTTTTTGCGATGCGTTGTGTGAAAAACACAACACTGAGCAAAAATGTAGACTGATATGTTTGTCAGGTGTATGGTTATCAATGGTCTGATCAACACCAAATGGCCCAATCATGTAATATGACACACATCCCTTGAATCATTTTCTCAATGTTCGAAGGACTTAGCTTATTGGATTTTGCATGTTAAATTGCAATCATTCCTCAAACTCAATTAGGTAGCTTTAGTTGCAACAACAATTCTGACCAGTAGGAGAGCTACAATTGAATATGTCATGTATGCTTACATTCCCAGAAAACAAAGGAAATTTGTGATTGTTTTATGCAATGATTTGTAGGATGAACACGATTTTGTTATGATCAAGTGATATTTTGTTGATTTTGATTATGATTATGTTGAAATTTTGAACTACCTCTTCACAAAATGAATTGGTGAAGAAATGACAATGAATGAAGCGAAAATTCGCTTGACCAAGATGACTAATCTGGTTCCTTTCTAGCATTTTTTTCTTTTAATGGGCAATCCCACATCCAAATGTGATTCCAATTATTTATGATGATCATCCATACTTATACTGAGGAGCGGTTCGGATATCAATAGCCTTCTTAGGTAGTTAGGATGAGTGATTCTATTTATTTTTAGATTGTATCATTTTGACTTAATGTTTTTGGTATCATAGGGGAATTAGGATGGTCCTTTCGCACCCATGGAGTAGTTCGACCATCTTGATCTTCTTCGGGTTTGAAGGGTGGTACATCATAATTCCAAAATGAAATGCCTTTGCCCCAAATGACCTTATGGTTATCTACTCATCTCATTAAAATACATGGAGTGCAAATCACTACAATCGCTAAGTTGATAGAGTAAGTAACTAGGTACGAGGCCTGCCTGAGATTTGTGCTTTTATGTGATTTTTGTTTTATTTTGAACAATCTGAGGGTCCTAAACCATCAAAGTCTATTTATTTATTGTTTTTTTTATTCCCTCCTGGAAGTAACTGCTTTACTTTGATCTATGGACCTGGATTCTATTAAGTCCAATAGCCTCTGAGTTCCTGCCTATGGTCGTTGTTGCCTTTAGCAGCCAAGAATTGTTGGTCGTTGATGTCAACAGTGACCAAGGCATTATTTTTTTGAGAAAAATTGAAAAACTTGAATTAAAACAAAGAACCTGTACAAGAGGGAGCCAAAACATCCCAAACCAGAGCAAGGAAGCCAGAAGCCAAAACAAAAGACAAGAGGGCAACACTTCCCAACTCAAAGCACAAGAAGAAAACTAGGCGCGAAATTGCGACATGTCGCGAAATTGCGACATGTCGCGAAATCGTGACATGTCGCAAAATCGTGACATGTTGCGATATCGCGATAGTCAAGCCAGCCGAAGCCACATCTGAGCAACTGGTCATGAAATTGCGACATGTCATGATTTCGTGACATGTCACAAAATCGTGACAGCTAGAGCCAGCAACCCTTGACCCCCAACAATGTCGCGATATCACGACGGATTCTCCACAAAGCAGTCATCCCTCAAAAATGTCGTGATATCGCGACGCATTTTCCTTTTGCCACCTTTACACCAGAAGTGTCACGAAATCGCGACAAGATTGCCATTCTTCAACCAATCCTTCCAAGTGTCGCGAAATCGTGACGAATTATCCTCATGAGGCACAAGCTCCAAAATGGTCACGAAATCACGACATCTTTTCCAAAAGACATCAATTGGCCAAAAGGGTCGCGATATCACGATAGCCAAAGCCAGCAACCCCTGACCACAAAAAATGTCACGATATCGCGACGGATTCTCCTCAAAGCAGTTATCCCTCAAAAATGTCGTGATATCGCGACGCATTTTTCTTTTGCCACCTTTACACCAGAAGTGTCATGAAATCGCGACAAGATTTCCATTCTTCAACCAATCCTCCCAAGTGTTGCGAAATCATGACGAATTATCCTCATGAGGCACAAGCTCCAAAATGGTCACGAAATCGCACGTCTTTTCCAAAAATCATCAGTTGGCCAAAAGGGTCGCGATATCGCGACATCCAAAGCCAGAAACCCCTGACCACCAACAATGTCACGATATCGTGATGGATTCTCCACTAAGCAGTCATCCCTCAAAAATTTCACGATATCGCGATGCATTTTCCTTTTGCCACCTTTGCGCTAGAAGTGTCGCGAGATCGCGACAAGATTGCCATTCTTCAACCAATCCTCCCAAGTGTCGTGAAATCGTGACGAATTATCCTCATGAGGAACAAGCTCCAAAATGGTCACGAAATCATGACATCTTTTCCAGAAGTCAGCAGTTCACCAAAAATGTCGTGATATCCCGACAGTTCTTCTATCTGGTGCCCAGTCATCAAAAACATCGCGATATCACGATGGTTTTTCCCCTTGTCTCCAAAACACATAAACCGTCACGATATCACGACGGTTTTTCCCCTTGTCTTCGAAACACAAAAACTATCGCGATATCGCGACGGTTATTCCCATTATTTTTGAAACACAAAAACTATCGCGATATCACGATGGGAACCTTCCAAAGGCCATGGCGACGAAACCTGTCGCGATATCATGAAAGTTTCCTACCAAGGGCCATGACAGCATAGCAAGTCATGAAAACGCAGCAAAAATCACACTTAGCACAAAAATTTCTCATTGGTTCAAGAATTTTGCAAGTCCCTATCGAATCTCAGCATCTTCCACAGGCATGTCACTGTGCAGCTGTACTCCTACCTCCTTTTCCGCACCCATATTTGCAAGGAAATTGACCGCCGAATTTAAGTCATGACTCACATGGATAGGGATCACATCTAATTCCTTCCAAAGGTCCTTGATTTGAGAGACTAAAATCTATATCTTCCAAGATTTCAGAGCAAAGTTCCTCAAACAATCAAGAGCGCCAACTAGAATTTGAGAATCTGTCTCAAGGATTATCTTTTTGTGTCCCTAATTGACGACCCAAATGGAAGCAATTTTGATAGCATAGGCTTCGACTTCATTATTGGTGGCTCTTCCCAAACCCTGTAGTTCCCAGTAAAGCACAGTTCCAGCATGATCACGACACACAACACCAACTCCAGCATTGCTCGGATTGACCTTTGCAGCTCCATCTGTGTTAATTTTAACCCAACCTACTGGGGGGGTTTCCAACTGGCTATGTTATTTCTAGCTTGAGCGACATCTCTCTCTTCCTATGGACCCAGCTCAGCCAAAATTTCCTCTTCAGCATATATGGCAACCGTCTCTGTGACTTTGCTCCAGATAACCTGCCAAATTCCATCTAGCGAGGAGAAAGTCTCTCTAAAGATTCGAGCGTTTCTTTCTAGCCACACTTGCCACCAGATGAAGGAAAGACCAAGATCCCACCCCAGTCAAAGGGCTTTAGATTTAAATCTACATTTCTTCCATATTTTCCAGATATTGTTCCAAGTCAGAGCACCATTATTGTGGAGTTTAAAATGAGAGAACCACTGATTCCAGATCTGACCTGTGAAAGAGCACTCAAACATCAAATGATCAGCAGTCTCCTCATTCTTATGACATAAAATACACTGATAAGGACCAATGATTCCTCTGTTTATGAGGTTGTCAAAGGTGAGAATGCCATTGTGCATAAACTGCCAGGCAAAGAAGTTCACTTTCGGCCAGCACTTGGAATGCCAAATCTTCTTCCAATTTTGAACCGAAAATAAATGCGGGGGAGGCTCTGGGAGGATCTGATCATATCCAACCTTCACTGTATAAACCCCAAGGTTCCCGTGGCCCCAAGCTAACTCATCCTCTTCATATTTGCCCATGATAAACCTAGCTATCAAGATGTTGGTCAAAGTGGTTGCAAGCTCCGGAGGGATTGTGACTGGCCATTCCTCCAACCGCTTAAACTTCTTGAATTTATACTCACCCAATTGGCTAGTGATGAAATAATTCTCAATAGTGACCCAGCCCTGAGATTCTATGGCAGTTTTAATTGGAAGTAATTCAGGATATTCAACAATGATGGGTGGATACTGGTCCCAAGAGTCAGTCCAGAAACGTGCCTTATCCCCTCTTCCCACTTTCCAGAATAATTGGTGTTTAATAACTTGAGAACCCAACTTGAGAGCTTGCCAAACAAGGGATCCATTACCATCCAAAGGGAAGTGACTTACTTCAAAGGGGTGAACTTGGCCCAAATATTTGTTGGTTAAGATTCTACTGAATAATGAAGATGGCTGGGAGATCCATCTCCAATACAATTTACCTGCTAAGGCTTTCTTGTTGAGTTTGGAGCTTCTCAACCCCAGCCCTCCTTTTTCTTTGGGCTGAGTAACTTTATCCCAGCAAACCAAGGCCCATTTCCTCTCACCTTTAGCTCCTTCCCATAATAATCTTTTGACCAATTTGTCCAGTTCTTTCCAAATAGAAGGTGGGGCAGCCAGGATAGAGAATTTATAAATTGGCATGGCTTGAATAACTAACTGTAAGAAGGTTAATCGACCACCATAGCTTAACCATTTATGAGACCAGTGGTTCATTTTGTCTTTGAAGCCATCCAAAAGATCTTTCCAAATGTCATTTTTCAATTTCTTGAAGTGCAAAGGAACCCCCAGGTAGACTATAGGAAGAGAAGTTCTAGAGAAGCCCAAAATCTCTATAATTCTGTCCTGTAGCCTAAGGTCAAGGTTGAAAAAGACCACTTTGGATTTTTTGTCATTGATAACTTGATTGGAGGCCCTAAGGTAAACATTAAGAGATTCTCTGATTCCCCTGGCTTCCCTGAGACTGGCCACTCCAACCAGGCCAGTATCATCCACAAATTGTAAATGAGTCAGAATTTCTTCACCAACCTTAATACCAGTTATCAGGCCTTGATGTCTTCTTCTCAAGAAGAGTCTACCTAATCCTTCAGCTAGGATAAGGAATAGATAGGGAGAGCAAGGGTCCCCTTGTCGGAGACCACGAGAGGCTCCAAAAGGAGGTGAGGGAAGCCCCTTAATTAGAACAGAATAAGAAGGCATGGAAACACAGCTCATAACCCAGTCAATCCAGTCCTGGGAAAAACCAAAGGCAGCCAACATCCTTGACAGGAAGCCCCACTCCACTCTATCATAGGCCTTGGACATATCCAGTTTGATGAACATTCCTTTGTTGCTAGAGATTTGCATTGAATGAATAGCCTCCTGAGCAAGAACCACTCCATCCAAGATCTGTCTACCTTCCACAAATCCCCCTTGTTCTGAGGAGATGATGTTATGAAGGAGAGGTTTAAGACGTTCAGCTATTATCTTTGTGATAATTTTATAAATCACATTACATAAGGCAATAGGTATGAAGTCAGAGATATGAACCCCTTCCTCCCCCTTCAAAATTAGAGTGATGAAGGTATGATTTAGAGCCTTAAGCATTCTCTTATTGGTTCTGGACTCCTCTATAACAGCCAAAACATCTTCCTCCAAGGTATCCCAAAAGGCCTGGAAAAAATCAATAGGAAAACCGTCTGGACCGGGAGATTTGCCTGTGCTCATTCCAAAGACCACACTCTTCAATTCATCTCTATCAATGGGTCTAAGGAGCCTGATTTTCTGCTTGAGTGATAATAGGGGGAATAACATCAAGAACTTCATTTTGAGCTCCCACATCTTGCTCCCTATTTTTTGCAAAAATCTTGGATAAATAATCCACTGAGTGGGAGTGCATACCAAGAAGAGTATCAAAGGAAAGTCCATTCTCATCTTGTAGAGCTGCCATGTTATTCATCTGTCTTCTAGCACAGGCTGATCGATGGAAAATTTTGTATTTCTATCTCCTTCCAATAACCAAGAATTTCTAGCCCATTGTTTCCAGTAAATTTCCTCTTGGTTATCAATGTCCTCCATAGCTTTGCGCAAGGCATCATCTTCAGTTTTAAGCTGTTCAGTAATTATTCCTTCCCTGAATTGTTTCTGCACCTCCTCCCAGCGGGCCATCAAGGGGGCTCTTTGCAGTTGGAAGTCCGACTTATTAGCGTGCCTCCACTGTTTTAATTTACTTTTGAAAAAATGAAGTTGTTTGTGGAATTTAAACATTGCAGTCCAAAAATGTGGACGACCTTCTTCCCACCATTGCAGAATTTTCTCATGAAGGTCCTCCTTTTGTAGCCAAAAATTCTCAAATCTAAATGGTTTGTGGAACTGTCCTATCTGAGTCCCACCCTCCAGCAGGATGGGAGAATGATCGGAAACAGGGCCATCCAAAATCTAGAATTTAATAGTCCACTTAACAAATGCCTCCTCTGAGACCAGAAAGTGATCCAGATTTACCTTCCTACAGTGAGGCTCCATCCTCTTGTTAGTCCAAGTGAAAAAAGTTTCAGGGCCTTGGATATCCACTAAGTGAAAAGCCTGGACCTGGGCAATCAGAAGCCTGTCCCCCGGGTCCAAAACAGGGGTTCCACCTTCCTGGTCCCGAGCAGATAATTTGGCATTAAAGTCTCCAGCAATGATCCAATCAAAAACTTGTCTTGAGGACCTCATGTTGTGAACAACTTTCCATTGGAGCCTCTGGGCATTAAGGCTTTGAGCCCCATAAAAATTTGTAATTAAAACATGCTCAGCTGTGACAATATTCCTGAAGTGAGATGTGAGAACACCCCTCCAGGCTATATGTTCTAAAGCAGTCCATTCCAGGGGGTTCCAAAAAGTGACAATCCCCCCTGAGGCTCCTTGGGCAACCACATCCATATAACCAGCGCCCCTCCAAATCCTATTAACAGTTTTACTCATAAGATCTAGCGACATTTTTGTCTCCTGGATAAGCAAAAAATCTGTTTTATACTTCCCTAAGAGTCTTTGAACAGTAGATTGATGGGTTCTACTGTTTAAACCCCTAACGTTCCAAGATTGTATAATCATTGAAAACCTTGGGAGCAGTAAGAATCAATTGACCTCATCGATCCTCCATTGATCAGCTTATCTCCTTGTGCTGTGAGTAATTCCTTATTGGATTTTCTTCCCGCTCCTTGAGAGTTACTATTTTTAGATCTCTTCTCCACCTGAGTGATCCCTAAAGCTGGCCTTTCTCTATTTTTATCTGCATTTCCCATGGTGATATCTTTAATAGCCAGCTGTGCTGGGGAGTGTATCACCAAAGCCCTTGGGTTCTCTGACTGCAGACTCTCAGAGGGTATAATCACCTGTTCAACTACAGGAGTGGATGAGGGAGAATCTTGAGAGTGAGTGTTATTAATCTCACCATTCCCATCCACTCCCTCCATGACTTGGTCTTCCAGATCCACTAATGACTTAAAAATTTCATATCGATTGTTTGGCTTGAGTTGCATCTGCTCCTTGCCATTTTTCTTTTTGTTTCTTCTTCGTTTCGGCTATTCAAAGCCATACTTATGAACATCAGGACCTAGAGAAGTATTGGAAGGTTCATTGACAGGGGTGGGCTTCCCCTCTCTAGGGTGGCTTGGCATTCCAGTCGGAGCCTCCGCTTTTGTGCTCAAGGTGTTAGGACAGAACCTTGCCAAATGGCCATGCTTATGGCACACTCTGCACCTGAAAGGGAGGGCCTCATAGTCTAACTGTTGGATCCAGGGTACTCCTGCCAACTCAAGTTCCACCTCAGCTGATAAAGGCTGGCTAATGTCCATTTCTACATAGATTCTGGCAAAAACAGCTGTATTTCCCTCTATGGTATCTTTATAGACTCCTATATATCTACCCAGGGAGTTACCTATTATTTCTAAAACTTGCTCCCCCCAAAACTCCATCGGGAGAGCGTACAGTCGGATCCAGATCGGGACAGCCTTGGGTTCAATGCGGGGATCGAAGCCCACTCTCCAGGGTTGAACAAATAACCCTGTTGGTCCGTGGTTTCTCTTTTATGATTCAAATGCTCTATTTCTATCTGCTAAAGAAGAGAAACTAATGATGAAATACCCATTGCTTATTGGCCATAAAGAGTACTCACCTTGTGGCTCCCAGTTCTGTCAAACCCAGGTATGCAAAAAATTTAGAGTAGGTCGGATGCCCATGAATTTGTAGATCAAGTCATGGTTAGCTCGGTAGACGATTGTATCCTCGACCAGCTTGGGTTCGATAACAATATTAGGTCTAGAAGTGGATTATGGGAGGCATCCATTAACGCGGTGAGAATTAGGGCCGTTGCCAGCATTCTTAAGCAGCGTTTGAAAAGCATTCCTCTGAGCTTCACCAGTGGAAGACGAGGGGTTCTCTTTCAACATCTCAGCATATGAACTCTTTCTCCTAGCAAGAGGGATTGGAGGAGACCCCACTGGCCCCTCCTGGAGCAACGAGAAAACCTTCAGAGTAGTTCAGAAACAAACCACCAAAGTCTCTGGTAAGATCTTTCAGGTCCGAAACCCTCGAGCATCGCCCGACGCCTGTTCAGAAGTTTTCCCACCAAATCGCCAGAGCTCAAAAAAAATTTTGTAGTAACTCTTGGGAGGATAATCTCATCCAATTAGCGACCAAGGCATTATTAAGGAAATATAAAATTTGCAATTTCTAGGGTTTGACCTATAATTTTTACTATTGAAGATTCATTTTTAGATCTCTGGTGTGACGATGACGATTGTGACTTTGGATCTTGTTGGTGCTGATGGCATGGCTGTGCAGGGTGAAACATCAGTTGCTTTGGAGGAGCTGGAGCTTCTTGGGTATTTCTCTCTTCAAAACCCTAGCTCTCTTTTCTTTGTCTACGTAAAACTGAACCTCACTAAGTAATGGGTAAAATGAACCTTACTAAATCTGCTCTCAATGAACAAACTCTATAATTAGGCTTAGGTTCCCATTTGCTATGGTGGGTTAGTCCTCGATTTTGCTTTCTACTAGTGGTTTTAGGTTAGGTTTTTATTTATTTATTTTTATTATTCACCTGTTGCTACCATTTTGGGCATTTTGAACTTAGCTTAGTTTTGATGCTTGTATAGGAAATTTTACTTTCTAATTTGTTTGCTTTCCCTCCCTATGTTATTTTTTTGAAATTATTTTGTTAGTTTTGCAATTTTTTTTTTATTTTCTGGCCAAGGGTTCACGGGTTTGCCATGCCGCCCCTTGGTGCTATTGCTCAGAGCGGCCGGCTCTGAGTTGCTGTCACTCAAAGTGGCCAAGATTGAAGCCCAACGGTCAAAAATTTGACCATTGGGTCTTGGCCGCCGCTGCCTCCAGCGGCCAGGTTTCGACCACTATAGGCGACAACGGCTAAAGCTTAAGCTTTGTTTTCTTGTTTATTTTATTGATTTTATGACATTTTTTATTTTTTGGTTAGGTGCAATTTGGTTCTTTTGCTTAGACTTAGAGTAACTCATACTCTTGCATCGTTTTCATGTTTATTGTGAATTATGCCTTAGATGCACTGTAGTTATATTTTGTCTTTCTTCTACTTTTGCTTAGATCCTTACTGCTCAGGCTCGAGACCTAAAGCTCCTACTTGACTTGCTTCCTAGATTTGATGACACAGACTGGGCCTAGTTCAAGGCCCACGGGTTGTAGTATGTCATCAGGCTACCTTATATCATGGTATAACAAACCTACCTTATGACTCTGGCCCACTGCTGGGACCTGCGGACTAATACCTTCCACCTCCTGACCGACGAGATGACCATCATGCCGGAGGATGTGTATAGGATCTTTTTAATTCCATTTGATGGGGTGGCCATTACTTCCTCGGACACTAATGATCAAGTGGTTGTCTTCACTCGGGTTTTTAGAGAGCACTCTATGGATGCTCTCAAGGACACTAAGTGTGAAGGAGTGTCTATTAGTCATTGGCATGGGGAGGGTATCTTTACAATGAGGCATGTCATATTGCTGATGGTGATCAACAATGTTCTTATCCCAGATTGCTCAAGTTTGAGGTTCCCGTGGAACCTTCTAGTGATGGTGCAGGACCTATTGGATAGCGAGGAGCCTATCATCTATGGATGGGGTATATCTCTACTGGCTCAGTGCTATGATGAGTTGTACCATATCCATTGGTGGGGATGTGTCAGCATAGCCTATAGCTTGCTCCTATAGGTTTGGGGATGGGAGCACATTATAGTAGATCGCCCTAAGGGGCTCCCGGTTAATATTACAATGATTGATGCTCAAACACAGTGCTATGCTTCCATATGGGCTCAAGAGCATGAGGAGCATAAGAGCCACACTTTCGTAGGGGAGTTTTCCCACTATACTGATGCTTTTACTAGACTATTGTCCAAAGATGTCGTGTGGCAGCATTACTATGAGTGTCCTTCTTGGGATGATCCAGCTAGCTTTACTACCAGGACACGATGTGAGTGATGGCTCGTTGATCATAAGATTACCATCCAAGAGTATTTCTTCTACTCATAGGGTTCTTCATCAGTACGGGTTGTAGTAGGATGTGCCCTTGGTACCATTCTTGTACGGGCACCTCACAGTAGAGAAGGACCTACCTCCATAATAAATCACAGAGCTTTTAGATGAGGAGGATGCCCCAACTATTGACCCTAGAGTGGTTGGGGGAGTTACAGAGGCATACACTCAGTGGTGGGGTGATCAGATGTGGCATGGCATCGGTAGCCTAGGGCACGAGGATGATGGTGGGGGTGATGGTGTAGATCCGACAGGATGCAGAGTCCGAGCCAGGATCGAGGTATGGGGCCAACCAGTAGAGCAAGTGGTAGTGGAGGAGCTTGAGGCTCCTGAGGAGGAGGAGGGGGATAGAGCCCGAGGAGAGAGACTCTCCTCTGAGAGCACAACTACATGAGGTTGAGGTTGAGCTTCAGGCCACTAAGATCCAAGTACAGTGATGAGATGCTACCATTAAGCAGTTCTCAGCATAGATATAGGCTCTTCAGGCTACTATTGGGGGCGGTAATGTTAGGATGTATTTTGTTGTTCCTTCTACACCATAGGAGGTTCCAGTGGCAAATTCAAGGGTACATGTGGGATGGCTTTAGTCTTTGTTGGATGAGCATGAGGAGTGGATTTGGGGACTTGTGGATCATGTCACCATCCTTCAGATGCATCTCAAGAGGAATGGGATTGTCCCTAAGGAGCTAGCAGGTGCGAGTGGTTCATAGGTCAGTAGGCGCTCCACCTCGGGTCAGTCTTCCGCCCGTCCTAGCCAACGGATCCAGACTTGGAAAGAGAGACCTACAGGCTCACATAATTTGACTCGCGACACCGCCATAGGGGGAGGTGGCACTGGAGGAGGTGATGCAGGGGGCTCAGGCCCGATATTTGATTGATGCTCTACTTGGTACTTGATCCATTTTTAAGTTCGGTTGACCTATATTACTATAGTCTATGGGCATTTTTGTATATCCATGGACTTGACACACATACTCTTATGATATATTTGCTTTTTATGACTCATTATGTGTATTTTTTATTGCTTATGTTTTTGTTTTTATTTTGTTTTATGATATGATGTGATGATGGTATTATGATGATGCTTAGATGGATGTGTAGATGTTTATATGATTTGATGATATGATGTGATGTATTTTGATAAGTGGTAAATGGTGAATTTATGGTTGTATGCAAATGTGTTTTGTCTTACATGTTTTATGATGTGGTTTATGGATGATTCATGATTTGTGTTTGTGGATGCAAATTTTTTTGTTAAATGCATGTTTAATTTTTGCTTTATTTGTATGCATCTAACTCATGCTATGATATGGTGAATGCAGTATATGTTTAAATGTAAATGAACTTGTATGTTTTAATTACTTAAAACATAATGGATGCATATGACTTTTGACAATCTTAATGGGTGATACCACAAAAAGTAAAAATAATAATCATGAATTTAAATAATCACTCTTATCATAAGAATTGATTAAGTATTCATATATGGAATGTAATGGTGTGAGATGTATTTTCTTGATAAGTTTATGTAAATTAAAAGATATAAAGTAGTCAGTGGCTATCTATATACTATTTCTAATATATATGTGGTATATGTCCTACTGTGTTGATACCCCCTAATTTATAGAATTTTATAAAGAAATTTGATGGTGTAATTAAGATATGATTTGTTGCTATGTAAAATTTTGTGGTTTTTCGAAGATTCAAACATTCTAGTTTTCCTGGAAATTTCTATTACTGATCCTTCTAAGATTTTTGAAAATTAGGCTTTCATCATGGACCTAGATACTCATTCTCCCTGTGTGTGCAAGTGAATAATTTTCAGATATAACCCATGCATTTCCTTCGATGTCAGGCGGGATTATTTCAGCCCATTGCTAAGATAAGGGATTCTCAAGTGTTAATATTATTCTTATGTTGGACTTAGTTGGACTATACTACTAGGTGGTTTTGAGTTACCTAAGATAGCTCATCCACATTCAAACATTGGTCTATAACAAATTCCAGGAGCTTTTGTGATAGACATATTGTCATGCGTAAGGATTTCTCCTTCCAGTTTTGTGCAGTGCTGAGAATTCCAAGGATTCAAGTTTTATTCCCTTTTTTTCTTCATTTCTTTTGGGATACTTGCTCATACTTAGTGATGAAAATCATTGTTTATTTTGACTGATTTTCTTTCTTTCTTTTTGAGCAAGGGATTCTTGTAGTGATGATAATCACTATTTATTTTTTATTGATTTTTTTTTATATGTTATTTGAACTATGACTTTTGGCGTTTTGGCTTTGACTTTTGTAAAACTTTGAACTTTCGATTTTGAGATTTTGAATTTGGCTTTATTTCGAGATTTTGCTTGTTTGTGAAAGCAAGGGATGTACGTAGTGATGATAATCACTCATTTATGGGTAGGGTTGCACTTGTCCTTTTTCCAATTCTCAACACCTTTAAACTAGTTGCATAGGGGGATAAGCAAGGATGTTCCTTTTTACTTTTGGTAACCTAGACCACTTTGTAGCTTTCATCTTCCCATGTATCAACTAGAATTTAGTGTTTAAATTAGTGATGGGATTCTGAGATATGCTAGGATTTTATCACCACTAGACCTTCTTCTCTTCTAGCCAATATGGTTTTTCACAAGGTTTGATAAGATCACTAGGTGTGGTTGAATAACCGAAAAACCTTAGTATATTTTTGTATAGCAACTTTTTATGGTTGTGTTGAAAAACACAATTACACATTGTGTTGATGGATGAATGGATTTGAATGATTTTTTTGAGACAAACTATGGTATCACTTTACGAATCTCATGACATATGTGAATGCAATGAATATGAAAATGTAATGCAATTATGTGGATGCAAGCTATGAGATCCAAATTTTTTGTATTTTGTATTTTTGTATTTTTATGTTGTTTTTGTATTTTTGCTTAATTTGACCAAAGGGCTTTAAGATGCCTTTGGAGCTTTTGTTTTTTTTGACCAAGCGGATTGGATACCCTTGGAGCATTTTTGTGATTTGATTTTTATTTGACCAAAGGGCTTTAAGATGCCTTTGGAGCTTTTGTTTGATTTTGACCAAGCGGATTGGATACCCTTGGAGCATTTTGTGATTTGATTTTTGACCAAAGGGCTTTAAGATACCTTTGGAGCTTTTGTTTGATTTTGACCAAGCGGATTGGATACCCTTGGAGCAATTTTGTGATTCTTTTGAATTTGACCAAAGGGCTTTAAGATGCCTTTGGAGTTTTTTTTTGATTTTGACCAAGCGGATTGGGTACCCTTGGAGCATTTTTGTGATTCTTTTGATTTGACCAAAGGGCTTTAAGATGCCTTTGGAGCTTTTTTTTTTTATTTTTACCAAGCGGATTGGGTACCCTTGGAGCATTTTTGTGATTTGATTTTTGTGCATATTTGAATTTTTTTTGACATATTTGAATTTTTTTGATTTTTATGACATATTTGAATGTTTTTGAATTTTATGACATATTTGAATGTTTTTGATTTTTATGTGACATATTTGAATGTTTTTGATTTTTTTTATAGTTGAATATTTTTTATTTTTTATACTTGATTTTTTTTATTTTTTGACATATTTGATTTGTTTTTGAATTTTTATGACATATTTGAATGTTTTTGATTTTTTGACATATTTGAATGTTTTTTATTTTATGTGTGAAATACCTTTAGGTGAATGATATTGAGAGGTTCAGGCTCTTCAACACCATCTAATGATATAATGTGATATACCCCAGGCCCCATTCTTTTTGAAATCATGTATGGGCCTATCCAATTTACCGCGAACTTGTCTCGCAGGTGCAATGGTAGATTCGAATTATGCTGATTTTCCTTGAGCACTAAATCTCCAACCCTTAATTCCCTTAAATGGACTTTACTATTGTAATCTCGTGCAAGGTGATCTTGGTAAACACGAAGATGCTCTAAATCATTGACTCAATGTTCATCAAGAAGCATCAACTGATCAAGGTGGCCTTGTCGTGCAACCTCATCGTCTATGAAGTCTTTTAATGCTATGCGTAGAGTCAAAATTTCTAACTCTAGTGGCATAATGGCCTCAGTGCCATATACTAGTGAAAATAGTGTTGCCCCTATGGGCATCCGTATACTAGTCCTGTATGCCCATAGTGCAAGTGGCAACTGAATATGCCAGTCCTTGTGATTATCTTGCACTGTCTTCCTCAAGATGGAGACTATTGTTTTGTTTGAGGCTTATACTTGCCCATTTGCTTAAATATAATAAGGTGTTGAAAAACTATGTTGAATATAATACTTGTTCATCAAAGCATGCACATTTTTGTTCTTGAAAGATGGCCCATTATCCGATATTATCTTTGAAGGGACCCCAAAATGACTTATGATATTGTGGAGTATGAACTCCACAATCCTTTGTCCAATTGTTGATGTTAAGGGGATCGCTTCGACCCATTTAGTGAAATACTTTATGGTCATTATGATGAATGTATGTCGACCTGAGGATGGGGGTGAGATCTTCCCAATCAAATCTAGTCCCCATTGCAAGAATGGCCATGCTGCCTAGATGGGTTGCAAGGCTTGCGATGGTAAGTGCGTTAGGTTTGCATGATGCTGGCACTTAGAGCACTTCTTGACATACTCGCACTAGTCCTTTTCCATTGTTGGCCAATAGTAACCCATTCTCAAGATGCGCTTAACGATGGCCATGCCACTGAAGTGACCGCCACATGTACCATCATGAGCTTGCAAAATTGCCCAAGATGCTTCTTGGGGCTCAAGACAATGAAGTCACACTCCATCATATCCTCGTTTGTAGAGGATTTCTCCTAGCAAGATGTATCTCGTTGATTTTTGTTTGAATGTTTGCCTTTCAGTATGTGATATACCTTGAGGCATTCTTCCAAGTTTCAAGAAATTCCTCAATTGGGAAAGCCAATCTTGATAAGCCACGACTTCTATAGAAAATATAGCTTGTTGTTCCCATATTTCTGAGCTAGTGAACATGGATTGAGGAACAACTCTATGGTGTATGGTTGCACCACACTCTATAGGCCCTTGGGAGATTAGATACCCCCAAGGTGTTGTTTGCAAGAAATCTCTTGCTGTGAAGGACCAATCCTGATTTGGTTTGATGTTGACCATGTTGACTGATTCTTGATTATCAAAAGCCTCACGACGTATTGCTGAGTGCGAAAGCACCTTCACATGGATGGTTGTAAAATCAACAGATGGGTTCTGAGGGATTAAGGATCCCAAAGAGACCATGGTGTCTATAAATCTATTTGACATATGAGGGATCGCCTCGATGTCATACCATTCCAATCGGGCTAGGTAGGTGTCAAAAAGTTCCTTGTAAGCCTTCAGGAGTGGGCACATGCATTGAAATAGTCCTTTGACTTGGTTTACTATGAGCAAGGAGTCATCAAAGATATTCAATATTTTAATGCCCATTGCAACTATTGTTTGGAGTCCCAAGATTAGGGCTTCATACTCTATGTTGTTGTTTGTGCAAGGGAAGTCTAGTTTGAATGATAAGGGTAATGGAGCACCCTGTGGTGTGATAAAGATAATCCCTACTCTGCCCCCTTGTTCACACTTTGAATTGTCGAAGAATAATGACATGTCTCTTTCTTTCTTAGGTTCTTCGAGTTTTGGTGGATTTGATAATGCAAAGACCGCATCATCAGGTAATTCTATGGTGAGAGGCTTGTCATCCTGAAGAGGCGCCTCTACCAATTGATCTGCTATGACTTGTCCCTTGATGGACTTTTGGCTTATGAACTCTAGGTCAAATTCTATCAATAGCATGATCCACTTTATGGTACATGTACTGTGATATGTCTTACTCATCATGTACTGCAAAGGATTTTGTTTTGATATGACATAGGTCGTATGGCTCAACATGTAGTGTCACAACTTTCGAGTTGCAAAGACCATTGCTAAACACAAATTTTCTACATACGCATATCCTAGCTCATAACTCACCAAGGTGTGGCTAATGTAATATATGGCTTGCTCTTTGTCTTGTTCATTCTTTTGGGCTAACATGGTGCCCAATGCGAAATCAGTAGCAAATATATATAATAAAAATGGTGTCTCTGGCCTTGGTGGAGCTAAAACTGGTGGCATTGCTAGATAAGTTTTGATCTCTGCAAAGGCTTGATGGCATTCTTCATCCCAATGAAAGGGAACCTCTTTGTGTAGCAACCAATTCATGGGTCGGCATTTGTCTGATAATTGCACGATGAATATTTTGATAGATGCTATCTTGCCTTGTAGGCTCCTCAACTCCCTAATATTAGTAGGGGCAACCATTTCCAATATAGCCTTTACCTTTACAGGATCGACCTCAATGCCTCTCTTGGATACGATGAACCCCAAAATCTTGCTAGAAGTTACACCAAATACACACTTCTTAGGATTCAATTGGACATTGTGCTCAATGAGGCGGTCAAATATTTGTGTAAGGACTTTCGCATGCTCTTGCCGCAACAAGGACTTTTCCAGTAAGTCATCCATGTAATCCTCTATGATCTTATGCATATAGTCATGGAATATGTATGTCATGGCCCGCTGATATGTGGCACCATCATATTTTGAGACCAAATAACATTACTTTGTAACATAATGTTCCCCATGGAGTAATGAAAGTAGTCTTATGTCGATCTTTAGGCTTGATCTGAATCTGGTTGTGTCCAGAAAAAACCATCCATTAGGGAGAGCATCTCATGACCTACAGTTGCATCTACTAGGGCATCTATGTTTGGCAATGGGAATGAATCCTTTGGTGTTGCCCTATTTAAATCTCTGAAGTCTGTACAGATATGGACTCTTTCATCGGGTTTTCCCATGGGTACCATGTTTGACACCCATTCAGGGTAGTCGATAGGAACTATGAACACTGCCTCAAATAGTTTTTGCAATTTATTCTTCACCATCAAAGTGATGGTTGGATGCATTTTCCTCAATTTTTGCTTCACTAGCTTCTTTGTGGGATCCAATGAAAGGTTGTGAACAACTAAATTTGGATCTATCCCTGGCATGTCTTTGTAAGTCCAAGCAAAGATATTCGGCCTCTCTTTGAGGAGAGGAATCAAGATGGCTTGTTCTTGTGGAGATAGACTTTCTTTGAACCTAACTTTCTTTGGTTGGGTAGGATCATCATTGATGTCCACCTTGAAAGTTACTTCTATAGCCATATGTGACCCATCCTCCAACTGGTGAGGCGTGGGTATCAAGTGAATGTCATCATCATGATTTATAGGTCCTACTAACTCAGGATCCAAACCGGTATGGAACATGTCATATGCACAACCTGATGCAAAATGGAATGGTTGCAATATATCTTCACTAGGGAAAAGATCTTTAGGCTCTATTGGTGAATCAGCGTGATCCCAATATATAGCTTGTGTGTCGAGACACAAAGGTTTAGTGGGATCTGCTGGGTTATGAAGTGGAGTGGTCAAATAAATGGAGATTGTATTGACGGATGGGATGAAATCTCTAGGACCACATGGGTGTAATATTATTTCATGGGTTTCCCTTCCATGCTCCTGATGAGGCTTTGGAGGAATGGGAATCTCTAGATCTAGTCCATGAGCTAGTTGGATAATAGGATCATTAGGCTCTAAGAGCTATCTGAATGTAGGCAGAGGGGGATTGACCATGCGATGAATGGTATTCAAGTCAATTGGTCTCCCCAAAAATTGCAAACCAGGGTCTATGGCATGAAGCACTACTTCTCTTTCCACCAACATATTGACTTATCATAAATGGCGAGGCCCAAGATAAGCCATCTCAATCTCATCCTCAAAATCATCATCACTTATCCAGAAGCCATTAGCATTTGTATGGGGCCCCAAGATAAGGGGCTCATGTCTTTGCCCTAAGTAGGCCATCTATGTTTCATCCTCATACTCTTTGTCACTTATGAAGAATCCATTTGCATTAGTATGCTACCCCAAGTCATGGGGCCATTGCCTTGCCCCTAAGTAGGCTCTCTCTATTGAGTCTTTGACTCATAGTCACTTTCGTCTGATATGTACCCACTCTCATCATGGATGGACCAGGTAAATCTTTGTAAATAGTGAGGCCCATGATTGGACAAGCCCTCTAGTGCTTCATAATAATTTGCCATATATGCATTTTCTTCTTGCTCATCATCCCATGAATTATAACCTGTTGGGGTGACATCAATTGTGGATCTTGGATGATAAGTCTCAGGAGGTGGTATGTTCACTATGGCCACCTGTATGTTGCTCAGATATCTTATACTTGGTGGGTGATAAGGAATAAAATCGATGTCTTCTCCTAACCCCAAGGTCAATCTACTACTAGAAGATCATCTCAACCTCTAATGTGATGTCCTAACCCAAATATGTCAGATGGAAGTTTATATTGTGGTTCGAATGGCTGCCTTCGCCCCTGCTCATATCTAACAAGACCATAACCATGCCAATGGCAATTATTAAAATAGGTTAGAGAAAACTCAGGATTAGAGAGATAGTGAACACTGACAATAAATGGCCCATCATCATCCTCGTCTACATTCATAGATTTGTGGGCACAATCTAGGCCAGCATAGATGAAGTTTGTTTGGTTGGGAGGGATTCCAAGTGGAACCACTATTCCCATTGGTGGTCTTAGATATTTTGGCCATCCCATGTCTTGTGTAGACTCTATGATAGGTGTAAAAGTTATATTTTGCACAAGATACTCTCCTATCCCTGTGCTTTCCAAGTGTATAGTTGCATGTGAGGTGGATGACCCCACGGATGACACTAGCGAAGCGGGATGATAGTCATCATCTTTGACTTGTTCTTGATGATATTCCTCCTCCATGGGAGTTGGACTCTCTTCAATATATATGGTTAGTGTTTCCTTGAGCTTATTTTTCTCAACCATAGGTGCGTTTAGTTTTTTATCATTCTTTGGTTTAGGTGTTAACAATTTACTAGAAGCATTAATGGCTTTGTGTGCAATATGAGGCGTTAATACAGATGGGTCCTTTTGTGCCTCTTTGCATTTGCTCTCCATTTGAACATTCGAAGATGAAGGCCCTACCGATAAGTGGGCCGATGGAATCACAAATTCTCCTAGGCAATACACCTGGTGAACATACTTGAATGGCTCCTCATCGGCCATTACCATGTCAACTTTGTTATCATGCACATACTTGACACATTGGTGTAAGATCGAAGGGACACATCTCATGTCCCTGATCCAAGGTTTCCCTAGGAGTATGTTGTATTGCATGGCCCCTTCTAAGACATGACACATCACGGGGATGGTATTATGCCCCACCTTGATGGGTAGGACTATCATTTCCATAGTATTACATAAAGCATCATTGAAATATCTTAATGTGTAGGCTCCCGAAACAATATTGGACTTGGGAATTTTGAGGTGTTCTATTGCTGTTGTTGTGATGATGTCGATTGATGAACCTGTATCGATCAAGACCCGTTTAAATGGAAAATCATTAACTGATGCCATAATGTACAATGGAGGATCTGGTAAGATAGTAGATAGTGTATTTATCTCATAATTGTAGAATTGAATTATAGGTTCTCGACATTCTTGTACTTGCCCCACAAAATGGGTGAATGTGTTTGGATATTATGGTTGAAGCTCAATCGACCTTAAGATCTCCATCAAAGTCTCCTATGCTTTGGGGACTTGTTGAGTGGTATTTTCACCCAATTGTGAAAGTACACTCTCCCTTAGGATTTGGGTTCCAAATCCCCTCTTGCAAAGAAGTCAAACAAATGACTTCTCCAAGGTCTTCGCTATATTAGCATTTGCATATGTGTATTAGTAATCTCAAATAAAGATATTCAATTTAAATGCTTGGAACACCTTAGTGATTGCAAGTAACTGTAAACAAGGGGTAATGTTGGTTTATTTTACCATGAAACTTTAGTGATTGTTCATTGAACCAAAATAAAGCAAATGTGAGTTGGCCCTCATATGACCTTCAATGTGATGCTCAAATTACCCCTCTTTCGTAAAATCAGAATTTTTATGAAGAGGGCAATTTTAGGCTCCAAAAATGGAAATTTGTGAAATGCCATAAAACATAACTCCTTCGATGAAATTGGAATTTTCATGAAGGGAATGTCATCATAGGCTCATGAGTGCAAAACAAAACTGAAAAAATGAAATTTGACCTTAAAATGGAAATTTTCTATTTTCGGATTTTAAAATCTGCAGTAAATACAACTACTTCGATGAATTTTTAAAAATACTAAACAACTTCGAAAATGAAATTTAAAAATGCGTATTGGAAGTCTGAAGTATAACCTATACAATGGTGAAATTATTTTTGGATTTTGACATTTTTTAAATGTTTATTTTAATGCCTAAAAATTTAAATAAAAGTTAAAATTTCTGAAAAATAAAATGCAGAAAAATGAAAATGAAAATGCAAAAAAATGAAAATAAAATGCATTCAGTATGATGCTATCCTATTTCGAAAAAACTGAATATGTGAGGTTTTCATGCATGCAACCTAACCTATTGGACTTGCAAAACAAGCACAATCCGGATAAGCTAAGTGCTAGCTCCTAGGGTTTTAAATGAGGTTTTTAGATTTAAACATTTGCATGAAGCAACCAAGAAAACTTGCATAAACTCCATTTACAAGCCTAAAATCTGAAAAGGGGAAAAATAGACATTTAATATTGCATGCAAAAAATGACTTCTTCTTTCTTGTCCATAAGATGCAACTTTCTGAAATTTTCTGTATTAAAAATTTGTCATTTTACAATAACAGAAATTTCTAGTTTTCCCAAACCAGTCCATGGAAGAAAACAGCCCAAACAGGTCCAGAATGGCCCTCTTGCCTTCAAATATGCAACTCTGCTTGCAGCAGTTTCCAACCCCCCAAAACATCCTTGCCTGGCATATTTAAAATTTTTAGGAAGCTTTTCGTTTCATTTTCCAATGACTATTCGTTTCACCTTCCCTTGTGCATGCATGTGTTTTGGTTTCCAAAAAAGATTTTTGTTTCTATTTTGTGGCCCTTCATTTCATTTTCTCCACATGGGCTTGCGTTCATTTCCTTTCGTGTGTAACGACCATCTTAAATGATTTCAAATCATTAAAGATTCCTTATGTAACATTTTGTCTTATTCATTGGATTTTGTCCTTATGTCCATGTCACTATGCAGTCTTCAGTTTCACTATCCTGGTGTTCATCACTAATATCAGACGCACTGTCAACTACTCTATTTCCTTGGCAAAAATGCAACATGTTGCGATATCGTGACACTTTTCTCTTTTGGCCGCGACAATACAACATGTCGCGATATCGTGACACTTTTTCTCTTTTGGCCGTGACAATGCAACATGTCGCGATATCACAACACTTTTTCTCTTTTGGCCATGACAATGCAACATGTCATGATATCGCGACACTTTTCTCTTTTGGCCATGAAAATGCAACATGTCGCGATATCGCAACACTTTTTCTCTTTTGGCCACGACAATGCAAGATGTCGCGATATTGCGACACTTTTCCTCTTTTGGCTGTGACAATGCAACATGTCGCGATATCGCGACACTTTTTCTCTTTTGGCCGCGATAATGCAACATGTCACGATATCGCGACACTTTTTCTCTTTTGTTTGTGATAATGCAACATGTCGCGATATCGTGACACTTTTTCTCTTTTGGCCACGACAATGCAACATGTCGCGATATCGCAACACTTTTTCTCTTTTGGTCGCGACAATGCAACATGTCGCGATATCGCGACACATTTTCTCTTTTGGCTGCGACAATGCAACATGTCGCGATATCGCGACACTTTTTTTCTTTTGTCCACAACAATGCAACATGTCGTGATATCATGACACTTTTTCTTCCTTGCTTTTTCTCTTTGCTTTGGACCGCAAAAATGCAACATGTCGCGATACTTTTTCTCCTTGCTTTTTCTTTTTGCTTTGAACCACAAAAATGCAACATGTCGTGATATCGCGACACTTTTTTATCCTTGTGGTGTTTTGCTTTTTATTTGATCTTTAGCATATGGGCCACTTCGGTCTTCTTGGAAACTATGCAAAAAGGTGGGTCCCCAATTTTGGGGTATGTTGTGGAGCAGCCACAATAGAACTGTTGTATGAGCTCATAAATTGATAGCTTAGCTAGATTCATTTGTAAATTTTGCTCAAGTCTACTCTGGATGTTTACCACAGGTCAGGTTGGTGGACCTAGAAGGTTTTCTTGCACCTACCTCTGCCTAGGTGTAGCTGGGACATTAATGGGAGCTGTAGGAGGTCACAGTTGACCATACCATCTAGTCCTGGTTGCTATATTGATAATATCAACCATCCCAATACACCCATGGGTGGGTGTCTCAATTTGGACTTGATTAACTTGTGCTCCTTGCCCTCTAGGGGCTTCATGGTTTGGCAGTAGGTTTTTGTAGATGCCCATATCTCTGTTGTCTAGGGCTAGTGGGTTTTCCACTTTTAGTTCTTCCACCTCAATCATGTTTTGGACCTGATGTTTGAAGCCAACGTAGAATTCAATGTTATGCCTAGGTATCCTATGGTATAGGAAGAATTGATCTTCCCTATATCCTTTTGTCTTAGGATGGTTGGGATCTATAAGAGGTATTTTAGGGAATATGATTTTTCTTGCCTCACTCAATTGATTAATATTGATTGCATTGATTCTGTCAATGGTGTAAAATAATGATGGGACTTGTGTTTTTTGTTTTGGCCCTAATTATTCTTTTGATCATAATTGGCTAGTGGGGGGTGTGCTTGATAATTCTATGGTTGTTGTGCACCCCCATCCTTAGGCGTAGCCAAAACTACTTGATTAACTAGATTAGGGCTTGCCTGCTTCTGTTTGTACTTGCTATTCTTATCGTTCTTGTTCCACTCCTTCTTGGCTTGGAGTTTTATAGTTCCCTCATCTACTTTTATCTCTTCAATGAGCTTGGATTGTGCCAAAGCTTCCTCAAATGAGGGGTATTTTTGTAGTTGTAGCAGGAGGGAAATGTGTTTGGAACAAATCTTTGTGAACATCTGGATAATTTCTTCTGTGGGAACAGAGAATGATAATTTTGCCATGATTTTTCTCCATCTATTCCCATAATCCATTACCGGATCATCATCATACTATTTCAGATTGGCCAAGTCTGAAAGGTTCACTTTCCTCTTAGCGCCGAAAGAGAAACGCTTTAAAAAAGTGTTCACTAGTTGTTCGAAGCTTGCTATGTTATGTTTGGTAAACTGATTGAACCATTGGATGGTTGCACCCAAAAAATGTCATGATGAATATCCTTAGCATAAGAGCATCGTGTTCTTTGAGATGAAAACATGCATTGATGAAGTTGGTGATATGCTTTTGTGCATCTTCTTCACCTTTAAACTTCTCTAGTCTAGGCATTTCAAAGTGCTTAGGATAGGGAGGGCTAGGAACTGATGGACACAATGGTTGGTTGTGTATTTTGCTCAATGTTGGTGAGTTCCCAGCTGCATCTTATTTTTCAAAGGTTTTCATCTTTTCAGTAAGCTCTTGAAATGCCTTTGATGCACAGATTTCCTCCTCGTGCAGACCTACTCGTAATGGTGGTGGAGGTAACACTCTATTCATTTGATTAACTGTAATTTCTTCCCTTCTATGATGGGATTCAAGATGTGTATGATCTGGCTCTATTAGGTTTGCCCTTTCCTCCCTAGTTGAGTTCCTCTCATGATTTTGAGGGGGGCTTTGTTATGATCCATTTTCTTGTCTAATGCATTCCTCTCTTGGCGAGTTAACACGTTGATTTCCTTGATGGTCACTTCCACTTGTTTGTTGGTTGTTGCGAGCTAACTTCTTAGCTTACTCTCTTAAACATTGCTCATGTTGGCGCAACAACTATTCTCTCTATTTATATTGTTCAAGAGCATCCACAAGCTCTTGCTCTCTATGCAAGGTATTCTCTAACCATCACATGCGATTAACTTACATTGTCATAGAGGACTCTTTCTTATCTGACCTTGTCCTAGCTATTTTGATTTGTAGATCTCTCTTAGAGGTTTTTGTTATTTCTTCGCTCTTGCTAGCTAATGTGACTTATTCAATGTATTTTTGAGTGTCTCTATGATTAGATTTTGTGTGTTTGCTATGGGGTCATCTTGAGGTACCTCCAATCTGAGAAGTAGGCTTAGAAGTTATAGTTTGTGAGCTTCCAAATGCGAAATTCTCTGTGGCTATGGTTCTGGGAGGTAGCCTCAGATGTAACTGATCCAACTCGTCCAATTGTCTTATTTTCCATGGTTGATCCCTAAGGGTGCCATTCACTCCAATGAGGTCATAGTCTAATGGAATCCTTCCTCTTGTTTGAAGGATATCTTATGTTTTATGCCTATTATTAGATGTGTCTCTAGTTTCTTGCCCCTTAGTGGATTGATCTATTCTAAGTGTTTCATGTGAATGTTGATATGTTTCAATTCTTGTTTACCTTCTTGATGATGAATTTTTTGTGGTGTCATGTTTTCTCAATGAATATGGAGATGTAGCAACCAACTCATCTCTATGTGAAGAGTGTGTGTTGGAGCCTTCTTTGTGTCTATGTGAGGAGGAAGCCCTTGAAGCTTCCTCTCATATTTGAGATGTTTTTGTGTGTTTAGATGAGGCCCTTGAGGTCCCCTCATGTATCATTAAGGAGGATGGTTGTGAAGTTTATTTTTGTTTATGTGAATTTGTTCCATGGTGTAGTTCCCTACTTGGAGTCTCTCGAGGAGAAGCCCTAATGGTTGATTTATCACTCCTCAGACTTGCATACTTGCGTCTCATGGTCTTACGGGTATGTCTTTCAATGTTACTATGACTTTGCCTAAGGGTATGAGTTGCCTCAGATTCCCCTTCAGTGTCAGACCAAGTGTGTTTGCTTCTTGTTTTAACCATTTTGGTTGTGATTTATTCTTTTTATATTGCACTTTCAGAGGTATCCAAACAATATCACACAGATGTTTATCTTGATTAACAGATTATGTGTGCCTTATACTGTTTGTTGTATTTTGATGTTTCATTCTTTACTTTATTTTTTTTCTTGGATTTAGAAAGAGGAGACTCATTCATAGTGGAAATCAAGAACACCCATGCCAAACATGATTTTTCTCAAAAGAAACTATGGTACACCATTGAAATACCAGTGGGGGGTTCGCCTAGCTTCTCCACCCTGAACAGGATTGTTCTAATGGTGGGATACAGTTTGAACAGAAGTATCTTAGTGCCACTATGAAATATTTCTTCAATCCATATCTAGGAGAATCTAGAGGGCAAACCAGTTGAAGGATATGAATTCCAATGTAACCAGACTAAATTGAAGGTTGGTGATGAAATCCAACTCTCCAATGTTTAAATGAGACGTGTGTGTGTGGTGTTAGTTTTAATCTTGTGTATCATAAAGTGCATCATATAGCAGTAATTAATATTTCTATGCCTAAGTGCAAAAATATGTTTCAATACTTTAGAAAGATGCATGAAATTACTATGATTTGTATGAACACACTTTATTTTGTGCAACTATGACCTCCTTGCAAGGCCTCAAGGCAAGAAAACAACATACAATGTCTAGCACGTTGGATTCTAGGGTGAAATTTTTAGGTATAAACCACTATTCCTAGCAATGCCTAGTGAAATTTTTTAAAAGAAGATCTAAGATATGCAAAATGGTTGGTTCCTTCTTCTTTTATTATTTCAATTTTTGAATGTAAAGGTGTTTTAAGTTCTCTATTTTAAGCACAAAAAAGCAAACATAAAGCTATAAAATATCAGATAAGCTATACCAACCTCTAATCCATCTCAGAGAGTCATCATTTTGACCTCTGCTACACTCCACTACTGGCTGCTATCAACCAGAGTGGCTAGTTCTTGGCCGCTATTAGCAGGAGTGACTAAGTCTCTATTGGCCGTTGTGGCTCAGAGAGGCTAATTTCTAGCCGTTGTAGCTCAGAGCAGCTAGACCTGCACACAAAAATAAGTTAGTATTCTGGTAGCAAATAAAAAATTAGTGGTGGTCCCACCATGATCACCATATATAGAGACCCCGAGAATGCACACACCGCTCTTTACTCTACTTGCAGTATTGTATTGAAGACAAAATAAAAAAACCACAAAAATCATATAATATAGAAAACACAAAAGATAGATCCTTTTTATTAATATTGAAATCTAGCTACATGTCGGTCCCTCTTAGGGATACCCATTTCGATATAATAAGTTACAAATAGGCAAAGAGTGCCCCTTTCATGAAGAGGTGGTGCACTTATAAAAGGCTTCCCGATTCCACACACAGAAATGTATGAGGGCTTATAGATGCCTCCTTCTCCAGGTTTGTTTCCTAGAGGGATCCCTTTGCTCATGTTTTTTGCTAATCTGTCTGATGAACCTGTAGTCTTATGATCACTAAAATAACAAAACAAACTTAGATGTCTAGGACTGCCTCCCTGGATGAGGCTATTAGTGATAAAATAATTTAATGGAAATATACTGAAACTATGCCATGAAATCATGTAAATCTATGCTAATGATATGGAAACATGAAGAAACAGAATAAAAGAAGCTATGTCTAAAATCTAAGCTAAGCCTACGGGCCACTGTCGAAGAAAACGGCCTCTAAGGTAAACCTTGATCTCTTTGCCCCAAAGCTATGGATCAAAGCCTATATTTTGATGTTGAAATAAGAGGTGTTATGCTTTTCAATTTTTCAGGGCTTCGCTGTACACATGATATCAAATAGAACTCTCCAAGTCTCAAAAGCTCTCCTCAATAAAAGATATCTTGATGCTAGAATATTTGATCCCTCTATATATCTTTGGTGCTATTAGGCTTACACCTTTTATAGTGTGAAACCCTAGGTCTATGTCCAAGCCTTAAGATTGAATTTCTCATGTGTAGTGCAAGTTAGCATGAGAGGCTTTTGTCCATTGTCTATGTTTGAAGGCCAGTTAACTAAAATATAACTGCCCACTTGAGTCTTCTATGTGAACTGGTCATTAGCATGAGAATATTTTGTCCTTTGTTTATGCTTGTAGGTTAGTTAACTAAATTTTAAATGAAAACTCAAATCTCTTATGTGAACTAGTTGTGAAAAGGAATACAAAGTTACTCCCGCTCACCTTTATTGCATGCAGACTGCCACTTTCACCCGAGATTAGGCCTATTTTTTAGTGAACTACTTCTTATGACTTAGTCGTTGTTGTCTGTAGTGGCTAAGATCTAGATGCTATCATCTACAGTGGCTAAGTTCTGGCCGCTCTAGGCTTGAGCAACTAGGATCTGGCCACTCTTGGCTTGAGTGGCTAGGCTTGGATGGCTTGAAAATGACCCAAATGAATGGTGAGCACCACTGTTGATGCTTGGAAAGTCCAAGATTATGTCTTATGATCTTATAAATGTGTCTATGTGAGTAGCTCCCCTAAGCATGACACGATTTAGGTGTCTACAGTTCCAAGGCATTCTGGACAAGGGTGAATTTCCAAGCAATAATGGAGGTATCAAGTCAATGACCATCTTTGCAGTTGTGCATCAACACCTGAAGTTGATGATTTCCCAACAGTGATCCCTTAAAAGTTGGATCACTATCACAAGAGAAAAAATTTGGATAATTTCAAAGAGGAATTTCTTTACGAAGATTCCTAATCTATAAACATTTTGTCTTTTGTGTACTAAATGAATAGAGGTGAAAACCTCTATAAATACTTGACATTTTCAATGTAATTGGGGAGGAAGATAGACACTATGCATAAAAATACTTCAAGTTTTCTATGTAAATATATAAAACCTGGCTTCTGATTTTGTAAATGATTTTTGTGTGTGATTTCTTTCTATTTTAATCATTTCTATTTTATATTCATGTATGTTATCTACTAAGTTTAAATTTAGCATCTAGATTTGAACACTGTTGGTGAGGGATTGAGTACTGGAATGAAACTCTAGAAGTTATCTCCATGAAATTTTAAGTGGATTATTTGCCTTCTTTTTGTTATATAATTCTATAATGATTGATTTGAATTCCTATTGCTAGTTCCCCAAAACTACATCTTCTAGCTTGTGGTTATATTTCCCATTTCTTTCCATTATTTCCATTTCTTTCCTAAAACTCTAAATTTAAAATCAGTGTAGGATCAGTAAGGGGGCAAACCCTCTCTAAATATTGGCCCAGAGGACATTTCTTTCCTCCAACCTTTCAATGTTGGTTGTGTCTAGGGCACACAAATGCATATTTTGTATTTTAGGTAGATATTTGACCAAAAGTTTTTGGCATGCCTGATGGGATCTTTAAGTCTCATATTGAGTAATATATGCAATATTAAGGTCTTTATGTTCACCTTTGTATTGTTGATCTAGAACATCCGGTGACTCAGCTATACCCAAAAGCCTCTGAATGTGAATTTGACAAAGGTTGTACTTCATGATCACAAGATCGAAGGCCAAAAATTTTGAAAACCCCATTGAGTTCTTTGAATTTCACATACAAAAATTAGAAAAACATCCCAGGTTAGTCACCCAACCTCATACATTAGTTGCATCATATTCATATATTGTTGGTGTGTTTTTTGTCCCTTTGAGTCCTACTAGTACTGCTACTAGCGTTCCTCTACCTCAACCAAGTCCTCCAGTCAATATGGCTCATAATCCACCACCACAACAACTGCAACCACCAAGGCAGTTCCCAGTATGTAATAGCTTAGGATATTTGAATTGGCAAGCACATAATCTAGTCTCTCAAATAGTATTAAAGTCTTTGCCTACCTATGATGGTATAGGTAATATGGTAAGACCCCAAGGTCTTACTATAAAATTATTAACAAATTAATGTAAATGTAATCGTAGGCCACTCAAAGGGGGCTCTCTTATAATCACTTTGCCACTATAGGGTGCTCCCTCCTTAGAATCTATGCTTATTATTCTTCTTCTTGGATGATTTGATATGGATGGCCAACCTAATATATATATCTACCCTAAAGCTACATTGGTGAAGAGACATGATGGTTCATGTATGAAGAGATGTGATGGTTCACTTTATAAGTTAATAATATAATAATTAAATAATTAATAATATTAACTAATACTAACTAATAATGTTAGGATTGAGGATCCTAACATGCCACCCTCCTTAAAAAGAGCTTTTTCCTCAAAGCTCAAAGTGAGAAGCTTTGTCCTTTGTTTTCCAAGAAGGATTTGTGTAAGTTATTGGACTCTTTTAATGGCATCCTTTCATAGGCAGGGATATCAAGAAGGATGAAGCATTAGCGGGGGGTTTCCAAGAACAATAGTAGAATATTCCTTAGGAAAATAATGATGATGATGATGGGAGGGTAACCCTTGGGGTTCCTCAAGTACTTCAGAATGATGCATCAAAAGTGATGGTAATGATTTCATATCCTTTTTTAGTTCCTTGGTAGAGCCAACGAAGAAGGAGTGTGTAGTCACTCTGCATTGGTTCCGAATAGGTTTGGTCATATGGCAAGAACTCACTATTGGTGAGGAAGGTATGTGTAGGTCTTGTAGAGTGCATGTTTGGCTAGCATTTATCACTTTGGGTATGTATACCTCATCCTTGCTTGGTACATCAATAACTTCTTGCACATTGACCTCATTGTATTCATTTGTGGTGATTAGGTGCACTAGTTGCTTCAGACACAACTACCTCATCTACTTGCCCTATGGAGAGACAGGGATCAACTTCCTTCAATAAATACAATGTTAGTGTAACACATTTATGGTGGGGTCCAAATTGTTCATCACAATTATCACAGAGTCCTTTTGCTCATCGTTCCTTCATCTCCTCAAAGCTAAGATGTTTAATTCGTAAAGTTTGGTTAGATTTGGGGGTTGTGTAAGTGCTTTGTGCCCTTCCATTATGCATAGGTTTGGGAGCGATGTAAGTGGTCGACAATTTTTCCATAAGTGGTTTCCCTAATCGTTGTTGTGCATTGATTTTATCTTCAGCTAATTTTTCCAATCCATAGGTCTGCATCATGGTATAGGGATTGAACCTTGTCACCTCCATTCTAATTTCCTCTTTTAATCCCCTAATGAAGCCATTGATGAGAATTGATTCATCCAATCTTGTGTTGTGTTTGGTGATATCCTCAAACCGAGTTTGATACTCACGCATAGAAGTGATTTGATGAAGATCTTTGAGCAAATACCACATGGTTGGATCCCACATGGCTCTGATACCAAATGGTAAGACCCCAAGGTCTTACTATAAAATTATTAACAAATTAAAGTAAATGTAATCACAGGCCACTCAAAGGAGGATCCCTTGTAATCACTTTACCACTATAGGGGGCTCCCTCCTTAGAATCTATGCTTATTATTCTTCTTCTTGGATGATTTGATCTGGATGGCCAACCTAATATATATATCTAATCTAAAGCTACGTTGGTGAAGAGACATGATGGTTCACGTATGAAGAGACGTGATGGTTCATGTTATGAAGGGTTGTGATGGTTCACTTTATAAGTTAATAATATAATAATTAAATGATTAATAATATTAACTAATACTAACTAATAATGTTAGGATTGAGGATCCTAACATAAGACTACCTATGAGCATATCTAAGATGTGGCTTCTTTGGCAACAATCCATGGCATTGCAGACAAAGATATTATGGTAATATTACTGGTGTTGTCACTTAGAGGGAAGTTGTTGTATTGGTACCGGTCCTTACCACCTGCTACTATCACCACATGGGACCAGTTGGTAGAATTGTTGATTAAGAACTTTCATGAGCAAGATGACCCTTTTTCTTTACTGCACCAATTTACAAACATCCAAAGACATCTGTAGGAGGAAATAGTGGATTTCAATGTTAGGTTTTCTCAAAGTTAGTAGAGATTTCATGATGGTCTTTGGCCTACTCATAAGAAAGCTACTTTTTACTATCTCTAAGCCTTCAACTTTGATATTGGTATCGCATTTCGATAGGCTAATCTCAATACATTTCCAAATTTGTACACGTAGGTGCAAAAGGCCGAGGTAGATCTAATTTCCATAGGTAAGCTACCTCTGAAGGTAACAATACCCTTTTTTCTTGATCTTCCATAGCATCTATACTATAGTGGATTTTTATAGCCTATACCTTCCATGTATCACATTCCTTCATGGAGCTTGAATCTGCCTCAAATCACTTTGATTACAGTTCCACAACTCCATGGTCCAAATATTTGATAACTACTTGCACCAGTTGTTCTGTCGTTACCAACCCTAGTTCCATTCCATGAATTCCTTGCTCCACCAATACCTCTACCTTTGCTAGTGATCCCTACACCCTCAAATCCCGATCCCTACCTAAAATTATTACAAAAAATATCGTCTATAAATTTAGAGGTAAGGACAATATCAAATGAAATTATATCTATTAATAAGAAGCAAGTTAAATCTAACTTTTGGTCAAGGATATTTCAAACACTGCGGATCAGCAGAGAATAGCCAACTACTAGCAAAGGTCCTGAAAGGAATACAACTATATTGGCAAATGAAGAAGCTAGTACATCGAAGTGGGTATATTGGTGTTCTACCTATAATGATCCTCATGGTGAATATACATGCATGGTTCATTTGAATTATGTATAGACATTAGTAGAAAGTTATTCTGGTGGACAAATCAATATGATAATAGAAGTTGATCATAATTTTATGGTCCCTTCCTTGGAGCAAGTTTCAATTCTTACGAGGGTTGGAAAGAAGTTGGTGACTATTGATCCAATAGAAATGGAGTCGCTAAAAGTCCCTACTAAACAAAAGATACAAGATGAGAAGGCACAACCACAAGCAAAAGCACCTAGCACAAAAATTAAGAAGAAATATTCTATCTTGTTGAAGGATCTATTGCCCAAGCAAGCTCAAGAGAAGTTGTAGGTAAAGGCATCGACTTCATAGCCTACAGCCACTCAAGTACAAATTGAGGCAAAATAACAAGCTAAAGAGTGCCTCAAGTACCCATCATTAACCAAGTAGCAAAGGGTAGAAGCTACTCAACAATACCAAAACAAATATGAGCAATCAATGAAGAAAAGGGCTCTGGTACTTCTAATTATAATATTGTTGAGGAGATGAAGAAAATTCCTACAAAGGTGAGTTTGTATGATGTATTATAGTTACCTGGACAAGTTGACCTATTGTAGGAGTCTCTCAAGTCTACGAAATATAAAAAGAAAAACCCCACCCAGATAGTGTTAGCACAAACACTGACATCTTCTACCACTAGTAAGAATAGACCACCTCCATTATATCTGTCTCTCAGAATGGAAGGGTGGATCGTGCATAATTGTATGATCGACTCTAGTGTCGCGACTACTATCATGCCAAAGGTAGTATGTGAAGTCATGGGTATGGATTACATGAGGAGAAATCCGGGTGTCTTGCAGTTGGATGGGACCCCAATCAATATAGTGGGTGTGATTAAATATATTCCCATTGTTCTGCACAACATACCATAGATCACCGTCATTCAAGAAGTGGTGGTAGTCGACCTAGAACCATATTTTAGCATGTGTCTTTCAAGAGAATTTATAAACAAAGCTAGGAGGATATATTTCCTTGGATTATTCACATTTGGATATTCCTTTTAAGGGAAGGAGAATTCGGATTTATAATGAAAAACCTTCCACTTTTCACATAGAAAGACTTGAGGAAGAGGAAAATCCCACTGGCATAGTTAATATGATGACAGAAGAAGTGCAAGAAGTGGACTTGATGGAGGAAGCTCTTGATGAGCTCCGACTAGAAGATGAATTCTCATTTATGGATTTCAATGCAATGGTGGAAACCGATATCGGTTGTTACACCATAACCAAACCTGAACAAATTGAAGTAGAAGCTTTTGGCTCCTAGGATCCTATCTTCGATCAATTATGGAAGTTATATTTTGATGGTGCAAGATGCAAGAATGGCATAGGAGCTAGGATTTTTTTCTTGTTTCTCCTATGGGGTTATAGAAAACCTACTCATATCGGTTGACTTGGAGCTGCACAAATAATGCCACCAAATATGAAGCATTGTGCCTTGGCCTAAAGAAAGCGAAGAAATTGGGAATCAAACAGTTGCAAATTTTTGGAGATTTTGAGCTTATTGTTAATCAGACTACAAAAAATGTGTGTCAAAGCAACACTATTTGAAGGCCTACCATAATAAGGTATGGGATTTGTTTGAGTCTTTTATAACACTAAATGTTCAAGCAATTTCATGAGAGTAGAACAAGCATGCAGATATCTTGGCTTCCCTTGGTGCTAATTTCTCTCCTATAGAGCAAGTGGTCAAGAGACCAAAGACCATGAGAGTAATTTATAGACCTTCGGTCCCTGATAAAAACCTCTATTGGCAGGTGTTCGATAGTGATGAAAAAATTGTTAATTTCTTGATTAAGGAAGTTGCTAGCATAGAAGAAATAATATTAGCCGAGGAGGAAATGGAAGGGATGATTCAATTGAAGAATAACCACATTCCTAGGGGACTGATTTCACTTGAGAGCTTGTTTGATCAAAATTATAGGGCAGAGAAACACAAGATCAAGGTGGATGCAAAGGAGTATAAGGAAATGCAGTTGGAGCCTGATAAAGTCATTAAAGTCAAAATAGACTGTACACTCGAGGAGCTTGAGGATATTAAGAATCTGTGTTATGAATTTCTTGATATTGTCTCTTGGAGCTATCATGATCTGAAAGGATATGATAAAAATGTAATCCAACACACCATCGAGTTGCAAGAGGGGGTGAAGCCTTTTCAATAGAAACAATGACCTGTTAATCCAAAAATTGAAGTTCTTATGAAAGCAGAGTTGCTAAAAATGCTGGAGGTAAAAATAATTTATCCTATAAAGCACTCAACATGGGTGGCAAATTTGGTTCCATTTTGAAAGAAAAATGGAGATATTCACCTGTGTGTGGACTTTCAAAATCTGAACCAAGCATCTTTGAAATATCACTATCCCCTACCATAGATTGATTAGATTCTTCATGCAGTCACTGGAGCATAGAGGTTTTCATTGCTTGACGGTTTCTCCGGATATAACCAGATCTGGGTGAAAGATGAGGACTAGTACAAAATGATATTTACTACAAAGTGGGGCACCTTTACCTATCAAAGGATACCATTTGGTCTTTCCAATGTTGGTGCCACCTTTCATAGAGCTATGGATATCGCTTTCGATGAGTTGTTGAATCGATTTATTGTAATTTACCTTGATGACATGACTATTTTCTCACATCGTAGGGAGGAGCATGTCTCTCATCTGAGACAAGTGTTCAAAAAGTGTCGGGAATTTGGAATTTCCATTAACCCGAAGAAATCCATTTTCACTGTCAAAGAAGGAAAACTCTTGGGACATGTGATTTCATAAGAAGGACTAGTGATTGATCCTACGAGAGCTGAGGCTCTCTTGAAATTGCCACTGCTAGTTAACAAGAAGGATATACAATCATTCTTTGGCTAGATCAATTTCATTCGAAAATTCATAACCGATTTTTCTCAGGTAGTAAAGCCAATGATCAAAATTTCAAAGAAAAATGTAGACTTCAAGTGGACAAAAAATAAGAAGATAGACATTCTAGGAGATCAAGGAGAGAATTACCCAAGTGCCAGTATTGATTAATCTATATTATTCAAAGGATTTCATCCTTTATGGGTGGGTGATCAAGAAATTTATGTTATTGTCCTCATGCAAAAACAAGATGATGAGGATGAGAAATCGATTGCTTTTCTGAGCCGGGTCATTTCACAACACTAGCAAAAATATAACTTCATTGAGAAGAAGGTGTATGTGGTCATGAAGTATTTAAAGAAATTATAGCATTTTATCTCATAGAGTAAGACAATCGTCTATGTTATTCATCTAGATGTCAGGAATTTCATCATTCAAGGAGAGATGGGTGATAAAAGAGTAGGCTAGGTTTCGAAGATTCAAGAATATGATGTGGATATTCGGTCGACTAAGTTGGTTTGCGATCGAGCACTCTACCAAGAATTGGCTAAAAGCGTATCTCCTAGATTGCTAGCTCCATTACAGGATGAGGTTATCAACAAGAGTAATCTTACCAATCAAGTTACAAGCAAATGTGACTGGACAAAGGATCTTATTGAATTCTTCACATCTGGAAGGTGTCCATCACATCTTGATGCCTCACAATGGTGAATATTCAGGTTGTCGGCACTCAAGTACATCTTGTTGCCAAGTGGATTATTTCACAAAAATATAGATGGAGTGCTCCTCAAATGTGTGAAAGAGTCAAAAAATAAAAGATCTTGGAGGAGTTCCACTCTGGCTTATCTAGTGGACATTATGCAAGAAGGCCTATGGCCTTGAAGATCATCCGAGCTGGATATTTCTGGCCTACCCTCTTTGTAGATACACACAAGGTGAGCCAAATCTATGATAATTTTTAGAGATATGTCGATAGGAGTCAAAGGGCATCTCTGCCTCTACACCCAATTCAGGTAGAAGCTCCATTTTAGCAGTGGGGCTTGGATTTCATTGGAGTTATTGATCCTCATTCCTTTATTGAGCATAAATATATCTTGATAGTGACCGATTACTTTACCCAGTGGGCAGAGGCCATTCCAACCAAGAAAGTAGACCAGGCTATAGTCATCTCCTTCCTCGAAGGATTGATTACCCATTTTGATGTACCATACGCCATTGTAATAGATAATGAGACTCCATTTATTGGGGCAAATATCACTGAATTTACAAGTAGGTATAGGATTTACTTGAATAATTTCTCCAATTATTACCCATAGGGAAATTATCTGGCAGAATCCACAAACAAAAATTTGCTTTGAATCTTGAAGAGGATGCTTGGAAGTAACAAAAGAAGTTGGTATCTATTTTTAAATCAAGCTCTGTGGGTGGATCACATATCAATCAAAAAGTCAATTAAAACTTCTCCTTACTCCCTGGTGTATGGGAAGGAGGTAGTTTTACCCACTCACATCAAGCTCCCAGTTCTCTAGACCTTGTAATTGTTCAGAGATGAAGATGATGAATATGATCCCATGAGTGCAAGGTTGGCTCAACTTTTGTAGTTAGAAGAGGAGAGATAAAATGCATATGCTACTTTCACCAAACATGCTAGAATGACGCAAAAGTGGTTTGGCAAGAAGATGACAGAACGCAAGTTTTAGGTTGGAGATCTTGTCCTTAAATGGAATGAGAATAAAGCTAAGTCTGGAAAGCACCACAAGTTTGATGTGATCTGGGAAGGTCCATTTCAAGTTTTAGGGGTAAATTTAGCAAATGCATATCATCTCCAAGATATGGATGGTTGGGATCTTTCGATTCTAGTTAACAACCTTCATTTGAAGGCTTATTTTCAATGATATGATCAAAGGTGCAAGTATGTAAATATGTACAAATTTTATTTTCTACAAGTATTTTTATTGTTTTATAAAAAAAATGCCAAGCTACCCTCAAGAAGAAAATCACTTTCACTTCACAATGTTTCTTCTCTCTAAAAATTAATTGCTTCCCGAAAAGGTTTTTCAAGGACACATTATGAGTTTCGAGTGAAATTAATTATTTTATTGTAATATTTTTAGCAGGTATATGAGGGCTTCGAGGTTAAAAATGATTTATTGTCAGAATCAAGGGAGTATGGAAAAGAATAAAATATAAAACTTTGCATGAAGTCTTGGAGAAAAAAACATTTCAAAAGTAAATGTCAGAAAACATAACGATATGAAAATCGCTTTCACCCCAAGTGAGGGGTGAAACTCTCATTCACCTCCCAAAAGGGTGAAGCAACATGAAAATATTTTAAAGCATGGGGAGCATGTTTCGGTGTTTCAAGGGACTACATACAATAAATTTCGGTGAAATTAGAATTGGAGCAAATAGAGAAAAAAATGGAGGAAAATAATTTTTGCCCTTTCCCCTCCGAAATTCGGATTCACCCTGGAAGGATATTTAAAAAAATAATATTGAGTGATTTTAGTGAAGTCGGCTTAAATTATTTTTAATTTTCAACAAAGGTTAAGTTACTTCATGTGCATCGATTGGAGCAAGAAAGAGAAGAAGAATAATATATATTTTAAAATTATTATTTTGTTCCAATTTAAGTGTTGGAAATAAAATAATTTAAAATATTTAAAAGATAAAAAGAGAATGAGTTTTAAATTCTGCATGTGCCTTATTTTTATCAAAAGAAAAGAGGAAGGGAAAAAAAAAAAAAAAAAAAAAGCAAAGTAAAGCTCCAATTTAGAAGCTTTTCTAAAAAAGAAAAAAGGAGAAGATTTTTAAAATGCTTTTTCTATAATTGGGAGCAAAATTAAAAGTATTTATTTATTTTAAAATGAGGGTTTCACCATGGAAGTTTATTAAATAGGTGCAAGGCACTTTCGGGAGCAAAGGAGTGGAAGCAACAATGCAACGTCAGAATAGTTTTGCTTATTGGATGATTTTTAGGCACGTGATGATTTCCTTTGGTGCAAGAAAACTTTTTCTCATGATTTTAGAGCATCCCAAGCAGAACGTTTTTGCTCGGATTTTCTGAGAGCAATGATTTGGCATTTTCAAGGGAGAAAATCTCTTGGTTTCCTCGAAAAGGCATTGATTGGTTGGTTTGTGGTAGAGTGATTTTTTTGAAGCAACTGTTAGAGGGCCAGGGCACACTGTTCGAGGGCATAACGCGGTGAAAGCACACATTTTAAAAAATATATTGTGGTGGATGGAGGTGAATACCCGTTAAAATATTGGTAAACATGCCGAGTGAGGGGACCAAGGCACACATGTTTTTTAATTTACCAAAGAGATTCACTGCATTTACTGGGGTAGTTGAAGGCACACTCTATAAATAGAATAGGTAAAATCATCCAAAGATTAATTTTTAAATTTGTCGATGCATTTGTGGGTTTTGTTTGTAGAAGTTGCAGAGCGCTTTTAGGGTTGCCAAAATTTACACCATGGGTAAGAAAAGTGCAGAAGTTAAATATGTCGCAAAACCCAAGCAGTCGAAGAAGAAAGTAGAAGGTGGAAAAAATCCAAGAAAGCCCAAAGAAATGAAAATATGGATTTGGACCCATACTCTAACACAATGGTAGAAATTGGAGACTACATCATCACCAATAAGGGTGTCGTTAAGCTTCATCAAGATGTGGAATTCACAATTAAGCAAGGGTTGATGCTAGAGATCCCTTTAATGGTGTTATACTATGCATAGTTATTCTAGTATTTGTGCACACCCGTACATGCTTACCTGGAGTTGGTGAAGTTGATTGCGCTGATTTTATAACCCAACTACCAGGGCTATTCAAAAGGTGAATGGTGAGGTGCTTTTCTCCATCTCTTCCAACGTAGTGAGGGAAGCATTTGCTTGTGGGTTGAAGCCTCCCTTCGACATGATATCCAAAAAACTACACATCAATGAACAGGAGGAGAAATACGTGTCCATAGTGATGATGCACCAATTTATGGAGATGTAGTTAATTCAAGAACCACAGCTAGGGAATTTTCCAAATATGTCAAAGTTGCTTTCAGGTTTTAAGAGCCCAGATATTTTTTCAATGTTGGCTTGGATTTTTGGCCTCTCTATAGACTCCATAGTTCATAAATGGTAAGTGATACTTTCATAGTGCATATCATAGGGGGATTTTTATGCTCCTACGATGATGAGGGCAAGCATGAATCTGATTTATTTTGACTAGGCTGATTTTATATATCAAAAAATGCACATCCAATTGGAAAAATTGAATACAGGAGAGGCAAATTTGTTCAAGCATACTTCATTTCTTGTCTCGTATTTTTTATTTATAGTTGTTAAACAGGTTGATGAGGAAAACAAGGTTTTACCCATTTATATGTGGACTCCCACTCTATCAAGAAGGGAGTCATTCTATAATTTTAATCCCTTATTTTTGGGCCCTTCAATTGAGCTGATTTTTGGCAAGAGTGAAAGGGTACCATAGGCTATGAGAGAGGTGGTTTTTAGAGTAGATAAGGGTGACATATTTCTGCTGACTCAAGGTGTAGTTGTATGAATTTTTGGCTTCATAGGAAAGCCATTCCTGCTTCCATATTTCACCATCGAGCATGTTTTTGCAATGGAGGTGGTGCACTAGAATGATTATGTGAATGATGTTTATGGATCAAGGCATGGTAAGAGAACAACATGCATGATGCCTTTCAAATTTGGTAGTATAGAGGTGAACCAGGTTGGTCATAATAGACTACTCACAAAGGCTCTCCAAGACCTGGGTCTGGTGGAACTACCGCAAAGATGGAGATATGACCCATTGGGTCATTTTTTAGAAATAATTAAGGCCAAGCATTTTCATTGCTGCCCATGGCTAGATATTCAGTAAAATCACAATAATTTTGAAGGGTGCGATTTGGAGTGGCATGTTGAAGCCATGATGTCACTTCCACCATGGCATGATTTTTATGAATAAGAGGTTGAATATAACCCCGTAGTGCACAAAGAACATATTCCTCCGTCGAGACTATTTAGCCATATGAAATATCAACTACCCACATGGTCTGAGGAAAATATCATAAATTGGTGGATAATGAGGTTCCATCGTGGAAAAATTACATCACCTTATGGGTTGAATATGGACGAAGCATTTTTTGATGCATATGATGAATTTGTTGACATCTATCAACCTATCACTTTCTCCAAGGTTGTACCTCAAAGTTTTTAAAAATATGATAGTGAAGAAAGCATGGCCATAAAGAATCGCCTTTCCCGCCATCCAATGGCCCACTTTAGCCCTTTCCCACCATTTTTTGACCCCTATTTGACTCATTTATATTTATTTTATATTATTTATATTTAAATATAATATTTTATATTATATTTTAATATATTTATTATAAAATATATATTTATAAGCCAAATTAACCTCAACCATCCGATCCGATCTAATCTCAGCCGTCCATCTTCCTTAATCCGTGTCACACTTAAAGTTTAATATCAGCCTTTGGATCCACTTTAATATTAGCCACACGATCAAAAGTGTTAAGCTAAAACCCTAAGAAAACCCTAGGCTTGATAATAAATAGGAGCATTCTCAATGCTCAACCCCTAGAAAACTTGAACGTTGGAGCTCTAATTTACTTGTGAGATCTAACCTTGTTGAGAGCTAGTTTCTTGTGAGTAGATTGTGCCCTAGCCTATCCTTCCCCAAAACCCTAGCTTGCCCTAGGATTTTTGTATTCCAGCCATCTTCGCATCCCATTTCCACCACCACCATTGTCGTCCATCCATCGAGCCCTTCGCATCCCCTCGATCTACTTCTGTAGATTTAACCCTAATCCGTAGGCACAGCCGAGCACCTGCCTCATCCCACAGGCATAGTTGCACACCTACCGCATTCTAGGGTGCAACACCATATCTGCTATCCCCATAACCATACACCAGAGCCTACCACGTAAAGATCATCAAGTGCCACTGGGGCACCCTACCATCAAATCTGCAATGGAGCAACAAAACAACAAAGTAAGTATTTTATGCATTTTATTTGATGTTATTTGGATTCTGCATGTTTTATTTACTCAGATCTAGGGTTTTTAGTTTGCATTTCTGAGGGTTCACATTATGGAACCCTCATTTTTTTGCTAATAACTTTATGTTTGTTGTGTGTGTAGGATCAGGTAGCATTCATCAAGGATTGTTGAGTAGTTATTGAAGCTAGAGTGGCCCGATTATGGATAACCAGAAGCCCACTCACCCTATTGGAAGCAAGATACATTGGAGACACTACTTGTTTTGTAGCTAGGGTTTTGGAGAACCCTAGCATCTATATTTATTGTATCAAAATAATTCTTTTGAATAGATCAATTGTAACAAAGGAGTTTCTTAGCTCCCCCCATTTATTGAATAAAATCATATTTTGTGCAATCTCTTGTTCATTGAGTTATTTTACTCATATTTTCACTTCACAAATGGTGATCATGATGGGACCCCACAAGGGTTCTACTTTTTGATTTACTTTGTTGTACTAATTTCATTCTGTTGTTCCATTTTACAAGGTTTTTTGGAGCAAAAAACTAGTTGAAATCATTGGTTAGGGTTTCTGGAAGGTCCTGTGATAGTTTGTAGATAGGTGCATAGGTGCTCTATGGCACCTGTTGATCCCCATAAGTGCCTAAATATGCCTATACAGGTGCTCTACTATACCTCTAGAGGTGCTCCACTACACCTAGTAGTGATTTGAAGTAGAGCTTAGGCTTTCGGGTAAGCCCTGTAGCCATTCTGTTCAAATTCCTTTTTTTACGTATTTCATTATTTCACTATTTATTTTTAGATTTCAAGCTTAAAATGAACATACATTAAGTAATCTAGAAATAAATTCATTTTAGATTGCATTTAGGGCATCTGTGCATTCATTCATCACATATTTTGAGTTTTCTATTTTGAAAAGAATTGCAAATTCAAATAATTCTTGCATCTTTCTGTTTGCATTTGAAAGTGAAAAGCATTAATTAGAATTTGCATCTTAGGAGTTAAGGGTTTCTTATTTTACTTATCTAAGTAGGAACAATACTTAAATGCAAAAAGTATTCCTACCCTTGGGTGGCACCTTTGGTAGAGAGGTGGACGAACCCTCTGGTTGCTATCTAGGTAGGGGGTTTTAAGTGGTGTACTTCACACTCTTTAGAAGAAATTTGCATTTATGTGTTGGATTCTAATTTAGATTTGTGAAATATGTTACCTTTAACATTGTTTGTCCACAATAGAGAACAGAAAAATTTAAAATAAATCACACACAACACGTTGCACTTTAAACAGTAGTAACTGGATTTCATCACCAGTTGTTGCTTGAGATTTGGTGATGGTGGCAGTCATTTCCATCCACCAATATCTACCCCTAGACACCTTAGGACTACCCCCAAGAAAACTTGTTGGATTTCATCACCAACAAGAATCTCGTTGCCCCATCCAACCATAGTCTTTTACCTTTATTTTTCATTAAACAAGATTAGGATACACCAAACACACAAAACTATCATATCTAAAAGGAATTTACACTAAAAAGAGATAATCAATGAATAAGGTAAGCCACACAAGGTGAAACTTAGGATTGATTATTTTCTTTGTTTCTAAATTCTTTAGCTTTATTTTCAGTTTTGAAATTTAATTATCCTAAAATTGTATTTTGATTTAATTATTTTATGGTTTTAACTCAAAATCAAACAAAGATATTAAATCAAAATAATTTAATGGAAAATATAACAAACACACCCACTACTTCAGTAGCCAACCCTTCCAATTCTATCCAACCTAGTCCATCTAGGCCCATTCACCCATCTCTCCCACAAGAGGGATCCATTCCCCAAAATATTGAGCAACCATCCATCCAAATTGATATGGACAAGGTAGAGGCTATCTATAGGTCTTATAACTATGTCCTCGAACCCATTAGCCAAGACTATGTTGAACAACTAGAATTGGCTACATCCTATCCATCCAACCCCACCCAAGGATATCCTAATTCTACTTATGAATATGGTATGCCCTCTTCTCCTAGTCCATCCCAACAAAACCCAAGTGTTTTTAACACTTATCCTCCATCTGGCTATACCCAAACCCATTCCAATCCTTTGTATGAGGAGTATGTCAATGCTGCCTCACAGGTACCAACCTCCCAAGTTGCCACATCAAGTGCAACTTGCCCCATGCCCATTTCCTCCAATCCATCCACATCCATACCTTCATCTTCTAATCTATCTATAACCTTGTCAATTTCTTCTATGTCTGAACAAGAACTTCAGGATATATCGGGTCTCATGAACAAATTGCTTCTACAACATCAAAATGCTAGACAACAAGTTCATGTAAATCCTACACTTCCTATAGTTTCAACCCAACCAACCATGGCCAACCAAAATTCCACTTGGGTACCCCAATATTCGGTGGTGTCCATCCCCAATCCACCTCCAATTCAAAATCCAACCCCTCCAATCACAATTTCTTCTAGCCAACCCAACCAATTCTTCCAAAATATTCTTCCTCATCAATATTCTCCTTCTTTCAATCATCAATATTCCCCCCATCAATTTCAAACCAATCAATTCCATCAAAACCATCTAATCACTCCCCAACATTTTTCTTCTAGTCCATCTCCAAATCATCAAGTTATCCAAGGCTTCCACATTCCTGGGGAAGATCTTAGGATTTAGGCCATGCAAAAACAAATAGATCAGTTGATGCAAAACACTCTTGGCATGTCAAGCCAAAAACCAACTCTAAGCCAATTGATCCATCAACCAATCCATCCTTCGGTACCATCATCACCATATCCGATAGACTTTACATTACCAAAGTTTGACAAGTTTAGGGGAACCGAGGACCCTAAGGAGCATGTTAGCTCATTTTTTCATGCATGCTTTCGGATTCAAATTGATAATGCTCTCATGCTCTGAATATTTCCTCAAACATTAGGAGGAGATGCCATAGAGTGGTTCAATCAGTTACCAACTCATAGTATTTATACTTTTGCTCAATTGATTGACCTATTCCTTGAGCGTTTTGTCCTAAACATCAAAAATAAGGTTTCATTATCAGATGTATATGAATTAAGACAATGGGATGATGAAACTATCTATAACTTTGGAAATCGTTGGAGGGTAATCATTACCAAATTGCCATTCTCCCTCCCAATGGATGAAATCATCAAATTATTTACCAAGAGTTGCTTAAAACCCATCTCTTGGATGCTTCAACTTCATACCTATCATTCATTTGAAGAAGCTTTAGCATAGGCTAGCATCATTGAGGAGATAAAAATCCAAGAGGGCATAATTAAGCCTAAAAAGAAAGAATGGAAAAACAAGGGCCAATTTAAAAGCAATCAATCAGGCCAAAATAAGTCATCACAAGCCTCTTCGGCTAGTCCATCTAATCAAGTAAATCAAGTGGTGATGAGCCAGCCGTAATGGCTCAACAACCTATGCAACAACCACAACAAATTGATTATCATGCGGTCCCCTCGGTAACTCAAGCACTCACAATACAAAACATAGTACCAACTATGGAAAACCCTCTCATCGATAATATGCTCGACCCCAATGCCAATACACTCCTTTAACGGAGTCGTATTCTTCCATATTTCAAAGGTTGTATGAAACAAACAAGTTGGCTTTGCCATAAATCAAGCTTGATGACCCTACCAAATGTGGCAGAAGTTATAAGGAACATCTATTTTTCCCATACCATAGGCAAAATGGTCATGATATCAACACTTGCAATATTTTTAAGAACATTGTTCAAGACCTCATAGACTTGGGGGTCATTAAGGCAGATAATCCCCTAGCTCCACAAAATCAAAATTTGGGAATATTTCAAACACCTCTTCCCAACCATGAAGAGGCCCAAACTAATGTAGGAGGTAATAATCATCTCACACCTCCTAACCAAGTTAATCATGTTCAACATTATCAAAATTTTGTAGGAGCAGTCCATGTGGTCACAAGAGGTCAAAGGCAAAATCAACAAAATGCCCAACAACCAAATGTGTCACAACCTTCAAATCCACCACCCATTCAAACCTCTCCAAATCCATCCCCACCAATCCATATTTCTAGTCCACCAAATCAGCCCATCCATCATCCTCTAAGGCCAATAGTATCCTTAAGCAGTCGGTTGACTACAAGTTTGAAGATGGCTTCAGCCAAATTGTCCCTATATGAGCTCATCCAACAATCCCCTAGGCATAGAGAAGCCTTAATGGAAATTCTTAAATCCATTGAGTTTGAAGCTCAAGACCCTAATGCCTTCAACAACTTTGTAGGGAGCATTAGAACATGCATGGAGCCATCCATCACCTTCTATGACTTTGAAATAAATTCAATGACCTCAGAATCCGTAGATCCTCCATTGCATATCATGGCCTTGATAGACAAGAAGCCATTTAAGAGAGTCTTAATTGATACCGGCTCATCCATCAACATTATCACTACCACTGCCCTTAGCAACCTCAAACTTCCACCTTCCCATATTTCCAAGTCATCATTCACCCTCAAAGCATTTAACGATGCTTTGTGTACCACAGTTGGCACTATTGTTTTACCCATTGAAGTAGGGGTTAAAATGTTGCACACTATGTTCCACATCTTGGAAGGGGCCATGGCGTACAATGTACTCCTTGGTAGACCTTGGATGAGGGAAATGAAATGTGTTCCATCAATTCTCCACCAATGCTTGAAATACGTTCATGATGGTCAAGTCCATTGCATCCCCATGGATGTAGAACCTTTCAAGTATTGCAATTTCATTTCAAATCCCTATGAATCCATGTTGCCTTCCACTCACCTATTCTTATCCCCATCATCTTTGAATCCATCCACTTCATCTTTGAATCCATCCACTTCATCTTCTAATCCATTCACATCTTCTTCCAAAGCTCCTATTTTTGAGGAGTTACCCATCACCAAACCCCCTCAATCATCCATTTCTTCTTGTACATGTGGTCAAGGTCAATCCACTTTCACCACATCATCCACCTCAACCACTCCTTCTACAACCATTTCTTCTTCATCATCATTGCCTCATCCACCTTCTTCTAATTCCAAGCCATCACCCAATATTTCTCCATCAACCGATGTTTCACAAGTCAAACTTTTAGATTGTGAAATATTCAACTCCCTACCACCTTCCACAACCCCCTCCAATCTTGAGCCATCCATTTCCACATCATCCACCACCTCATCCCAAGTCGAGGTCCACATCACTAGTCCTGGTATTGGTGAATACATGGTCCAAGATGTTACCATTACCCCTCTTGCCATCCCTACAACCAAGGATTTTGGTCACCCACATGACCCTCCTTTAACCATAGGTGTTGTCTATGATATGAGCTCTACTCCTAATAGTATTAACTTTGTTTATGGAGGGTTTGATTCCTCAATTGAGGCAAATCCACCTAAAGAACCAAAAGAGCCAAGACGTGCCAACATACAAAATATGATAGGATTTCCATCTCGTTACTTTCATATAGTCAATTGGCAAGGTCAAGGTCTAGGTTCCCATGAACAAGGGATACATGACATAATTGATTTCCCATATCGAGGAGCACATGATCATTCAGGCTTAGGATATACCCCACTTTCCACAACCGCTTCCCTTGAGCAAGCCTTCCAAAGGCTTAGCCTCAATGAAGAAGACAAAGCCCCCTTCCATTTTCCTCAACCACTTCTCTTGAACAAGCTCTTCAAGAGCTTAGCTTCAATGAAGAAGAAGATCCCCTAAATTTTTCCTACCCACTTCTATATTTGATGATGAAAGTTATGAAGAGTATGAACTTATGTCCAATGCTTCTGATGATTCTGAAGAGGAATTTCAGCCCATTGTTCCCCTTACCCAATAGGATGAGTTTTACCTCAGACTGTTTCCCATCCATCAACCCATATTTCACTTGCTTCTTCCATAAGAACAAGTTGACCCACCTGGTGAACCACCCCCACTTGAGTTCCATTGAGCCATTCAACCAAGCCAAAATTTGTAACATATGTATATAAAAAAAAATTAAAAATTCAAAAAAAAAAAACAAAATTTTTCTTTGCATGTACATAGCATTTAATTTCATGTTTTGTTGCTGCTATCTAGGGTTAACAAGATTCAACATTGGTTCTATTCCCCATCCATTCTTCCAATCCATCTTCTTCTACTAAGTCAGTATGAATCCTATTGACTTATTCACCCCACTCCATAATCCATACAATCTGGCTAAGCCAATTCCAATTGACATAAGCCTTGTTGACATGGACCAGATTTCTTCCCCACCCTCCTTTTTGGAGTTCATCCTATCCAAGGAATTGTTAAGGGCTTCTACCAACTACATTCCTCCTTCCCCTCCACCTTCACCTCCATCTTCTACCAAGAATCCCGAGGTCTTTCAGGTAGAGTTAGATGATGATAAGTAGGAAGAGTTGGATGACATCTTAGATGACATTCATCTGATCCCAACACCACATCAACTTGAGGAAGGTTCACATATGTCTATTGAAGATACCATCGAAGTGAACCTTAGTTCAGACCTTGACAATCCCCAAATTGTCAAGCTTGGAAAAAGCTTATCATCCGATGAACAAGAGCAATTCATTGCTCTCCTCAAGAAGAAGAAATATGTGTTTGCATGGTCCTATAAGGATATGCCTGGTCTTGACCCTAGTCTTGTGGTCCACAACCTCACCTTACATCCCGATGCCAAATCGGTCAAACAAAAGCTTAGAAGGATGCATCCTACCATGGCCCTCTTAGTCAAGGAAGAGCTTCAAAAACTTCTAGATGTCAATTTCATTGTTCCTATTGACTATCTTGAGTGGCTTTCAAACATGGTACCCATTCGTAAGCCTAATGGGTTGATACATGTTTGCACTAATTTTTGAGATCTTAATAAGGCATGTCCTAAGGATGACTTTCCTCTTCCAAACATTGATACTCTTGTCGATACCTGCGCTGGCCATGAAATGCTTTCCCTCATGGATGGTTTTTTAGGATACAACCAAATTCGCATAAATCCTGATGACCAACACAAAACAACATTCACAACACCTTGGGGGACCTTTTGTTACAAGGTTATGCCCTTTGGCCTCAAAAATGTAGGAGCTACCTATCAACGAGCCATGACTTACATCTTTCATGATTACATGCATAAGATTATCGAAGACTATGTGGATGATCTCTTGGCTAAATCTAAAACTCGACAAGAGCACATTAGTGTATTGGAAAAGATTTTTGACCGACTTCTAGAACATAAGGTGAGGTTAAATCCCAAAAAGTGTGTCTTTGGTGTTACCTCAGGTAAAATTTTAGGATTCATTATCTCCAAAAGAGGCATTGAAGTGGACCCAAACAAGGTCAAGGCCATCATGGAAATGCCTCCCCCAACTAACATTAAGGAATTGCATAGTTTACAAGGAAAGATTCAATCAATCCGATATTTTATTGCACAACTTTCTGATAAATGCAGGCCATTCAATTACCTGCTACAAAAGGGGGTGCCATTTGTATGGATAGATGAATGTCAAAAAGCCTTCGATGACATCAAGCAATACCTAGCTTCTTCACTAGTCTTAGCTCCTCCTCATCTAGGGGTCCCTTTCTATCTTTATGTCTCAACAATGGACTTTGCTTTAGGGACAATGCTTGCACAAAAAAATGAACAAAATCGAGAGCAAGCCATTTATTACATTAGTCGAACATTGGTAAGTTATGAAACCCGATACGCTTATGTAGAGAAGTTGTGCTTAGCAGTGGTTTTTACCACTAAGAAACTTTGACATTATATGCTTAGCCATACAACTTATGTCATAGCTAGAGAAAATCCTCTGCGTTATATGATGTCTCACACTTACAATAACACTCGTACCGCTAAATGGATAATGCTCCTTACAGAATTTGATCTTGAATTTATCAGCCAAAAATCCATTAAAGGTCAGGTTATAGCCGATCAACTTGTGGAAGCTCCACTACCTAGTGATCATCCTTTGATTATAGAGCTCCCAGATGATTCAGTATTTTCTATCACTGAATTAGAAGAAGATGTCATTCCAGAGGAAGACGTCGATATCACCTTATTCTTTGATGGATCTAAGTGCGAGAAAGGTCAAGGTGTTGGAGTTGTCTTTCATACACCTCACGGGATACCCATCCCTTTATCATTCAAGCTAGACTTTCCATGCACAAATAACACTATAGAGTATGAAGCCTTAATATTAGGTCTTCAATCCACTATAGCTATGGGCATCAAGCGTATTAGGATATTTGGGGATTCTCAACTTGTTGTCAAATAGGTAACCAAAGAATACCAATGCAAAGAACCTACCATTAAGCTTTATCATGAAGTAGCAATGAAATTGCTCTCAACATTTAAATGGTATGAAATCAACAACTTGCCTCGTTCGACTAATAGATTTGTAGATGCGATGGCCTCCCTTGGATCATTGATTCCAAAATATGACTTAGGAGAGGTACAACCCCTAATAATCTCAACAATCTCTAAAGCAACCATTGTTTGTACTGATCCTAAGGATGAAAAAGATATTTGCTTTATCCATTCGAAACCATATGAGTCTTGGTCAAGCCAAATAGTGGACTTTCTAAAATTTGGAACACTCCCATCTGATATGTCTCGGTCTACAAAATGCTCTTTCAAGCAAAAAGTAGCCCATTTTATTCTCTTGGGGGATGTGTTGTATAAACATGGTTATGATGGAATCCTTCTTCGTTGTCTCAAAAAAGTGAGGCTCAAAGAGCCATAGCTGAAGCCCATGATGGTACTTGTGGTGGTCATTTTAGTGGGATGGCCATTGCAAAGCATCTTTTATGCATGGGTTATTATTGGCCCACAATGGAACATGATTATTGCAACTATGTCAAAAATTGTAAGCAATGTCAAGCACACGCCAATTTAACTCATGTACCATCACAAGCTTTACAACCTATCCAAAGCCTTTGGCCCTTTTCACAATGGGGCCTAGATCTAATTGGAAAAATTTCACCTCCTTCCTCGGGACAACATACATTCATCATCATGACCATTGAATACTTCACAAAGTGGGTTGAGGCCATTCCTCTAACTAGTATGATAGGACCTCGAATTGTGGACTTCATACTCCACCATATCATCTATCATTTTGGTATTCCCTCTAAAATCATTTTTGATAATGGCAAGTCTTTCAAGAACAAGGATGTTCGAGCACTTTGCGAGAAATATAATATCCAACATAGTTTCTCGACTCCTTATTACCCACAAGCAAATGGACAAGCTGAAGCTACCAATAAGACCTTGATTGCTATTCTCAAGAAACTTGTTAATAAAAATCATAGAGACTGGCATACACAAATCCCTTTGGCACTATGGGCTTATCGAACAAGCATCCGAATGCCAATAGGAGCAACACCATTTTCCTTGGTCTATGGAGCTGAAGCTATCATGCCTCTTGAGCTCGAGATTCCCTCCTTGCAAATTTCTTTGCAGGAATTCATAGATGATGACACTGCTAGACAAGCACGTCTTGACCAACTTACTCTTCTTGATGAGAGGTGAGTCAATGCACTAGAACACTTACGAGTTTATCAAGACCGCCTAAAGCGTGCTTACAATGCCAAAGTCCATCTTCATGAATTTCAAGTAGGAGATCTTGTACTTAAAGAGAACCAACAAAACACCAATGCTTTACCACACCTTCATGATAAATTTATGGCTAATTGGTTAGGTCCATACATAATTTCCCAAAAAGTGGGTAATGGTACATATAGACTTACCGATTTAGAGGGAGTGGAGGAACTCGAACCACTTAATGTTATCCATTTGAAAGCATTTTATTGTTAATATGATGTTTATATGTATATATATACATGGCTAAAAAAAAAAAAAAAAAAAAAATAAATCATTCACATAGGCATGTTCCCATTGCATACATCTTGCATTTACATATAGGTATATTTACATGCATTTTTCACATTGCATTCATAATAATATTCCATTTGCATTCATTCCACATGCATTCCATTGCATTCATTCTACATGCATTCCACTACATTCATTCATATTGCATTCATCCCATCCCACGTTCAATGATATTTTATAGTAGTGATGATATGGCCAAATAAAAAAGTCAAGTTTCCACAATTGGGGGTACCTATTTTTGGTATTTATGCAATTTTCCCCAATATCATAAGCCAACAATCCCATTTGTCAAAAATCATAAACCCCAAGTTTTCAGTCACTCAGCCACTACTAGTGTGTCTAGCAACCTCCAAAAAGATGTCCAATTTTCTTTAGGACCAAAAACACTTTTTCACATTAAGAAAATCTTGAGTCTTGTCAACTGATTCCAAAAACAATCTTGCACCAACCACACTTCTTCACATCTTAAAAACATTTTGATTCAAAGAGGGATAACACCATACTTGGGTGGCACCTTGAAGTGAAAAGGGTATTCCTCACTTGTCCTATCATGCAACATAGTCCAAAATAAAAAATAGTGGTTTTCACCACTATCACAGTTGCTCTCCAAATATAAACACAAAATATAGAGTAGTAAGGATAGGGTCACATTCTCATCACACTTCGGTTGAGAATCCGATTCCCCAAAGCTCTATCCAAAATTAACAATTTCTATGCACACACCATAGATCCCTAAAGTTGTAAGGATCATACTACATTTCCCTCAGAAAGTTATGTAGTCATCCCCAAGGCCTAAATATCAGATCATTGGACTATGGAGTGAGTCTCCACCAGGGCTATAGATGCTTGACTGGTAGTGGAGTAAGCTCATGCGGGGTGACATGTCTCTCTTCCAAAAAGGGAGACCTCTGACCGCACATACGGACAAGCTAGCTTCTTGGTCCTCTCCATAATAGGTCATGCCTAATTTACTCATAATGGGTTAATGAACTTCACATGCACACACATTGGTTCTTGATTGCCTAGGGTCATTTTCATGCTCAAGATTTGGTACATGAACTTCACTTGCACACACATTGGTCCTAAAGAAAGTTAGACAACCTTTAGTGAGTTTGGTTGATAGCACTAGTCTGTTTGAGTCTCTAAAAATCCTTCAGTATTCCATATCAACATCCATATCTTCTTCCATATCAACATCCATATCTTCTTCCATATCAACATCCATATCTTCTTCCATGTCAACATCCATGTCTTCATCATGGATCAACCCGCATAATGCCACCAAGTTTGGTGCCCCCGATTGCAAAACAATGAACAAAAATGGCCAACAAAATTTTGAACTATAAATGATCATTCGAACATCATGCATTCCTCTCATATAGTTTACATTCATTATTTCATATACATACCATTTCACTTGCATTAATCATCCATATAATTGCATTAATCATCCATATAAACTATGCATACACATCATAATTAGCTTGCATTAATCATCCATAAGACATGCATAAAAACATTTTCATAAAACATGCATTGCATACACATAAAAACATTCACACAAAATATAACACAAATATAAAATCCATGTATATATATATATCATAAATATCATATGTACAATGAATGCCAAAAAGGCTACAATGGAGCACCAAGGCTCATATACAAAAGTGCATCTAAGCACTAAGCTAATGTCTATGAGAGGACCCCTAAGACCTAGTAGGAGCCCTAGACCTAGAACTCTGCCTAGATGTCGTGTGCCTCGATGACTCGGTCCTAGAGGATGATGGAGGATCTAGCAAAGGAATGTGATTAGCCATGCATAAATCCTCCAAGGAGTGTGCATATGTCTCACTAGCATGTAGTCATCGTAAGTCAATATGATGTCGATGCTCTCTCACCAAAATATCTTCCTAAAGCCTCATGACCATCTCCTAATCACCAACCTATCTATCTTTCCTCCATCCAAGCTATAGTAGCCTGCAACCTAGCTATGACCCCATCTCATCCTACCTAGAGACTCCCTATGAGACTCTAGTGTAGTCTCTCACTCCTCGTGGAGCTGCTCCACCTCAGCCCGTAGCCTAGCCACCTCAGAGATCTCTCCCATATCCTCATCATCCTCCCCATCATCCTCCACTACCTCCACCTTGGGAGTCTTTTGGGCTGCTCCTCTTGATCACCTCCGACTCATTGATCATTGTGACCTCATCCTCTTTGGAGTCATCCTCGACTCTATAGCTACTGCATCCCCACCCATCACCACCTTTGGCACCCATACTGGTTGGGTACCAAACCATGTTACATACTCTAGAGTCACCCTAACATCATCTACATCTAGGACCTCTAGCTACTCATCATCCTCTATCTCCTCCATGGCTCTGCACATGGAAGCCCCACCTCATCCCATCGATGTCGGTACAACATTGGCTCATCAGGCACATCCTGAGGTAAACCAAATTGCCTCAACACTCATGAGTACTGAAAGTACTCCACCTCCTCATCTCTCCTCCCAACTAACCATCATGCCTATCTCACCCTCTATAAGCTTCTTCCTCATCTTGGGAATGAGAGGATAGAACCGATGTCGAGGCTCTATCTCCCTCAATTGCAATAACAAATATTTTTATTAGTATTATTTCAAAAAAAACTTCAATTTTTTTGCACAAAAGTAAAAGTGTTTTTAACATTACCGGGGCAAATCGTGCCTCAGATCCACCTACAACATTCTCTCCTTCTGTTGCCATAGCTCCTACATAGATTTCCACCAACCTTACTTTCCTCACCAATCCACTCCACTTCTTAGGCACAACTTCATAAACTCTCAAACACATAAATGAGCCTCAAATTTGTCCTATAAACTATTTATAGCTATAGCTAGCACACTCAGGCGTAGTCTGGCATCTATGATTCATAGGTGCACATGGGCGCCTGCAATCGCACCCAAACATAGTTGGGCGCCTGCAGGATACCACATATGCAGTTGGGCGTCTGGCACCAAAATCACATTAAGATAAAAGAGACCAAAATCTCACCAAATTTCACCCACACATCATGCACATCATAAAATCAGGTTTTGTGAAAACATAAATCGTTTTGCACACATATTTTTTGAATACGATGCAAATTTGTCAAATACACAAATCGAGTTACAAAACACATCAAACAATTCCAAATTTTCACAAAACTAACACTCATCTCCTCTACTCCATATTCTTCATCATCCCACAAATTTTCACAAAATTGGAGTTGATTTGACCATCAAATCAATTGTTTCCATTCGAAAAGTGCAAAATCAACCACTAAAAGCTCTAACATTTACAAATCGACTCCAACTTTGGTGACATCATCACATTCTTCCATCAACATTCTTCCATTATCATAATCTACCATCATTTCTTCCAACATGTGTCAAAATTACAAGTGAATCTCGTATATAGTGGTTTATTCTATATACTTGGCGATTGCAGATATTTGCATCCATGCAATTCGGTAAGATGAATGAATTACCATAAGAACACTTGGTCATCATCATCATCACTTATCTCCTTGATCGAGATCACAATCACATTTGGTACTTCATATTTAGAGTGAAACCTTACCAAGAACAATTTGCACAACAGTAGTCATTGATGTCCTATTCTTGGGGCTTGAAAACATGGATACAATATCAAATTTCACTCATTCAATCTACCTTAACACCTTCGAGATATGCACTAGCTAGGATGATTGGTTCCAATTGTGGGAATTATTCAACAGTCACTAGAAATACATCCAAGGTTGATTTATTTTTCCTTTGCATCATCAATTTGCATACTCAATGACGCCAATAAGGCATTTTCTTCAACAACATCGAATCACCCCAAATTTGGGGCAACCAAAATTTGATTATGATTTTCCCACAATGGGATACATCTTACATGATCATGACATCTACATTTGACACAACCCCTTCCCATCATTGGGGCAAAAATGGTATCACATTTTACATCATTCATATCATCCACATCACATCACATTTGCACAAAACCCTTCATCCATTAGGGCAAACATAGACACATCATATCACATTTTACACCACCCCCTTCGCACCGTTGGGGCAAAAATGGTATCACATCATTCATCATTTGCATAAATTTTTCAATTGGCTCGTGAGATTCATTCATAATCTCATTCGCCAATTGAGGGGGTAAGCTACACAAATTCCAAAATTCTTTATTCTTTTGTCTTCAACATTATTGCTCAAAAATCCAACAAGAGAGAGAAGCTACTTCTACGCCCAAAGCCCAACCAGGTGTCTCGTATTTTTGCACCATATTGTGTTTCATGCAACATGGTACAAAAAGGGCATCTGTAGACACCAAATCCTAGCCACTTGTCCTTCATCCTGGTCATCTACCACCCACTTGTCCACCATCCCCCTTTCCCACCATTCAATTGGCCATTCCATGCCTTTCCCACCATCCAATGGCCCACTTTAGCCCTTTCCTACCATTTTTCAACCCCTATTTGACTCATTTATATTTATTTTATATTATTTATATTTAAATATAATATTTTATATTATATTTTAATATATTTATTATAAAATATATATTTATAAGCCAAATTAACCTCAACCATCCGATCTGATCTAATCTCATCCGTCCATCTTCCTTAATCTGTGTCACACTTAAAGTTTAATATCAGCCTTTGGATCCGCTTTAATATTAGCCACACGATCAAAAGTGTTAGGCTAAAACCCTAAGAAAACCCTAGGCTTGATAATAAATAGGAGCATTCTCAATGCTCAACCCTTGGAAAACTTGAACGTTGAAGCTCTAATTTACTTGTGAGATCTAACCTTGCTAAGAGCTAGTTTCTTGTGAGTAGGTTGTGCCCTAGCCTATCCTTCCCCAAAAACCTAGCTTGCCCTAGGATTTTTGTATTCCAACCATCTTCATAGCCCATTTTCGCCACCACCATTATCGTCCATCCATCGAGCCTTTTGCATTCCCTCGATCTACTTCTGCATATTTAGCCCTAATATGCAAGCACTATCGAGTGCCTGCCTCATCCCATAGGTGCAGCAATGCGCTTGCTACATTCTGTAGGTGTAGTACCACACCTGATGTCCCACAGCCATAGACCAGAGCTTTCCATATAAGATCATTCAGGTGCCACCGGGGCACCCTACCATCAATATGCAACAGAGCAACAAAACAACAAAGTAAGTATTTTATGCATTTTATTATTTGATGTTATTTGGATTCTGCATGTTTTGTTTACTCAGATCTAGGGTTTTTAGTTTGCATTTCTGAGGGTTCACACTATGGAACCCTCATTTTGTTTGCTAATGACTCTACATTTGTAGTGTGTGCAGGATTAGGTAGCATTGTTAGGATCCTATCCTGACACCATTTTTTAATTCTTATTTACTTATGTAATGATCCACTTCCAACATGGGTATCCCATTATGATATTATTTTGTAATAATTTTTAATGTATGTGGCAAGTAGGATTTCTAGCCAAGTGGCGCCATCTAATATAACCATTTTTATCAAGATTGTAACCGATGGTAGGTAGGAGATTCTAGCTCGAGTGGCATTTTGCATGTAAGAAAACTTTTGAGCCTTTAGGTAGGTTTGCATGGAGTTTTTATTTAAAATATAGGAAGCCATGTACGAATTCATCCTTTTGCAAGCAAATGAAATATTGAAGGAGATTGCCCCCTTGAAGAGGCCTATGATTCTGTGTTATTGTGATATTGTTCCAATTCTGCATTTGATTTCTACATAGTGTTATTGAGTTATTTGATGTATTTGAGTTATTTTTCAGTATTTTATGTGAGTGTGCTTATTTTTAATAGTGAGATCCTAACAAGTGGTATCAAAGTGCTTTCCAGGGTTGAGTTCTACTACAACTGAGACAATTTTTACTAGCCATTCCACCTGTTAGGTATAATTTTTTATGTTTTTTTCATTTTTGTTTTTCCTTTCAAAAAAAAATCCAAAAAATACAGTCCTTTTTTTGACCAAAAACCCAGAAAACACAAAAAAAAATATAGTCTTTGTTTTAGTAGTTGTGTAGGTTAGAAACCCTATGTCGGAGGTTTTAAAATATTTCAAAGGAGCTATCATTATTGGCTAAGCTAGATAGCCCATAAAGTGTCTAGTGAAGTGAGGGGAGATCAGGCTCCAATACCTAGGCCTTTGACAACACTCACACATGTACTTGAGCTCCCACTCATCTTTGGGTGTATCAGAAGACAATTTAGATTTTAAAACAAAATTATCCATTAGGAATATTTTTGGCCTTGTATTATCCATAGTCCACAGGACATAGCATCTCGGACGATCACCCTCCCATACTGTCAGAGAGGCAGATAGTGTGTTCAAGGGTATGTGTGGAATCCTCCTTGGGTAGTGGCCTAAAATATTAGTTCAAGCACTATTGTTAATCACTACGGTATAATAGAGGGCCTATGGGTATTACATACTCCCTTACTTAGCATACCCTGGTTCTACAAAACATAAATTCCACCTGCAAATCAACACCATCCCTTTTTTGCTAACCTGCATTCACAACCCCAAAAGTGAGCATACAAAGAAGGCATTCCTTATCATAGAAAACAAACATGCATGCACCCATAGTCTAGGACATATTTTGCAAGTGTCTGCAATAGCCTATGATCAGAAATAGAATAGTCATGACAATGATAGAAACAGTCGGGCCAGTAATAGAGATAGTTAGGTCGACAGTAACAACCCTCTATAACAGTCCAAAATTAAATATTTCTAGTGTCAAAAATAGTACTGTCAATCTCAGAGAATCCCTAGGGTCAGTGACAGGAACTGTGTCATTAACCGCAATACAAGTGACAAATGAAGAAACAATATAGTGACAAGGTGGTCAGGGTGCAGACTATAGGTCAGAGATAGTTGATCTCAGACCCCAAATTTTGAACTGTAACTCCAAATCAGAAACCGACAACACTAGCAACACAATAGAAAAAAAAATGCATTGAAATTTTATTAAAACATGGATATCTCTTCACACAGAGCTCAGATTGACTCAAAAATTTAGCAGATAATTCTACACTCTATTCCAGAAAAAAATATCCTTGGTAGCCCCTGGTCAAATTTTACACCAATTTTCCAAAAATAGCAATTTTTTATTTTTCTTGCCAAGGCCATAACTTTTCAATGGTTAATCAAATTGATCAAAATTTTTAGGAATAGAAGCTACTTGTTATTTTGCACCAAAGATCCTCAAGGACTCACTTGTGAAATTTTAAGTCCAAGTGGAAGAAATTACATTGACATCGACTTACAACCAACAAGAGATCACAAAAAATCAATAAATTTAGTATATCTCCTCATTGAGCGCTCAGATCAAACAACCACCGAAGTGGACCCTATTATAAAATTAGTTTTGCAATCCATTTCCTAAATTAAATTTTTGACCCTTACTAAAAATAGTAACTCCTAAAATCCCACATTTATTTTTAGTAACTGAGTAAAAGAGGGCTCGCAATGGCAAGCGAAACCCGTGGACAAAAGGAGCTAGAAATTACCACAATGTTGGCCGATATGCAAAAATCCCTTGACTACTTGACAACTACAAGCCACACCATAAGATAAAATATTCTAGAGCTCTGATCGTATCAGGATACCACTAGAATCCACTTAGAAAAAAACTTACAGAGGTGGAGACACAGTTGCAAGGTACTCTCACATCTGAACACCAAGCTAAAAACTTTGAATGAGATCAAAGAAGGGAAACATAAGACCGAAGAAGGGGAATTAAAGACACTCACTATGACCATGATCTGACCTTCAAAATTCCTAAAAATAATTTTCCTAAGTTCAGTAGAAAGGATGTCAATGGTTGGTTATGTCGGGTTGATTAATTCTTTCAGCTCCACAATGTCCCTATACATCATCAGGTTCAGATGGCTTCCTTCAAATTAGAATCTGAAGTCTTACATTGGTTCCAATGGCTACGAGCCACTACCTATGATCTATCTTGGGAGGACTTTGAGTCCCAAATACTCACCCAATTTGGCCCTAATGACTATGAAGAATTTACAGGAGCATTGACAAAGCTGAAACAAACTACCATAGTTCATGATTAACAGAAATAATTCGAGAAATTTGCCAATAAAATAAGGGGCTTGAATGAGGGATTTTTTATGAGTTATTTCCTTATTGGGTTGAAATATAATCTACAAGCTGAAGTCAAGATGTTTAAACCATAAACTATGATGGAGGCTATCAGTTTAACCCGATTGGCTGAATCTAAACTCTCAACTCAATGGCGGACACCACGATTTTCTCAAGATCAACCTCCCTTTCCTCCATGGTTCCAAAATAATACTAATAATAAACCTCCTACTTCTAAGTGACTGACTATAGCTGATATGGATGCGCATCGTGCCCAAGGGCTATGTTATAATTGTAATAAAAAATTTGTGAGGGGGCATAGATGTGCAAATAAGAGATTGTTCTTAATAGATGTAGAGGAACCCAATAGCAGTGACCATAATGATGAGGAGAGTGACATAGCTAAAGATGCAACTAAAGCACCAACTCAACAGGAAGAGGAAACCCAAGACCCTCAAGCAAAAAAAAATTTCCATGCTCTTGTCAAGGTTACCACTCCAGAAACCATGAAGGTCAGATCATGGTCATACATTCCATATGGTCATAGTGAGTGTCTTTAATTCCCCTTCTTCGGTTAACACTCTACCAAGAATTGGCTAAAAGTATAGATTCCATATCGATAGGTCCATTATAGGATGAGGTTATCGATGAGAGTAATCTTACCAATCAAGTTACAAGTAATCATGATTGGACAAAGGATATTATTGAATTATTCATATTTGGAAGGTGTCCATCACATTTTGATGCCCCACAATAGTGAAGATTCAGGTTTCAAGAGCTCAGGTATGTTTTGTTACCAAATGGGTTATTTCACAACAATATAGATGAAGTGCTCCTTATATGTGTGAAAGAGTAAAAAAATAGATCTTGGAGGAGTTCCACTCTGGATGATCTAGTGGAAATTATGCAGGAACATCTATGACATTAAATATCATCCGAGCTGGCTATTTCTAGCCCATCCTTTTTGTAGATACACACAAGGTGAGCCAAAACTATGATAATTATCAGAGGTATGTTGGTAGGAGTCAAAGGGCATCTCTATCTCTACACCCAATTCAAGTAGAAGCTTCATTTCAATAGTGGGGCTTGGATTTCATTGGAGTTATCAAACCCTATTCCTTTTTTGAGCATAAATATATTCTAACAACAACCAATTACTTTACCCGGTGTGCAGAAGCTATTTTGACCAAGAAAGCAAACCATACAACAATCATATCCTTCATCGAAGGATTGATTACTAATTTTGGTGTATCATATTCCATTGTAATAGACAAAGGGACTCCATTAATTAGGGCAAAAATCACTAAATTTACAAGAAGGTATGGTATTTACCTAAATATGCCTTCAAATTATTACCCACAGGGTAACGGTCTGGTAGAATCCACAAACAAAAATTTTCTTTGAATCTTGAAGAGGATGCTTGGAAGCAACAAAAGAAGTTGGCATATATTGTTAAATCAAGCTCTATGGGTAGATCGCAAATTAGTGAAAAATTCAATAAAAAAAATTTCTTACTCACTGTGTATGGAAAGGAAGTAGTTTTACCCACTCACATTGAGCTCACAGATCTCTAGACCTTGCAGTTGTTCAGAGGTGAAGAGGACGAATCTGATCCAATGAGTGTATGGTTGGCTCAACTTCTGCAGTTAGAAGATGAGAGAGAAAAATCATATGCTACTTTCATTGAACATGCTAAGATGACGCAAAAGTGGTTTGACAAGAAGATGATAGAACACAAGTTTTAGGTTGGGGATCTTGTCCTTAAATGGAATGAGAACAAATCTAAGCCTGGAAAACACCACAAGTTTGATGCGATCTGGGAAGGTCCATTTCAAGTTTTAGGGGTAAATTCAACAAATGCATATCATCTCCAAGATATGGATGGTTGGGATCTTCCGATTCTAGTTAATAGCCTTCATTTAAAGGCTTATTTTTAGTGATATGATCAGAGGTGCAAGTATGTAAATATGTACAAGTTTTATTTTCTGCAAGTAATTTATTGCTTTATAAAAACAAAAGGAAAAAAAAATGTCAGGCTGCCCTCAAGACAAAAATCACTTTCGTTACACGATGTTTCTTTTCTCTAAAAATTAATTGCTTCCCAAAAAGGTTTTTCAAGGACACACTATGAGTTCCAGGAAAAATTAAATTATTTTATTGTAATTTTTTTAGCAGGTATATGAGGGATCCGTGGTTAAAAATGATTTATTATCAGAATCAAGGAAGTATGGAAAATAAGGAGAAATAAAATTTTGCACAAAGTCTTGGAGCGAAAAGCATTTTAGAAGTAAATGTGAGAAAGCACAACGATATTAAAAGTGTTTTCACCCTAAGTAAGGGGCGAAACTCCCATTTGCCTCCCACAGGGGCGAAGTGACATGAAAACATTTTAAAGCATGGGGAGCACGTTTCGGTTTTTCAAGCGACTGCATACAAGATATTTCAGCAAAATTAGAAGTGGGGCGAATATAAAAAAATGGAGCAAAATCATTTTTGTCCTTTCCCCTTCGAAATTCAGATTCACCCTGGAAGGATATTTAAAAAATAATAATATTAAGTGATTTTGGTGAAGTCGACTTAAATTATTTTTAATTTCCAGCAAAGGTTAAGTTACTTCATGTGCATCAATTGGAGAAAAAAAAGAGAAGAAGAATATAAAATATATATATAATATATATTTTAAAATTATTATTTTGTTCCAATTTAAGTTCTGGAAATAAAATAATTTAAAATATAAAAAAGAGAATGAGTTTTAAATTCGGCAGGTGTATTATTTTTATCAAAAGAGAAGAGGAGGGGAAAAGTAAAACAAAAACAAAAAGAAAAAGTAAAGTAAAGCTCCAATTTAAAAGCTTTTATAAAAAAGAAAAAAAAAATTAAAATACTTTTTCTACAATTGGGGTGAAATTAAAAGCATTTATTCCTTTTAAAAAGGAGGGTTTCAACATGATTTTTTATTAAACAGGTGCAAGGCACTTTCGGGAGAAAATGAGTGGAAGAAACAGTGCAACGTTAGAATAGTTTTGCTTATTGAACGATTTTTTGGCACGTGATGATTTTTGGGTGCAAGAAAACTTTTTCTCACGATTTTAGAGCATCCCAAGCAGAACGTTTTTGCTCGAATTTTTTGAGAGCAAGGATTTAGCATTTTCAAGGGATAAAATCTCTTGGTTTCCCCAAAAAGGTATTGATTGACCGGTTTATGGTAGAGTGATTTTTTTGAAGCAACTTTTGGGGAGCCAGGGCACACTATTTGAGGGTATAACATGGTGAAAGCACACATTTCAAAAAATATATTGCGACGAATGGATGTGAATACCCATTAAAACATTGGTAAACGTGTCAAGTGAGGGTACTTTGCACACATATTTTTTTAATTTTCCAAAGAGATTCACTGCATTTACTGGGGTAGTTAAAGGTGCACTCTATAAATAGAATAGGTAAAATCACCCAAAGATAAATTAAAAAAAAAATTGTCGATGCATTTGTGGGTTTGTTTGTAGAAGTCGCAGAGCACTTTCAGGGTTGCCAGAATTTACACCATGGGTAAGAAAAGTGCAGAAATTAAAGATGTCATAGAAACTAAGTAGTCAAAGAAGAAAGCAAAAGATGCGAAAAAATCCAAGAAAGCCCGAAGAAATGAAAATGTGGATTTGGACCCATACTCTAACACAATGGTAGAAATCGGAGACTACGTCATCACCAATAAGTGTGTCATTAAGCTTTGGTAATATATGGAATTTACAATTAAGCAAGGGGTGACATCGAAGAGCCTTTTAATGGTGTCATACTATGCATAGTTATTTTGGTATTTGTGCACATCTGTACATGCTTACCCAAAGCTGGTGAAGTTGATTGCCCAATTTTATAATCCGACTACTAGGGTTGTTTGAAAGGCGAATGGCGAGATGCTCTTCTCTATTTCTTCCAACGTAGTGAGGGAAATATTTTCTTGCAAATTAAAGCCTCCCTCTTATATGATCTACAAAAAATTACACATTAATGAATAGGAGGAGAAATATGTGTCCACTATAACAATGCGCCAATTTATGGAAATGCAATTAATCCAAGAGCCGTAGTTAGGGCAGTTGCCAAATCTACCAAAGTCACTTTTCAATTTTAAGATCCCAGATATTTTTTCAATGCTAGCATGGGTTGCTGGTCTCTCTACGGATTCCATAGTTCACAAATTTAGGTGGTACTGGTGCAGTGTATATTGCAAGTGTATTTTTACGCTCTGATAGAAATGAGGGCTGGCATAAGTTGAATTTATTTTGAATGGGTTGATTTTATATATTGGAAAATGCACATCAAATTAGAAAAATTGAATACGAGAGAGGAAAATTCATTCAAGCATACTTCATTCCTTGTATGGTATTTGTTTTTCTATTTGCCCCAACATTTTTCATTTATAGTTGTTAAACAAGTTGATGAGGAAAACAAAGTTTTACCTATTTATATGTGGAATCCCACTCTATCAAGAAGGTAGTCATTCTATAATTTTAACCACTTATTTTTGGGCCCCATAATTGAGCTATTTTGTGGTAAGAGTGAAAGGCTACCACAAGAAATGAGGGAGGTAGTTGTCATAGCAGATAAGGGTGACATATTTTTGCCAACTCAAGGTGTAGTTGTGCAAATTTTTGGCTTCACGGGAAAGCCATTCCTGCTTCCATTTCACCATCGAGCATGTTTTTGCAATGGAGGTGGTGCACTAGAATGATTATGTGAATTATGTTTATGGATCAAGATGTAGCAAGAGAACAACGTGCATGATGCCTTTTAAATTTAGCATTATCGAGGTGAACTAGATTGGTCATAATAGATTACTCACAAAGGCTCTCCAGGATCTGGGTCTAGTGGAACTGTTGTAAAGATGGAGATATGATCCATTGGGTCATTTTTTAGAAATAATTAAGGCCAAGCATTTTAATTACTTCCCATGGCCATATATTAAAAAAAAATCACAATAATTTTGAAGGGCGTGATTTGGAGTGGCATTTTGAAACCATGATGCGACTTCCACTATGTAACAATTTTTATGAATAAGAGGCTAAATATAACCCCGTAGTGCACAAAGAACATATTCCTCCATTAGGACTATTTAGCCAGATGAAAGATCAACTACCCACATGGTCTGAAGAAAAGATTATGGATAAAGCATTTTCTGAATATAGACCACCATGGAAAAATTACATTGTCTTATGGGTTGAATATGGACGAAGCATTTTCTGATGCATATGATGAATTTTTTTACATCTATCAACCTATCGCTTTCTCTAAGGTCATACCTCAAAGTTTAAAAAAAATTTATAGTGAAGAAATCATGGCCGAAAAGAATCGCCTGACAATCGAGGAAGCGACACATGAGGAATAGGAAAAATCATTTGTGTTTAAAATATCTTAGTAGGAGAAGTGAAGCGTAGAAGAGACATTGCCTTTTTTGAAGGTTGTAAAGAAGCCAAGAACTGGTGTTGTTTCTTCGACCACTATTGTAGTTTCCACGGTTGTAGTTGTAGATACTAAATTTGAGCCACTTGTCACTCATCCTGTTCATTCTACCACCCACTTGTCCATAATCCCCCTTTCCCACCATTCAATTGGCCATTCCATGCCTTTCCCGCCATTCAATTGGCCATTCCATGCCTTTCCCGCCATCTAATGGCCCACTTTAGCCCTTTCCAACCATTTTTTGACCCTTATTTGACTCATTTGTATTCATTTTATATTATTTATATTTAAATATAATAGTTTATATTTTATTTTAATATATTTATTATAAAATATATCTTTATAAGCCAAATTAACCTCAGTTGTCTGATCCGAATCTAATCTTAGTTGTCCATCTTCCTTAATCTGTGTCACACTTAAATTTTAATATAAAACTTTGGATCCACTTTAATATTAGCCACATGATCTAAAGTGTTAGGCTAAAACCCTAATAAAACACTAGGATTGATAATAAATAGGAGCATTCCCAATGCACAAACCCCTGGAAAACTTAAATGCTAGAGCTTTAATTTACTTGTGAGATCTAACCTTGCTGAGAGCTAGTTTCTTGTGAGTAGGTCATGCCCTAGTATATCCTTCCCCAAAAATCCTAGATTTCCCTAGGATTTTCATATTCCAACCATCTTTGCAACCTATTTACACTACCACCATTGTCATTCATACATCGATCCTTTCGCATTCCATTGATCTACTTTTGTAGATTCAACCCTAATCTATAGGTGCTACCGAGTGTTTACCTCATCCCATAGGCATAGCAGCATGTCTGTTGCATTCTATAGGTGTAGTACCATATCTGCTATCTCCATAGCCATAGACTAGAGATTTCCATACAAGATCATTAGGTGTTGCTGGGGCACCCTGCCATCAATCTGCAATAGAGCATCAAAATAGTAAAGTATTTTATACATTTTGTTATTTGATGTTATTGAGATTTTGTATTTTTTTTTTTACTCAAATCTAGGGTTTTTAGTTTACATTTCTGAGGGTTCACACTGTGGAACCCTCATTTTGTTTGCTAATGACTTTACGCTTGTAGTGTGTGTAGGATTAGATAGCATTCATAAAGGATTCTTGAGTAGTTTTTGAAGCTAGAGTGGCCTGATTATGGATAACCAGAAGCCCACTCACCCTGTTGGAAGAAAAATACATTAGAGACACTACTTGTTTTTGTAGCTAGGGTTTAGGAGAACCCTAAAATCTATAATTTTTGTATCAAATTATTTTTTTTTAACGGATCAATTGTAACAAAGGAGTTTCTTAGCTCCCTCCCATCTATTGAATAAAATCATATTTTGTGCAATCTCTTGTTCATTGGGTTATTTTACTTTCATATTTGTTTTAGTGTCATATTTTCACTTCAAAAATGATGATCACAATGGGATACCACAAGGGTTCTACTTTTTTATTTACTTTGTTGTACTAATTTCATTCTGCTATTCCATTTTACAAGATTTTTTGGAGCAAAAAAACTAGCTGAAATCGCCGTTTAGGATTTTTGGAAGGTCTTGTGACAATTTGTAGATAGTTGCACAGGTACTCTATGGCACCTACTAATCCCCACGGGCACCCTACCGTACCTATACAGGCACTCTACTATACCTATAGAGGTGCTCTGCTACGCCTAGCAATGATTTGAAGTAGAGCTTAGGCTTTCGGGTAAGCCCTATAGCAATTATGTTCAAATTCCTATTTTTACGTATTTTAGTGTTTCACTATTTATTTTTAGATTTCAAGATTAAAATAAACATACATTAAGTAATCTAGAAATAAATTCATTTTATATTGCATTTAGGGCATCTGTGCATTCATTCATCACATATTTTGAGTTTTCTATTTCAAAAAAAAAATTACAAATTCAAATAATTCTTGCATCTTTCTGTTTGCATTTGAAAGTGAAAAGCATTAATTAGAATTTGCATCATAGGAGTTAAGAGTTTATTATTTTACTGATCTAAGTAGGAACAATACTTAAATGCAAAAAGTATTCCTGCCCTTGGGTGTCTCCTTTGGCAGAGAGGTGGATAAACCCTTTGGTTGCTATCTAGACAGGGGGTTTTAAGCGGTGTACTTCACATTCTTTAGAAGAAATTTGCATTTGTGTTGGGTTCTAATTTAGATTTATGAAATTTATTACTTTTAACATTGTTTGTCCACAATAGAGAATATAAAAATTTAAAATAAATCACACACAACACATTGCACTTTAAACAGTAGTAACTATATTTCATCACCAGTTACTACTTGAGATATAGTGATGGTGGCAGTCATTTCCATCCACAAATCTTTGCCCCTAGAAACCTTAGCACTACCCCCAAGCAAACTTTTTGGATTTCATCACCAACAAGAATATTTTTACCTCATCCAACCATAGTCTTTTACCTTTATTTTTCATTAAACAAGATTATGATACACCAAACACACAAAACTATCATAGCTAAAAGGAATTTACATGAAAAAGAGATAATCAATGAATAAGGTAAGCCACACAAGGTGAAACTTATGATTTATTGTTTTCTTTGTTTCTAAATTATTTAGCTCTATTTTTAGTTTTTGAAATTTAATTATCCTAAAATTGTATTTTGATTTATTTATTTTATGATTTTCACTCAAAATTAGACAAAAATATTAAAATCAGGATAATTTAATGGAAAATATAACAAACACACCCACTACTTCAGTAGCCAACCCTTCCAATCCTATCCAACCTATTCCATCTAGGCCCATTTACCCATATCTCCTACAGGAGGGATCCATTATGCAAAACATTGAGCAACCATCCATGCAAATCGATATGGACAAGGTAGAAGCCATCTACAAGTCTTCTAACTATGTCCCAGAACCTATTAGCCAAGACTATGGTGAACAACCAGAATTGCCTATATCCCGCCCATCCAACCCCACCTGAGGATATCCTAATTCTACTTATGAATATGGTATGCCCTCCTCTCCTAGTCTAGCCCAACAAAACCTAAGTGTTTTTAACACTTGTCCTTCATCTAACTATACCCAAACCCATTCCAATCCTTTATATGAGGATTATGTCAATGTTGCTTCACAAGTACCAACCTCTCAAGTTTCCACATCAAGTGCAACTTGCCCCATGCCCATTTCCTCAAATCCATATGCATCCATACCTTCATCTTCTAATTTACCCGTAGCCTTGTCAATTTCTTCCATGTTTGAGCAAGACCTTTAGGATATATCGGGTATCATGAATAGATTGCTTCTACAACATCAAAACACTAGACATTAAGTTCATGTAAATCCTACACTTCCTATAGTTTCAACCAAACCAACCATGGCCAACTAAAATTCAACTTGGGTACCCCAATATTTGGTGAAGTCCATCCCCAATCCACCCCCAATGCAAAATCCAACCCCTCCAATCACAATTTCTTCTGGCCAACCCAACCAATTCTTCCAAAATCTTCTTCCTCATAAATCTTCTCCTTCTTTCAATCATCAATATTCCCCCCATTGATTTCAAATCAATCAATTCCATCAAAACGATCTCATCACCCCCCAAAATTTTTCTTCTAATCCATATCCAAATCATCAGGTTATCCAAGGCTTCCACATTCCTGGGGAAGATCTTAGGATTCAGGCCATGCAAAAACAATTAGTTGATGCAAAACACTCCTAGCATGTCAAGCCAAAAACCAACTCTAAGCCAACTGATCCATCAGCCAATTCATCCTTTCGTACCTTCACTACCATATCCAATAGACTTTACATTACCAAATTTTGACAATTTTAGGGGAACCGAGGACCCTAAGGAGAATGTTAGCTTATTTATTCATGCATGCTTTCGAATTCAAATCAACAATGATCTCATGCTCCAAAATTTTCCTCAAACATTAGGAGGAGACACCATAGAGTGGTTTAATCAATTACCAACTCATAGTATTTATACTTTTCCTCAACTGATTAACTTATTTCTAGAGCATTTTGTCCTAAACATAAAAAATAAGGTTTCCTTATTAGATGTATATGAATTAAGACAATGGGATGATGAAAGTATATATAACTTTAGAAACTGTTGGAGGTCAGTCATTACCAAATTGCCATTCTCCCTCCTAATGGATGAAATCATTAAATTATTTACCAAGAGTTGCTTAAAACCCATCTCTTGGATGCTCTAGTTTCATACCTATCAATATTTTAAATAAGCCTTAGCACATGCTAGCTTCATTGAGGAGATAAAAATCCAAGAGGACATAATTAATCCTAAAAAGAAATAATGTCAAAACAATGGCCAATTTAAAATTAATCAATCAGGCCAAAATAAGTCATCACAAGCCTTTTCAGCTAGTCAATCTAATCAAGTAAATAAAGTGGTGATGATCTAGCCCGTAATGGCTAAACAACCAGTGCAACAACTGCAACAAATAAATTATCATGTGGTTCCCTCGATAACTCAAGCACTCACAATACAAAACATAGTACCAACTTTGGAAACCCCTCCCATCAATAATACACTCGATCCCAATGCCAATACACTCCTTTAACAGAGTCATATTATTCCATATTCTGAAGGTTTTATGAAACAAACAAATTATCTTTATCAGAAATCAAGCCCGATGACCCTACCAAACATGGCAGAGGTTACAAGGAACATCTACTTTGCCCATACCATAGGCAAAATGGTCATTATATCAACACTTGCAATGTTTTTATGAACATTGTTCAAGACCTTATAGACTTGGGGGCCATGAAGGCAGAAAATCCCCTAGCTCCAAAAAATTAAAATTTGGGAATTTTTCAAACACCTCTTCCCAACCATGAAGAGACCCAAACTAATGTAGGAGGTAATAATCATCACACACCTCCCAACCAAGTTAATCATGTTCAACATTACTAAAATTTTGTAGGAGCAATCCATGTGGTCACAAGAGGTCAAAGGCAAAATCAAAAAAATGTCCAACAACAAATTGCACAGCCTTCAAATCCACCACCCATTCAAGCTTCTCCAAATCCACCCCCACCAATCCATATTTTTGGTCTGCCCAATCAATCCATCCATTATCCTCTAAGGCCAATGGTTTCCCTAAGCATCTGGTTAACTACAAGTTTGAAAATGGCTTCAACCAAATTGTCCCTATATGAGCTCATCCAACAATCCCCTAGATATAGAGAAGCCCTAATGGAAATTCTTAAATCCATTGAGTTTGAATCTCAAGATCCTAATGCCTTCAACAACTTTGTAGGGAGCATTAGAACATGCATGGAGCCATCCATCACTTTCTATGACTTTGAAATAAAGTCAATGACCTCATAATTCATAAATCCTCCATTGCATATCATGGTCTTAATAAACAAGAAGCCATTTAAGAGAGTTCTAATTGATATTGGATCATCCATCAACATTATCACTACTGCTGCCCTTAGCAACCTCAAACTTTCACCTTCTCATATTTCAAAGTCATAATCACCCTCAAAGCATTTAGTAATGCTTTGTGTACCACAATTGGAACTATTTTTTTAGCCATTGAAGTAAGGGCTAAAATATTCCATACTATGTTCCACATCTTGGAAGGAGCCATGGCATACAATGTACTCCTTGGTAGACCTTGGATGAGGGAAATGAAATGTGTTCCATAAATTCTCCACCAATGCTTGAAATACATTCATGATGGTCAAGTCCATTGCATCCTCGTAGATGTAGAACCTTTCAAGTATTGAAATTTCATTTCAAATCCCTATAAATCCATGTTTCCTTCCACCCACCTATTCTTATCCCCATAATATTTGAATCCATCCACTTTGTATTCGAATCCATCCCCTTCATATTCTAATCCATTCACCTTTTCTTCCAAAGCTCCTATTTTTGAGGATTTACCCATCACCAAACCCCCTCAATCATCCATTTATTCTTGTACGTGTGGTCAAGGTCAATCCACTTTCTCCACATCATCCACATCAACCACTCCTAAAACCATTTCTTCTTCATCATAATTACCTCATCCACCTTCTTCTAATTTCAAACCATCACCCAATCTTTCTCCATCATCCGATGTTTCACAAGTTGAACTTTCAGATTGTAAAATATTCAACTCCCTGCCACTTTCCATGGCCCCCTCCAATCCTGAGCCATCCATTTCCACATCATCCACCACCTTATACCCAAGTCAAGATCCACATCACTAGTCCTTGTATTGGTGAATACATTGTCCAAGATGTTACCATTACCCCACTTGCCATCCCTACAACAAAGGATTTCGGTCACCCATGTGACCCTCCTCTAACCATAGATGTTATCTATGATATGAGTTCCACTCCTAATAGTATTAAATTTATTTATGGAGGGACTAATTTCTCAATTGATTCAAATCCACTTGAAGAACCAAAAGAGCCAAGACGTGCCACCATACAAAATATGATAGGATTTCCATCTCTTTATTTCCACATAGTCAATTGGCAAGGTCAATGTTTAGGTTCCCATGAACAAGGGATACATGACATAAATGATTTCCCATATTGAGGAGCACATGATCATTCAGTCTTAGGATATAACCCACTTTCCAGAACCACTTCCCTTGAGCAAGCTTTCCAAAGGCTTAGCCTTAATGAAGAAGATAAATCTCCCCTTTCATTATCTTCAACCGCTTCTCTTGAACAAGCTCTTCAAGAGCTTAGCTTCAATGAAGAAGAAGACCCCCTAAATTTTGCCTACCTATTTCTATATTTCTATGATGAAAGTTATGAAGAATATGAACTTATATCCAATGCTTCTGATGATTCTGAAGAGGAATTTCAATCCATTGTTACCCTTACCCAATAGGATGAGTTTCAACTCATACTATTTCGCATCCATCAACCCATATTTCTCTTGCTTCTTCTACAATAACAATCTGATCCACCTGGTGAACCACCCCCACATGAGTTCCATTGATCCATTCAACCAAGACAAAATTTGTAACATATGTACATAAAAAAAATCAAAACATTAAAATAAAAAGAAAATTTTTCTTTGCATGTACATAGCATTTAATTTCATGTTTTGTTGCTGCTATCTAGGGTTAACAAGATTAAACATCGGTTCCCAGACATTATTCCAATCCATATTCTTCTACTAAGTTAGTATGCATCCTACTGAATTATCCACCCTGCTCCATAATCCATATAATCTGGCTAAGCTATTTCCAATTGACATAAGCCTTGTTGATATGGACTAGATTTCTTCCCCGCACCCCTTCTCGGAGTTCATCCTATCTGAGGAATTTTTAAGAGCTTCTGCCAACTACATTCCTCCTTCCCATCCACCTTCACTTCCATATTCTACCAAGAACCTTGGTCTTTTAGGCATATTTATATGACAATAGGCAAGAAGAGTTGGATGACATCTTAGATGACATTCATCTGATCCCAACACCATAACAACTTGAGGAAAGTTCACATATGTCTATTGAAGATACCATTGAAGTGAATATTATTTCAGACCCTGACAATCCCCAAATTTTCAAGCTTGGGAAAAGTTTATCATCCAATAAAAAAGAGCAATTTGTTGCTCTCCTCAAGAAGAAAAAAGATGTGTTTGCATGGTCCTATAAGGATATGTCTGGTCTTTACTCTAGTCTTGTGGTCCACAATATCACCTTACATCTCGATGCCAAATCAGTCAAACAAAAGCTTAGAATAATGCATCCTACCATGTCCCTCTTAGTCAAGGAATAACTTCAAAAACTTCCAGACGTCAATTTCATTGTTCCTATTGACTATCCTAAGTGGATTTCAAACATGGTACTCATTCACAAGCCTAATGGGTCGATACGTGTTTGCAGTGATTTTTGAGATTTGAATAAGGTGTATCCTAAGGATGACTTTCCTCTTCCAAACATTGATACTCTTGTTGATACCTACACTGGCCATGAAATGCTTTCCCTCATGGATGGTTTTTTAGGATACAACCAAATTTGCATAAATCCTGATGACCAACACAAAACAACATTCACAACACCTTGGGGGATATTTTATTACAAGGTTATACCATTTGGTCTCAAAAATGTAGGATCTCCCTATCAACGATCCATGACTTACATATTTCATGATTACATGCATAATATTATCGAAGACTATGTGGATGATATCTTGGCTAAATATAAAACTCGACAAGAGCACATTAGTGTATTGGAAAATATTTTTGACCGACTTCTAGAACATAAGGTGAGGTTAAATCCCAAAAAGTGTGTCTTTGGTGTTACCTTAGGTAAACTCTTAGGATTCATTATCTCCAAAAGATGCATTGAAGTGGACCCAAAAAAGGTCAAGGTCATCATGGAAATGCCTCCCCAAACTAAAATTGATAAATTATGTAGTTTACAAGGAAATATTCAATCAATACGATATTTTATTGCACAAATTTTTTATAAATGCATGTCATTCAATTACCTACTACAAAAGGGGGTGCCATTTGTATGGATAGATGAGTATCAAAAAGCCTTCGATGATATCAAGCAATACCTAGCTTCTCTGCTAGTCTTAGCTCCTCATCATCTGAGGGTACCTTTCTATTTGTATGTCTCAGCAATGGACTTTGCTTTAGGGACAACACTTGAATAGAAAAATGAACAAAATCGAGAGCAAGCTACTTTATTACATTAGTTGAATATTTGTAAGTTATGAAACCCGATACGCTTATGTAGAGAAGTTGTTCTTAGAAATGGTTTTTTTTTTTTTTAAAGCAAAAAACCCCTTGCGGGGTCGCCTTGGTATGAGAGACCACGAACAGGGGGTTGTACACCATCAAAGTCACCCGGGAATCACACCCGACCTTGCCTGCACCAACATTATCAATTGGATTTTGGATACCCAATTCAGAATTTTGGTAGGGTGGAGATTTGAACCTGGGACCTCTCTTGGAGGATTTCCCTCTCCTCTGCAACTCACCTACAACACCTGGGATCTTAGCAATGGTTTTTACCACTAAGAAAATTTGACATTATATGCTTAGCCATACAACTTATGTCGTAGCTAGAGAAAATTCTCTATGTTATATGATATCTCACACTTACAATAACACTCATACCGCTAAATAGATAATGCTCCTTATAGAATTTGATCTCAAATTTATCAGCCAAAAATCCATTAAAGGTCAAGTTATAACTGATCAAATTGTGGAAGCTCCACTTCCTAGTGATCATCCTTTAATTATAGAGCTCCTAGATGATTTGGTATTTTTAATCACTGAATTATAAGATGTCATTTTGAAGGAAGACATCGATATCACCTTATTCTTTGATGGATCTAAGTGCAAGAAAGGTCAAGGCCCATACACCAATTTTTTGCTACAACTTCTTGATAAATTCATGGCTAATTGGTTAGGTCCATACATAATTTCCCAAAAAGTAGGTAATCGTACATATAGACTTACCAATTTAGAAGGAGTGGAGGAACTCGAACCACTTATATCCATTTGAAGGCATTTTATTGTTAATATGATGTTTATATGTATATATATACATGGCTAAAAACAAAACAAAAACAAATCATTCACATAGGTATGTTCCCATTGCATACATCTCGCATTTACATATAGGCATCTTTACATGTATTTTTCACATTGCATTCATACATATTGTGCACATATTCCATTTGCATTCATTCCACATGCATTTCTCACATTGCATTCATACATAGCTCGCACATATTCCATTTGCATTCATTCTACATGCATTCCACTACATGCATTTATTTTACAAATTGCATTCATCCCATCCCACGTTCAAGGATCTTTTATAGTAGTGATGATATGGCAAAAATATAAAAAGTCAAGTTTCCATCATTGGGGGTACCTATTTTTGGCATTTATGTAATTTTCCAAAATATCATAAGCCAACAATCCCATTTGTCAAAATTCATAAACCCCAAGTTTTCAGTCACTCAACCACTACTAGTGTGTCTAGCAATCTCCAAAAAGATGTCCGATTTTCTTTAGGACCAAAAACACTTTTTCACATTAAGAAAATCTTGAGTCTCATCAACTGATTCCAAAAATAATCTTGCACCAACCACACTTCTTCACATCTTAAAAATATTTTGAGTTAAAGAGGGATAACACCATACTTGGGTGGCACCTTGAAGTTAAAAGGGTATTCCTCACTTGTCCTATCATGCAACATAGCCCAAAATAAAAAATAGTGGTTTTCACCACTATCACAGTTGCTCTCCAAATATAAACACAAAATATAGATTAGTAAGGATAGGATCACATTATCATCACACCTCGGTTGAGAATCCGATTCCCCAAATCTCTATCAAAGTTAACAATTTCCATGCACACACCATAGATCCCTAAATCTGTAAGGATATTACTACATTTTCCTCAAAAAGTTATGTAGTCATACCCAAGGTATAAATATTAGATCATTGGACTATGGAGTGTCTCCACTAGGGCTATAGATGCTTGAATGGAATTGGAGTAAGCTCATGCAAGGTGACATGCCTCTCTTCCAAAATGGGAGACCTCTGACCACACATATGGACAAACTAGCCTCTTGGTCCTATCCATAATAGGTCATGCCTAATTTAATCATAATGGGTTGATGAAATTCATGTGCACACACATTGGTTCTTGATTTCCTAGGGTCATTTTCATGCTCAAGATTTTGTACACGAACTTCACTTGCACATAAATTGGTCCTAAAGAAAGTGAGATGACCTTTAGTGAGTTTGGTTGATAGCACTAGTCTTTTTGAGTCTCTAAACAGACTTCAGTATTCCATATCAACATCCATATCTTCTTCTATATCAACATCCATATCTTCTTCCATATCAACATCCATATCTTCTTCCATGTCAGCATCCATGTCTTCATCATGGATCAACCCACATAAAGCCACCAAGTTTGTGCCCTCGATTGCAAAACAATGAACAAAAATGGCCAAAAAAATTCTGAACTATAAATTATCATTCATACATCATGCATTCCTCTCATATAGTTTACATTCATTATTTCATATACATACCATTTCACTTGCATTAATCATCCATATAATAACTACATATACATGCCATTTCGCTTGCATTAATCATCCATATAAGCACTACGCATACACATCATGATTATCTTGCATTAATAATCCATAAGACATTCATAAAACATCTTGATAAAACATGCAATGCATACACATAAAAGCATTCACACAAACAATAACACAAAGATAAAAACCATGTATATATATATATATATATCAAAAATATCATATGTATAATGAGTGCCAAAAATGCTACAATAGAGCACCAAGGCTCATATAAAAAAGTGCATCTAAGAACTAAGCTAATGTCTATGAGAGGACCCCTCAGACCTATTAGGAGCCCTAAACCTAGAACTCTGCCTAGATGTCATGTGCCTCGATGATTCAGTCCTAGAGGATGTTAGAGGATCCAACAAAGGAATGTGATTAGCCATGCACAAATAATCCAAGGAGTGTGCATATGTCTCACTAGCATGTAGTCATCGTAAGTCAATCTGATGTCGATGTTTTCTCATCAAAATATTTGCACAAATCCTCGTGACCTTCTCTTAATCACTAGTCCCATCTATCAGCTGTGTTGCCTCTATTCGATCTATAGTAGCATGTAACCCAGTTATAACCCCATATCATCCTACCAGAGACTCCCTATGAGCCTCCAACATAGTCTCTCGCTCCTCATGGAGCTGCTCCACCTTAGCTCGTAGCCTAGCCAACTTGGAAATATCCCCCATCTCATCATCCTCCCCCTCATCCTCCGCTACCTCAACCTCAAGAGTATACTAGGTAGCTCCTCTTGAGCACATCCAACTTGCTAATTGTTGTAACCTCATCCTATTTGGAGTCGTCCTTGACTTCGCAACTGTTGCATCCCCACCCATCATCACCTTTGGCACCCATATTGGTTGGGTACCAAACCATGTTGCATACTCTGGGGTCGCCCTGACATTATATATATCTATGACCTCTATCCGCTCATCATGTTCTATATGCACCCTATATGGCTTTGCACATGGAAGCCATACCTCATCCCACCAATGTCAGTACAACACTGGCTCATCCAGAACACCCTAAGGTAAACCAAACTATCTTAACACCTGTGAGTACTAAAAGTACTCCACCTCCTCATCTCTCCTCCCAACCAACCACTGTGCCTGTCTCACCCTCTGTAAGCTTCTTCCTCATCCTAGGAATGAGAGGATAGAACTGATGTCGAGGCTCTATATCCCTCAACTACAACAACAAACATTTTACATTAGTATTATTTAAAAAAAAAAACTTCAAAATTTTTGCACAAAAGAAAAAGTGTTTTTAACATTACCGGGGCAAATCATGCCTCAACTCCACTAGTAGCATTCTCTCCTTTCGCTACCATAGCTCTTGCACATATTTACACCAACATTAATTTCCTCACCAATCCACTCCACTCCTCAGGCGCAGCTTCACAAACTCTCAAACACATAAATGAGCCTCAAATTTGTCCTGTAAACTATTTATAGCTACAGCTAGCACACTCAGGTGTAGTCTGGCGATTCGTAGGTGCACATGGGAACCTGCAAACGCACACAAGCATAGTTGGGTACCTACAGGAAACCACAGGTGCAACTGGATGTCTAGCACCAAATCACATTAAGACAAAAGAGACCAAAAAAGTAGCTTGCCCCCTCAAAATCTCACCAAATTTCACCCACACATCATGCACATCATAAAATAATATTTTATGAAAACATAAATCATTTTGGCAGATATATTTTTTAAATACGATGCAAATTTGTAAAATACACAAATCAAGTTACAAAATACATCAAAAGATTCCAAATTTTTACAAAACTGATACTCATGTCCTCTACTCCATATTCTTCATCATTCCACAAATTGTCATGATAATTAGAGTTGATTTGACCATCAAATCAATTATCTCCATCCAAAAAGTGCAAAATCAACCACTAAAATCTCTCACATTTACAAATCAACTCCAAATTTGGTGACATCATCACATTCTTCCATAAACATTATTCCAATCTTATAATCTGAATCTTGTATATAGTGGTTTATTCTATATACTTGGTGATTGTAGCGATTTGCATCCATGCAATTCGATAATATGAATGAATTACCATAATAACACTTGGTCATCCTCATCATCACTTATCTCCTTGCTCAAAATCACAATCATATCTAGTATTTCCTCATCTTTAGAGTGAAACATTACCAAGAGTAATTTGCACAACCGTTGTCATTGATGGCCTAGTTCGTGGGGCTTAAAACATGGACACAACTCAAATTTCATCTTTCAAAATCTCCTTAACACCTTCGAGATAGGCACTAGCTAGGATTATTGGTTCCAATTGTGGGAATTATTCAAACAGTCACTAGGAGTACATCCAAGGTTGATTTCATTTTCCTTTGCATCATAATTTTGCATATCAATGATGTTGAAAAGGTAAAAATATTACTACAACATCGAATCACCCCAAATTTGGGGCAACCAAAATTTAATTATAATTTTCCCACGATTGGATACACCTTACATGATCATGACATCTACATTTGACACAACCCCCTTCCCACCATTGGGGAAAAAAATTGTATCACATTTTACATCGTTCATATCATCCACATCATATCACATTTTACATCATTCATGTCATCCACATCACATCACATTTGCACAAAAACCTTCATCCGTTGGGGTAAAAATAGACACATCATATCATATTTTACATCACCCCCCTTCGCACCGTTGGGGTAAAAATCGTATCACATAATTCATCATTTGCCTAATTTTTTCAATTGGCTCATGAGATTCATTCGTAATCTCATTCACCAATTGAGGAGGTAAGCTATACAAATTCCAAAATTATTTATTCTTTTGTCTTCAATTTTACTGCTCAAAAAATCCAATGAGAGAGAGAAGCTGCTTCTGCACCCAAAGCCCAACTAGGTGTATCGTATTTTTTCACCATATTGTGTTTCATTCAACATGGTACAAAAAGGGGCATCTATAGACACCAAATCCTAGCCACTTGTCACTCATCCTAGTCATTATACCACCCACTTGTCCATCATCCCCCTTTTCTACCATTCAATTGGCTATTCCATGCCTTTCTCGCCATCCAATGGCCCACTTTAGCCCTTTCCCGCCATTTTCTAGCCCTTGTTTGACTCATTTGTATTCATTTTATATTATTTATATTTAAATATTATATTTTATATTATATTTTAATATATTTGTTATAAAATATATCTTTTTAAGCCAAATTAACCTTAACCATTCGATCCAATCTAATATCAGTCGTCCATCTTCATTAATCTATGTCACACTTAAAGTTTAATATCAGTCTTTGGATCCACTTTAATATTAGCCACATGATAAAAAATGTTAGGTTAAAACCCTAAGAAAACCCTAGCCTTGATAATAAATAGGAGAATTCTCAATGCTCAACCCCTAGAAAACTTGAACACTAGAGCTTTAATTTACTTGTGAGATCTAACCTTACTGAGAGCTAGTTTCTTGTGAGTAGGTTGTGCCCTAGCCTATCCTTCCCCAAAAATCCTAGCTTGCCCTAGGATTTTTGTATTCCAGTCATCTTTTTAGCCCATTTTCACCACCACCATTATCTTTCATCCACTTATCCTTTTGCATTCCCTCGATCTACTTTTGTAGATTTAGTCCTAATCCGTAGGCACTATCGAGTGCCTGCCTCATCCCACAGGTGTAGCAATGTGCCTACTACATTTTACAGGTGTAGTACCACACCTGGTGTCCCCATAACCATAGACCATAGTTTTCCATACAAGATCTTCAGGTGCCACCAGGGCACCCTGCCATCAATCTGCAATGGAGAAATAAAACAACAAAGTAAGTATTTTATACATTTTATTATTTGATGTTATTGGGATTCTGCATGTTTTTTTTTACATAGATCTAGGGTTTTTAGTTTGCATTTTTGAGGGTTCACACTATGGAACCCTCATTTTATTTGCTAATGACTTTACATTTGAAGTGTGTGTAGGATTAGGTAGCATTTTTAGGATCCTATCCTAACACCATTTTGTAATTCTCATTTACTTATGTAATGACCCACTTCCAACGTGGGGGATCCCATTATGATATTATTTTGTAATACTTTGTAATGTATGTGGCAAGTAGGATTCCTAGCCAAGTGGCGCCATCTCATGTAACCATTTTTATCAAGATTGTAACCGATGGTAGGTAGGAGATTCTAGCTCGAGTGGCATTTTGCATGTAAGCCAACTCTTGAGCCTTTAGGTAGGGTTGCATGAAGTTTTTCTTTAAAAGATATGAAGCCATGTACGAATTCATCCTTTTGCAAGCTAATGAAATATTGAAGGAGGTTGCCCCCTCGAAGAGGCCTGCGATTCTGTGTTATTGTGAGATTGTTCCATTTTTGCATTTGATTTCTACATAGTGTTATTGAGTTATTTGATGTATTTGAGTTATTTTTCAGTATTTTGTGTGAGTGTGCTTATTTTTAATAGTGAGATCCTAACAAGTGGTATGAGAGCGCTTTCCAGGGCCGAGTTCTGCTGCAACTGAGATGATTTTTGCCAGCCATTCCGCCTGTTAGGTATAAATTTTTGTGTTTTTTCATTTCTGTTTTTCCTTTAAAAAAAATCCAAAAAATACAGTCTTTTTTTGACCAAAAATCTAGAAAACACAAAAAAATACAGTCTCTGTTTTAGTAGTTGTGTAGGTTAGAAACCCTGTGTTGGGGGTTTTAAAATATCATGAAGGAGCTATCATTATTGGCTAAGCTAGATAGCCCATAAAGCGTCTAGTGAAGTGAGGGGCGATCAGGCTCCAATACCTAGGCCTTAGACAACACTCGCACATGGACTTGAGCTCCCACGCATCTTCGGGTGTATCGGGAGACAATCTAGGTTTAAACAAAATTTTATCCATTAGGAAGCTTTTTGGCCTTGTATTATCCATAGTCCATGGGACACAACATCCCGGACGATCACCCTCCCGTACTGTCAGAGAGGCAGATAGTGTGCTCAAGGGTATGTGTGGAATCCTCCTTGGGTAGTGGCCTAAAATATTGGTCCGAGCACTATTGTTCATCACTACGGTATAACAGAGGGCCTATGGGTATTACATACTCCCTTACTTAGCATACCCTGGTTCTACAAAACATAACTTCCACCTGCAAATCAACACCATCCCTGTTCTGCTAACCTGCATTCACAACCCCAAAAGTGAGCATACGGAGAAGGCATTCCTTATCATAGAAAACAAACTTGCATGCACCAACAATCAGGATAGATTTTGCAAGTGTCTACAACAGCCTGTGGTCAGAAATAGAATAGTCAGGACAATGACAGAAATAGTCTGGTCAGTAATAGAGATAGTCAGGTCGACAGTAACAACCCTCTGTAATAGTCCAGAATTACAGACTTCCAGTGTCAGAAATAGTACTGTCAATGTCAGAGAATCCCCAGGGTCAGTGACAGGAACCATGTCAGTAACCACAATACAGGTGATAGAGGAAGGAACAAGATAGTGACAGGGTGGTCAGGGTGCAGACTACAGGTCAGAGACAGTTGATCCCAGACCCCAAATTTTGAACCGTAACTCCAAATCAGAAACCGACAACACCAACAACAAAAAAAAAATTGAAATTTTATTAAAATAGGGATATCTCTTCACACAGAGCTCAGATTGACTCAAAAATTTAGCAGATAATTCTACACTCTATTCCAGACAAAATTGTCCTTGGCAGCCCCTGGTCAAATTTTGCACCAATTTTCCAAAAATAGCAATTTTTTATTTTTCTTGCTAAGGCCATAACTTTTCAACGGTCAATCAAATTGATCCAAATTTTTGGGAATAGAAGCTACTTGTTATTCTGCACCAAAGACCCTCAAGGACTCACTGGTGAAATTTTAAGTCCAAGTGGAAGAAATTACCTTGACATCGACTTGCAACCAACAGGAGATCACAAAAAGTCAAGAAATTCAGTATATCTCCTCATTGAGCGCTCAGATCAAACAACCACCGAAGTGGACCCTATCCTAAAATCAGTGTTGCAATCCATTTCCCAAATTAAATTTTGGACCCTTACTAAAAATAGTAACTCCTGAAATCCCACATCTATTTTTAGTAACTGAGTAAAAGAGGGCCCACAATGGCAAGCGGCACTCGTGGACAAAAGGAGCTAGAAATTGCCACAATATTGGCCGATATGCAAAAATCCCTTGACTACTTGACCACTACAAACCACACCATAAGAGAAGAGATTCAAGAGCTCCGAACGGATCAGGATACCACTAGAATCCGCTTAGAAAAACAACTTACAAAGGTGGAGACACAATTGCAAGGTACTCTCACATCTGAACACCAAGCTGAAAACTCTGAACGAGGTCGAAGAAGGGAAACAGAAGACCGAAGAAGGGGAACTGAAGACACTCACTATGACCATGATCCGACCTTCAAAATGCCTAAATTGGATTTTCCTAAGTTCAGTGGAAAGGATGTCGATGGGTGGTTATGTCGGGTTGATCAATTCTTTAGACTCCACAATGTCCCTATATATCATCGGGTTCAGATGGCTTCCTTCAACTTAGAATCTGAAGCCTTACATTGGTTCCAATGGCTACGAGCCACTACCCCTGATCTATCTTGGGAGGACTTTGAGTCCCAACTACTCACCCGATTTGGCCCTAATGACTATGAAGACTTTACAGGAGCATTGACAAAGCTGAAACAAACTACCACAGTTCATGATTACCAGACACAATTTGAGAAATTGGCCAATAAAACAAGGGGCTTGAATGAGGGATTTTTTATGAGTTGTTTCGTGAGTGGGTTGAAAGATGATCTCCAGGCTGAAGTCAAGATGTTTAAACCACAAACCATGATGGAGGCTATCAGTTTAGCCCGATTGGCCGAATCTAAACTCTCAACTCAACGATGGACACCACGATTTTCTCAAGCTCGACCTCCCTTTCCTCCTCGGTTCCAAAATAATACTGATAATAAACCTCCTGCTCCTAAGCGACTGACTACAACTGAGATGGATGCACGTCGCGCCCAAGGGCTATGTTATAATTGTGATGAAAAATTTGTGAAGGGGCATAGATGTGCAAATAAGAGATTGTTCTTAATAGATGCAGAGGAACCCGATAGCAGTGACCATAGTGATGAGGAGAGTGACACAGCTAAAGACACAACTGAAGCACCAACTCAACAGGAAGAGGAAACCCAAGACCCTCAAGCAAAAATTTTCGTCCATGCTCTTGTCGGGGTTACCACTCCACAAACCATGAGAGTTGTGGGTTTTTTCAAAGGCCAACGCCTTACTATTCTTATTGATTCAGGAAGTACACACAACTTTATTGATCCTCGAGTTGCTAAGCAGGCCAATTGCTATATACACACATGCAATTCCTTTGAAGTCATGGTGGCAAATGGAGGCACTTTACCTTGTAAAGGTAAATGTCGCAATGTTAAAATAAATATGGGGGATTATGAACTCAAGCAAGACATGTTTGCCCTCCAATTGGGAGGATGTGACATTGTGTTGGGATCCCAATGGTTGAGCACCTTGGGCACTATCAACTGGAACTTTGCAGAACTATGGATGCAGTTTTCACAACATGGACAAACACACACCCTCCATGGTGCCAAAACAGGCCCTTCCCAAATTGTCAGTTCCAATCGTATGGAGAAATTGTTGAAAAAGTCATCCCATGGGGTCATTGCACAAATATTTTCAATTCAACCAAGCACTTCCATAGTGGATCAAATTCCAGCAGATTTACAACTTGTTCTAACCAAGCACGATGGCATTTTTTAGAACCAACTACCCTGCCACCTCGTCGCTCACATGACCATGCTATTCCACTACTACCAGGTAATGCACCACCCAACATCAGACCGTATCGGTATCCTCATGCTCTCAAGTCTAAAATCGAGCAGATGGTACAAGAATTGCTCAAAGTTGGTGTCATTCGACCGAGTACCAGCCCTTACTCTTCTCTAGTTTTACTAGTTCGCAAGAAGGATGGCTCATGGTGATTGTGTATAGACTACCGTGAGCTCAAAAAAATTACCATCAAGGATAAATTCCCCATTTCGATAGTGGATGAATTGTTGGATGAATTACATGGAGCTATGTACTTCTCCAAGTTAGACCTTCATTCTGGCTACCATCAAATCAGGCTCAAGGATGAGGATATCCCCAAAACTGCATTTCGTACTCATGAAGGTCACTATGAGTTCTTGGTAATGCCATTTGGTCTGACAAATGCTCCTTCCACATTTTAGAGCCTGATGAACAACATCTTTCACCCTCTCCTACGGAAGTTCATCCTGGTTTTCTTTGATGATATCTTGGTTTATAGCCGCTCATGGGAAGAACACCTTATCCATGTGGATCAGACATTACAATTGTTGGCACAACATCAACTTTTTGCTAAGCGGTCCAAGTGTTCCTTTGGTCTAAATGAAGTGGAGTATCTAGGACACATTGTCTCCAAATATGGCATCAAGGTCGACCCCAAGAAGATTCAGGCAGTTCAGGACTGGCCAAAACCTCGCACTCTCAAGGGGCTTCGAGGATTCTTAGGGCTTACAGGTTACTACCACAAATTTTTTCGTAATTATGGTAAAATAGCAGCCCCCTCACATCCATGTTAAAGAAGGACTCTTTTACTTGGATGGGGCCCACTGACCAAGCCTTCCTCGAATTGAAGCATGCTATGACCACAACACCAGTTTTAGCCATGCCATATTTTTCCAAGCCTTTCGTCATTGAAAGTGATGCTTCCAGTCGTGGCATCGGGGCCGTGTTGATGCAGGAAGGGAGACCCTTGGCTTTCACTAGTAAGGCACTCTCTGATCGTAACTTGGGAAAATCTACATATGCCAAGGAGATGTTGGCCATCTTACATGTCGTAACCCATTGGTGACCATATCTCATTGGGCGCCATTTCTCCATTAAAACAGACCATCAAAGTCTCAAATACTTCTTGGAACAATGGGTTGCTACCCCAGAACAACAAAAATGGGTTTCTAAACTCATGGGATATGATTATGATATCACCTATAAAAAGGGCAAAGAGAATCTTGTGGTTGATGCTCTCTCTCACCAATTTGAGGCCCTCAGTATGTTATGTGCCATTTCCTCACCTGTTCCTCAATGGATAGATTCCTTACGACAAGAGGTACTTCAGGATGCAGACTTGAAAGCTTTGGTGGCATCGCTCCATGATGATCCTACTTCATTCCTGGGATACAATTGGGATGGCCATGACCTACGTTATCGCCAACGCCTTGTTCTTCCTCGCACGTCCCCACTTCATGAGCTTTTCATGAAGGAACTACATACTGCTCCCTCTGTAGGCCATTCAGGATTTCTTAAAACATATGAACGCCTCAAGCGCACATTCTTCTGGAAAGGTATGAAATAGGACATCCATGATTTTGTAGCAGCTTGTGATACCTACCAATGGATGAAAGGTGAAATGGTACATTCTCTGGGTACTCTTCAACCCTTGCCCATTCCAGATCAGGTTTGGACTGATATTTCCATGGATTTTATATAAGGGTTACCTAAATCTGGTGGTAAGTCTATTATTCTCGTGGTGGTGGATCACCTTTTGAAGTATGCTCATTTTTGTTCCCTTGGCCATCCTTACACAGCCTCCACCATTGCCCAAATATTTTTGGATTCTATTTTTCGCCTTCATGGTATGCCCACCTCCATTGTGTCCGATCGAGACCCAACCTTCACTAGTCATTTTTGGCAAGAATTGTTTAAGTTGCAGGGAACTCAGCTCAAAATGAGTTCAGCCTATCATCCGCAAATGGATGGTCAAACTGAGATTGTCAACAAATGTTTGGAGACCTATCTTCGTTGCTTTGCATCAGATCATCCTACTCAATGGGTGAAGTGGCTTCCTTTGGCCGAATGGTGGTACAACACTTCCTATCATACAACAACCAAACTCACCCCTTTTGAGGCCGTTTATGGGTGCCCTCCACTCACGCCTTCTTCATACATCCCAGGCAGCTCCAAGGTCCAGGCAGTCGACACCACTCTCAACCAACATACCGATGTTCTCCACCAATTGAAGCAAAATTTGGACATGGCCCAAAATCGGATGTGACAACAGGCTGACCAACATCATTCTGAGCGTAGCTTTGATGTGGGTGACATGGTCTTCCTTCGCTTGCAACCGTACAAACAATCATCTCTACAACTCCGTCGATGCCAAAAACTTGCTGCAAAATACTATGGACCCTACCAAGTTCTCCAACGGATTGGTTCCACTACTTACAAATTGGCTCTTCCACCCACCTCCAAGCTCCATCCTGTTTTCCATGTTTCCTCTCTCAAAAAAGTTATGGGCACACAGGTACAGGTTCAGTCAGCATTACCAAAATTAGATGAAGAAGGGTCCATATTACTCGAACCTAAACAATTGTTGGATCGTCAAACCCGCTCTCTCCGCAACCACACCATCACAGAAGTTCTTGTTCAGTGGCGTGGGCTCCAACCAGAAGATGCTACATGGGAGTCTCTCCATCAGCTCCAGCACCAGTTTCCTCATTTTTAGCTTTGAGGACAAAGCTTTTCAAAGGGGAAGGACATGTTAGGATCCTATCCTAACACCATTTTGTAATTCTTATTTTACTCATCAAGTATTGTTGAGTAGTTGTAGAAGCTAGAGTGGCCCGATTATGGATAACCAGAAGCCCACTCACCCTATTGTAAGCAAGATACATTGGAGACACTACTTGTTTTTGTAGCTAGGGTTTTAGAGAACCCTAGAATATGTAATTTTTGTATCAAAATAATTTTGTTGAATGGATCAGTTGTAACAATTGAGTTTCTCAGATCCCCCCCCATATTTTGTGTAATCTCTTATTCATTGAGTTATTTTACTTTCATATTTGTTTTAGTGTCACATTTTTTCTTCATAGTTGTTACTACAGTAAATCCTCCTCCAATAACATTAGCTACTCAAGTTAGCATTGCATAGGAGCTTATATTAATTCAAGAGTAGTAGTAGGACCAATAGATGGAGATTTTAGACCTAGAGGTGGAAGAAAAAAAGCAACAAGAACCTGTTTCACATGCACCCCTATCATCAGCTCATGCGATGCTCGTACCTAAAGGTATGTCTCCTATTTTACCTTATTCTCCCACTCAAGAGTAAGTAGTGGTTGTTACTTCATTTTCCTTAGTTCCTATATTTGTTTCCCCTTCATTTGGTATACCTTCTATTTCCATTTCACTCCCTATATATCATTTGCAAGTCACTACTACTCCTTATTATCTTCCCATATCTTTGGCCTCCATTTATTTTAGTTCATTTGTGTCAGGTCCAAACCTATTTTTTCATCCCTTGCCTTCCATTCATGTCACTACTTCCACTACCACTATAAGTATGCAAGCTCCTCCATGAGTGAGCGTAACTGTAGCCGAGCCTGGTACTTCCATCCATTTTGCCATTTTGATCCCCCCTCTAATTTTTGTTTCCTCTTCTTCCTTCAAGCCAAACCATTCATAGGATTTATTTATGTTCATCCCATTTTTAGATATGTAGGTGTTTCCTAAGACCCAAGTAATACTTGAATAGCTATTTGTAGAGAAGATTAATTGAACTCATCTCAGTTTGTCACAATGGCTAAAGACCCATAGAAAAAAGGAGGTACTTGCTCCAGCTAAGCCACTTAAGAAATTTACCTTCAATCCAATTGCTATGGAGGCTCACACTACCAAGATAATTCCCTTGGTCCAAAAACCACAAGGAGAAATTATGCCAAGCGATTACGCTTATGAAATTGTGATAGAGAAAATGATAAAAATTGATCCTACTGAGAAGATGGGGAACATCCAAGTTGATATGAGATCATTTTACTTGCATGGTGAGCATTATAAGTAGATATTTTATGATATCAAGGTAAATATTACCAAGCTTGAAGAAGCCTTGGTGGAAAGTAGAGCATAGCAGGAGAAGGTAGTGAAGGATATTAAATAGTGGCATCAGTAGGCAGTGCCTCACTAGAAGGCAAAGGATATAGCAGAGCAACAAGCACAAGCATTGAAGATATAACTCGATTCCATACATAATAAAATGGTAGAGAAGGCTATGTAGGCTACAAGTTTCACTCATAAGATGATCAAGGAGGCCTGCATTTGGTTGGCTCAAAGTTGTGATAAGATGGCACTGAAAGTAGCCTTGGTCCTACAATATCTCTATGAGGCACAAATTTAGATTCAGTTGAGTGAGTAGGTGATACAGAATGTGGAAATTTTCTTGGAGCCTTATTTGGAGTTTGCAATAAAGGTCCAGGTCCTTGCTTAGTCTAATGTACATTTTCCCCATGAGTGACATGGATTGTGCCTGGTCTAATGTCAACATTACATTGTGTAGTTATTTTCATAGGTTTGACCTAGTGAGAGAAGGTCAAAAAATACTAAACATGATTGAACGAGAACATTTTTTTTTGATGGTTCATTTTGATGCTTTTTATAACATGGGTTTCCTAGGTTTTATAAATAAATGGGATGAGCTACTATCGAAGAAACAATTAGAGAAATACTAGAAGAATTTTATGTAGGACACAACAAAAATTTATGATTGGGTGGAGCCAATCACAGAAGAACAAGTGTTGCCACTCATCAAAAGGTTCACTCGCATGGAGTCATCCTTGTTTGAGTTAGCTTAGATATCTAAGCATATTAGCTTGGAGAGCATCCAGAACCTGTAGTACATATACAAAGTGCTTAGTGTTTCTTGCTTATTTACCATAGATGCTTGGGCTGAAGCAGTTATAGTTTATGAAGTCACCTATGAAAGTTTAAAGGAATAGGAAGAGCAGTCTATAGCAGAACAAGCCACAACAGAATAGGCAGTAGTTGAGTAGGTATAGGGGAAGACATATAAACCAGAAGCACCAACCAAGGTAGCCCATAAGTCAGATCACTGAGAGCCCAATGTATAAAGGCCTGGGATCACTTGTATCCATGTGATTTGGATAGCCCACGAGCCACCAGAAATATTGGCAATTTTGACACCATGCCACATTAAATTTTTGATTAAGTTTTGTTGAATAGTTTTTTATTATAAAAGTGGTAATTATAGTGAATCAATGTTGCAGTGTTTTCTATAATATGTTGCAGTTCATTTTTATGTTTTATTCTTCTTTTTATTTTTTTTATGGGTATCGTGCTTGGAAATAATGGGTGTTATAAGGTAAAATGGTTGTGGAAAATGTTGTGTAAAATCAGTTGAGATCACCCGAATATGTCAACAAAAATAGCACCTAAAGACCAAGGGTAAAGTAGACATAGCACCCTTTTCACCCCAAGTGAAGGGTGAAAATCCTTATCACCCTTCCCTGAGGTAAAACCGTCCTTATTTTCTTGAAAGCTTCATTGCTGAGTAAAGGGAAGAGCAAAAATATGTTCGCCTCAAAAGTGGAGCAAAAAACCCATTCGTCCCACTTTGGGACGAATGTAAATTTGAAAGGGAAAACAATGTTAAGTCGACAAATATGACTTCACCCCAAGTGAGAGGTGAAATTCCTTTTCGCTCCTCCTGGGGGAGAAAACACATTTAAAGGAAAGGCTCGTGGTGGCCCAAATTTGAGGTGTGACGGTAATGGAAAGGAGTACGTTCACCCCAAAGGTGGGGTGAAAGCATTATTCACCCCACTTTGGGGTGAACTTCATAAAAAATAAAGGATAATTCACCCAGTTAGCACATTGAAAAGTTAACTGGATTTTCACATTAGGTGAGGGGTAAAAATCCCTTTCACCCCTCCCTGGGGCAAAAGCCTAGAAATTGTGAGTTCAGAGGCATTGTGATGTGGATCCCACTAAGACGTCGTTCATGGAACGATAATGTTTTTTACCCTCATTTCGGGTGAACACCAAGCAAAGGTAGTAAGGCACCAAGTTACGATATTAAATGGTCAAGGTTCTTTCAACCCAAGAGAGGGCCAAAGCTACCTTTCATCCCTCTTTGGGGTGAAAACATATGGGAAAGAAGAATTTTGTGGGCCCCACAGTGGCACATATTAAAAAAAGATTTTTTAATGGTTTCAAACCAAGTGAGGGACAAAAATCCCATTCGCCCCTCCTTGGGGTGAACATATATTTCAAATTTTAAAAAGAGTTTCTAAAGGAAGTAGCCAATAGAACTTTCATCCTAGGTAAGGGGTGAAACTTCCATTCGCACCTCCCTGGGGTGAAATGACATGAAGATGGTAAAAATCACTAAAAATGAAAATGAAAGTGTAAAAAATGTGCTTCACACAAGGGAGATTGATGTTATGATTATGGGGTGAATGTGACACATTAGTTTTAAAATGAATTAAGTTGTGGGTTGTGTATTCGGTGAAATTATATGGAGTAATGCAAAGCGTGACTCAGAGGCATAGATTGAGCAAAATTATAAAAATTGTTGCTTTGTGTGTGCCCTCTCCACTGAGAAGCATGGAAAAGAAGGAAGTGGAGAAATTTAAATGGAGCGCTTTCACCCATCTTCACCTGTTGCTCTATTTTGAGTGAAATCGATTTCAAGCATCAAATAAGAATTTTCAAAGGTATCCAAATTAGACAAATTATGAGAATTTAATGATTGAGATGAAGAGTGACTATATTTGTTGGTTTTACACTGAAAAGACTACAAGATGAAAAATTGTAGGGTGATTTTCATGAGTTCCAAGGTATTTTGGACAAGGGAAAATTTCCAAGGAACAATGGAGGTATCAATTCAATGATCATATTTGTGGTTTTCCATGCACCGACGCCCGAAGTTGCTGATTTCCCAAGATTTTTTCCTTAAAATATGGAACATTGTCACAGAAGGAAAAATTTCAAGAATTTCGAGGAATTTCTTCACGAATGTTCCTGATCTGTAAATATTTTGTCTTTTGTGTATTAAATGAACAAAGGTGAAAACCTCTATAAATACTAGACATTTTCAATGTAATGGGGGAGGATAGACACTCTGCAAAAAAATACTTCAAGTTTTCTACATAAATAGAAGGAACCTAGCTTCTAATTCTACAAATGATTTATGTGTGTGATTTATTTCTACTTTAATCATTTTTATTTTATATTCATGTCTGTTATCTGCTAAGTTTAAATTCTGCATCTAGATTTGAACACTACTGGTGAGGGAGTGAGTACTAGAATGCAACTCTAGAAGTTATCTCCATGAAATTTTAAATGGATTCTTTGCCTTATTTCTGTTATAATGCTTGATTTGAATTCCTGCTGCTAGTTTTTCCCCAATCCTACATCTTCTGGTTTGTGGCTATATTTCCCATTTATTTTTGTTATTTCCATTTATTTCCTACAAATTTAAACTGAAAATCAGTGTAGGATCAATAAGGAAGCCATCCCTCTCTAGATATTGGCCCAAAGGACATTTCTTTTCTTCAGCTTTCAATATTGGTCATGTCTAGGGCACACAAATGCATATTTTATATTTTAGGTAGATATTTGACCAACGGGTTGCTATTTTATACACACTTGAAAATAAGGAGTAAGTGAGTCAAAAGACATAGGTGTCGAGTAATTTTCCAAAAGAGTCTAAGGTACACCACTTAAAACCCATGGAAGGTGGAGGGTTCACTTAGCTCTTCCACTTTCGAACGATTGTGGATCTATTAATGGGAGAAAGAACTTTAACATCGGTAATATCAAGAACTAACCTTGTCCTTACCAAGTATGTATCATTTAGAGTTATGGAATTTATGTTTTTAATTTTTCTCCTCACGAAAGCAGTTATCCCTAAAAATTGCACTCTGATACCAACTGTAACAACCCCGATTGTTACTACTCATCCACCAATTTTTTTTCTTCTCAACAAATGAAGGATATAATAATGATATAAGTATAAGATATCCTAATAAGCAGTAAGTAATTTGAGTTATAAGATATCAAGAAGCACTAGAACCCTAGTTACTCTTGAGTAGAAGCACCAACTTCTACAAATCCATCATGCCATCACCAAACGGTATGAGGATATTTTAATAATTACACCATAATAATAGGTGAACTATCCCTCACCAAAGGGAATCACCTCCTCTCCATACTATCCATGAAGACTAGTAATTAGGAGAATGCCATTAAAGTTAGATGATACACCACCTTGGTGGCCATCCAATTCATGGACTTTGATATTATCCTCATCTCCATGATGAGGTAACCATTATGTAGCGACCCCGGGATGCACACACCACTCTTTTTACGCTACTTGCAATGTATTAAAAACCCAAAATGAAATGGAAGACAATGAAAAGCATATAACACGAAAATAACAAAGATAGATCTCTTTATTTGGATTGAAACCCGGTTACATTTTGGTCCCTCTTAGGGATACCCATTTCGATACAATAAGGTTACAAATAGGCAAAGAGTGCCCCTTTCGCGAAGAGGTGGTGCGCTTTCAAAAGCTTCCTGATTCTGCACACGAAAATGTATGAGGGCTTACAGATGCCTCCTTCTCCAGGCCTATTTCCTGGAGGGATCCCTTTTGCTCTCGTATGTTGCAGATTCCGTCAGATGAACCTGTGGCCCTGTAAGCAATGAAACAACAACACACGCTTAGATGTCCGGGAATGCCTCCCCGGATGAGGTTGTTAGTACTGAATATATCAAATGAAAGCAAGTGCAAATTAAACCTATGCTATGAAGTCAAATGAATGAAATGATATTATGCTAATGATATGCTAAACAGAATAATGAGACTAATGTATAAAACCCTAAGCTAGGCCTATGGGCCACTATCCGAGACAACGACCGCTAAGGTGAATTTCATTCCCTTTGCCCCAAAGCTATGGGTCAAAGCTTGTATCGGATGTTGAAATAGTGGTCGCTTTGGCTCTCCAATTTGTCAGGGCTTCACCATAAACGTGATCTCCAAGAGAAGCTCTCTAAGTCTCGAAAGCTCTCCTCAATGACCTGTTCTGATAAATTTGGGATAAATTGTCTTCTTGGTGCTCTCAGGCTTGCACCTTTTAAAGTGTGTGAAACCCTAGGTCTATGCCCAAGCCCTAGGAATGAATTCCTCATGCGTAGTGAGAGTTAGCATGAGGAGATTTTGTCTTTTGTCTATGTTTGGAGGCTAGTTAACTGAAATCTAACTGCCAACTTGAGTCTCCTATGCAAACTGGTTGTTAGCATGAGAAGCTTTTGTCCTTTGTCTATGTTTGGAGGCTAGTTAACTAAAGTCTAAATGCAAACTCAAGTCTCCTATGTGAACTGGTCATGAAAGGGAATGCAAAGTTACTCCCACTCACCTTTATTGCATGCAGACTACCACTTCCACCCGTGATTAGGCCTATTTGTCGATAAAACTACTTTTAGGGTTTAGCCATTGTCGTCTGCAGTGGCTAAGATCTGGTCATTGTTGGCTTGAGCGGCTAGGCTTGGATGGCTTGAAAATGCCCCAAATGAGTGGTGAGAACCACTTTTGATGCTTGGAAAGTCCAAGATTATGTCATATGATCTTATGAATGTGTCTATGTGAGTAGCTCCCCTAAACATGACATGTTTTAGGTGTCTACAGATGCCCCTTTTTGCGATGCATTGTGTGGAAGACACAATGCTGAGCAAAAATGTAGACTGATCTATTTGTAGGGTGTATGGTGATCAATGGTCTGATCAACGCCGGATGGCCCAATCATGCAAGATGGCACGCACCCTTGAATCATTGCCTCAATGTTCGGAGGACTTAGCTCAGTGGCTTGGGCATGTTAAATTGCACTCATTCCTCAAACTCAATCGGGTAGCTTCAGCTGCTACAATAGTTTCGATCGGTAGGAGAGCTACAATTGAATATGTCATGTCTGCTTACGTTCCCAACAAACAAGGGAAATTTGTGATTGTTGTATGCAATGATTCGTAGGATGAACATGATTTTGATATGATCGAGTGATCTTTTGTTGATTTGATTATGATTATGTTGAAGCTTTGAACTACCTCTTCACACAATGGATTGGTGAAGAAATGACAATGAATGAAGCGACAAGTCGCTTGACCAATATGACTAATCTGGTATCCTTTCTAGCATTTGTTGCTTTTAATGGGCAATCCCACATCCAAGTGTGATTCCAATTGTTTATGATAATCATCCATCCCTATCCCGAGGAGCGGTCCAACTATCAATAGCCTTCTTAGGGAGTTAGGATGAGTGATTCTATTTATGTTCATATTGTATCACTTTGGCTTAATATTTTTTGTATCATAAGGGAATTAGGATGATCCTTTCACACCCGTGGAGCAATCCGACCATCTTGGTCTTCTTCGGGATTGAAGGGTGGCACATCGTAATTCCAAAATGAAATGTTTTTGCCCCAAGTGGCCTTATGGTAACTTACTCATCTCATCGAAGTGCATGGAGTGTGAATCATTGCAATCATCGAGTGGATAGAGTAAGTAACTAGATACGAGGCCTACTTGAGATTATGCTTATATGTGATTTTTTTGTTATTTTGGTCATTATGATGACTTTAATTCTTCAAAATGTGTTTATTTAATATTTTTGTTATCCCCCATGGAAGGAATTTTCTTGTTTTTATCTATGGAGTAGGTCGTTGTCAGGTCCAATGGCCTCTGAGTCTCTGCCTGTGGCCGTTGTCACCTTGAGCGACCATGAAGTTTGGGCCATTGATGTCAGTAGCAGCCAAGGCATAATTTGAAAATATATAAAATGCACTTTTAGGGTTTTGACCTATCACTTTCATTTGTTGTCAATTCACTTTTTAGAGCTCTGGTGAGACAATGATAGTTTACGATTTTTGAAGATACCTACATCGAGGACATGGCTGCATAGGGTGAGGCATCAATTGTTGGAGGAGCCGAAGCTTCTCGGGTATTCTTTTTTAAACCCTAACCTCTTTTCCTTTTTGGGTAAAATTGAACCTCACTAAGTAAATGGTAAATGAACCTCACTAAACTTGTTGGTAATGAACGAAATCCGTAGTTAGGCTTAGTATAGGTTTTTAAGTGGTGGGTTGGTCCCCATTTTTGTTTTTTCCAATTTTTTTGTATTTTACGGCCTAGGGTTCATGGGTTTGTCATGTTACCTTTCGGCCATTGTCGCTCAAAGAAATTTGGTGATGTCTATGTAGCGGCTAGGTTTGAACCCCAATGGTCAAAAATTTGACCATTGGGCTTTGGTTGTTGTTGTCTCCAGCGGTCAGATTCTGGCCGTTGTAGGACAAAGCTAAACCCTTAGCCAATTTTGATAAATTTTTGCTTTTTATTGGATTTTTTGAGATAGTTTAATATTTTTTTGGAATTTTGAACTATTCTTTAGAATGTGTTGCATGCCTAGGTGCATTTATTCCCCCCTCTTTGCTCAGATTTAGGAGAGTGTCAGATTTTTCATGTTTTATGCCTTAGATGCACTATAGTTATGTTTCATATTTCTTTTGTTTTGTTTAGATCCTTACTGCTCGGGCTTGGGACCCAAAGCTCATGAATGACCTTCTACCTCTTTTGGATGCCACTGATTGGAGGTGGCTTAAGGCTCATGGGCTCTAGTATGTTACTAGATTACCTCACATTATGTCGGATCAGGCTTACCTTATGGCTTTGGCCCATCGTTGGGACCCTCGGACTAATACCTTCCACCTCTCGATCGATGAGATGACCATTACATCGGAGGATGTGTACAGGATATTTCGGATCCCTTTTGATGGAGTGGTGATTGTTTCTTCGACCACTAATGATCAGGTGGTTGTTTTCACTTGGGTGTTTGGAGGGTGCTCTAAGGTGGCCCTCAAGGACACCAAGTTTGGGGGAGTGTCTATCATCCATTGGTATCGAGAGCATGTTTTCATAGTGAGGCATGCGGTATTGTTGATGGTCATCAACAACATTCTTATCCTAGATTGTTCAGGCTTGAGGTTCCCTTGGAACCTCCTTGTGATGGTTCAGGACCTGATGGATAGTGAGGCGCCCATCATCTATGCATGGGGTAGGTCTCTATTGGCTCAGTGTTATGATGAGCTATACCACATCTGTTGAAGGGGTCATGTCAGCATCACCTGTAGTTGGCTTTTGTAGATCTAGGGATGGGAGCACATTAGGGTAGATCACCCTAAGGGGCTTCCTATTAAGATCATAACTGTGGATGAGCATATGTAGTGCTATATGGGCTAGAGGGAGCGAGGAGCACAAGAGTCACACTTTTGCAGGGGAGTTGACTCATTATACTAATACTTTCATTGGACTCCTAGCTGGAGATGTTATATGGTACCCTTATCATGAGTGTCCTACTTGGGATGACCTTGATAGCTTTACTGCTAGGATGCGAGATGAGCGATGGCTCATCGATCACAAGATCAACATCTAGGAGTACTTCTACTCTCGGTTCTTCGTCAGTATGGGTTGTAGTAGGATGTGCCATTAGTACCATTTCTGTATAGGCGCATCAAAGCAGAGAGAGACCTCCCTCCTCGATAGGTTATAGAGTTAGTTGATGAGGAGGATGCCCTAGTTGTTGATCTTGGAGTAGTTGGTGGAGTCATAGATGCATTTGTATGATGGTGGGGTGACCTGATGTGGTATGGTGAGGGTAGTATGGGCTAAGAGGATGATGGTGGAGATGGGGTAGATCCATTGGGGTGCAGGGTTCATGCTAGGACTGTGGCATGGGGCCAGCAGAGAGTAGGTGGTAGTGGAGGAGCAGGAGGCTCAGAGGAGGAGGAGATGGAGCTTGAGGAGAGAGATTATCCTCTTAGGGCACAACTACATGATGTGGAGGCTAAGCTCTAGTCGACCAAGATATAGGTACAATAATGTGATGCTATCATAGCTCAATGGGATACCACTATAGCATAGCTTTCAGATCAGATATAGGCTTTGTAGGCTACTATGGGAGGAGCTACCTGGATGTAGGTTGTTGCTCCTCCTACTCTCGAGGGTCCTTCGAGGGTAGATCTTGAGGATGAGATCAATTATTTATAGGGTTTTCTGGATGAGAGTGATGTACATATTGTTGAGGATGCAACCCATATTGTCACTCTCTCGAGGTAGATCATGAGGCTAGGAGCCATCCCTAGGGAGAGAGGAGCCATAGGTGGGTCATAGGTCAGTAGGAGCTCTACAGTAGGGTAGTCTTCCATCCGGCCTGGTCATGGGGCCCGGACTCATATTGAGAGACCAGTAGGGTCTAGCTCGCACCATTCTCCTAGAGATCCGTCCATAGGGGGCGGTGTTGTAGGGGGCATAGGCCCAATATTTGATTGATGGTTCACTTGGTTTTGATTCATTTTTGAGGTTGGCTGACCTATATGACTATAGCCCATGGGTATTTTTGTATATCCATGGACTTGACACACATACTTTTATGATATCTTTGCATTATGACTCATTATGTGTATCATTTATTGCTCATGTTTTTGTTGTTATTTTGTTTTATGATGTGATGTGATGATGGTATTATGATGACTTGATGTATATGTTAGATGATAGATGATATTGTAGATGCTTATATGGATGTGTAGATGCTTATATGATTTGATGATATGATGTGATGTATTTTGAGTTGATAAATGATGAATTTATGATTGTATGCAAATGGATATTGCCTATATGTTTTATGATGTGCTTTATGATGTGATGATGGATGATTAATGACTTGTGTTTGTGGATGCGATGTTATTGTTAAATGCATGTTTAATTTTGCTTTAATTGTATGCATCTAACTTATGTGATGGGATGGTATAAACGAACCTGTATGCTCTAATCACTTAAAACATAAGGAATGCATATGACATTGACAATCTTAATGGGTGATACCATAAAAAGTAAAAATTTAATCATGAATTTAAATAATCACTCTTATCATAAGAATTGATTAAGCATTCATATATGAGATGTAATGGTGTGAGATGTATTTTCTTGATAAGTTTCTGTAAATTAAAAGATATAAAGTAGTCAGTGGTCGTCTATATACTATTTCTAATATATATGTGGTATCTGTCCTACTATGTTGATACCCCCTAATTTATAGAATCTTATAAAGAAAGTGATGGTGTGAATGATGATATGATTTGTTGCTATGTAAGAATTTTGGGGCTTTTCGGAGATCCAAACACTCTAGTTACCCTATCAATGATTGTGTACTGATCATTTAAGGCTTTTGAAAATTAGGCTTTCATCATGGTCCTAGATACTCATTCTCCCTGTGTGTGCAAATGAATAATATTTAGATATAACCCATGCATTTCCTCCGATGTCAGGCGGGATTCTTTCAGCCCATTGCTAAGATCAGGGATTCTCAAGTGTTTTATCTTATCCTTATGTTGGACTTAGTTGGACTATACCACTAGGCAGTTTTGAGTTACCTAAGCTAGCTCATCCACATTCAAACATTGGTCTATACAAATGCCAAGAGCTTTTGTGATAGACATATCATCATGCATAAGGATTTCTCCTTCCAGTTTTGTGCAATGCTGAGAATTCTAGGGATTCAAGTTCTATTCCCTTTTTTTCTTCATTTCATTTGGGATACTTGCTCATACTTAGTGATGAAAATCACTGTTTATTTTGATTGATTTTTTTGTTTTCTTTTGAGCAAGGGACTCTTGTAGTGATGATAATCACTATTTATTTTGCTTTTATTCTTTTGATATTTTGAGCTATGAATATGGGTGTTGATATTTGAACTTTCGATTTTGAGATTTGAATTTGGCTTTGTTTCGAGATTTTGCTTGTTTTTATGAAAGCAAGGGATGTATGCAGTGATGATAATCACTCATTTCTGGGTAGGGCATAACTTGTCCTTTTGCCAATTCTCAACACCTTTAAACCGGTTGCACAGGGGGATAAGCAAGGAAGTTCCTTTTTGCTTTTGGTAACCTAGACCACTTTGTAGTTTTCATCTTCCCATGTACCAACTAGAATTTAGTGTTTTAATTAGTGGTGGGATTCTGAGATATGCTAGGCTTTGTCACCACTAGACCTTATTCTCTACTAGCCAAGATGGTTTTCCACAAAATTTGATAAGATCACTAGGTGTGGTTGAATAACCGAAAAACCTTAGTATATTATGTATAGCAACAGATAATGGTTGTGTTGAAAAACACAATGACACACATGTGTTGATGGAGGTATGGATTTGAATGGTTTGTGAGACAAATTGTGGCATCACTTTTAAGGCTCTCATGACATATGAGAATGTAATGGATATGAAAATGTAATGCAATTATGTGGATGCAAGATGTGAGATGCAATTGTTTTTGTATTTTTTATTTTTATGTTGTTTTTGTATTTTTGCTTAATTTGACCAAAGGGCTTATTGTGCCTTTGGGGCTTTTTTGATTTTTGACCAAGTAGCATGAAGTACCCTTGGAGCTTTTTGATTTGATTTGACCAAGTGGCTTGGATGCCCTTGGAGCATTTTGATTGTATTTTTGACCAAGCGGCTTGGATGCCCTTGGAGCATTTTGATTTGATTTTTGACCAAGTGGCTTGGATGCCCTTGGAGCATTTTGATTTGATTTTGACCAAGTGGCTTGGATGCCCTTGGAGCATTTTGATTTGATTTTGAAAGTTGATTGGAGTTTTTTTAATGATTTTTTTTGATTGATGCTTGAATTTTGATTGGATTTGAATTTTTATGTTTTTATGATTTGTTTGTATTTTATGACATATTTGAATGTTTTTGTGTTTTATGACATATTTGAATGTTTTTGTGTTTTATGACATATTTGAATGTTTTTGTGTTTTATGTGTAGAATGCCTTCAAGTGAATGATATTGAGAGGTTCAGGCTCTTCAACACCATCTAATGATATAAGGCGATATGCTCCAGGCCCCACTCTTTGTGAAATCATGTATGGGCCTATCCAATTTACCATGAACTTGTCTCGTAGGTGCGGTGGCAGATTCAAATTTTGTTGGTTTTCTTTGAGCACTAGATCTCCAACCTTGAATTCCCTTAAGTGGACTTTACTATTGTAAGCTCACGCAAGGTGATCTTGGTAAATGTGAAGATGCTCTAAAGCATTGACTCGACGTTCATCAAGAAGCATCAACTGATCAAGGCGGCCTTGTCATGCGACATCATCATCTATGAAGTCCTTTAATGCTATGCGTAGAGTTGGAATTTCTAACTCTAGTGGCATGATGGCCTCAGTGCCATACACTAGTGAAAATGGTGTTGCCCCAGTGGGCATCCGTATACTAGTCCTGTATGCCCATAGTGCAAGAGGCAACTGCATGTGCCAATCCTTGTGATTGTCTTGCACCATCTTCCTCAAGATGGAGACTATTATTTTGTTTGAGGCTTCTGCTTGCCCATTTGCTTGTGGATAATAAGGCATTGAAAAACTATGCTGAATATGGTATTTTTTCATTAAAGCATGCACATTTTTGTTCTTGAAATATGGCCCATTATCCGATATTATCTTTGAAGGGACCCCAAAATGACTTATGATATTGTGGAGTATAAACTCCGCAATCCTTGGTCTAGTTGTCGATGTTAAGGGGATCACTTCAACCCATTTAGTGAAGTATTCTGTGGCCGTTATGATGAATGTGTGTCGGCCTAAGGATGGGGGTGAGATCTTCCCAATCAAGTCTAGTCCCCACTACGAGAATGGCCATGTTGCCTGGATGGGTTGCAAGGCTTGCGATGGTAAGTGCGTTAGATTTGCATGATGTTGGCACTTAATGCATTTCTTGACATACTCATAATAGTCCTTTTCCATTGTGGGCCAATAGTAACCCATTCTCAAGATGCACTTAATGATGGCCATGCCACTGAAATGACCTCCACATGTGTCATCGTGAGCTTGCAAAATTGCCCAGGATGCTTCCTGGGGCTCAAGACAATGGAGTAACACTCCATCATATCCTCGTCTATAGAGGATTTCTCCTAGAAAGATGTATCTTGTTGCTTTCTATTTGAATGTTCACCTTTCATTATGCGATAGACCTTGAGGTATTATTCCAAGTTTTAGGAAGTCCCATAGTTGGGAAAGCCAATCCTGATAAGCCATGACTTCTATGGAAAATATGGCTTGCTCTTCCTATTTTCCTGATTTGGTGAACATGGATTGAGGAACAACTCTATGGTGTATGGTTGCACCACACTCCATAGGCCCTTGGGAGATCAAAGACCCCCAAGGTGTTGTTTGCAAGAAATATCTTGCTATGAAGGACCAATCCTGATTTGGTTCGATGTTGATCATGTTGATTGATTCTTGATTGTCAAAAGCTTCATGATGTATTGTTGAGTGTGAAAGCACTTTCACATGAATGGTCATAAAATCAGTAGATGGATTCTGAGGGATTAAGGATCCCAAAGAGGCCATGGTGTCTACAAATCTATTTGATGTACGAGGGATTGCCTCGATGTCGTACCATTCCAGTCGAGCTAGGTAGGTGTCAACAAGTTCCTTGTAAGTCTTCAGGAGTGGGCACCTACATTGAAATAGTCCTTTGACTTGGTTTACTATGAGCAAGGAGTCACCAAAGATATTCAATATTTTAATGCCCATTGCTATGGTTGTTTGGAGTCCTAAGATCAATGCTTCATATTCTGTGTTGTTGTTTGTGCAAGGGAAGTCTAGTTTGAATGATAAGGGCAATGGAGCACCCTACGGTGTGATAAAGACAATCCCTACTCTGCCCCCTTGTTCACACTTTGAACCATCGAAGAACAATGACATGTCCCTTTCTTTCTTAGGTTCTTCGAGTTCTGGCGGATCTGATAATGCAAAGACCGCATCATCAGACAATTCTATGGTGAGAGGCTTGTCATCCTGAAGAGGCGCCTCTGCTAATTGATCTGCTATGACTTGTCCCTTGATGGACTTTTGGCTTATGAACTCTAGATCAAATTCTATCAATAGCATGATCCACTTTGCGGTACGTGTATTGTGATATGTCTTGCTCATCATGTACTGCAAAGGATTTTGTTTTGATATGACGTAGGTCGTATGGCTCAACATGTAGTGTCACAACTTTCGAGTTACAAAGACCACTACTAAACACAACTTTTTGACATACGCATATCCTAGCTCGTAACTCACCAAGGTGCGGCTAATGTAATATATGGCTTGTTCTTTATCTTGTGCATTCTTCTGGGCTAACATGGTGCCCAATGCAAAATCAGTAGCCGATATATACAGTAAAAATGGTATGTCTGGCCTTGGTGGAGCCAATACTGGTGGTGTTGCTAGGTAAGTTTTGATTTCTGCAAAGGCTTGATGGCATTCTTCATCCCAATGAAAGGGGACCTCCTTGCATAGCAACCGATTCATGGGTCGGCATTTGTCTGACAATTGCACGATGAATATTTTGATGGATGCTATCTTGCCTTGTAGGCTCCTTAGCTCCCTAATGTTGGTAGGGGTGGCCATTTCCAATATAGCCTTTACCTTTGTAGGATCGACTTCAATGCCCCTCTTGGATATGATGAATCCCAAAATCTTTCTAGAAGTTATGCCAAATACGCACTTCTTAGGATTCAATCGGACATTGTGCTCAATGAGGCGGTCAAAGACTTGTCTAAGGACTTCAGCGTGCTCTTGCCGCAATAGGGACTTGGCCAGTAAGTCATCCATGTAATCCTCTAAGATCTTATGCATATAGTCATGGAATATGTATGTCATGGCCCGCTGATATGTGGCACCAACATTTTTAAGACCGAATGGCATCACTTTGTAATAGAATGTTCCCCATGGAGTAATGAAAGTAGTTTTATGTTGATCTTCAGGCTTAATCTGGATCTGGTTGTATCCAGAAAAACCATCCATTAGGGAGAGCATCTCATGACCTACGGTTGCATCTACCAGGGCATCTATGTTTGGCAATGGGAATGAATCCTTTGGTGTTGCCCTATTTAAATCTCTGAAGTCTGTGCAGATACAGACTCTTCCATCGGGTTTCCCCATGGGTACCATGTTCGACACCCATTCAGGGTAGTCGATAGGAACTATGAACACTACATCCAGTAGTTTTTGCAATTCGTTCTTCACCATCAAAGCGATGGTTGGATGCATTTTCCTCAGCTTTTTCTTGACTGGCTTCTTCATGGGATCCAATGAAAGGTTGTGAATGACTAACTTTGGATCTATCCCTGGCATGTCTTTGTAAGTCCAAGCAAAGATATTCGGCCTCTCTTTGAGGAGAGGAATTAGGATGGCTTGTTCCTTTGGAGATAGACTTTCTCCGAACTTGACTTTCCTTGGTTGGGTAGGATCATCACTGATGTCCACCTCGAAAGTTGCTTCTATAGCCATATGTGACCCATCCTCTAACTGGTGAGGTGTGGGTATCAAATGAATGTCATCGATGGGATTTATAGGTCCTACTGACTCAGGATCCAAACCAGCATGGAATACATCATATGCACAACCTGATGCAAAATGGAATGGCTGTAACATCTCTTCATTAGGGAAAATATCTTCAGGCTCTATTGGTGAATTAGCATGATCCCAATGAATAGCCTGTGTGTCAAGACACAAAGGTTTAGTGGGATCTACTGGGTTATGAAGTGGAGTGGTCAAATCAATGGAGATTGTATTGATGGATGGGATGAAATCTCCAGGACCACATGGGTGTAATCTTGTTTTAGGGGTTTCCCTTCCATGCTTGCGATGAGGCTCTAGGGGAATGGGAATCTCTGGATCTGGTCCATGAGCTAGTCGGATAATAGGATCATTAGGCTCTAAGAGCTCCCTGAATGTAGGTAGAGGGGGATTGACCATGCGATGAATGACATTCAAGTCAACTGGTCTCCCCAAAAACTGCAAGCTAGGGTCTATGGCATGAAGTACTGCTTCTCTTTCCACCAACATATTGACTTGTCATAAATGGTGAGGCCCAAGATAGGCCATCTCAGTCTCATCCTCGAAATCATCATCACTTATCCAGAAACCATTAGCATTAGTATGGGGCCCCAAGGTGAGGGGCTCATGTCTTGGCCCTAAGTAGGCCATCTCTATTTCATCCTCATATTCTTCATCACTTATGAAGAATCCATTTGCATTAGTATGTTGCCCCAAGTCATGGGGCCATTGCCTTACCCCTAAGTAGGCTCTCTCTATTGAGTCCTCTGACTCATAGTCACTTTCATCCGATATGTACCCACTCTCATCGTGGATGGACCAGGTAAAGCTTTGTAAATAGTGAGGCTCATGATAGGCCAAGCCCTCTTGTGCTTCATCATCACTTGCCACATATGCATTTTCTTCTTGCTCATCATCCCATGAGTTGTAACCTATTGGGGTGACATCAATTGTGGATCTTGGATGATAAGTCTCAGGAGGTGGTATGTTCACTGTGGCCACCTATCTATTGCTCAGATATCTTGCACTTGGTGGATGATAAGGAATAAAATCGATGTCTTCTCCTAACCCCAAGGTTAATCTATCTAATGTTGCTACTAGAAGGTCATCTCGACCTCTGATGTGATATCCTAACCCAAATATGTCATATGGGAGTTGGTATTGTGGCTTGAATGGCCACCTACATCCCTGCTCATATCTACCAAGACCGTAACCATGCCAATGGCAATTCTCAAAATAGGTCAGAGCAAACTCAGGATTAGAGAGGTAGCGAACATTGATAGTGAATAGCTCATCATTGTCCTCATCTATATCCATAGATTTATGGGCACAATCTAGGCCAACGTAGATGAAGTTTGTCTGGTTGGGAGGGATTCCAAGCGGAACCACTGTTCCCACTGGTGGTCTTAGATCTTTCGGTCATCCCATGTCCTATGTAGATTCTATGATAGGTGTAAAAGTTATGTTCTACACAAGATACTCTCCTATCCCTGTGCTTGCCAAGTGTATAGTTGCATGTGAGGTGGATGACCCCATGGATGACACTGGTGAAGCGGGATGATAGTCATCATCTTCGACTTGGTCTTGGTGACCTTCTTCCTCCATGGGAGTTGGACTCTCTTCAATAGCTATGGTTAGCATTTCCTTGAGTTTGTTTTTCTCAACCATAGGTGCCTTTAGCTTTTGATCATTCTTTGGTTTAGGCATTGATGGTTTACTAGAAGCATTAGTTGCTTTGTGTGCAATATGAGGTGTTGATGCAGATGGGTCCTTTTGTGCCCCTTTGTCTTTGTTGTCTAGTTGAATATTCGGATATGAAGGCCCTATCGACAAGTGGGCTGAAGGAATCATAAATTCTCCTGGGCAATCCACCTGGTGAACATACTTGAATGGCTCTTCATCGGCCATCACCATGTAGACTTTGTTATCATGCACATACTTGACACATTGGTGTAAGATCGATGGAACACATCTCATGTCCCTTATCCAAGGTCTCCCTAGGAGGATGTTGTATTGCATGGCCCCTTCCAAGACATGACACATCACGGGGATGGTCTTATGCCCCACATTGATAGGTAGGACTATCATTCCCATAGTATTGCATAAAGCATCATTGAAAGCTCTTAATGTATAGGCTCCTAGAATGATATTGGACTTGGGGATCTTAAGGTGTTCTATTGTTGTTGTTGTGATGATGTTGATTGATGAACCTGTATCGATCAAGACCCGCTTAAATGGCAAATCATTAACTGATGCCATGATGTGCAGTGGAGGGTCTGGTAAGGTAGTAGATACTATCTTAATCTCATAATCATAGAATCAAATTATAGGTTCTTGGCACTCTTGTACTTGTCCCACAAAATGGGTGAATGCATTTGGATCTTGCGGTTGAAGCTCAATCGACCTTAAAATCTCCATCAAGGTCTCCCTATGCTTTGGGGACTATTGTATGAGCTCATAAATTGATAGCTTAGCTAGATTCATTTGTAAGTTTTTCTCAAGTCTACTCCGGATAGTTACCATAGGTCGGGTTGGTGGACCTGGAAGGTTGTCTTGCCCCTACCTCTGCCTAGGTGCAGCTGGGACATTGTTGGGAGCTGCAAGAGGTTGTGGTTGACCATACCATCTAGTCCTGGTCGCTATATTGACAATTTCAACCATCCCAACACACCCATGGGTAGGTGTATCAATTTGGACCTAGTTGACTTGTGCCCCTTGCCCTCTAGGGGCCTCATGGTTTGGTAATGAGTTTTTATAGATGCCCATATCTCTGTTGTCAGGGGCTAGTGGGTTGTCCACTTTAAGTTCTCCCACCTCAATCATGTTTTGCACTTGATGTTTGAAACCAACACAAACTTTGATATTATGCCCTAGTATCCTATGATATGGGTAGAATTGATCTTCCCTATATCCTTTTGGCTTAGGATGGTTGGGATCTATAAGAGGTATATCAGGGAATCTAATTTTTCTCCCTCACTCAATTGATTGAAGATTGATTGCATTGATTCTGTCAATGGTGTAAAATAATGAGGGGGCTTGCGCTCTTTGTTTCGCCCTTATTTTTTTCATAATTGGCTAGTGGGGGTTGTGCTTGATAATTCTGGGGTTGGTGCCCAGCCCCATCCTTAGGTGTAGCCAATACCACTTGATTAACTAGAGCAGGGCTTGCCTGCTTCTGCTTGTACTTGCCATTTTTGTCATTCTTGTTCCACTCCTTCTTGGTCCAGAGTTTTATAGTTCCCTCATCTACTTTTATCTCCTCAATGAGCTTGGCTTGTGCCAAAGCTTCCTCAAATGAGGGGTATTGTTGTAGTTGTAGCAAGAGGGAAATGTGTTTGGAACAACTCTTGGTGAACATCTAGATGATTTCTTCTATGGGAATAGAGAATGATAATTTTGCCATGATTTTTCTCCATCTATTCCCGTAATCCATTACTGGCTCATCATCATAATGTCTCAAATTGGCCAGGTCTGAAAGGTTCACTTTCCTCTTAGCACCAAAAGAGAAATGCTTCAGAAAAGCATTCACTAGTTGTTCAAAATTTGCTATGCTATGTTTGGGCAGCTGGTTGAACCATTGGGTGGCGGCACCCATGAATGTCATAATGAATATCCTGAGCATGAGAGCATCATTGTCTTCAAGATGAAAACATGCGTTAATGAAGTTGGTGACATGCTCTTGTGCATCCTCTTCCCCTTTGAACTTCTCTAGCCTAGGCATCTCAAAATGCTTAGGATAGGGAGGGCTAGGAACTGATGGACACAATGGTTGGTTGTGTATTTTGTTCAATGTTGGTGAGTTCCCAACTACCTCTTGTTTCTCAAAGGCTTTCATCTTTTTAGCAAGCTCTTGAAATGCCTTTGATGCACGGATTTCCTCCTCTTGTAGGCCTACTCATGGTGGCGGTGGAGGTAACACTCTATCCATTTGATTTGCTCTATTTTCTTCCCTTCTACGAGGGGATTCAAGATGTGTCTGATCTGGCTCTATTAAGTTTATCCGTTCCTCCTCAGTTGGGTTCCTCTCATGATTTGGAGGGTGACTTTTTTGTGAGTTACTTTCTTGTCTAATGCACTCTTCTCTTGGTGAGTTAGCATGCTGATCTCTTTGATGATCACTTCCACTTGTTTGTTGGTTGTTGCGAGCTAGCTGCTCAGCTTGCTCTCTTAAATATTGCTCATGTTGGTGCAACAACCGTTCTCTCTGTTTATCATGTTCAAGAGCATCCACAAGCTCTCACTCTTTGCGCAAGGCATTCTCTAACCATCCACATGGTCAACTTGCATAGTCATAGAGGACTCATGCTTATCTGACCTTGTCCTAGTTGTTTTGATTCGTAGATCTCTCTCAGAGGTTTCTACTATTTCCTCACTCTCGCTAGCTAATGTGACTTGTTCAGTATATTGTTGAGTGTCTCTATGATCAGATTTTGTATGTTTGCTATGGGGTCATCTTGAGGCACCCCCAGTTTGAGAAGTGGGCTTAGAAGTCACGGTTCATGAGCTTCCAGATGTAGAATTCTCTATGGCTATGGTTCTGGGAGGTGGCCTCGGATGCAACCGATCCAACTCATCCAATTGTCTTGTTCTCCATGGCTGATCCTATGGGGTGCCATTCACTCCAATGAGGTCATAGTCTAATGGAATCCTTCCTCTTGTTTGAAGGATATCTTCTGTTTGATGTCTATGACTGGATGTGTTTCTAGTTTCTTGCCCCTTAGTGGGTTGATCTGTTCTAAGTGTTTCATGTGAGCGTTGAGATGTTTCGACTCTCGTGTGCCCTTTTGGTGATGAGGGTTTCATGGTCCTTTCTACCCTCCATGAGGATGGAGAAAGGGAAACCTCATCATCTCTATGTGAAGAATGAGGTCTAGAACTCTCTCTATGTCTATGTGAGGAGGAAGCTCTTGAAGCCTCCTCATGTCTCTGAGAAGTTTTTGTGTGTTTAGAGGAAGCCTTTGATGTTTCCTCATGTCTCCTTGAAGATGATGGTCATGAGGCCTCTTTGTGTTTATGAGATGTAGTTTCATGTTGTGGTTCCCTATGAGGGGTTTCTCGAGGAGATCCCCCAAGGGTTGAGTTATCACCCCTTAGACTCGTAGAACTATGTCTTACGGTCTTCCTAGTAGGTCTTTCAATGTTACTATGACTTCGCCTAAGGGTATGTGTTGTTTTGGACCCTCCCTCGGTGTCAGACCGGGGATGTCTACTTCTTGTTTTAACCATCATTTTGGAATTTAGCTTTTGTGTTGCACTTTAAATATGATCAAACAATATCACACAAATGTTTATCTTGATTATAGATTTAAGTGTGCCCTAACTGTTTGATGTATTTGGATGTTTTGTTGTTTCTTGCTTCAGATTTGGAATGAGGAGACTCATTCATAGTGATAATCAAGAGTACTCATGCCAAACATGATTTCCCAAAAGAGACTAGGGTACACCACTGAAATCCCAGTGGGGGGTTCGCCTAGCTCTTCCACTCTGAACCAATGAATGTTCCAATAGTGGGAGATAGTTTGAACATGAGTATCTTAGTGCCACTATGAAGAAGTTCTTCAATCCATTTCTAGGAGAATCTAGGGGGCAAACCGGTGGAAGGAGATGAATTCCAACGTCATCGGATTGAATTGAGGGTTGGTGATGAAATCCAACTCCCCAATGTTTAAATGATACGTGCGTGTGTGGTGTTCATTTTAAGCTTGCATAATATAAAGTGCATCATATAGCAGCCATGAGTCTTTCCTACATGCCTAAGTGCAAAATACGTTTCAATATTTAGAAATATGCATGAACTACTATGATTTGTATGAGCACACTTTATTTCATGCAAATATGGCCTTTTGTAAGGCCTCAAAGCAAGCAAACAACATACAATGTCTAGCACGTTGGATTCTAGGGTGAAATTTTTAGGCATAAGCCATTGTTCCTAGCAATGCCTAGTGAAAATCTAAAAGAAGATCTAAGATATGCAAAATGCTTAATTCTTTCTCCTTTTATTCTTTCAATTTCCAAACATAAATGTGCTTTAAGTTCTCTATTTTAGACACACAAAAGCAAACAGAAAGCTATAAAATATCAGAGAGGTTGTACCAACCTTTGATCCAGCTCAGAGAGTCAGTGTTTTGACCTCTACTGCACTCCAATGCTGGCCATTGTCGACCAGAGCGGCTGGTTCCTGGCCATTGTTAGCAAGAGCGGCTAAGGCTCTATTGGCCATTGTGGCTCAGAGCGGCTGATTTTTGGCCGCTGTAGATCAGAGCGGCTAGACCTGTACACAAAATTAAGTTAGTATCCAGGCAGAAAATGAAAAATTCAGTGGAGGTCCCACCGTGATCGCCATCTGTAGCGACCTCGGGATGCACGCACCGCTCTTTTTACGCTACTTGCAATGTATTAAAAACCCAAAATGAAATGGAAGACAATGAAAAGCATATAACATAGAAATAACAAAGATAGATCTCTTTATTTGGATTGAAACCCAGTTACATTTTGGTCCCTCTTAGGGATACCCATTTCGATACAATAAGGTTACAAATAGGCAAAGAGTGCCCCTTTCGCGAAGAGGTGGTGCGCTTTCAAAAGCTTCCCGGTTTCACACACGAAAATGTATGAGGGCTTACAGATGCCTCCTTCTCTAGGCCTATTTCCTGGAGGGATCCCTTTTGCTCTCGTATGTTGCAGATTCCGTCAGATGAACCTGTGGCCCTGTAAGCAATGAAACAACAACACACGCTTAGATGTCCGGGAATGCCTCCCCGGATGAGGTTGTTAGTAATGAATATATCAAATGAAAGCAAGTGCAAATTAAACCTATGCTATGAAGTTAAATGAATGAAATGATATTATGCTAATGCTATGCTAAACAGAATAATGAAACTAATGTGTAAAACCCTAAGCTAGGCCCATGGGCCACTGTCCGAGACAACGACCGCTAAGGTGAATTTCGTTCTCTTTGCCCCAAAGCTATGGGTCAAAGCTTGTATCGGATGTTGAAATGGTGGTCGCTTTGGCTCTCCAATTTGTCAGGGCTTCACCATACACGTGATCTCCAAGAGAAGCTCTCTAAGTCTTGAAAGCTGATGCAGGAGCATCCAGTGGCGGCCGAACAACCTTGCATCTACAAGAAAATTTCTCAGTATTTGCCTTGGTGTCACGAAATCATGACAGAAAAAGTGTCATGAAATTGTGACAGGCAACATAAGAGAGAAAGTGTCATGGAGGATGTCGTAATTTCATGATATGTCATGAAATTGTGATTGTCATGAAATCACGATGCAGAGCAGTCGGGCGCAAAAGGCATGGAGGATGTCATGATTTCATGACATGTCGCAAAATTATGACTGTCGCAAAATCATGACGCAGAGCGACCGAGTGCAGAATTCATGGAGGATGTCATGATTTCATGACATGTCACAAAATCACAACCGTCGTGAAATTGTGACACAGATCAGTCGGGAGGAGGAGCCAAGGAGATTGTCATGATTTTGCGACATGTCAAAATCATGACTATCACGAAATCATGACCAGCAGCAAGAGGAAGAAGATGCCAAGGAGATTGTCATGATTTCGTGACATGTCACGAAATCATGACCAGAGTAGAAAAGCGAAGGCATCCGAAGGAAGATGTCACGATATCATGACATTTCACGATATCGTGACCAAAATAGAAGAACGGGGACGTGATGGAAATATGTCACGATATCGTGACATGTCGTGATATCACGACCAAGGTAGAAGCAAGAAGGTGTGAAGGAAAGAATGTCGTGATATCGTGACATGTCATGATATCACGACGGAGGAGAAGAAGATGTGGAAGGAGGAGACATCGTGAAATCATGATAGGCGGTATTTTTAGGGACCGTTATAGAATGACACGTGGCAGCGCAGAAAAACACGTGGCACCAAGGTGCAGTGAAAATAGGCATAGATGAACAGTTAATAGAAGATGTTACACCAGTTATAGAGGACGTTATGAATTTTAGTTATGGAGCAGATGAAGATGAACAGTCATGGCAGAAATGAATCGAAGGACCGCCAGATGGAATACGAAGAGTCACATAGAAATTTATGAAAGGATGAAGCAGAGGCATGTAGAGGGGTTGGAAAACAACAGATTGCAGATTTGGATAACTACAGTTGCATAGTTGCACAGTCGAGTTTCAGAGTCAAAGGCAGAGGGCCATTCTGAATCAGCTTGAGTGCTTTTCCTTCCAAAGTTGCAGAGTTAGGGATTCGCAACAGAGAGTGAGAGAACTGTGCCTATGCGCCAGTTAGTGAAAGGACTAAGCCTGAGAGCTAGTTTCTTTAAATCTTGTAGGCTATTATTGTAATATTTACAAGTTATTTAATGAAATGTCAAGATTTCATTTTCTTGTAAAGCGTGTGTTCCAATTTTTTGCATGAAAATTTGGATTTGGTAGGTGGCGATTTTCATGTCCCCATCAAGTGGTATCAGAGCTAGAAGTTCCTGAGTGTGTAATAGATCACCGGACGTGAGGCAGTTACACCAGGATCTATGGGAGAGCTTTGTGAGAGGAGTGAGAAGAATGTCGCCATGAAGAAACCGTGGTGGTGGGAGAGATATGAGATCTGAAGATTCATAGTTACGGATGTTCAGATCTTTGTAGAGGCAAGTGAAAGCCCTACAAGAGGAGCTGCTCAGAATGAATTTGTGGAAGCAAGAGGAGCTACGTAGAAAGCATGAAGATAAACTAAGAAGTAGAGGCCAGGAAACGGAGTTGAAGCGGACTACAGAGGTAGGTGAATGTCTAGAAGTATTGCAGAAGGCGGTGACCAGACAACATAGAAGTGAAGATCACTTCTCCATAAACCCCAGGTGTCTGATGCAGGAGCATCTAGTGGTGGCCGAACAACCTTGCATCTACAAGAAAATTTCTCAGTATTTGCCTTGGTGTCGTGAAATCGTGACAGAAAAAGTGTCACGAAATCACGACAGGCAGTAGGAGAGAGAAAGTGTCATGGAGGATGTCGCGATTTCGTGACATGTCATGAAATCGTGACCGTCATGAAATCATGAGGTAGAGCAATCGGGCGCAGAAGGCATGGAGGATGTCACGATTTCATGACATGTCACAAAATTGTGACCGTCGTGAAATCATGATGCAGAGCGGCCGAGCGCAGAAGCCATGGAGGATGTCATAATTTCATGACATGTCGTGAAATTGTGACCGTCACAAAATCGCAACGTAGATCAGCTAGGAGGAGGAGCCAAGGAGATTGTCATGATTTCATGACATGTGAAATTGTGACTATCACAAAATCACGACCAACAGCAAGAGGAAGAAGATGCCAAGGAGATTGTCATGATTTCGCGACATGTCATGAAATCGTGATCGAAGCAAAAAAGCAAAGGCATCCAAAGGAAGATGTCACGATATCGCAACATGTCATGATATCATGACCAAAATAGAAGAATGAGGACGTGATGGAAATACATCACGATATCACGACATATCGTGATATCGTGACCAAGGCAGAAGCAAGAAGGCGTGAAGGAAAGAATGTCGCGATATCGTGACATGTTGTGATATCGTGACAGGAGGAGAAGAAGACGTGAAAGGAGGAGACATCACAAAATTGTGATAGGTGGTATTTTCAGGGACCATTATAGAATGACACATGGCAGTGCAAAAAAACACGTGGCACCAAGGTGCAGTGAAAACAGGCACAGACGAACAGTTAACGGAAGATGTTATGCCAGTTATAGAGGACGTTACGGATTTCAGTTATGGAGTAGACAAAGATGAACAGTCATGGCAAAAATGAATCGAAGGACCGCTATATGGAAGATGAAGAGTCACGTAGAAATTTATAAAAATATGAAGCAGAGGCGTGTAGAGGGGTTGGAAAATGGTAGATTGTAGATTTGGATAACTGCAGTTGCAAATTTGCACAGTCGAGTTTCAAAGTCGAAGGCAGAGGGCCATTCTAAACCGGCTTGAGTGCTTTTCCTTCCAGAGTTGCAGAGTGAGGGATCTGCAACAGAGAGTGAGAGAACTGTGCCTGTGCGCCAGTTAGTGAAAGAACTAAGCCTAAGAGCTAGTTTTTGTAAATCCTACAGGCTGTTATTGTAATCTTTGCAAGTTATTTAATGAAAAGTCAAGATTTCATTTTCTTGTAAAGCGTGTGTTCCAATTTTTTGCGTGAAAATTTGGATTTGGTAGGTGGCAATTTTTTTTCCCCATCAAAAGCTCTGCTCAATGACCTATTCTGATAAATTCAGGATAAAATCATCCTTTGGCACTCTCAAGCTTGCACCTTTTAAAGTGTGTAGAATCCTAGGTCTATGCACAATCCCTAGTAATGAATCCCTCATGTGTTGTAAGAGTTAGAATGAGGATATTTTGTCTTTTATCTATGTTTGGAGGCCAGTTAACTGAACTCTAACTGCCAACTTGAGTCTCCTATGCAAACTAGTTGTTAGCATGAGAAGCTTTTGTCCTTTGTCTATGTTTGGAGGCCAGTTAACTAAATTATAAATGCAAACTCAAGTCTCCTATGTGAACTGGTCATGAAAGGGAATGCAAAGTTACTCCCACTCACCTTTATTGCATGCATACTACCACTTACACCCGTTATTAAGTCTGTTTGTTGATAAAACTACTTTTAGGGTTTAGACACTATTGTCTGCAATGGCTAAGATATGGCTACTATTGGCTTGAGCGGCTAGGCTTGGATGGCTTAAAAATTCCCCAAATGAGTGGTGAGAACCACTTTTTATGCTTGGAAAGTCCAATATTATGTCATATGATCTTGTGAATGTGTCTATGTGAGTAGCTCCCCTAAACATGACATGTTTTAGGTGTCTACACATTAATCATTATTTCTCATGATAACTTACTCAGACTTTAGGATATCCATATTAAGAACCATTATATTCTCTACTTATATGCAAGGCATGGAAGATTTATTTATTGTCTTCCCAAGTGTGTCGTCTATTTGATTTGATTTTATCCTTTCATTTTATTTATAAATGTAATGGTTGGTACTAATTGTCACACACAAGTTTTCATAAACACCATTCAACTAAAGAAAGACAAGTATTTCCAATCTTCATTCATAATCCTTACAATTTTGCAATAAGTAATAATCAAAAGTACTACCATTTACTCTATCATTTCCATTTCAATGACATGCATACATCTCCTATCAATATCTAAGGTGAAGACTATATTATAAGGTATTCATTCCTACTATACATGAGCTTTTACAAAAATTACATCATATAGTACAAAGCCTTGGTGGAATAATCATCACTTATTCTCACCGTTTACAATTACAATAGACTTTAATCATATGAACAATACAATAGTCTTCATTTGTCTTGTACAAGTCTTCTCTAGTTTTCTTGGTCTTCCTTGGTGTGAGACATGATAGTGAAGAGGTCAGGACAACTTGGATGCAAGTATGAAAAATGCAAATCAAGCAAACCATGCTTAACTATGTGGTATGCAACCATGCATCATACATTTGCCACAACATTTTGCATTCTATTTCATAAATAACATCATATATAAATTCCCATAAATCATCCACCAATAGCACTTATCAATACATGGATTATTTTTCCTAATCCCATCCATCATAAATGTCAATTCATTTTGATCAACACAATAATATGGAAGAGTCCCATATCTCTTGCAAGGAATGGACCCCACTCCATCCTTTCAAAACTAGAATATGTTCCTTTCTAGTTGATTATTTTTATTTACAACATTTGTCATAAAATACAAGATAGTTGATAATCTATTTCCATCCAATAAACATAAAAATATACATACATAATGTGTTAATTTTACAATCCATTTTACTTTGTCTATCTAGTTCTACTCATTCACAAAATTTGTCATAAGAAGTAAAAAAATTTCCTATAAATTCCTACCCATAGAAATTTGCAAAATCTATAATTACACTTGTTCATTCAATTTACCTAAATAAGTAAAATTAGTGCATTCCTATATATGAACTTCATCCTCTAACTATATCTAATAATATCTAACTATACTTATCAGAAATAAAATATCTTAGCTTATCACATATACTTTTTATTAGAAACATAAGATAATATCAAATGTTGGATTCACACCATCTATTTCATAATTCATTTCTATCACATACTAATATCCACTCTATCTATAGGTTTAGTAATGTTGTTTCTAGCATAATTACTAAATCCCTAAGAGAAATTCAGCACCTCACATCTAAGTAAAATATGCTACTCACACTACACAACATCCATGGTCATGTAGTCAAGGGGGGTGAATTAGTTAAGAATTGATCACTAATTGAAATTGTATTCATCGTATTGGATGTGAGTTTATTAGAGTGTTGGCAATTTTGGGTACCTTGAGTACATTGCCTTTGCCTAAGTTTAGTTGTTGTCATTGATGTCAAGAAGCTCTTGGTAGTTGTTGTCTTTGATGTCAAGGAGTTCTTGGAGCAATTTGTTTTTATGTCTAAGTATGTGTTTTGATGAAGGTTTCAACTGGTCAATAAGTCTCCAAGAAAATCAGAGTAGCCCAGTTGCAAAAGATCAAGAAAAAGATAAGTTAGAAAAAGTTTGCAAGCGGCTGGAAAAACTATCGCGATTTCGCGACATGTTTTAGGAGAGAGAAAGTTCTGGCAAAACTGTCACGATTTCGCGACATCTTTGGAAGGCAGAGACGAAGCAAGCAAAACTGTCATGATTTCGTGACATATTTGAGGAGAGAGAAAGTTTAGGCAAAACTGTCACGATTTCGTGACAAGTTGAGTTGGCAGTGTTGAGTTGCAAGAAGTGTCACGGATTTTTGCGACAAGTTGAGTTGGCGATGTTGAGTTGCGAGAAGTGTCACGATTTCATGACAAGTTTCAATGAAGTTGTACGGATGCGAAAAGTGTCACGAATTTCATGATAGGTTGAGTTGGCGAAATGCTTGTTTAGGATATGGCGAAAAGCGTCGCATGATTTCGTGACATGTTCAGTTTACGGGCATATGGCAGAAAAGTGCTTAAGGCAGTGAAAGCGTCGCGATTTCGTGACATGTTCCAATTTCATGAGCAGTTGGGAGAAAAGAGCTTAAGGCAGCGAAAGCGTCACGATTTCGTGACATGTTCCATTTTCGCTAGTGCAAACCGAGAAAAGGTTGAAGAAGCAAGAAGTGTCACGATTTCATGACAAAGTTGCAGATGACGTCAGCAAGAGGCAAAGGTGTCACGATTTCATGATAGAAGCTGAGAAGAAGGCTTTGGAGTCTAAAGCATCACGATTTCGTGACAGAGTTGTTGATGACGTCAGCAAGAGGCAAAGGTGTCACGATTTCATGATAGAAGCGGAGAAGAAGGCTTTGAAGTCTAAAGCATCATGATTTCATGACAGAAGTGAGATGACGTCAACGAAAGGCAAAAGTGTCATGATTTCGTGACAGAAGAGCAAAGGAAGCAGACAAAAGCAAAAGCGTCGCGATATCGCTACAACAAGCTATAGAAGGTGTACGGTAGGCAAAGGTGTCATGATATCGTGACATGTTGAAGTTTCACGCCAGAAGCAACAGGGAGGGAGTGAAGCCGACAGAGTTAAATCTGGGCCAACGCAGTGCAGGGTTTTATAGCCGACGTGATTGAAGGTTAATCAGTCGACTAAGATCAAGATTCTAATCTTGAGATTATGAATATAAAAGGAGGGATGCTTGAAGAGTTTGGCATCGATCGAAGTGTGCGTTCGAAGTGCGAGTTGCGAAGATAGAGTGCGGGGGAGAAGTTCGATCGTCGAGACGTAGAAGTGTGCGAAGACTGTGCTGGTGCAGAGTGTGCGAAGACTGTGTTGTGGTGTATGCGCATAGGAGCAGAAGCTGTTGGTGTTGCAACATTCGAAGACAGCGTGCAGAAGTGAGAAGTGCGATAGCCGAAGTGTTGTGTGCTGCTGTGTTGCGCAGTCTATGTGAAAGTTGGTGAAGACTTGGGGACAACATTGAGCAAGCATCTGAAAGCTTGAGAACCATTTTCATTAACCATTTTTGAGGACCAGATTGAGGACAGAGATTGAGGCAGAAGAGGACATTTGTGCTAGACCGAAGGACTGTGTTTTAGTGCAAATTCGAGGACCAGCTTTGCGGTGACAGAGTTGAGGACAGAGATCTCCAGCCAGAGCAGGGAAGACAGGTGTCTTCTGTGGAAAGAGTTCCACTTGCTAAGGGCATAGGAGGTAGAGGTCTTCTAGAGGATCACCAGCCAAAGCAGAATTAGGGGAAGGTATCTCCTTTGGGCAGAGGCTCATAAACATTGTAATCGGGAAGTATTCCCAGAGGACTTTGATAAAATTTAGTAAGAAATTTTATCCGTGGAGTAGCCCGCATTGGGTGAACCACGTAAATTGTTGTGTCTCTTTGTTGTTGATGTGTTGTGCATTGTTTTAATTGTTGCTCTTGATACTGCTATCTATTCTCTGCATAAAGCTGATTTGAAAGTTGATTTAAAGCAAAAGTAAAAAGTGGTCTTATACTGTTCACCCCCCTCTCAGTATAAGCTTGTGTTCTTCAATTGGTATCAGAGCTGGTTCCTTCGAAAAGGTTTTACAGTCGGAAGGAAGAACTGGTTAAGAACACAATGGATTTTTTAGGTGGCAATGCAGCACCTATTCTGGATGGATCAGATTTCGGTCTATGGAGTGCAAGAATGAAAGTCTATCTTATGGCTCTTGGTAATGAGGTATGGGAAGTTATTGAAGATGGGTACACCATTCCTGTAAATGGTCCTTATACTAAAGAAGACAGGCTCCTACATCACAGCAACTCAAAAGCCATGAATGCAATCCTGAAGGGTTTACTAGAAGGCTGATCTTACCAAAGTTATTCACTGCAAGACAGCCAGTGAAATGTGGAAACAATTGTAGGTTGTTCATACAGGTGATGCAAATGTCCGAAAGGCCAAGTTGAGACACTTCAAAGGTATATTTGAACAACTCAAGATGAATGATGATGAAAATATTAGTGACTACATGCTCCGTATGGATGAAGTTGTTAATTCTATGAAAGACCTCGGTCTTGAACTTGCTGAAAATGATGTATGTGATAAGATTTTAAGATCTCTTCCTAATAGATTTAGTGAAAATATTTCTGCTATTGAAGAAGCCAAAGATTTAGATAAGTTGAAAAAGGATGAGCTCCATAGTATTCTTGCAGCTTTTGAGCTGAGAACTCAAGTAAATGTTGATATAAAGAAAGAGGCAGCTTTCAAAGCTACCAAGAAATCAAAAGGCAAACAGATTCAAGAAAGTGATGAGTCTTCTAGTGAGGAAGAAGCATATTACAGACAAGAAAGGCAAATTCTCTAGAAAGCACAAAAGCAAGAAAAATATAAGATGTTTCAACTATGGAAAGTATGGTCATTATGCTACTGACTGTACTGTTTCCAAAAATGAAAGTGATGAAGATATACAGGATGTTAAGAGCAAGGATTCTGAAAAGCACAGGTATTACAGAAAGAACAATGATGAGCGCAACAATCAAGGAAAGAGGTATTCACACAAGAACAAGAAGAGCTTCTATCTGGACAAAGCAAGTAAGTGTTCCAGCAGTGATAGTGAAAGCTCTTCCAGTGATAATGAAAATGAGATGTTGTTCATTTCAGAAAAGGAGGAAGAACCGAAACATAAATTCACTGTCATGAAATGTTTTAGATGTGGAAATTTTGGGCACCTTGAGGATGATTGCACAAATAATGAATTGGTTACTAGTATGTATGAGGATGCTTCAGAAAATGATAAGGAAGATGTATGTATGGTTTTTGAAAAGGGTAGCACCTCTAGTGATAAGAAATCAGAAAAAGGCCTTGATAATTCAAAATGCAATCAAATAGAGAATCTTGAAAGTGAACTCAATAATGCTCTCAATGTTTTGGAAAAGGAAAGAAAGAAGAATGATAGACTCAAGGTTAAGTTAGATGAATGTTGTATGGAGAGAGACGATCTTATAGAAAGTCTTGACTTCTCTATAGCCAAAACACAGGAACTCAAGGATGAGTTAGAGTCTAAGATTCTTGAGTATAATGAGTTAGAGCAGAAAATGGTTTCTCTGAAAGAAGAAAATAAATATTACAAGGATAAGCTCTACAGATTTCAGGATAGCTCCAAGAAGGTTAAGTTTCTCATCAAAAGTCAAAGAAATCCAACAGATAAAACAGGTCTCGGTTTTGTTGAGTCGCACAAGAAACAGGTTGGGGAATCCAGCAAGAGATTTCAAAAAGAAGAAAGCTCTGATGAAGAAAGTACTTCAGATCATGAGTCCGTGAGTGATGAATGCGCAGAAATAGAAAACAGATTTCTGAATGTGAAACAGAAGTTTTCGGGACCCAAGAGATCGATTAAAAGAACATTTCACGATAGATGTTTTGCGTGTTACAGGTTTGGACACATGGCTGCACATTGCATGTCTCAAATGAAGAAGGTTAACAATAATTTTAGAAGTCGTAATTTATTTCAAGGGTATTGCTACTCTTGTAATCAGTTCGGGCACAAGGCAATTTTTTGCAATTCAAATAACAGGAACCGGGTTAGTCAGAACAGGCGGATTCAAAGAACAACTATGCCTGAAAGAAATAATGTTGTTTGTTACAAGTGCAACAATACAAGTCACTCAACCAGAAAGTGCAGAGCTGATCTTCCAAGGTACAGGAACAAAAATAGTGGTATAAACAGGTCCAAGGATCAAGGTGTGGACAAGAAAAGAGATGAGAACAAGAACAAGAAAAGTGCCAAGAACAGAAACATTAACAAAGAGCTCAAGAAAAGGCCCGACAAAGAAATTGTAGACACTGATGATGATGAGTGTCTAATGGGAGTTTCACTCCCAACCCTGTTTTAAAATCACCTCAATAGGAGGTGGGGGAGGGACTAAGCTAAGAGGCTCATTCTTAGTCCCAAGCCCCAAAGGTGACCCTTTGCCATTGATGACAAAGGGGGAGAGATATGAGTAAGGGGGAGAGCTTCAAGTGAAGAGGAAAGCTTCAAGTCAGGGGGAGCAAAAACTTCAAGAGATTGTTTTCAGTTTTGGCTCTTGAAGATGTGTTTTTAGTAAAGGTTTTGCCATCAATGACAAAGGGGGAGATTGTTGGCAATTTTGGGTACCTTGAGTACATTGCCTTTGCCTAAGTTTAGTTGTTGTCATTGATGTCAAGAAGCTCTTGGTAGTTGTTGTCTTTGATGTCAAGGAGTTCTTGGAGCAATTTGTTTTTATGTCTAAGTATGTGTTTTGATGAAGGTTTCAGTTGGTCAGTAAGTCTCCAAGAAAATCAGAGTAGCCCAGTTGCAAAAGATCAAGAAAAAGATAAGTTAGAAAAAGTTTGCAGGCGGCTGGAAAAACTGTCACGATTTCACGACATGTTTTAGGAGAGAGAAAGTTTTGGCAAAACTGTCACGATTTCGCGACATGCTGGAAGGCAGAGACGAAGCAAGCAAAACTGTCATGATTTCGTGACATATTTGAGGAGAGAGAAAGTTTAGGCAAAACTGTCACGATTTCGTGACAAGTTGAGTTGGCAGCTTGCAGTTGGCGAAAGCGTCACGATTTCATGACATGTTCCAGTTTTGTGGGCATATGGCAAAAAAGTGCTTAAGGCAGCGAAAGCGTCACGATTTCATGACATGTTCCAGTTTCACGGGCATATGGCAGAAAAGTGCTTAAGGCAGCGAAAGCGTCACGATTTCGTGACATGTTCCAGTTTCATGAGCAGTTGGGAGAAAAGAGCTTAAGGCAGCGAAAGCGTCACGATTTCGTGACATGTTCCATTTTCGCTAGTGCAAACCGAGAAAAGGTTGAAGAAGCAAGAAGTGTCACGATTTCATGACAAAGTTGCAGATGACGTCAACAAGAGGCAAAGGTGTCGCGATTTCATGACAAAGTCGAGAAGAAGGCTTTGGAGTCTAAAGCGTCATGATTTCATGATAGAGTTGCTGATGACGTCAACAAGAGGCAAAGGTGTCACGATTTCATGACAGAAGTGGAGAAGAAGGCTTTGAAGTCTAAAGCATCATGATTTCATGACAGAAGTGAGATGACGTCAGCGAAAGGCAAAAGTGTCATGATTTCATGACAAAAGAGCAAAGGAAGCAGACAAAAGCAAAAGCGTCATGATATCGCTACAGCAAGCTATAGAAGGTGTACGACAGGCAAAGGTGTCACGATATCGTGACATGTTGAAGTTTCATGCCAGAAGCAATAGGGAGGGAGTGAAGCCGACAGAGTTAAATCTGGGCTGACGTAGTGCAGGGTTTTACAACCGATGTGATTGAAGGTTAATCAGTCGACTAAGATCAAGATTCTAATCTTGAGATTATGAATATAAAAGGAGGGATGCTTGAAGAGTTTGGCATCGATCGAAGTGTGCGTTCGAAGTGCGAGTTGCGAAGATAGAGTGCGGGGGAGAAGTTCGATCGTCGAGACGTAGAAGTGTGCGAAGACTGTGCTGGCACAGAGTGTGCGAAGACTGTGTTGTGGTGTATGCGCATAGGAGCAGAAGCTGTTGGTGTTGCAACATTCGAAGACAGCGTGCAAAAGTGAGAAGTGCGATAGCCGAAGTGTTGTGTGCTGTTGTGTTGCGCAGTCTGTGTGAAAGTTGGTGAAGACTTGGGGACAACATTGAGCAAGCATCTGAAAGCTTGAGAACCATTTTCATTAACCATTTTTGAGGACCAGATTGAGGACAGAGATTGAGGCAGAAGAGGACATTTGTGCTAGACCGAAGGACTGTGTTTTAGTGCAAATTCGAGGACCAGCTTTGCGGTGACAGAGTTGAGGACAGAGATCTCCAACCAGAGCAGGGAAGACAGGTGTCTTCTGTGGAAAGAGTTCCACTTGCTAAGGGCATAGGAGGTAGAGGTCTTCTAGAGGATCACCAGCCAAAGCGAGAATTAGGGGAAGGTATCTCCTTTGGGCGAGGCTCATAAACATTGTAATCGGGAAGTATTCCCAGAGGACTTTGATAAAATTTAGTAAGAAATTTTATCCGTGGAGTAGCCCGCATTGGGTGAACCACGTAAATTGTTGTGTCTCTTTGTTGTTGATGTGTTGTGCATTGTTTTAATTGTTGCTCTTGATACTGCTATCTATTCTCTACATAAATCTGATTTGAAAGTTGATTTAAAGCAAAAGTAAAAAGTGGTCTTATACTGTTCACCCCCCCTCTCAGTATAAGCTTGTGTTCTTCATAGAGGTCGATCATTACCTTACTATACCTGTACTGATACCAAAGTATGCATGATAGTGGAAATAATATTATAAAACACATACCTTATCAAGTAGATTAGTAATAGTGACTGATAAGTTAAAGTCAAGAATATCACGATAATATCCTTAGAATAAATGGGGAATTACCATTCCCATTTTGGTCTAAAAATGCAATCCAAAATGTAGATGTGAGGAGGTAATTAATAGTTAACTAATAGAACTTACCAAAGTCGATGGATAATATAATAGTTCACACCTAGGAGGTATTCACCCGATGTGTAGTTTATCCATTGCTACAAGGATATCAAGACTTGTACAACACTCAAAGGAATATCAAGCCATGGTAAGCCTATGACATTATGCAAACTAGGAATTGGATAAGTGCATGAATGAAAAATGATATAAGTAGAAACCTATCATTAAGGCCTACAATGATTTAGATTTATGATATTGGTAAAGCTTGAATAGCTGATTTTTATTCGAGTTTCAGGTTGCATTCGATTAGACTACTTCTAAAACCCTTATAAGATTACCGAATAGCTTGATTACAATCCTTGGATGATGGTATAGTATAAGTATACTTCCATGGCATAGAGAGTATATTTTAGATTGCATACAAAGACAATCTCTAGTTCAATGACCATTTCTTAAGTCTTTATTATCACTAATCCCAATGAGACATACTTATGGTAAACACAATCAAATTGAACTGAATCGTATGCCGACCATACAATTTTAAGTAAGTCAATCACTATATTGGAAGCTTAATATTTCAAAGAGACTTTATCAAACTGACTCACCATAATGAAATCAAACCAAAATAGGTATTTCTAGTATAGAACGAGGTTCAATCGGTCTTTTACAACTCTTGTGTTGAACACTATTGTTCGATCAAATAGACAAAAAGATCTAGGACACATAAATTTAAATACCACTCTTTAGAACAGAGTTTGTATTCAAGACATAGGAAATTAGGGTCTACGATTCTTTTAATTATCACCATCAAAAAAGAACAAGGCCCAAATTTCAATATCAAATAGAATTTTAATTGGAGCTAATGGAGGTCCAAATAACTTCAGTATCCACCGACACGATAGCCTTAATTCGTTCGAACTACTATAAGTCATTCTAATTTTACAAACAAAGTGTGTAGATACTATAGACTAGGTATAATCATATTTACCATAATAAAATCACAACATCATACGTCATTATAAGAGAAATATAGTTCCTTAAAATTAATATCCAAGTGGCACAAACATCCATAATGTGATTTGAGAATCTTTTTATTACACTAACCTCATAGGTAGATAAGGCAATCGAGGTTTCCTTAAAGTTATTAAAACTACTCAAAATAATCGTACTATTTCTTTTAGTCAATAAACTAAATTTAAGTTGTCACACAAAATGTCAAACAAAGAAGAAGTAAACATAAATAGTGTAGGAGGATTTTCCCACACATGGATCTTTTGCAAGTCTCAAATCCAAATTTTCTTGAAAGACCCTCTTCCATTCCCCTGTTCTAGCCTCACCCTTTTCGACACCTCTATGGATATTTATAGCTCTATTCCCTACCAACAGAAATATGCTCCTAAATATTTTATTTGTTTTCTTTTTCTCTCCCATGTGGAGGCTTCCACTAGTATATATTATTTTAATGGGAAGGTAATCCATAAAGATAAGGTAAAGGTATATTATTTGTCTTGTGTCCCCCACTCCTAGGGCACTACTACTATTATGAGTATGGGTGATAAGGGTTGAGACTATTAGAGATAAGAGAGGAATCTCACCCACCATTTCCACCATCCTAAAGTAGCCATGTGGAGGAGAGGATAATTATTTAAATCAATAAAGTAGTATTTTCATGTCTTGTTCCAATAAAATTGAACAAGTTCATATGAGAACAAACCACCTAATTTCATTTCTAAAATGAAGGTAATTAAATTAAATAAGCATATTAAAAAATGTAAATATCTACTTTATAAATTGTCCAATTTAATATTTTCCCAAAAACACAATACGATTTATGAAATTTTTTAAATGCATACAAAATATTTCTAAAGTAATTTGTAAAATGCAAACCCATTACATAATTTGCATTTTTTGAGGTAATATTTAAAAAATGCTAATATCTTGCAAAATTTCTTGTGGAATTAAATGCATCACATAAATGGTAAACACAAGCAAATGATGCATGCTCAATATTCCTCACTACCATTTTTCCTTTAAGTGGACGGGTATTTTAATATGCTCTTACTTATCACCGTCCATATTTGAAGGAGACTAGTAATGATGGGAACATGAGCACTTACCAGTTGAGTTGTCATTATCATCATTTCTGGTGGTCATTCTCCACCTACAAGAGTACCTGTTCCTATAATCAAGTAATGCAATGCAACATCATTTTATCTTAATAGAAACATACATATTGTAAACATATCAAGTATTGAAACCAGTCATCAATACATAAATAGCATCTTAAGAGAGTTCTTCCAAGGTGGGTCATGACATAGTAATATATTCTTAGTTTGGAGTTGCTATTTTTCTCGGGTTCCTCCACGAGGATGGCACCTTTAAGCTTATTTTTGGAGTTGTTGTGTCACTAGGGCCTCCACGACGATGGTGCTCCATGAGCTTTATTTTTGTAAAGCTTAGGATAGAGTAATCCCTTGCCTTTAAAGTTAGATTAGTTTATTTTAATCTTTCTTTATGTTGTTAGAATGATCTAATCTATGGTTTCCTTTATGGTTAGATTAGAAAGATTTAATCTATTTTGTGAGTGGATTAAGATGTTATAATATTTTAAAATTGAGGTTAGATTAATCTAATATTATATTAATTATTAATCAAATGGATTGATTAATTAAATATAGACTAATCTAATGTTAGATTAATTGTTAATCAAATGGATTGATTAACTAAAGATAGACTAATCTAATGTTAGATTAATTGTTAAATTAATGGATTCATTAATTAAATATAGACTAATCTAATGTTAGATTAATTGTTAATCAAATGGATTGATTAATTAAAGATAGACTAATCTAATGTTAGATTAATTGCTAATCAAATGGATTGATTAATTAAAGATAGACTAATCTAATGTTAGATTAATTTCTAATCAAATGGATTTATTAATTAAAAATAAACTAATCTAATGTTAGATTAATTGATAATCAAATGGATTGATTAATTAAAGATATACTAATCTAATGTTAGATTAACTATTAATCAAATGGGCATTTTGGTTGTAGTAAGAAATATCCTAAGCTTGAGGTGGGACTATAGGGGACTTCCCTGGGAAGTCCTATTCTGCTTCCCTACTTTGCCCCTCATTAGTCCTAGCCTAGTTCCATGGAACTTCCCTGGCCCTTCCTTCTTGGCTGGCTAGTTTGGCAGATGATCTCCTTTGGGTGGGAGGTCTCTTATCTATTTGTATGCCCCTTTCCATACTAGTTTGAAGGGTTATTTTATGTGCCTCTAGTCTGGGACATCCCTGGGACCTTCCCTAGGTTTTTTGTGTTGCTTCAAGGATCCTTTTTCCTTGGTGCTCTTAGTTTGTCCCAGGTTTTTGTAGGTTTCTACTTGGTGCTGAGATTCAGAGGTTCTCTAAATGTGGTGCGCCATGGCTTTGGGAGAGTTGCTTCTTGAGTAGTTTTACACAACATATTTTTGGTCTGGGAGGGACCATGCACTTATTCCTATGATTCTACTCTTTGGGTTCGTGTATGTGGGATTCTTGGTGGTTTTTCAAAAAAATTGGTGGCCTTGTGTGAGGCATATGCTTTGTTTACTAGCTGTGATCCCATTGGTATTCCTTATCTGGTTCCCTAAATCCATTCATTGATGGTGTTGAAGGTTGTTTGGAGTTTCTTACTATATTTTTTGGTTTGGGGGTGACCTATGCATAATTCTTGCAACTTGTTCACCACGTGGCTCCTTCCTTTTATATTCCTTTGGAAATTTTCCACCTCTTTCCCATGGCTTGCAATTTTACTTCTACTACTTCCTCTGCTTCTTCTGGTGTCTTTGTAGCTTTACCTTTTTGCAATGGAATTTCATGGCCTGTGGAGATCCTCAAATTGTTATTCCATTTTTTAAGCCTATGCGGGATGTTGTTCTGACATTTTTCTTGCATCCTTGCATGTTTTCCTACCCTCCCTGCATGGGATTTTCCTTCTTTGTGGCTCCTCTATTCCATCCTACTATTCAAGGTGGTTTTGTGTTCGATGGTTTTGTTTATCCAGTATTTCCTTGTGTAATACTAGGTTCTAGTTTATCCCCTACACGAGATTTTTCAAATTTGTTTTTTCCCTGATTTAGAGGGAATTTTCAAATTTCCCGCTAGGTAAGATTTTCAATTTTCTTGTTGGGTAGGATTTAAAAAAAAATTCTTGCTTCAGGCACGTTTCTCATGTGATTTTACTTCAGGCCATCCTTTGGCCTTTCCTTTGGCCCATCCTTGGGATTTTCCTTAGGCCTATCCTATGGCCTTGTATTTGGTTTGGTGACCTATTGTAAAAAGGTTTTGGGGCCCTTTCAAAACCTTTTTTAATGAAATATTAACTTACAAAAAAAACTATTAATCAAATGGATTGATTAATTAAAGATAGACTAATCTAATGTTATATTAGTTGCTGATCAAATGGATTAATTAATTAAATATAGAATAATCTAATGTTAGATTAATTGTTAATCAAATGGATTGATTAAATAAAGATAGACTAATATAATGTTAGATTAATTGCTAATCAAATGGATTGATTAATTAAAGATAGACTAATATAATGTTAGATTAATTGTTAATCAAATGGATTGATTAAATAAAGATAGACTAATCTAATGTTAGATTAATTTTTAATCAAATGGATTGATTAATTAAAGATAGACTTATCTAATGTTAGATTAATTGTTATTCAAATGGATTTATTAATTAAAGATAGACTAATTTAATGTTAGATTCGTTATTAATCAAATGGATTGAACTAATCTGATGATAGATTAGTTATTATTCTAAGGATGGGTTATTTAAAACAAATCTTAGACAAATCCAATTATTAGTCTGATTAACGTTATATTCTTGGATTAAACTAAGGATTGTTTATTATCCAATATTTTGGTTTTATATTATTCTAAGTAGCATTTTGAATCTGGTGATGGATTCAATGAATGTAATCCTTCAATAGTTTATTCAAGTCATTATTTTTATAGATTGATGAAGAGAACTTTAGATGCTTTACTTGCCTTAATGATTGCAAAGTATTTATGGAAAATATTTGAAAGAAGTATGGGCTTCTTTTGCATGTGTTGTTGTAGTGAATTAAATATTATAGAAATGTATGGTTCAAGTAATTATAGAAGAGTTTTTGTGGAATTTTTTTTGGAAAGAAGTATGGGCTTCTTGTGCATGTGTTGCTATAATGATTTGAATCTTATAGATATGCATGGTGAATAATTATTGGAAGATATTTGTGGAAAATTTTTTGGAAAGAGGTTTTGGGGCTTCTTTTGCTTATGATTGTTATGTAATGAATCATATAAAAATGTGTTCATACTTGCATATGAGTTTTTCTGATCCCTTCCTTTCTATCAAATCACCATGGAGGCCATAGGAGGAAGATGGTGGATCAGGTTGTTAGAATCTTCTTTTATTTTATGGAACAATTGTGAAGGTTTAGTTTGGAAATCACTCTTAGTGGAAGAGGATTTATTGTATGGAAGCAATGACTATTCTTGTATGAATTAAGACTAATTATTCTTAATATCATGTTGTATAATGTTATTTCATAGCTCTTAATCATATGGTTGGAATGATTTTATCTAAAGGTTTGAATTATATTTATTGTTTCTTTAGGTTCAATATAGATAAGAAGAAAATTTGTTTTCATTCTCAAGATTTGTGTTAGTGCTTAGAGAGAGTGTGTGTGAGAGAGAAATATTTTAACTCTTTTGGGGGAGCTCTAAAGGTAACCTTATCTAAACTCTCATTTTCAAGTTGGATTGTTGTGGGGTAGCAACACATAGTTTCCTATATCCATGAAAAGACAATCACACAAAGTGATTGATACTTAGACACTCATCATGGAGATGAGGAAGATAAGCATGAAGTTTAAGGGATAATTGTGGAGGTGTAGTTAAACTAGACCAAGGCATTACATTACAGGATCCATCATAGACTAACTTATGGCTGGTGGAAGGAATTGGTATCTTCTCTCTCCAAGGACTGAGAAGAGATAATCCTAATACTAATTTCAAGAAGTATGCATTAATGGAGAATTCCAAAAATATGGGGTGACCTTTATAAAAGTGTCCTCTATACCATGGAGTATACGAGGTAAAACCCAGTACCTATAGGATCTTGGCCTCTCCTATTCACTCAAGAGATATTTGCAACATAATTGACTCAAATGTGGGTATGTCTAGTCAATATATGTATTCCATGGATACGCATGTGAACTTTGCTAAGTTATTGTAAGAAAATCTCTCTTAGGTTGGTTAGCTTTTGGGTTTTTATAGTTGGTATCTGATCTCTAGTTTTTAGTATTAGAAGCTTCCCTAGAAAGACTTTAGAGATGTTTTAACTTGATGGATGACTTTTTAGAAGAAGGATATTATCTTGGTAGATTGAATTTTATGTAGAATTAGAATTTCCATTAGTACTATCAGTGGATGTTAGTATTTAGTTGTTAGTACATTTGGAAGATGTAACTATCTAGTAGGTAAGAGGTAGATGTGAAGGAGAATTGTAACCTAACCTAGGAACTTTTTTTGTGGCCAAGAAGCTATGGCACCAAATATAAGGAAATGAAGAAGAGTATCTTATATCCCATCAAGGCAGCCTAGGTAGGATAGTATTGAGGAAATACCCCCAAGGAAAATTTCAAGAAATTATAATAGAGAGGTGGAGAACCTCACTACTGCTATATCACTATTGCAAGACCAAATAGAGTAGCAAAGGGATCAAATGGATCAACAAATATAGTTGTTGGAAACTATAGTAAGTTAGATTATAAATCATGAGGTTAGATAGGAAGGAAACCCTCCTTTATATGAGCAATAAGTTAGGGCTCTTATAAAGATAGATCTAGCTAAGGATTTGAAGAATGTTAAGACTTCCAAATTCACTAGAAGAGATGGAGGTGATTTAGTTGAATCTTGGTTGAATGAGTTGGAGACATATTTTTCCATGAAAAACTATTCTTCAGTGACCTAAATGGTTTGGGCCACTCTCCACTTGCAAGAGATAGGGTTAGAATGGTGGAACACTTTTATATTTGGGCAAAAAATTTAGGCAAAACATTTATCATGGGAAGGTTTTGTGAAGGCCTTTAAGAAAAGGTTCCTCACCGAGCAACATTATGTAGAAAAATTTAAGGAATTTTCTACACTCCTTCAAGGAACCATGACAATAGAGATTTATTATCAAATATTTGTTAAACTAATTAAATATGTACCACTCTAATAATAGGATGAGTCTATGAAAGTACATAAGTTTGTCTTAGGAGTGGACCCTAAGATAAGATAAGTAGTAAACATACATAAGCCTAAGAACCTACAAAAATATTATGACCTAGATCATCAAGTTGATTCCAACTTGTAGTTGAACAAGACTCACTTTTTCTTTGAGATATTATCAGAAGAAGACCGACAATTCCTAAGAAAAATAAAAATTATTGATTTCATGAAAAGAGAACAAGAGCAGAGCAATTAAAGCAAGGATAACCCAAATTTTGAAAAGAAAAATTATGGAAAACAAGGAAATTCAAAGAAGAAATTCTAGAAGAGGAAGGATAATAGTACTCCTCAACCACAGAGGCAACCAGGACTACCTCAAACTAAGTGGATAGGGGAAAAGAAATAACAAAGGCAACCAAATCCCAAAGGTGGTTGCTATTATTGTGAGGGACCTCACTATACAAATAAATATCCAAATTGATTTGAACCAAGCAAAAAGGTTGAGGAACCCAACCATAGAATCTATGCAAAAATAATGGAAAGTTAAGAATTAGGATGGCCAAGAAAGTTAAGATTATAATAGATAGTGGATCTACTAGTAGTTTCATTTCTTCTAGTATAGTTGAGGATTTGCTAGAAAGACCAAGATTTTTGGCACAAGGGTGGAAATTTTAGTATGGGTCAGGATAGACCTACTCAGTGGATTAATGTTTTACCATAGTCAAGAACATCCTACCCAATGAATTTACCCTTTAGCATTTATATGTAGCACTTATACATGCCTTTGACATCATCTTGGAGATGGATTGGATAAAGGCTTAAGGAGCCCTAATTAAATTCCAATATAGATGGATAGACTATACAAATAAGGATAAGTAGATGTTGAGAATTCATGGTGAGCAAAGATCTTTTCACCCTCAGATGATCTCAGAAATACAACTAAAGAAAGCTATTAGAAAATGTGGTATGGTCTATGTCATAAAGTTGAACCACAAGATTGGAGATGATAAGGAGGAGCTATATAAGGAACACCCAATACTATAGGAATTTAGGGATGTTTTCTTGAAGACCCTTCAGGACTACCACCTAAGCATAAATTTGACTTCACTATCAAATTTTTGCTGGGTTCAAAACCTATTCATAGAACTCATTATAAGATGAATCCTATTGATATGTAGAAATTAAAAGTACAACTTAAAGAATTATTGGAAAAATGGATGATTAAATCTAGTGTGTCACCATGAGGTGTATCTATTCATTTTATCAAAAATAAGGATGATTCGCTAAGGTTATGCATTGATTATAGAATATTGAACAAAGTAACTATTAAGAATAGGTACCCTTTACCCAATATTGAGGATTTGTTTGATCAACTCAAGGGTCCCACCATATTTTCAAAGATAGACTTGAAATTTGGATACCATTAGTTGAGAATCCATGAGGATACTCATAAGACTAATTTTAAGACTAGGTATTGGTATTACGAGTTCATAGTATTACCTTTTAGACTGACCAATGCCTTGACTATATTCATTAATATGATGAACTGTATGTTTAGGGAGTGTCTAGATCAATTTGTCCTAGTATTATTAGATGATAATTTGATATATTCTCAAAATAAGGAAGAGCATGATAAGCATTTAAATATTGTGCTTGAGTTTTTGAGAAGGAAGCAACTCTATGGGACTCTATCAAAATATGAATTTTATGTTATAGAGATATAGTATTTGGGACATATCATATCTACGAAGGGGTTAGCTGTTGATCCAAAGAATATAGAGGTCATTTTGAGCTAGTCACTACCTACTAATGTGCCTAAAGTATGGAGCTTCATGGGCATGACAAGGTATTATAGGTGATTTATAAAGGATTATTCCAAAATAGCCTACTCCATAACTAACCTTTAGAGAAAGGGAAAGGAATATAAATGGATGGACAAGTGCAAAGTCACCTTTGAGTTGCTTAAGAAAAAGCTTACTACTACACTTGTTCTCAAGATTCTAAACCCATAAGGAAATTTTTTAGTTTGTACTAATGCTTATTTGGAAGGTTTGGGAGGAGTTTTATCCTAGGATGATTTAGTCATAGCATATGAGTCAAGGAAACTCAAGAAGCATGAGGTCAACTATGCTATGCATGATTTAGAACTAACAGCTATGGTGCATACCCTTAATATTTGGTAGCATTAACTACTAGGGAAGCCTTTTGAGTTGATAATATACCATCAGAGCTTGAGGTATATCTTTACACAACCCAAGCTTAATGCATAGTAGAGAAGGTGGATCAAGTTCTTAACATAATATGATATTGGTATAGAGTATATCAAAGGTAAGAAAAACAAGGTTGTTGATGCCTTAAGTAGGAGAAGGCATATAGTTGCTTTAACCTGTATTCACATAGACTTAATGGACCAAGTTAGATAAATTCAAGTACAAGACATGTATTATAGTAAAATTCAAGCCAATATGGAAGGGAATCTAAAAGGGAATAAGGATTTTGGTATAAAAAATGAACTTTTATGTTTTAAGGATAGGGTGGTGATCCCTAAAATTGGTGATTTAAGGAAATTTATCATGCAAGAGGTACATATATCTCCTAACTTCACTCACCCAAGAGGGACAAAGATGAGGGAGAACATGAAAAATATATATTTTTGATCAGGTATGAAGAAAGATATCATTGATTTTGTGGCTCAATATTTGGAGTGCCATAAAGCGAAAGCTAAGCATAGACATCCAACAAGACAATTATACCCACATGACATACCAATATAGAAATGTGATGGGGGGACACAAAATCACTCATACCAAAATTTTCAAAATGCACATTCATTAACTTGGAAAAAGAGATTACAATGCTAGCCCGCAGGCTTAGCTTTCTATTTTCTAATGCAAGCTGCCTCACATTCGACGATCTGCCTGCACTCCCAGGAAGAAAACCTTCTTCCCAATCTCAACTCCTCTACTTCCCCCCTGGAAGAAAAACATACCCAGATAGGTCCAGAGTGGGCCTCTTGCCTCCAACTCTACAACACTGCCTTGGCAGTTTTTTTTTACCCCTTCACATTACAACGTCTAGGTTTTTATAGAGGTCCCAACCCTCTGAGCCATTAATGAACCACATGGAAGAACACATCTTCAAAACTACAAAATCGGCTCTTTCCCCGCCTTCATGACTGAACCTTCACATCTTTTACCCTAATTGGCAACTGTCACCAGGTCAGCCATAGGAACATGCATTGATGAGCCATCTGATCTCTCTGACCTCTAGGCATAGCCTTCGAGTGGCCACCATGCTCAGCTAACTTATCGATCAAGAAATCCTGCATTGATGAGGCCTCTGATCACCTCAAGAAACTCCATTTGGGAATGCGAGCCTTTTCAAACTGTGAACCAGCAGTATGTCATGATATCACGACATGTCATGATATCATGACATATTTCTCCCTTACTACCTTTTTCTCCTTTGGGTCATGATATCGTGACATGTCGTGATATCACGAAAGTTTTATTTTATGCCTCCTCCTTGTCTCTCAGGTCGTGAAATCGTGACATGTCACAATATCATGACATATTTGCTCTCTGTCTTCTCTTCGCCTTTCGGGTCATAAAATCATGACATGTCGTGATATCACGACATCTTGGCTCTCTGTCTTCTCTTCGCCTCTCGGGTCATGAAATCATGACATGTCACGATATCGTGACATATTTGCTCTCTGTCTTCTCTTCGCCTTTCGGGTCGCGAAATCGTGACATGTCACGATATCACGACATCTTGGCTCTCCATCTTCTCTTCACCTCTCGGGTCATGAAATCATGACATCTTTGCTCTCTGGCCCTTATTGTTCTCTTTCGGTCATGATTTCGTGACATGTCACGAAATCGTGACATTTTCTCCTGGACTTCTCCTCTCACCTGCATTAGTCGTGATTTCACGACATGTCATGAAATCATGACATTTTCTTCTTTGTACCTTCTCTCTCCTTCTTGAGTCATGAAAATGCGACATGTCGTGATATCATGACATTTCCTCCCCTGTGCCTCCTAGTCCTTTCATCGTGATAATGCGACATGTCACGATATCGTGACACTTTTCTCTTCTGTGCCTCCTCTTGTCTTCTGGTCGCGAAAATGTGACATGTCGCGATATTGCGACACTTCTATCTCTCATGCCTTTTCTTGGCTTTTGGTCACAATAATGCGACATGTCATGATATCATGACATTTTTGGCTCTGTGCCTTCTCTCTCCTTCCTGAGTCACGAAAATGTGACATGTCACGATATCGTGACACTTTTCTCTGTCGTGATATCACAACATCAAGGCAAACACTTAGAAATTTTCTTGTCGATGCAAGATTGCTCTGCTGCCACCGGATGCTCCTACATCAGACAACCGGGGTGCATTGAGAAGTGACCTTCACTTCTGTACTATTCTACATTATGCAGGATCCATTGCTTCTTCTTCATCTGATGGATCATTAACCTCCCAAACTTCATCTTCACCACGGTCTTCTCTCCTTGGCTCAACCCCTCTTCGCAACTCCTCTTGCAGGGCTCGCACTTGCCTCTACAAAGCTCTAAAATCTTCTTCAGGTACCACCACCATGATTTCTTCATGGAGGCATTCTTCTTCGCTCTCTTCTCTCAACCCTTCAATAGATCCTGGTGTAAACTGCCTCACGTTCGACGATCTGTTTACACACTCAGGAACTTTACGCTCTTCCACAGATCCTGGTGCAAACTGCCTCAAGTTCGGTGATCTGTTTGCACACTCAGGAACTCTACACTCTTCCACAGATCTTGGTGTAAACTACCTCATGTTCGATGATCTGTTTACACACTCAGGAACTCCCACTCTGATACCACTGATGGGGGGACACAAAATCACTCATACCAAAATTTTCAAAATGCACATTCATTAACTTGGAAAAAGAGATTACAATGCTAGCCCGTAGGCTTAGCTTTCTATTTTCTAATGCAGGCTACCTCACGTTCGGCGATCTGCCTCTGCACTCCCAGGAAGAAAACCTTCTTCCCAATCTCAACTCCTCTACTTCCCCCTTGGAAGAAAAACATACCCAGACAGGTCCAGAGTGGGCCTCTTGCCTCCAACTCTGCAACACTACCTCGACAGTTGTTTTTTCTTGACCCCTTCACATTACAATTTCTGGGTTTTTATAGAGGTCCCGACCCTCTAAGCCATTAATGATCCACTTGGAATAACACATCTTCAAAACTACAAAATCGGCTCTTTCCCCGCCTTCGTGACTGAACCTTCACATATTTTACCCTAATTGGCAACTGTCACCAGGTCAGTCGTGGGAACACGCATTGATGAGCCGTCTGATCTCTCTGACCTCTGGGCGTAGCCTTCGAGTGGCCGCCATGCTCAGCTAACTTATTAGGCAAGAAATCTTGCATTGATGAGGCCTCTGATTGCCTCGAGAAACTTCGTTTGGGAACGTGAGACTTTTTGAACTGTGAACCAGCAATATGTCAAGATATCACATGTCACGATATCATGAAATTTTTTTCCCTTGCTACATTTTTCTCCTTTGGGTCACGATATTGCAACATGTTGTGATATCATGACAGTTTTCTTTTCTACCTCCTCCTCATCTCTCGGGTCACGAAATCACGATAGTTTTCTTTTCTACCTCCTCCTCATCTCTCGGGTCGCAAAATCACGACATGTCATGATATCATGACATATTTGCTCTTTGTCTTCTCTTCACCTTTCGGGTCACAAAATCATGACATGTTGTGATATCACGACATCTTGGCTCTCCGTCTTCTCTTCACATCTTGGGTCACGAAATCGTGACATGTCACGATATCGCGACATCTTTGCTCTCTATCTTCTCTTCACCTTTCAAGTCAAAAAATCGTGACATGTCACGATATCGTGACATCTTGGCTCTCTGTATTCTCTTTGCCTCTTGAGTCATGAAATCATGACATCTTTGCTCTCTAGCCCTTACTGTTCTCTTTTGATCATGATTTTGTGACATGTGAAATCGTGACATTTTCTCTGGACTTCTCCTCTCGCCTACATCGGTCATGATTTCGTGACATGTCATGAAATCATGACACTTTCTTCTCTATACCTTCTCTCTCCTTCCTGAGTCACAATATCGTGACATTTCCTCCCCTGTGCCTCCTTCTGGTCCTTTCGTCATGATAATGCAACATGTCGCGATATCGCGACACTTTTCTCTTCTATGCCTCCTCTTGTATTTTGGTCACGAAAATGTGACATGTCGCGATATCGTGACACTTCTCTCTCTCATGCATTTTCTTGGCTTATGGTCACGATAATGTGACATGTCATGATATCACGACATTTTTGGCTCCGCGCCTTCTCTCTCCTTCAAGAGTCACAAAAACGTGACATGTCGCGATATCGTGACACTTTTCTCTGTTGCGATATCGCGAAATCAAGGCAAACACTTAGAAATTTTTTTGTCGATACAAGATTGCTCTGTTGCCATCGGATGCTCCTGCATCAAAATGGTAGGTGATATTTATGGATTTCATAGTGGGCTTACCTAATACTAGGTACCAACATGACACAATCCTTATGGTGGTTGATATATTGACCAAGGTTACTTATTTTATTCCAAGAAGCACCAAGGATAATGCCATGAAAGTGGCCAATAGATTTTCTAAAGATATTTTTATGCTGCATGGTTTTTCTAAGGTAATCATAAAATATAGGAACTCCAGATTTACATATAAGTTTTGGTAGGCCCTTCATCATGTAGTTGGTATGAAGTTAGATATTAGCTTTGTATATCAAAACAAATAGACAAATAGAAAGGGTAAACCAAATCTTGGAAGACATGCTCTGCATGTATTACATGGACCAAAAGTATTTATGGGAATAATTTTACATCTAATTGAGTTTGCATATAATAATGGGTACCATGCTTCCTTGAAAATGGCCTCGTTTGAAGCCTTGTATGGTCGGACATGCAAAACTCATCTATCTTGGGATAACCCAAAGGATAGGGTTTTATTAGACCATACATGATCAAGGAGATGGAGGAGTAGCTTAGGATGATCAAGCAAAGGTTTAAGGAAGCCATTTATCATCAAAATATCTATGCTTATTTGAAGCACTTGCCTAGATAATTCTCTATGGGATATAGAGTTTTCCTAAGATTTAAACCCATGAAGAGTACCATCAAGTCTTCTATTTTGGATCCCCATTTTTTTGGGCCCTTTTAAATCACTAAAAATATTAGTCTTGTGGCTTATAGACTTACCTTACCAACCAACCTATCAAATATCCATGACTCTTTCTACATATCCCTACTTAGGAAGCATATTGTTGGTCCTAACCATGTGTGGGATGTGTTAGCTTTTGATGCTATATATTTAAGGAAATGCAACCACAAGATCTAAAATTAGCATGCAATAATATTAACTATATGATAATGGAAATATAATAAGCAAGAAATACTTATAATAAACTTCTACAATAACTCATAAAACTGCCATTAATGAAATCTCACAAAAATAGTGCAATGTTTTATAATAGAGGTCTCAAACACTCCATAATTTATACATGCTCTATATTGTATCTAATTTCTCTACTCCTCTCTATTCTCTACTATTCTCTATGCTCCTCTATGCTTATCTCTTCTATCATTCTATCAAAGGTCTATATATAAAGAGATATCTCTTGGCATTTCACCTACCTATGACTCTTCATATTCCTATCCTATGACTCATGTACACATGGACTACATGCACATTTACATCAAGTACTATGCACATTCTAACACTTGTGCATTTATTACATTGCATAAAGTAAATACTAAATAAACTCCTAATCTAAATATGTACCCAAGGTGGTACATTGGCATGTACCAAATAATGCAATATATTCCAACACCCCCCTGTATTAAATTATTTGGTTATAGAAGACTTTAGTATTTAATATGGATCTTCATATTTCAGATTTTCTTCATCTTGATCTAGTTCCTATCCTTCTACTATTTTAGTCTTCATTTTATTTTTGGATCTCATGCTATCTTTTCTTATCTTATTCATTCCACTACTTATCTATATTTCAAAGTGGTTGCTAAGATCTTCATTCTTGAATGTATTCAAATATCTTTGATGAACAAGAGATCCCATTATCTTGCAAGTCCTAAGTGGATCAAAATTAATCCATTTTCATTCCTTTTTCTAGTTGAATGCCATTTCTTATTATTGTTTACAAAATTCAAACTTGAACTCATTATTAGTAGATGTTTCAAAAAATAGAACTTAAAGAAGACAATCTAATCTAAATATCAATATTTTTACAAATCTTCTACAATACTTATCTTTATAGTAACAAAAAAAATATGAGTGAGTTTTTTCTCCACAATATTTACATGGATGGAAATTCCAACAATTTTCTTTCTCATGACCTATCTTGTTGCAATAAGTACATTGTGAATATATTCCTATTCCTTTGTTACTTTTCTTTGTAAATTCAAGTTCATCCTTTTCCTTGATAAAATGGTAAAACCGTTTGTGTACAACTGAAGCTACTCTACCTTTACTTCTTTCATATATTTGTAGGATGTCTTTCTAATAAATATTCTCTTTAACCTTTTTGAGTATTTTTTTTTATTTTATTCCCAATATCTCTATTAATATAGTTGTCATCAATTTATTTCATCATGTCATTAGAAGATGTTTCTATAGAATCTACTTTTTCTAAACTATTAGCTTGTGAGTTCTAAAAAATATTTCTATGCCATATTGGTTCTTCTCTTCTAATTGCATCTTTCCTATTATTATTTCTAGAATCAAGCATGTCTCTAAACCATTTTGATTCCTTGAATCTTATATACTTAATAAGCTTTTCCATAGTTCTTTTTGAATTAATTTAATAACACAAGCTTATACTTAGAGGGCGGGTGAACAGTATAAGGCCAATTTTTACTTTTATTTTCAATTCAATATTATACAATGTATAGATAGCAGTACCAATAGCAGTAATCAAAGCAATTCATAGAACACCACACACAATAGAGACACAAATTTTAACGTGGTTCACCCAATGTGGGCTACCTCCATAGAGAAAATATTTCTTCTAAATATTTCTCAAATAATATTTTTGGGAATCCTTCCCAATTACAATATTTATGGACCTTTGTCCAAAGGAGATGTTGATCCCATAATCTCAAGTTCATGGATATCTTCCATAGGAGAACTCTTTCCCCTTCTGCTCTGGCTAGTGATCTTCTAGAAGACTTTGTATCTCTACTGCACTGAATAGTGGATCTCTCTCCACTTGAAGACTCCTCACTCAGAAGATTTATATTCAATTGTCCTAGTTTCTGGATCTCTATCCACTAAGACTTTGTCCTCTATAATCTATCACCTCCAAATATTTATTAATAGGCTCACTTAGAACCTTCTCAAATCTACTCAATAGGTTCACTCAGAACCTACTCAAATCTGCTCAACAGGTCCACTCAGAACCTACTCAAATATTATCAATAGGTTCACTCAGAACCTGCTCAAATATTCTCAATAGGTTCACTCAGAACCTACTCAAATCTGCTCAACAGGTCCACATAGAACCTATCCAAATATTCTCAATAGGTCCATAGAGAACTTGTCCAAATCTGCTCAACAAGTTCACACAGAACTTGTCCAAATATGCTCAATAAGTCCTCTCTAGGACTTGCTCAAATATGCATTGCAAGCTTCCACAAAATCTTACACAAAATCAATCCACAAGCCTTCTCAAAGACTTGCCTCAAATCTTCTTAACAAGTCCACACAGAACTTGTTCAATCACATAGAATCATAAAGATAATTGTTAGAGACTCAATATGTTCTATACTCAATGCTCAATAAATATCTCAACTCAATATCATAGAAGCATAAAGAGAATTATTAGAGACTCAATATGTTCTATACTCAAATCCCAATCTCAACTCAAATTAATCTCATAGAAGCATAAAGAGAATTGTTAGAGACTCAATATGTTCTATTCTCAAATATCAATCTCAACTCAAATCAATCTCATAGAAGCATAAAGAGAATTTTTAGAGACTCAATATGTTCTATACTCAAATACCAATCTCAACTCAAATCAATCTCATAGAAGCATAAAGAGAATTGTTAGAGACTCAATATGTTCTATTATCAAATCTCAATCTCAACTCAAATCAGAATATAGAATAGTTTGTTTCATTGAACTTTAACAACCACTTCACACAATCACTTGACTAGGCTTAATCAACTCTACTCAACCAATAACCTCAAGGATTAATCCTTTCTCACAAACCCTATTCCAAGCATGTATAAACCAACTCAAAATGTTTCCAACAATTCTCAACAACAAATCTCACATAAAAATGATACTCATGTTCTTTTCTAACTCAAGTTCAAGTTCTTTGCACAACCAATGGACTTCAACAACAATGCTTATAAACAAGGTTTAATCACAACTCTCAATTCAGAAAACCTTGAAGCATTAAACCAACAACTCCCAAAAAGGTTAACCATAATCAATCCTTTTCTCTCCAAAGATATTTTCAGAAATCAATCACCCACATAAGTCAATGAATAATATTGCCCATACCTTTTTTATGCCTTATGAGTTGTCCACTAAATATGCCACACTCAACAGACTTTATTTTTCCAATATCAATAAGGATTAGAGGTCATGAGTAATAACACAATAATTAAAATAATATCTCAATAACACCTTATTACTCCTACTCAATAAAAATGCACCAAACCCTCTTATACAAGAAATAATCCCTCAAAAGAATGAATCAAACTTACTTTTGGAACTCCTTTAAAAATCCAAAAATATCTTCTTGCACACACCTTATTTCTCCCTCAAATTAATATAAACAAGTAGATCTCGAAAATAGATTTCCAATGATATATAATATGATATACTTCCACAAAGAAAATCAATATAAATCTCTATCTTTCCTAGGGCATACCATAACCTTATTTCTTCTTAGGCAACCTTGGCAAAAAATAAAATATTAAACAAAAATTAAATTTACTTGCCTTGCCCTCGATGGGATTTGATCCCCCGATTGTTTTCTTCCCAACGCATTAGCCGCAACCAAGCCGTCGTTGTGCCATGCACCATGATGTGTCTAAAAGGGCACGTACACCATGCAATATATTGGAACAAAAAACCTCCAAAAAATAACAAGTACATAGAGCGCTTCTTCCTTGAAATCCAAAAAATAGACCTCACACGAATCAAACTCAGAACCTCCTCCTTAGCACCGATCCAACATACCACTAGGCCATGTTGGCCTTTGCGCTTAGGGATTCCGAATCTTCATAGCTTTAACCTTCACAAAAATTGTAAGGATTTCGAAACAAAAATATCTTTCGCATGCATTTTGAAACCAATAGCAAGGGATAATTGGTAAATTAATTTGTTTGGCATTTATATAATGCCTTTTGCCTTCCTTAGCATCACGTCGGTGCTTTGAATGAATTCGAAGTTGGCGTGATTTAATTTATAATAAGTTTAAATTTAATTTTAAATTTAAATATTATAAATTAAAATCAACCTTGGAACTTTGCCTTAAAGAACTCTGTTGGTCCGGCTTTCATGCACACCCCGGGAAAAAGGATGAAGGCAAGGAAAGCTCCGGAGACACCCACGGGACTGATCCCACTCATCTTTAGGATCTAGCTGGTTATCCAAGGTGCGAGTTACAGAGTTGGGTCGAATGGCAATTCACTCTTTTCCACTTCTGGAATAGATTTCGATATGGACTGCTCTGTTACCTTACAGGGGGTTCTTGAACTCGTTCAGTAGTTGCAAAAGTTGTTGACAATCAGATTTGACTTGAATTCTTTGACCTAGCTCTCATGGGTCAGCAGATTTAAATAAAAGGCAAATAAAGAAAATAAAAATGGATCATTCACGGAAAGCAAAGAGAGGGTAGGGTAAGGCAGAAAAGAGAAGCTTATCAAACATTAAACTGTAAAACTTAAAACTACCAATCTTATCTATGCTATCAGCTTCACAACAGAACAAATCAAAGAAGAAAGTGTCCAGTCAGTCTAAGATCACTTTCAACTAAGAGCACAAGGCAGAGTGAAACAGATCTAGCAAAAAATTATAAATCCAAGGGCAGCTGATTAAAACTGGTATCTTTCACCGGCAGCCTAGCTCGCACAGTGAAGACAGAGCAATTAGAACAAACTTACACCTGAAATCTGTAATTTCCCCTAGCAGACAATAGAACAACTGAAGCCTAACAGCATATTTAATCTTGACAATGGCAGATTTACAGCATATATCTAACAAACTTTAAATGGAACGGATAACAAAAGAAAATACACTTATCACACTCTGCAAAAGATTAGGCTCCTGGCCATGCTATCACATAAAAGCTAAAGCACATCAACTCCAAGTCCAGAAACAAAGGATTTCACAAAATTTGCAAGAAATTGCTTATAAGCCTTTATTTCTAAGTCTCCGCCTCCTGCGATTACATTTAGAATTTGTATTTATAGACTCAGGACAGACCCTGATCTTTTCCAAAATATCTTGCTCAAACCCTAAATCTTATCGCACTTAAACCCTAGGACCCGGGTTTTACAATAAAAATCCATTTAAAAATCAAAGTCCGAATAGAACTTAACCCTTCGGCAAATCTGTGCAGTCAGCTGCCATAAATGGAGAAGATAAAATAAAATGCAACTTGCATTCATTCGCAGCTGCAAATAAATGCTTTCATTAATTCTGCTGGTGAGCCGGATGAGTCACCACTTCTCCATCAATTCGATCTCCGCAAATCCATCCCGAAGTTGAAATGGTCTTCATGCTATCAAGTCTGCAATAAATTTGTTGTTGAATGCTCTCACCGGCAACTTCTCTCCTAGCATGGCGGTCCTTGACTAAATCCGCACTTTATCTTCGCCTTTATGGTCTTTCCCGGTTGTCCCGTAAGTGCCAGGTGGAATCCCGCATGAAAGACAAAAAGATTATATTAGTACTTTAAAAATTATTAAATCCAAGCTTAAAACATTAAAAATAGATTAAATCCGCAAAATAAGCTTGCATGTCGGCTTCGTTTGTCCCATTCACGCTTTGACACGTGTCGCTACCCCAGGAAGCCTTCTCGTTTCCCGCCGGAATGCACTTTCGAGTCAACTATGACTTTCTCTCTCCTTCCGCGATTCTGCGACATGTCGCGATTTCGCGACATGTCGCGAAATCGCTGCCCGCCACGACGCATCGGCAACTTCCTCCCTCGTCGGCCGCGAAAACACGACAAGTCACGATTTCGCGACATGTCGCGAAATCGCGACCCTTCCTGGCCTCCGTACGCTTCTTGATTTTCAGCCGCGATTTTAGAACACGTCGCGATATCGCGACAGTTCCCTTACCTGCATGCGTTGACCGCGTTGACCGCGATTTTGGAACATGTTTCTGACTTAACCGATTTTTCATCCTGCAGCCCATTTTCTCTCTCCTTCCGCGAAAATGCGACATGTCGCGATTTCGCGACATGTCGCAAAATCGCGACCTCCGTACAGCTTGCTTCTCTCGTCAAAAAACTGTCGCGATTTCGCGACATGTCGCGAAATCGCGACCTTTCTGGAACTTAGCTGCATTTTGACTTACCCGTCGCGATATCGCGACATTTCTAAAAATGGAAGTGTCGCGATATCGCGACACTACCAAAAATGGAAAGTTTGATTTTTCAGTGAATTTATGCAACTGTTTTCTGGATTTTCTCGGTACGGTGCAAGATTTTGCTTGTGCATGAATGATTCTAGCATGTAAAAATTGAATTCTTGGATAAAACAGCTAGAATGCAAGAAAAAGCACAACTTTAAAAAGGAGGCAAGCAAATTTGGATTTAAAACCTGAAAAGATCAAGAGGGTCCCTGCTGCAAAAAATGAAAGTTCAAAATTTTCTAAGGATGGAATCTCATTTTTCAGTGGGGGTGTGTTGCTTATCAACAGAACCAACCTTAGGTTTAATAAAACCTTAGGACCTTGTCTTAATGCCCTTGGTATTATTTATAAAATTTAAATTCCTTGTGAATTTAAATGGTTTATAAATAATTATTAAACCTCCTTTTTAACTTTTGCAATTACCCATCTTGGGTTTTTATAAACCAATCATTTAACCTGTCCTCCAAAAAATATTAAAATATTATGGAGCCTTTTTCCTTTCACTTTTGCACTGATGAAGCTTTTCCCTGGATGACTTGGATGACTTTATTTCTTGCCGAATTCCTTGATATGAGTGATAACTCTATCAGGTGACATCAATGACAACTCTGACTTAGAGGACTCAAAATGTCAAACAGTAATATTTCTTGTAACTTTTTGGTTTAAAAAGAACAATTTTGGTAGAGTTTAAAATCTCTAAACCTTTGAGGTTGACTACCTTATGACTCCCTAGTTTTGAGATTTGTTTTTTGTCCAACTTGGAATTTGAGTATAGGATCAAATTTGATATACTCTTTTCAATTTTCCAAGTTTTGTAGAATACCTTGTATCTCTCAAAGAATATACTATTATTCACCTTATTTCTCCCTATTTATGAATAGAAAGCTAAAAAAAAATATAATGCACTTTCAATTGATGAAATTTTCTTTCAAGACTTTAGAGTTGGATTCCTTATGTCTCATTAATTTGAGAAAGAGACTAATATCAAGTGTAATTTCCAACTTTCTAATAAATTTATGTTTTGCTTTATATATCCTTTAAATTTCAATTATATAGTTTCTAAATTTCAAGATATTTAATTTGGTGTTGGACTTCTTATATCTTCCCTAATTAGAAATTTAGAAAATAAAGGATATTTAAAAAATTTAATGTTTCACTTTCAATGTAGAAAACCTTATTCCTCCTAGTTAAATTATTTGCAAATATTTCAATACTTGAATTTAAAATAATGCAATTTCAAAATACTCTCAAGTTATATTCTCCTTACTTCAATAGTCTTTCTAGTCAATCAATAAATCATCTAAGGTTGTAATTTACCAATTTATTTCCTTATATCTCCATGCATTTAATTAACTAAACTTAACCTTAGAATTGATAAACCTTATGCCTCCTTAACCTTAATGAATATGCAAATAATATTTGAATGTTAATATACCTCCTTGGAGATGAGGCGCTACGTATTGGTCTATTGCTCCTTTGATTGTAAATTGCATGCTAATTTGGGTCTTATTTTCCTCTTAGTCTTCAATACTTGGAAATATTCTTTCATTGTATTTATTGGTCTTCCTTTTTATGGTGCTATTTTCAATTTTTGACTATCCTCCTCTTGCCTCTTCAACATTCTCTGGCCTTGAAAGCATAATATGTGTGCTCTGTTAATGGTTTGGTCTCTTCATACCTAACTATATTATTTTCCTTACATGCCACATGGTACTCAATGTAATATTTGGATATTACTCCTTATGGCTCTTCTCTGTTAGGTGGTGTAAGCATTACTTTAGATGTTACTCAAATCTTTAGATAGTGTAGGTGTTACTTTATAACATGTGGCCTCCTTTATCAGTGAGCACTGGTTTGAAAAATTATGAGCATGTATCAATGTGGGCACTCTCTTTTCTTCTACACCAAGTGGCCTACGAAGTATTTAACTAATGTGAAAAGTGGTGGCTCCACTCCTTTATTACACGTAACATTTCTTTTGGTGCTCAATATTCCTTTATTTTACTTAACGTTCTTTGTCAACTCTTCTTTCTTTCAACATACATTGTTTGGTCCTCCTTTTGCAATTGCTAAGTGCTTATTTATTTCCAATGTTTAGTGTTGACTCTTCTCCTTAAATATATGGTCCTATTCAATGGTAGTGGCTCCTTCTTTGGTGACACTTCAACACTTCTTATTTGGTGGTTTTTTTACCGTTGTTCTACCAGATATACAAGCCTCTTTACCTAGGTAAAAACTTTGTTACTTGCTTTATTTTTCTTCCTTAAGACTTGCACCTTTGTCCTTGCTTTGGCTCTATCCTTATATTATTTTTGTCTTATTTATTTTTTTGTAGATTTTGATCCAATTTGGGCATTACCATGTTGGATTTTTAGCACCTCATTTGGTGTCTTTACACACCTTGAATATGCCAACTTTGAGCACTTATTCAGATCTTTCTTCTTTAGCTTCTCCTTTTAACTTAGTGATTCTATAACTAATGGCTACAACATTTTGTGCACCTATGGTGTATTTAGACACTTCAAATCTAGCCTTTATTTTACTACTTCAAAAAACCAAATATGGTACTTGTAAAAACTAGAAATGAATCTATTTTAAACTTAGATAAAATACATTTATTGCACCAAAACTTTGAGATATTTTAAGTCTCCTTTTGTACCTTTCCTTATTGTATTTATCAAATGGCCCTTTTTGTTTTAATATGGTGGCACCTCCTCTTTCTCTTGGTGGTTTTACTACTCCTCTGGTGGCTCCTCTTCACCAAGACTTGTTGCAGCTTTTACCTGTACTTTATGGTGTCTTTGGACACTCTAACTCAACCTTGTTCTTGTGCACTATACATTCTCCCCTTGCTTAATAATATTGCACTTTGATAGCTCTAAAAAATAACATGCATTAAGCACTATCTACTTATTCTTATTACTCCTTTCAAGCAAATTTTAACTCAATCTTGTATTGATGTATTTTGCAGGTTTCAAGATGATAATTCTACCTCATTTCTTGACTTGAAGACCTTAAAATTATACTATTTTTGATACCTTTAATAATTCTAATATGGCATTTTCAAGAAACTTAAATAATACTTGGATAAAAAACTTTAATAACACCAATTTTCAAACCTTATTTTGGCCTCCTTTTTAGCAAGCTTTCTTTGTGATTTGGTTCACCTATTTGCTGCCCTGGATTTGTATATTTTGCAGCTCTCCTTTCTAGTTAAATGTTTCCTCAAGCTTGTAAATTTTGCAGCTGTAATTGCTTCCCAAATTTTCTTCCTTTTAGCCTTTAATTTGCTGTCTGAAAATCTGATTTTTTTATCTCCAATTCTCCTCCAAGTTTGTTCTCTCAGACTCTATAATTTTCAGTTATTAGTGTTGCCTAGAATTTTGCCCTTATTCTGTCCTAAACTCTATAATTTTTCAGCTTCTAATGCAGCCAATTCCTCCTTCATTTTATTGTCCTTAACTCTCTCGAATCTACTAGGAAACTCCTCCAATTTATAGCTCTATGTCATCTTCAATTTGTTGTCTTGTGACTCTTCATTTTTTGTTGTGAAAAGTAGTGATCTTCTCCTTCACAAATCAGCCTTCAAATTTCTCAAATTGGTGGCTTCTTCTATTAGAAATATTGAGTTGTCATTGATGTAAAAGGCAGAAATATCTTCAAGGATGAAATGTTGAGTTGTCATTAATAAAGGCAAAGATATTTTTAGAGGTGTCAAAGGAAAAAATATCTTCAAAGGATGAAATGGTAAAATTATCATAAAGGCAGAGATATACTTTAATATTTAAATGAAATATTTAAATATTAAGGTGGAGGATTATATTTAAATCAAGAGGATTTAAATATGTAAAAGTTTGAAAAAGTGGAAGGTCATATTTAAATATTAATATGACCTTCCACCTTAATATTAATATTAAGGTGGAGGATTATATTTAAAAGTGGAAGGTTATATTTAAATCAAAGGATTTAAATATAACTCATAAGTTTAATATTTAAAGGTTAAAAGGTTGGATGACCTCCTTGAGAACACTAATGTAAAGTTTTAAAATTTAAATATTTAAATATTTAAAATACTAAGGCTGACCTCCTTAGGTGCTAAATAAAATGCATAGCTGACCTCTTTGGATTCTAAATAAAATGCATATTTAAAAGGCTATCAAATTCATTTTGGTGTGTGGAAAATTCAAAACTCTTTCGTGCAAGCAATAGGTAGAAGAGGAGGAGAAGAGCACGTTTTGTGACAGCAAGCAAAAGAGAGAATTTATAATATTTATGCTATGACTTTAGTCCCATTCGGGTGGCTAGCCCAGCCGATTTTTGAGGTTGCAGTAAGGTGCTATGTAGCAGGAGGTTGCAGGGTCGAATCCTATGAAACCATTTTCATTTTTGTTGATAGAACGAAGAAGGGTTTAAATAGTTTGAGCTGCATATTTTTATTCCACCTATTGAGGTAGCTTATTTTGTTGCCTAGACTATGCTAGGGAACTGTGTTGGCAGAAGTCGGGAGATTGAATCTCCTTTGTGTGCATTTGGTGGTTTTTGCTATGTGAGGTAAGGGCATAACTTTTATTTGATTTAATTTAGTGGGAGATATAAGGTCTATCATGATTATATTTTTGCATACTTTGAGTGGGAGATATAAGGTGTGTAATGATTATTTTAAAATGAATTTTTGCATGCTATAAAAGGGATTTATAAGATATGAGGTTGTTATTTTTAAAAGTTATATTTTGCATGTTATAAAAGGATATATAAAGGGAATTTGTTATTAATAAGGTTTTATATTGTGAGTTTCAAAAGGGAGATATAAGGAGTGATTTTTAAGATTTATTGTGTATATTTTCGATAAGTTTTTTTTTTTTAAATTTACATGGTGGAATAAGTAGCTGCCATGAATCCAGGTAGCCTATCTAGATTTTATGGCTACCATAGTATTCTATGCTATCCACCTTGACATCCACCACACAGATCTTTGTGTAGTCTACCCCTATAACCACCATGCCACAATCATTTTAAACCTTTTACACTACTAAAATCACCAGGAAAGGGACAAGCATTCAGTCCAACAAGGCTTGAGATTTTAACCTTGGACCTCTACCCCCCTTATGGGGTTTGGTTTTATAGAATTTTTTTTTTTTTTAAAATTTTTTTTTTTGGGTTTTAAAAGGGAGATATAAGGAGTGATTTTGAACCAATTGGTCTATACCGCGAACTTTTTGATAAGGATTTTTAAAAGTTTTTGATTTGATATTTAATCAACAAAAGAAAAGGAGAATTGCTAACCAATTTTTGAAGGCACAAACAAAAGGAAAATTATTTTGTTAAGATTGGTTTGGAAAGATCATGCAAAAAGCTCATCATCATCATTGAGGTAGATTTAGAGGTATGGTGATTTAATTACTTTATCAAAATGGCTTAATCAATTTGAGGAAAATATTTTATCATATAGTGGGAGGTATAAGGAATTATTGGATGTGCATTGTTTTTGCTTGAAATTGGAAATAAATGTGCAAGGATTATAGATCAGATTTTAAAGCAAATTTGTGCATTGCCTTTGATTGAAATTGTGAGTAAATATGCAAGGGTTATAGATCAGATTTGAGAAGCAAATTTGTGCATTGTTCATGATTGATTTTGGGAGTAGATGAGAAGGACAAATTTGTGCATTGTGATTGGTTTTGAAGTGAATGTGGAAATGAGAAAAATAGTATAGTCTCACACAAATAGAAGGGTTGTTTTAAAGCAAGTCAAAGTGTCACATAGTGCAAGGATAGTGTGAAAGGATTCAATTGAAAAGAAAGATATTTTTAGCTATCCACTAAAGGGAAGGAAAGGTGCAAATCAGTAATTACTAGGTCAATTATCAAGTGTTAGACTAAAGCTACCTTTTGATGTAATAAATGTGAGACATGTGAAAGAGACAAACTTAATGAATGTGAAGAACATATTGGACATTTGTTAGTGCATATCATTCTCTATATGTTCATGAAGATAAAATAATTCTGGGTAGAATATTTTTGAATTTCTTTATTTGAGGAAAGCACATTGAAAAACAAATGAAGAACTTGATGACATCATTATGCAATATTTGGGAATAGATGAGAATTTTTTAGATCATATTTGAGTAGGATTTTGGAGCAGATTTGAGTAGGTTTTATGAGTAGGTTTTGGAGTAGATTTGAGTAGGTTTTATGAGCAAGTTTTGGAGCAGATTTGAGTAGGTTTTATGAGCAGGTTTTGGAGCAGATTTGAGCAGGTTTTATGAGTATATTAGGAGTATATTTGAGTAGGGTTTGTGAGCATATTTGAGATAATACTTAAGAAATTTTGGGATAGACTTGTGAATAGAGGATATTGGTATCTCCTTTGGATTGGTTCCCATGAACTAGAGCAAAGGAGATTGGTGTCTCCTATGGATTAGTGTCTATGAACTAGATTATAGAGGATTGGTGTCTCCTATGGATTGGATTACATAAAATAGCAAAGGGTATTAGTGTCTCCTATGGATTGGTATCCACAAACTTGAGAGGGGATTGGTGTCTCTTATGGATTGGTTTCCATGAACTTGCAGACGGGATTGGTGTCTCCTGTGGATTGGTGTCCACGAACCAGCAGAGGGGATTGGTGTCTCCTATGGATTAATGTCCATGAACCAGTAGAGGGGATTTGTGTCTCTCATGGATTGGTGTCCATGAACTAGTAGAGGGGATTGGCGTCTCCTATGGATTGGTGTCCACAAACTTGAGACATGATAGGTGTCTCTTGTGGATTGGTGTCCATGAACTTGAGAGGGGATTGGTGTCTCCTATGGATTGGTGTCCATGAATATTGTAATAGGGTATTGGTGTCTCTTGTGGGTTGGTGCCCATGAAATTTATTGAGAAATTTATAAGCAATATTTCTCCATGGATGTAGCCCATATTGGGTGAACCACATTAAATCTGTGTCTCTTATGTGTGTGGTGATTTGTGCATTATTTCATTATTGCAATTAATGATATTTGAAGTTATTTATTTGGAAATGAAAAGTGAAAAGTTTTATATTATACTATTCACCCCCCTCTCAGTATAAGCTTGTGTTATTAAATTGGTATCAGAGTGGGTTCCTTCATGAAAGCCTAATAGCTTGAAGGAAGATCTTATAGGAACACAAATGGCACATCAAGAAGGATTTTATCAAATAGAGCTCCATTGTTTGATGGGACTAACTCTGATTTCTGGAGTGTGAGGATGAGGACTTATTTGATGGCACATGGGTATGATATATGGTAATCCATATAGAATGGGTTCACAACACCTACAAATCTTCCCACACATACAAATGGTAAGAAACCATATGAAAATAATGCCAAGGCAATGAATGCAATATTAAGTGGATTATGTGAATCAGAGTTTGTGAAAGTCATGCAATGCACTTCAACAAAATAAATATGGGACAAGTTACAGAGAACATATGAAGGAGATGACAAGGTTAATATGGTAAAACTTCAAACCCATAGGAGGAAGTTTGAAGACTTGAATATGAAAGATGAGGAATATATTTCTAGGTATCTACTTCATGTTGATGAGGTTGTCAACACCATTCGTGGACTTGGAGAAAGTATTGAAGACTCTAAGATTAATCAAAAAATCTTGAGGTCACTTCCCATGAGATTTGATGCAAAGGTTTCAACAATTGAAGAAATGAAGGATCTCAAAACTTTAAGCATGGATGAGCTACATGGGATTCTCATAGCCTATGAGATGAGGATAGAAAAAGATCAAATATCCAAATGAGAGGTAGTATTCAAAGCTTCAAATAAGGTAAAGAATAAAGAACAAGAATCAAGTTAAGGATCAAGCAGTGGAGAAGAAGCTAACTTTGTGCGAAGAAATAAAAAGGGTCCAAGAAAACACAAAGGTATGCTATATGTGAAATGTTTTAATTGTGGTAACTTTGGTCATTATGCATCTAATTTTCCACAAGCTAGAAGTAGTAGTAGTGAAGAAGAAAAGGAATATAAGAAAAGAAAGAAAGAATATTTTATCATGAAAATAAAAATAGGTATGGTCAAAACAAGCATGAGAAGAATATCTTTCAAAGACACAAGAATATTTTCTATGTTGAGGAAGCAAGCAATTCTTCTAGAAGTGATGAAAGTCTCTCAAATAGTGAAAGAGAAGAAATCCTATTTTTTTCCATAGAAGAGAAAGAAGATGATCATGTTGTTGAAGATCAAGAAGAAGAGAAAGATTCAAAAGATGAAGAGGAAGCCACAGTTGACATAGAAGAGGAACTTATTGTTGCTCTTGAAGAGTTGAAGAGGGTTAGAAAGAAGAACTCAAGATGGAAGGCTCAAGTACAAGAGGATGAGAAAACAAAGGAAAAGCTTCTACAATATCTCACCGACTTAAAATTAAAGGTTGAAGAGGCAAGGAGAATTGAAGAAGGTATGGCTGAACAATTAAAGGCAAAAGAACTAGAGTGTGAAAGACTAGAACATGAAGTTATCATTCTAAGGAAGGGAATAGAAATATCTAATGATAATATATATCAGTTTAGAAAAAGCTCAAAAAACTTGGATGATATTATTAAAGCACATATATCTCGATTTATGAAGAGTAGACTTGGTTTTGAAGAAGGTCAAGAGAAATAAAAGGGGGAGTCAAGCTCAAAATAAATAGAAGCATCAAATAAAATTATTGAAGAGGAACCTAAGACCTATGCTAATGTATGTAGAAGTGGAAGCATCAATGAGGAAGAAAACAATGCACCATCAAGGAACAAGGACCATCACAAAAAAAGTAAAGAAAGAACCATGTGGTAATATCCTCCAAGGCAATTAGACAAGTTTCACTATCTCTTTCATGGTTATTGTTTCTCATGTAACCATTTTGGTCATAAAGCTGTAAATTGCAGGGTCCATGCTATGGATGATTTTGGCTTCACCAAGAGGAATTTTAATTCATTTGCACCTCCTATGGACTACAATGTCATGTGTTACAAATGTAACAAATTTATGCATACAAATAGATGGTATAGAAAAGTGTTCCCTAAATTTCTAAAATTGAGAAAAAAGGAGAATGGTCAAAAATTTCAAAAGGGTATGATTTCCAAAGTTTGGAGAAAGAAAATGAAACAAGAAGAGGAGCATAGTAATTTGGGAGTTTCACTCCCATCCCATAATTAAAGCCTCAAGAAAAGGAGGTGGTGAGGGGGTTGTGTTTAGTGTCTTATATTTCAGCCCCAAGGAGCCCTTTGCCATTGATGTCAAAGGAGGAGAGTTTTTAGTAAGGGGGAGCAACTTATGATCCTATTCAGTAAAGTTCAGTTTCATAATAGGGTTGCCATCAATGACAAAGGGGGATATTGTTAGAAATATAAATTTTTCATTGATGTCAAAGGTAAAAATATCTTCAAGGATGAAATGTTGAGTTGTCATTAATAATAAAGGCAGACATATCTTTAGAGGTGTCAAAGCTAGAAATATCTTCAAAGGATGAAATGGTAAAATTATAATAAAGGTAGAGATATACTTTTATATTTGAATGAAATATTTAAATATTAAGGTGGAGGGTTATATTTAAATCAAGAGGATTTAAATATATAAAAGTTTGAAAAAGTGGAAGGTCAGATTTAAATTAAAGGATTTAAATATAATTCAAAAGTTTAATATAAAAGGTTAAAAGGTTGGATGACCTCCTTGAGAAAACCAATGCAAAGTTTAAATTTCAAATATTTAAAATACTAAGGCCAACCTCCTTGGGTGCTAAATAAAATGCATAGCCGACCTCTTTAGGCGCTAAATAAAATGCATATTTAAAAGGCTATCAAATTCATTTTGGTGTGTGGAAAATTCAAAACTCCTTCGTGCAAAAATCTAGTGACAGGTAGAAGAGGAGGAGAAAAGCACATTTGGAAGTAGCAAGAAAAAAAAGAATTTATAATATTTATGTTGCAGCTTTAGTCTCATCCAGGTGGCTAGCCTAGCTAGTTTTCGAGGTTACGCTAAGGCACTATGTAGCAGGAGGTTGCAGTGTTGAATCCCTGTGGTACCGTTTTCATTTTGGTTGATAGAATTAAGAAGGGTTTAAATATTTTGAGCTGCACCTTTTTATTCCACCCGTTGAGGTAGCTCGTTTGGTTTCCTATCCTATGTTAGGGAATTGTGTTGGTAGAAGTTCAGATATCAAATCTCCTCCATGTGTGTTTGGTGGTTTTTGCTATGCAAGGTAAGGGCATAACTTTTATTTGATTTAATTGAATGGGAGATATAAGGTTAGTCATGATTATATTTTGCATACATTGAGTGGGAGATATAAGGTGTGTCATGATTATTTTAAAATGAATTTTTGCATGCTATAAAAAGGAGTTATAAGGTATGAGGTTGTTATTTTTAAAATTTATATTATGCATGTTATAAAAGGAGATATAAAGGGTTTTGTAATTAATAAAGCTTTATATTGTAAGTTTCAAAAGGGAGATATAAAGAGTGATTTTTAAGCTTTATTGTGTATGTTTTTGATAAGGGTTTTTAAAAGTGGTTGATTTGATATTTAATCAAGAAAAGAAAAAGAGAATTGCTAACCAGTTTTTGAAGGCACAAACAAAAGGAAAATCATTTTGTTAAGACTGGTTTGGAAAGCTCATGTAAAAATATTATCATCATCATTGAGGTAGATTTAGAGGTATGGTGATTTAATTCCTTTATCAAAATGGCTTAATCAATTTGAGGAAAATATTTTATCATATAGTGGGAGGTATAAGGAATTATTGGATGTGCATTGTTTTTTCTTGAAATTGGAAATAAATGTGCAAGGATTATAGATCAAATTTTAAAGAAAATTTGTGCATTACCTTTTATTTAAATTGTGAGTAAATGTGCAAGGGTTAAATATCAGATTTGAGAAGCAAATTTGTGCATTTTTCATGATTGATTTTTGGAGTAGATGAGAAGGACATATTTGTGCATTGTGATTGGTTTTGAAGTGAAAGTGGAAATGAGAAAAATAGTATAGTATCACACAAATAGAAGGGTTGTTTTAAAGCAAGTCAAAGTGTCACATAGTGCAAAGTGTGAAAGGATTCAATTGAAAAGAAAGAAATTTTCAGCTATACACTAAAGATAAGGAAAGGTGCAAATTAGCAATTACCAGGCTAGTTATCAAGTGCTATACTAAAGCTACCTTTTGATGTAATAAATGTGAGACATGTGAAAGTGACAGAATTAATGAATGTGAAGAACATATTGGGCATTTGTTAGTGCATATCATTCTCTATATATTCATGAAGATAAAAGAATTTTGGGTAGAATATGTCTAAATTGCTTTAGTTGAGGAAAGCACAATGAAGAATAAATGAAGAACTTGATGACATAATTATGTAATATTTGGGAATAGATGAGCATTTTTTAGATCATATTTGAGTAGGATTTTAGAGTAGATTTAAGAAGGTATTATAAGAAGGTTTTGGAGTAAATTTGAGTAGGTTTTATGAGTAGGTTTTGGATTAGATTTGAGTAGGCTTTGGAGAATATTTGAGCAAGTTTTATGAGCAGATTTGGTTTGAGCAGGATTTGTGAGCAGATTTGAGAGAAGACTTAAGCATATTTTGGGCTGGACTTGTGAGTAGAGGAGATTAGTGTCTCCTATGGATTGGATTCCACAAACCAGAGAAGAGGAGATTGGTGTATCCTATAGATTGGTATCCACAAATCATAATGGAGGGGATTGGTATCTCCTATAGATTGGTTTCCATAAACTAGAGCAAAGGGGATTAGTGTATCTTGTGGATTGGATTCCATGAACTAGCAAATGGGATTGGTGTCTCTTGTGGATTGGTATCCACAAACTTGAGAGGGTATTTGTGTCTCTTGTGGATTGGTGTCCATGAAATTGAGAGGAAATTGGTGTCTCTTGTGGATTGGTGTCCATGAACCAATAGAGGGGATTGGTGTCTCATGTGGATTGGTGTCTATGAACTAGTAGAGGGGATTGGTGTCTCTTGTGGATTGGTATCCATGAACCAACATAGGGTACTGGTGTCTCCTATGGATTGGTGTCCATAAAATTGAGAGGAGATAGGTGTCTCATGTGGATTGATATCCATAAACTCAAGAGGATATTGGTGTCTCCTGTGGATTGGTGTCCATGAAAATTGTAATAGGGGATTGGTGTCTCCTGTGGGTTGGTGCCCATGAAATTTTTTAAAAATTTTATAAGCAATATTTCTTCATGGATGTATCCCATATTGTGTGAACCATGTTAAATATATGTCTCTTATGTGTGTGGTGATTTGTGCATTGTTTCATTATTACAATTTATGGTATTTGAAGTTATTACTTTGGAAAGAAAAGTAAAATTTTTATATTATACTGTTCACTCCCCTCTCTCAATATAATCTTGTGTTCTTCATCTTCTACCTTCTTTCTCCTCCTTATATCTTGTCAAATTTTGACTTCAAACTTGGCCTATTTAGTGACCTTCTCAAGAATCTGAATGTCTTGAGGTCTTCAAGAATCCTTTCCAACATTTGGCAAACTTCTTGCCAAATCCTTTTTTGTTTTGGGCTTGTTGTTGAATGTTGATAATTATCCATATATTCTTTATTTGGAGCTTCTCCTTTATTTCTTCTTCTTTATTGAGATTTATTAAAATCTCCTCCAATAGCCACTTCAAATTTTTAGTAGGGCTTTTATAGCCTTCTTCTTCTTTCTCATTTTGAGTTTTTTTGAGACCTCTTCTCTTGGGTATTCAAATTTTATGGCTTCTCAAATATTCAATAGTACTTTTCTTAGTCCTCTTCTATATTCAATCTTCAATCTTCTATCTTCCAAATCTAGAAATTCTTCAATGGGACCTCTTTCTTAGGTCTCCTCCTTCTAGAGTTGCTTTCTACTTTCTTCAATCTGCAATTTGTAGTCTTCAATATTCTATAGGAATCTCCTTCTTGGGTTTCCTTAATCTCCAATATCCAATATTCTATGGTACTCTTTTTTATTGAGTCTCCTCTACCTTCTATATATAATAGGGCTCCTCTAGCCTCTTTCTCTCTTCTCAATCTTCAATATTAAATGAGGTCTTCTTCTCTTGAGTCTCTTCTTTCTTTAATATGGAGTCTTCAATATTCTACCTCCAATCTCCAATTAGACCTTCTTTCTTGGACCTCCTTAATCTTCAACATCTATTTTTTCTACAACAAATAACTAATCCCTACACGAGGAAAGCACATATACTTTCAAGCAATCGAAGATAAAAAATTTCTCTATCCATTGTAGGAAGCTTCTCAACTATTGAGAACTAGTTTTTTGTAAAAAAACTTAGATAACAGCAAGTAAATCCATGCAAATATCTAGATCTCTATAATTCAATAACCATCACTAGTTATCCTTCAATCTAGTGGAAAGAGATCTATGTTGAGTCCTAGTCTTCACGAGTTTTCCTACAACCCTATGGAAAGACTCTAGCAAAATAGCAATTCTAAAATTTCTGAAAATAAAATCTCCCTATCTCCTCTCAATATCTCTTGTGGCTCTCTCTATTTTCTATCAATATACCTTGTGCTTTGATACCACTATTAGCTTTTGATGCTATATATTTAAGGAAATGCAACCACAAGAACTAAATGAGTATGCAATATTAACTATATGATAATGGTAATATAATAAATAGGAAAAACTTATAAGAATTTTTTGCAATAACTCATAAAATTGCCATTAATGAAATCTCACAAAAATAGTACAATATTGTATAATGGAGGTCTCAAACACTCCATAATTCATACATGCTCTACATTGTATCTACTTTCTCTACTCCTCTCTATTATCTACTATTCTCTATGATCCTCTTCTCTTATACCACTCTATCAAATATCTATATATAAAGAGATATGTCTCTTGGCCTTTCACCTACCTATGACCCTTCATATTCTTATTCTGACTCATGTACACTTGAACTACATGCACATTTACATCATCAAGTACTATACATATTCTAACACTTGTGTATTTATTACATTGCATAAAGTAAATACTAAACAAACTCCTAATATAAATATGTACCCAAGGTGGTACATCAGCATGCACCAAATAATATATTATATTCCAACAGGATGCCTCAAAATTGTAAGTGACAAATTCATCGATCATTGAAGTGAGGCCAGTAAATATATTGGAGTTCATTCCAAAGTAATGAGAAAACAAACTATAGAATAGTGCAAGGTCCAATGGGACAAATATTCAAAGAAAAATAACACTTGAAATAAAGTGGATGAAATGAAAAGAAATTTTCCTTGTTTGTTTGAATAAAGATAAAATGTAATGTTTTGTAGGAAACATAGTGGACTATGTTTATTCCATGGGGGTAGTATGTCATGACCCACCCTGGTAGGGCTTACTACTTAAGATGACTATGTATTAACAAATGATGTTTAATGCTTATCTTTGATGCTATTGATAGTTGCATGCTTTATTGTTGTGTCTATTTTATATATAAGGATATGGTATTGTTGATGCTCTACTTGGTTGTAGGATCAGGCACTCTCATGGGTGGACAAGAGAATTGGCCACAAGGAATGAGAAACCATATTGGAAGGGAAATTATGATGACTTATTCATCAAATAGTTTAGGGTAACATGGATGACCCTTCATGTAGGTGCATCACATTTTTTATTATGACTCATGTTCACACCATTGGACCAAGAAATTACTTGTAATGAGTCTCCTTAAATTTATTTGGTGATAGCTTAGTCTATCTTAAAAGAGGTCACCTACTTAAGGATAAAATAATGGTGAGAAACATCAAGAAAAGGTATTTGCAATTATTTTAGCATGCTAATATTGAATGCTTCTTCCTTGTTTTGTTGGAGGTGTTTTCACTGCATCCTTGTATAAATCTATGGTTGACCCTTGATTATTAGTTAGCCTCATTTTAAAATTGTTCTCTCTTGGTTTATTATTTTTAACCTTTTTTCTAACATGGGTGGAGCCATATTAAGTCCTTAATGAATGCTAGTCTTTATTTCCTCCATGTTGTGAGTGGTTTTGGTGGAGGAATGGATGGGCATTGGAGAAATACTCTTGAGTGTTACACCATGGGCTTCCCTGGTGTGATGGAAATCAAGCTTACCTCACCTTTAAAAGAGAGGGAAATTGATTGAAATATCACCTTGTGATGAAGGACAGGGGATCTAAGGGGATGGAAGGATATGAACAATGAAGAGCAGCACAGGTGGAGATTGGAGTCTAAGAGGAAGTGACGAACACACCTTGTCCTTACTATGCTAGGTATTATTTCTTAGTTGTGGTGGCTTATTATGTGATGCTTTTTGTTAATATTCCTTGTGCTTTTATCGTTAGATATTTTTTATGCTATTATTTTTGGTTTACGTATGACTATCTTGCCCATGCTTTTCCTTAAGTTTTGACCAGCTTAACAACATGCTTATGTTTTAAGCTTTGCTAATTTTTCTTTGGGTGTTATGTTCTCATTTTCACTAGCTTAGGACTTGTTCCTCTTGTGTGGAAAAAAGAACACTATAGGAAGTGCAACTATGTGATTTGCTTTCTCTGATCATTTCCTTGCATCATTCCTTGACCTAGTTGGTGTTGGAGATCAACCACCTATTATAGGCTATTTTTTATGTTTAGGGGTCTCCAAGGGTCCCTTGCAAGGATGGCACCCTCTAAGTGTTGTTTTCTTAATGTTTAGGGTTGACTCAACCAATTCCTTGGTTTGTAGATAATTGTTAGTAATCTAAGCTTAGTTTAGATTTGTTGTGTCATCGAGGGTCCTATACAAGGATGACACCTTTAATCTTAGATTTAGAGTTGTTTTGTCATCAAGGCCTCTGTGAGGATGATGCTCCATGAGCTTTATTTTTTTAGAGATCATGATAGAGTAATCCCTTGCCTTTAAAGTTAGTTTAGTTTGTTTTAATCTTTCTTTATCTTGTTAGAATAATCTAATATATGGTTTCCTTTATGGTTAGATTAGAAAGGTTTAATCTATTGTGTGAGTGTATTAAGATATTATAATTTTTTTAAATTGAGGTTAGATTAATCTAATATTAGATTAATTATTAATCAAATTAATTTATTAATTAAAGATAGACTAATCTAATGTGATATTAATATTTAATCAAATAGATTTATTACTTAAAGATAGACTAATACAATATTAGATTAATTGTTAATCACATGGATTGATTAATTAAAGGTAGACTAATCTAATTTTAGATTAATTGCTAATGTAACAGATTGGTTAATTAAAGATAGACTAATTTAATGTTAGATTAATTTTAAATCAAATGGATTGATTAATTAAATATAGACTAATCTAATGTTAGATTAATTGTTAATCAAATGGATTGATTAATTAAATATAGACTAATCTAATACTATATTAATTGTTAATAAAATGAATTTATCAATTAAAGATAGACTAATCTAATGTTAGATTAATTGTTAGTCAAATGGATTGATTAATTAAATATAGACTAATCTAATGTTAGACTCATTATTAATCAAATGGATTGAATTAATTTAATGATAGATTAGTTATTATTCTAAGGATGGGTTATTTAAGATAAATCTTAGATAGATCCAATTATTAATCTTATTAAGCTTAGATTCTTGTATTAAACTAAGGATTGTTTATTATCTAATATTTTGTTTTTAGATTATTCTAGTAGTATTTTGAATTTGGTGATAGATTCAACAGATGTAATCCTTCAATCGTTGATTCAAGTGTTTGATTTTGTAGATTGATGAAGATAAATTTAGATACTTTACATGTCTTAATGATTGCAAAGTATTTATGGAAAATATTTGAAATAATTGTGGGCTTCTTGTGCATGTGTTGTTGTAGTGAATTGAATCTTATAGAAATTCATGGTTCGAGTAATGATAGAAAAGTATTTGTGGAAAATATTTTGGAAATAAGTATGGGATTCTTGTGCATGTGTTGCTATAATGAATTGAATCTTATAGATATGCATGGTGAGTAATGATAGGAAGATATTTGTGGAAAATATTTTGGGAAGAGGTTTTGGGGCTTCTTTTGCTTGTGATTGTTATGCATTGAATCATATAGAAATGCATTCATACCTACATATGAGTTGTTCTGATCCCTTTATTTCTATAAAATCACCATGGAGGCCAGAGGAGGAATATGGTAGATCAGGATGTTGGAATTTTATTTTGTTTTATGGAACAATTGTGAAGGTTTAGTTTGGAAATCACTCTTAGTGGAAGAGGATTTATTGTATGGAAGAAAAGACTATTCTTGTATGAATTAATACTAATTATTCTTGGTGTCATGTTGTATAATGTTATTTCATGGCTCTTACTCACAAGTTTGGAAATAATTATTTGATCTAAAGGTTTGAATTAGATTTATTATTGCTTAATATTCAATATAGATAAGAAGATAATTTGTTTTCATTCTCAAGGTTGGTGTTAGTGCTTAGATAGAGTGTGTGTGTGTGTGAGAGAGAGAGAGAGAGTAATATTTGGACTCTTTGGGAGGGGATCTAAAGTTAACCTTATATAAAATCTCATTTTCAACATGGGCTATTGTGGGGTAGCAACATCTAGTTTCCTATGCCCACGAGAATACAATCAGGTAGAGTGATTTATGCTTAGACACTCATTGTGGAGATGAGGAAGATAAACATAAAGTTTAAAGGATCACCATGGAGTTTTAGTTAAAATAGAATAAGGCATTACATCAAAGGACCCAACATAGACTAACTTAAGGCTAGTGGAAGGAATTGGTGTCTCCCCTCTCTAAGGACTAAGAAGAGATAATCCCCACACTAAGGTTGAGAAGTCTGCAATCATGGATAATGCCAAAAATATGGGGTGACCTTTCTAAAAGCATCCTCTATACCATGGAGGCATACAAGGTAAACCCTAGTACCTATAGAATATTAGACTCTCCAATCCACTTGAGATATATTTGCAACAATATCGACTCAAAATATGGGTATGTATGTATCCCATGGATACTCCTATAAACTTTGTTGAGTTCTTGTAAAAAAAATATCTCTCTTGGGTTGGTCAGCTTTTGTGTTGTTACGAGATAGCTCAAAGGCATATCGTCTTTACAATCCTCAAAGGCATGAGGTTTTTACCTAAAGAGATGTCATCTTTGATCTTCTTCCAGCTACTCCTTCCACCCCATCACCTAAAATTTTATTAGTTGATTCTTAGAACCCTTTAGCTATCACTGCTTTAGTTATTTCTTCTAAGATATTGGTTGGATCTATTCCTATTAGAGCATATTCTTTATCTTCTCATCATTCATCTTCATCCTAAAGTGGTTGTTCTTTGTTAGCATGATGAGCAAGACATATCAATTCAAAATTATTCAATATTGTGTGATGGCATGAGTGGTAATGAGTTGGATTCTTTAGTTTCAACTTTTGATGTTCATTTATCATAGGATAAATATTATTATTCCTTGGTTCATCCAACAACCAAGTGGGTTAAGATAATTCTAAAGGATACTTAGTTTATTTTTCCTCTTGAGCAACACTAAAAGGCTCCTCAAGCATTACTTTGTTGAGGAATATTACATTATTTGGTACATGCTAATTTTGTGGCCATTGCACAACTAGCCCCAAACTTGGGGACACACCTTTAATTTTGATGTTTTTGGTGATTTTTGTATCATTAGAGTGCTAATAAGTTTATCCATGTGAGTTTGCTTTGTAGTTTTTATGGTTGCATTGTGGGCTTCTGTGGTGCCAAGTGTTTTATTTATTTTATCCATTTTGTAAGGTTTTATGTTTTGGTTCATGATTGGATTTTGAGTTTTAAATGGTCTTAGTGTAGCTTTACTATTTCTTTTGAAATAGATTGATTCAATTTATAAAACATTATATATATATATATATTTGTGTTCCCTTTTAAATTCATAGTTTTACATTCTATGCTGTGAGTTTTAGGTTTTAAAATTTTTTGTTTTTAATTTTTTTAGGCTCTCACATGTGGTAGGTGAATAATGGCTACATGATCGGTAGGTGGATAAACCCACACAGATTGCAAAAGATCAACAACTGATGAAAACTCCAAGTGTGCACCTGACGACCTGATATGTGAACTTGATATGGATGAATCTCAAGGCAGGTTTGGTGATGATACTCAGGCACAGACTACCGGAGTAACATGGATGATGAGCATTTAGATCGATAAAATAAAAGTATGATTATTTATGTGTCAAGGAAGATAGTTCCCAGATAACACATTTTTTAGAATTGGCATGGTTTTAGTAATGCTATGCCAAATTTAAGTGCATCAATTTTATTACATATAAGATTTCCAAAGATACCATTAGGGACTATAATAGATATGTGTATGGAAGATGTTACATATACAAACTATGAGTGTGACAAAATGCACATCCATTATCGACTAGGAGTTGCTAATTTTATCTAGACATGGATGAAGCAACATTGAATAAGGAGTCGTGATGCAGTAGGCACGAATGAGAGCATTTAGGAGGGTCAAATTTCAAGAAGCATTTAATGGCCATTCTAAAAGAACACCAGATATGGTGGCAATGCGTTGGCTATGGTGGTAGGTGACCATTGTAGCTATACTCACCCTGGGATATGTGACATAGAATATTATATGGAATTTTCTACAATGAGTAGAATTGATTTGGAGGATGCATGCATGGATGGGACACCAGAAAAGCAATGCATCAAACAGAACCTAGTGTAGAGGATATTAGCGATGGATGGTAGGGAATATTCAATTGATTCAAGTGCCAGGAGAGTAGGTAATGATGTATCAGATAGATGCTAAGACTAAATGGGGAACATTCAAGAGTTTCCAATATCTGCAAGATGTATCCCCATAGAGTGCAAAAACATCTTTGCACAGGCCTATACAATTTATAAAAGACCAAATATATGCACTACGGATATAATGTTTGTGGCAGTGATGGTGCAGTGGTACCCGAATGTTACAAAGATTCCATTGGAACAAGATTAATTGATTTTATTTTTGGTTGGTAGGAGTTTTTTATAGAAATTATAAGTGTTACACTGCACCAAAACATGATAAAAGGAGATCATTCTCATTCAGGACATCATTGTCAAATGCATGCACTCGGAGTTGCTGTCTTCAAAGAAGTCATAGTGGAGATCACTAGAAGATTTTCCTCTAGCCACATGACTCGTTACTCTCAAGCTTGTATCCAAGTGAGGTGTTGAAATGTCTCACGGTAGAGCATTTTATTATAGTATTGAAGACCGGCTTCGTGTAACATGAAGGTATAGAGATTACAGATAAAATGATAGTGAGTTGCATAGATAAGTTAAGAAATCATGTTTGCCAACATCGTGTATCTAATCAACTAGTTGCAAGCATGGGATTGACCTCATGGGGGTGTCGTTCAAGTGGATTGAGATTTTTCCTATACTAAGGATATCTCAGATATTATGTGGCTCGATGTCACCAACTCAGAGTACATAGAATGGATGTAGTGGATATTGATGTAAATGTAGATGTCGATGACATCCTATTTCACAAGGTAAATATGAATGCAAATGAATAGGATTATTCAAGCATGGAAAGCATTGCTAGTCAACCCAAGTTCTGTACAATTTTATTTATGGTTCTATGCGACCTAGAAATATTATTCCAATATTGATAAAAGTATGGTACTTATGTTACCCGTAAGGGATTTCATTGGAGTGTTGAAGGCTCGAGAAGGCAAAAATAATTATTGGATGATGACGTTGGAGAACACAATGTGTATACCAAACAATATGGCTATGAAACAGTGTATCGACTAGATCTTCAAAACCGAGTTTGTCTCAAATAAAAATGTGCACAACAGCTACATAGAGATAAATCGGGATGCAAGGATAAATTTATAATAGGATCTAAATGATAAAATGATAGCCATAGCATGCTATTCGAGAGGATCTGGATAGAGGTACATGCAATCGATAATGTAGGTCTAGGATAGTCAAGATAAATGTGTTATTGTATGAGGAGAGGCTACACTGAGCAAAAGCTTAACTCCCTTATCCATATCACTTAAATCGATCATTGTGTATTCACACAGTCGTGCTCCTTGCAACGACATGATACAATATGGTGAAATGATCAATTTGATTAATCAATTAATGATGTTTTGAAGTGGTGGAAGTTTAGGAAATCACATTATTACCAAGGAATACGTTGGTTGGGTAGTGCCATGTCAGTCATATGCATCCATTTCAAATATAAAATATAATGGGTAAAAAAGAGTGTAGCTTGTTGTCATGTGGACCAACATGGCATGCAAAAGAAGGTGAAGAGGAAGGGTTTCCATTGAAATAAGAAGAAACACAGTTGATTTGATAAGATTAAAAACTAGTCGAAGCTTAAGCACAAGGACTGGAAATTTTATGTAAGTAGAGAGATTATCTTTCATTTTTGGAATGCAAATACTTTCAAAAACTTGCACTTTATAAGTAGAGTTGAAGGAGATATTTCTAAGTGTTATGAGCTAACAATTTTATATCTTTATTCCATGCTTTTAGACTTATAGATAATATTTTATGCAATTTAATGGTAGCATTGTTGAATGTTTGGAAATATGGAACTTATATTGTTTTCCTTAGAATATTACACCTATTCATTTTGGACTATACAAATGCAGCTTTGAATGAATTAGGTTACATCCATAAATTCTTGCTATCTCCAATTTTGTAGGATAGGGTAGCATTACACTAATAATATTTTATTTTTTAGATATTTTTAGTATTTACATTAGTTTCTTTCTCGTTTTGTTCCTTTTTATCTATTTTTTTCCAAGAGTATCAAATACTCATAATCCTAGGGCTTTATTTCACCCATAAATTCAACTAAGGGATTTTTCAGTTAATAGTCATCCAAGTAATTAGTTCTAAAATGTGTTAAGAAAGGTAATTATTTGGACATCTGTTCACTTCAAGGATAAAAAATGAATTTATTTTGCACAAGTTTCAGCATTCATTAATATTCAAGATAAAATTTATGCTCAAATTGAGGGTCTACTAACCTACTATTTCACATTAATATTTCAGATAAAATGAAATGGATCTTCCACAACATTTCCTAACTTTCACACCATAATCTAAAGATAAATGGACTTGCTAACTCTACTAACCTACAAATTTCACATTAAAGTGTAGATAACAATTAAGTTGATTTTTACAAAAATTTCTAACATGCTAACAATAAGATATTAATTTGAAGATAAAATAAACCTATTAATAGATAATACTAACCTGTAAATCTCACATTAAGGTACATATAAAATGAATTGGATTATCCACAACACTTTCTAACAATCATAGTTAATCTGAAGTAAAATTAATCCACTAATAAGGTTTTTAGGGATAAGTCACATTAACTCAAACATAAAAGGAATTAAGAGCAGTTTCATTTATCATTTATTTTTTCACATAAGGGAAATCAATTTATTCTAGTTGGTAAAACTTCGTAAAAGCACACACATTACATGCCCCTTCTTAATAGTTTATTTGCAATCAATGAGGTATTTTAGCATTAATTTTGTACACATTTACTCATATTTTCAAGCACTTCTTTGTTTATGCTAAAAGGAACCTTGGAGAAATATTACATTTCTTTGTAGGAGAAGGTTTTCATTTTAATACCCTGATTATGATGGTAATTTTGCAATTGGGAAAAATTTTCATTCAACATAAATGGCACTAGAAGGAGAGCCTATCTAAGTGCTTTGTGATTTTCTTATTGGTATAGGTGGCTTACATTTGATAGTGTTGTTTTGATGTAGGATTTTCATTTATGTTTTGATAGCTAATATGCAAGTTTAATGGTTTTGTTTTGTTTTTATGCAGGAATTTGATATCAAAATGTGTGTCTAAAAGTAGTGAACGTTTGAAAGGTCTTTTTTGAGTGATTACAAATCCAAGCTGGATCCATATTAGTATATCATTACTAGATCCAAGTCCACTGGGGATACTATTTTTCAAAGTATATCTCCCACTCATAGAAACAAAAAATCTAAGAGTCAAACTTTTGTTATCCCGCATAGTGTGCTCAAATTTGGTTTACCTTATTTTTCTAAAGTACCTAGTGTATCCTCATCTATTGAATTTGTTGCCCCTAGTATTTCTTTAGGGACACCTCTACTGAATGCAATGGCTCAAAATGTTTCTTAGTATAGAGCACACAGTACTCCATTGAATATAGCTAAGGATATCCATGATGGATCCAAAAATATCAAAAGGTTCTTGACAAAGTATAAGCATGATGGTCCTAGGTCAATCTAATAACACATCCAGGTTTATAATGATATCTTGATCAAACAATGAGTTGAACATGAATATGTGGCTTGTAGAATATTTTCTTTGAGTCTAGATGAAATGACGTATGATTGGTATATCAGTCTACCTACTGGTTCTATTACCTCTTGGACCCAATTAGAGGCTACTTTTGTTAATCAATTCAAGTAACCCTTAGATACTACCATTATATATAACCAATTTGTGACCTATAAAAGGGGACCTAATGAGCTAATCAGGATGTTCAATTCTAGGTTTTAGAAACTCTACGCTAGATTAACTCATCATTTTTTTGTTGATGCTAATGTAGCTCTTCAATTATACTTTGGGGAATTAGATACCATGACTTCCATGTTTTCTAGGAGGAACTATCAGGTTACTACCATTGCCCTAGATTACTCGAAAGCCATAACCATTGAGCATCAAATGATGCCACAAGATGTTGGGATAACCCAATTACCTATGGTAGGGTAGTTTTATCTTTACAATCAGATTCTTATGATGAACCAGGCTATGACACCATAGATTCCAATATTGAATACCTTACCTTACAATCAAATTTATTCATCTATGCCCACTCATCCATCCATGCTCACTTACCCAAACACATCCATTACTTACGTTACTCCTTTGCTTCTATATAATCAATTGGCTACTCAGGGAGTCATTGCAACCAATGCTCAGGCCTTCATCTCATTTTCCATGCCCACACCCTTATGGAGTGTGAATCCACTCTCAAATCTAAATTTTCAAAATCCAAAAGTTGTGCCAAATCAAAATATTCTAGGTTTCTGGAATCCAACCAATACTACCACTTCTACTAACCAACCCAATGAGCTCGGGTCAAAAGTAAAATATCTAAAGAAGTTGGTCCATAAGTTAAGTAGTGATATGGTTTAGTCCCAAAAAAAAATCACCCCAAAAGATGCAACATAATAGAAACTAGAATTTTTAGAATAAATAGTGGAACACATGACCTAACAATGGGGGGGTACCCAATCCGACTTCTAATCATAATTCTAGTCCTAGCCAATATCATACTACCAAATATTTCATATTTTGCTAGGAGTAATTGGTGTAGGTGGCACTCCACTAATGAGTATAACAAAAATGAATACCCTATGTTTTAGATGTCTAGAGATATTTTACAATTAATAATTATGAAATAGTACCTAATGATGATTGCCCTTATCAAGCCAGTTCAAGTAGAGGAAATCGACATGCTTTAGTTATTGAAACATTTGGCTTTGAAAATGAAGTAGAGGAGTAAGATACTCCCATAGAAGAAGTTTAGGTCATTAGGAATTTTCATAAGGGGAATCACAACTATCATTTGAGAAATAAAAGTAGGTTTCCAAATACTTTTTCTACTCCTAAAAATTCTATTATTCCACCTGATTCTAGGGAAAACAACAATACTTCACCTCCATATCAAATGGGTTCCTCAAAATCACCTAAAATGGGGTAAATCATTGATAAAGGTGCTTATGACATTGTTTAGGACCTAAAGATAATAAAATCTAGTATCAATTTATTCGTAGCAGTAATGATACCTGGTCAAAAGGAGACTTTGATTGATGTTTTCAAGGGATCAAACAATAGCGATGCTAAGGTCATTACATCATCACATTATGCCATGTAAAAGGAGATAGGATAAGTTCCTCCTTTTCTCCTAACAATAAGAATCATTGGAAGGAATCTACACAATTGTATGATAGATTCAGGTGCATCGTGTACTAAAATACCTTATAATATTTGTAAGAGATTAGGTTTGAATTCATATCCTTCAACTAGAACGGTGATACAACTAGATAAATCTAAGGTAAATGTGGTAGGTATGCTTCATGATGTCCATGTGTAGGTTGCATTAGAACCTATATTTTAGCAACATATTGATATTCATGTCGTTAATATTCTTGCTAATTATGGTATGTTACTGGCTAGAGATTGGAGCAAAAACTTGAATGAATATTTTTCAATGGATTGCTCTGACATGTGGCTACCTTGGAAAGGGATAACCAAAAAAATTCATGTGGAGAGGGACCCTAGGCTTAAATAAATAATTAATTACTATAACAAAACCAATGAAACTCTTTTTAAAGAGTCAGAATTAGGGTCTACACCATAGATATAAATGGGGCCACCAATAAACCTAAATATGAAATTCTTTTTGGTAGCCCATGTAATGATGATAATCTTGTGTGGATACTTAAGTTTGATGGATCCAAGTCACAATAGGGTTCTATGGCTAGCATTGAGCTCACTTGTCCTAAAGTTGAAGCTTTTATTGCTACCTATAGAATATAATTCCCATGCACTTGTAACGTAGCAAAGTATGAAGCTCTGATTTCTAGATTACAACTAGCTTTGAGTAAGGACATCAAATGTTTGAAGGTCTTAGGTGACTCAGAGTTAGTGGTCAAACAATTCAAGGGATAGTACACTTTTCATGATATAAAATTGAGTTATTATAAAAGTAGGGTTAGATATCTAATTGATGATTTTGATGCTTTTAATATATCTCTAATTTCTAGAAAATGTAATCATGTGGCTGATTCCTTGATAGTGGTTGTAGGTACGTTGGGACCCATTGATAATAGAAAGTTTAAAAAAAATTCAATTGAATTAGTACCTTGTCCTTCTATACCTGATAATGTTAATAATTTGTAGGTATTTAAAAGTGACAAACATATATTTAACTTTGTGACTAATTCAGATATTTTTGAAAACTAGGTAATCGATGAGGATTAGTGATGGTAAGAAAAGGAAGAAGAAGAGGATGAGGAATCTAATAAAATGAATAAGATCACAAAGGAGGTTATTTCACTTGAGAAGCTATTTGACAATGGCTATGAAATCAAGAGGTGTGATAATATTTCTCTTCCAAAATATGCTTGTGATGTAGTTAACCTTGGGAGTGAAGAAAATCCACATCAAGTATTTATTTCCAAAGCATGCATGCACCAGGAGAAATAAGGGATAGAGCATTCTCTTAGAGACTATATAGATTACATTGCATGGAGGTATGAGGACTTAAATACCTACAATCAAAATATCATCATGCACACTATCCCACTAAAACTGGATTCTACGCCTTTCAAGCAGAAGCAACGATTGGTCAACCCACTATTAGAAACCCTAATAGAGAAAAAATTTAAAATATTACTTGATACAAAGATCATATTTCCTATTAGACATTCTACTTCAGTTTTTAATATTGTTCCTATTAGGAAGAAGAGTGGGGATATTAGATTATGTATTGACTTTAGAAACCTCAAGAAATCATCACAAAAGGACAATCACCCTTTGTCTTCGATTGATTAAATTTTACAAAGGGTAAATTGTTATGAGATGATGTCCTTTTTAGATGGTTATTCAGGGTATAAACAAATTCTTTTTCACCCTAATGATAGAATGAAATTTGGATTTACCACTAAGTAGGGAGAATTTACCTATAAAAGGATGCCTTTTGGTTTTCTTAATGCAGGTGCAATATTCCAACGTGTCATGGATTATGATTTCAAAGGTCTCATAGGCAAATGCATAATTTTTTATGTTTATAACATTCCTATCTTCTCTATGAAAAGATAATATCACATCAAGGATTTGAGATAGGTACTTCAAATATGTAGGGAACATGGGATTTCTCTTAATCCAAAAAAGTGTATCTTTGGGGTAACGGAGGGAAATTTATTGGGGCATGCGATATCAAAAGAGGGAATTTCCATAGATTCCACAAGAATATAATCAATCCAAAAGATTCCTCTCCCACATAGTAAAAAGGAGCTTAGGTCATTCTTTGGTAAAATGATTTTTGAGAGGAAATTTATTTCTGGTTTCACAAAAATAGTAAGACCATTGAATGATATGCCAAAAAAGGATGTCAATATAAGTTGGACAAGTGAGGCAAGAGAATATTTTTAGAATATTAAAGATGTTATCTCTAGTGCACCGATGTTGGTAAGTACTGACTATACAAAGCCATTCTACATATACACATTTGCATCTGATAATTCATTTGCAAGTGTATTGACTCAAAAGAGTGAAGGTAATTCCAAAAATCCCATAGATTTTATGAGTTCTCCATTAAAGGATGCGCAATTGAGGTATACCACATTGGACAAACAAATGTATACTTTATTTAAAATGGTAAAAAAGTTTAGATAATATATATTGCATAGCAGATTTTTTTTCTATTGTGCCTGACCCAAAAATTAAAACTTCGTTTTTGTAGAACAAACTAGGATAAAAGCACATGAAATGGATCTCTACAATACAAGAATTTGACCTTGATATTCAACCAATGAAACTAGTTCGAGGATAATGCCTAATGAAAATGATTGTAGAAATTGATCCCAAAATTTCATGTCAACAATATAGTGAAGGGGACATCACACATGATGATTGGTATGTTGACATTGTATATTTTATTTTAAATGGTAAGTGTCCCTCTTACCTCATATCTAAGGAGATATCTCAGGTTAAAATCTACAAATTATATGATTAAATATGGTGCTTTGTACAGGAATAATCATGAAGGGATCTTCCTTTGTTGCTTGAACAAAGAAGAAGCTATCCAAATTTTACATGAATTCTATGGTAAGTATGGAATGGGACATGGATCTACAAATGCTACAACACACCAGATTATAAGATTAGGATACTATTGGCCCCATATCTTCAAGGATACCCATTCCCATGTGTGTTCTTGTCACATCTATCAAGTAGCAACCAATAGGGAAAGAAATGCGGCTATGCCTTTACAACTAGTAGTGGAAATGAGACCATTTTTCTAATGGAGATTAGACTTTGTATGAGTTATCAATTCTAATTATTTCACTTCTCATAAGTTCATCCTTACTGCCATTGATTATTGCACTAGATGGATTGAGGAAATCCCCACTAAGATCTCCACTAGTGAAGTTGTTATTCAATTTTTAAAGGATAATATTGTAACCAAATTTGGAATGCCTAATTTAATTGTTTGTGATAATAGTTTTGATTTTTCTTCAATTCATTTTGTATATTGGGCTTATGACAATAAGGTGAGCATTAAATTTTCATCCAATTATTATCCTCAAGGTAATGGTTTTGATTAATCTTCTAACAAAAACTTGTTGTCTATTATTAAGAATTTTCTTGAACGAAACCCTCATGATTGGCATAACAAATTAAAATTTGCATTGTGGGTAGACAAAATTAGAATCAAAGTCTATTGGGACATCTCCTTATCACTTGGTATATGGGCAAGATCCAATTTTTCTTGCAAATCTAAAATTACAAATATTACAATTTATGAAATAATATCTTGAAACTGATAATAAAACTAAGTCTCATTTAACTTACCTAATGCATTTAGATGAGAGGTGAAAAGAGGCTTTGCTTAATTTTAGCAAACATCAAGATATTGTAAAATGGTGGTTTGACAAAAGAGCTAAAATTAAAATGTTCAAGATTTCTGATTTAGTTTTATTGTGGGATAAGGCTCATGAAAAGAAAGGTGATCATGATAAGTTTGATTGTTTGTGGCTTGGTCCTTACCAAATATCTAAAATCCTTAGTGAAAATACTTTCAATTTGAAAGCTTTGAATGAAGATGATGTTTAGTTGACTATGAATGTGCAATTTCTCAAACACTACTTTCACTCATGAGGCAACTGAATGCTTGTATCAATTGTATAATATTTGTATTTTATGTAGATGTGGGTTTTCTATTTTGGATTTTATGTTTTTCTTGTTTTGTCACTTTTTTACATGGTGGTGCAAGGTTTTGGTCTTTCTTATTAGATTTTATTTATTTAGTATAGGGTGTAGTTTTTCATTTTCTCAGTTTGGTTTCCCCCCTTGTTTGTGGTGATGTTGGTAATGTACACTAACTCTTGGTTCCTTGGTTGGTTTTTGGTCCTTTGTTAAGTAGGTTGGATTACCTGTTGAGAAGCAACACACCCCCACTAAAAAATAATTTTCTATCCTTTGAAAACATTAAGCTTTCATTTTGCAGTAGGGACCCTCTTGATGATTTTCAGGTTTTAATTCCAATTTTTACTTGCCTCTTTCTTCTTCAAGTTTTGCCTCGTTTCTTTATCCAAGTTTTCTTGCATTCTGGCTTTGTTATCTCAGACTTCACTTTTTACATGCTAGAATCATTCATGGATAAAGAAAATCTTACACCGGTACGAAAAAAATGCAGAAAATAGATAGATAAATTCATTGAAAATCAAAACTTTCCTTTTTTGGAAGTGTCGCGATATCGCGACACTTCCATTTTTGGAAGTGTCACGATATCGCGACGGGTTTTTGAAAAATCGGCTAAGTCAGAAATGCGTAGCGAAATCACGACACTTTCCAAAAATGGAAATGTCGCGATATCGCGACATTTCCATTTTTGGAAATGTCGCGATATCGCTACCGGTTAGGAGAGAGAAAGCCCGATCGTACGGAACGTCACGATTTCGCGACATGTCACGAAATCATGACAAGTTTTGGAGAGAGAAGGCAAGTTGTACGAAATGTCACGATTTCACGACAAGTTTTGGAGAGAGAAGGCAAGTTGTACGGAATGTCACGATTTCTCACGATTTTTGCTGCAGATTGAAGGAAAATTTGGCTAAGGCACAAACAGGTCACAGTTTCGCAACATGTCACATTTTCACAGCTAGTAAAGGAGGAAAGGACGCAGTTGTACGAACTGTCACGATTTCATGACATGTCACGAAATCGCGACAGGTCCAAGTTGAGGTGAAGGCAACAAAATCAAAGCACAGCAAGCTGAGAAAAGTCTAAGTAAGAAATATGTCACGAAATCGCGACATCGCGATTTCACGACGTCGTGAAATCACGACGATTTGAAGGAGAAGGGACCAAGGTCAAAGGTGTCACGAAATCGCGACGTCGCGATTTTGCGACGTCGTGAAATCGTGACACAAAGGAAAGAGGCAAGCAAAGGAGCCACCATGTCGCGATTTCATGACATGGTGGAGAGAACAGGAGAAAAAGGAGAAATCAAAGTTCAAAGAAGCTAATGCAAGCAAGGGTCGCGATTTCATGACGGTCACGATTTCGTGACATGTCGCGATTTCGCGACATGTCGCGAAATCGCGACATGTCGCATTTTCGCGACTGGAAGGACAGAAAAGCTGCTAAGGCAAGCAAGGGTCACGATTTCACGACATGTCGCGAAATCATGACATGTCGCGTTTTCGCGGCTAGAAGGACAGAAGAGTGCCGAAGGGGGAGAAGGGTCGCGATTTCGTGACATGTCACGAAATCGCGACATGTCGCATTTTCGCGGCAGTACAGCGCAGAAGTTGCCGAGAGGAGAAATGGTCACGATTTCGCGACATGTCACGGTTTCGCGGCTGGAACAGCTGAAAGACGCCTTTGCCAGAAAGATGTCACGATTTCGCGACATGTCACGAAATCGCGACATGTCGCATTTTCGCGACCCTGCCAGCAGAGAACCAGAAATGCAAGACAACTAGAAATGGACACGTGTCGCGATTCTGTGACACGTGTCAAAGCATTGCGGGCCACATATCAGATAAATAAGGCCGACATGCAAGTAAACATTAGGGTTTTTAAATCTGATTTGATAATTAAAGTTTTGATTTAATGTTTTATTAAAGTACTAATCCATCTTTTGTCCCTTTCATGCAGGAAGCCATCTGGCACTTACATGACAGCGAAGAAATGGCCATAAAGGTAAAGCTTAGTGCAAATTAATCAAAGACGGCCATATAGAAAGAAAAGATGCCGGGAATTGCTGTTTCATCCAATTTTTACAGATCTGTCCGCAAAGAGATTTTACGGTGACTAAGCAGTTGCCCTTTTAATGGAATATGTCGGGAATTGGCCGGGAAGTGAAAATATCTACACTCAGTTACCGGAATTTCTCGATGGATGCATTTAATGAAGATTTATGGCAGACTTAATGGCTTGCAGAGATTTTCAGCTCACGGATGGCTCTGCGGAGATGAAATGTCAGAGAAGTGGTGACTCATCCAGCTTACCCGAGGGAATTAATGAGGGCATTTATTTACAGTTACGGGTGAATGCAAGTGGCATTCGAATTCTATCTTCTCCATTTATGGCAAGTGACTGCACTGAGTTGCATAATGGTTAAGTTTTATCCGGACTTTGTTTTAAATGGCTTTATATTGTAAAACCCGGGTCCTAGGGTTTAAGGTGATAAGATTTAGGGTTTGAGAGGAAGATATTTTTGAAAAGATCAGGGTCTGTCCTGAGTCTATAAATACTTCTTCTCAATGTAATCGCAAGAGGCGAAGACTTAGAAATAAAAGGCTATTGAAGCAATTTCTTGCAAATTTTGTTAAATATTTTATTTCTGGACTTGGAGTTGATGTGCTTTTGTTTCTCTGTGATAGCATGGCCAGGAGCCTAATCTTTTGCAGATTGTGATAAGTTCATCTTCTTTTGTTATCCGTTTCATTAAAGTTTATTAGATATATGCTGTAAATCGGTGTTATCAAGATTAAATATGTTGTTAGGCTTCATTTGTTCTATTGTATGCTAGGGAAAATTACAGATTTAAGGTTCAAGTTTGTTCTAATTGCTCTGTCCTCACTGTGCGAGCTAGGCTACCGATGAAAGATATCAATTTTAACCGACTTCCCTTCGGTTTATAATTTTCTGTTAGATCTGTTCCATCTCTGCCTTCTGCTCTTAGTAGAAAGTGATCTTAGAAAACTGGACACTTTCTTCTTTGATTTGTTCTGTTGTGAAGTCGATAGTATAAATAAAATTGGTAGTTTTGTTTTACAGTTAAATTTGATAAACTTCTCTTTCTGCCTTACCCTACCCCTCTTTGTTTTACCGTGAAATGATCCATTTTTATTTTCTTTAATTTGTCTTTTATTTAAATCTGGTAACCCATGAGAGCTAGATCAAAGAATTAATTTTAAATCCGATTGTCAACAAGTGACAACTTCTGAACATTACTGAGCAAGTTCATTGAGCCCGTTGTAAGGTACAGAAACAGTCCATATTGAAATCTATTCCAGAAGCGGAAAAGAGTGAATTGACATTCGACCCGACTCTGTAACTCACACCTTGGATAACCAGCTAGATCCTAAAGTGAGTGGGATTTATCCCGTATAAGTGTTATCAGAGTTTTGTGCTCATTCTTCACAGGGTGTGTATGAAAGTCGGACCAACATTTAAAAATGGCGCTAGAAGGAGGGCCTTTTGAACTCCGTTCAAGTATTGTAAGTTGTATGTGCTGAGTCTGGTATTTTATCTTTTGAATCCTTTTCCCTCCTCTTTGGCTCTTTTAAATTTTGTTGTTTGAGTTTTTGCCTGAACAGCGGGACTTAACACCAACATTTAAAAATGGCCCAGTGAGCTCCGATCAGTATTGTAAATTTTCAGTATAGTTTTTAAAATTGCCAGAAGAGAGCACCTCAAGTTCAATACTCTGTTAAGGATTGTCAGTTTGTAAGTGCTTGTGAAAAGTTGGATTCTACATACAGGGTAACAAGGTCCCACCCCGGAGCCGGAGAGCTCCTTGTCCCCGAATTAGAAACTCCGAGAAGAAGTAGCCTCGTAAGGGCTAAGTCTCTCTCGTAAATAGTTTTATCACCGCCGATAGTTACTCCAACCACAACTCGAATATCACTATCAACCAAGTAGTAATGGCAAATTGGTTGGGCTCCACCGCTTTGAATATTTCGGGTATTGCCCATGACCTGCCTAGAAATCCAGAAAGATATCTCCCCAGATATAAACATGATGGGACAAGAACTGCAGAGGAACATTTGGTTGCATTCAAGAATGCTTTGAAATTATTAAATGTACAGCATGAGGATGTTGCCTGTAGACTATTCCCGTTCACTCTCCAGGAGGGAGCTTATGATTGGTTTCTAAACCTCACTAATGATTCTGTCACCAGCTGGAATGACTTAGAAAAAGTTTTTGTGTCACAGTTCAGAGAAGTGATAGATCCTAGTATATTGTACCAACAATTTTTTGGCATCAAAAGAGAATTAAGTGAATCTATCAGATCATATAATGTTAGATTCCAGAAAGCTTATGGCAGACTTACTGGGTATTATGTACCGAATGCTGACCTGGCATTAGAGATTTTTAGAAACTCTCTGGATCCGATGACCTCTGTCTTTTTGAAGAGAGATCCCACTGTTACTAATTTGACAGAAGCTTATAAAGAAGCTTTGATTCTAGAAAGACAGTTGGGACCCCAACCATTAAATGCTCAGCAAGTTCCTCTGGTTGCACAAGCTGCCCCTGTGTTCAATCCTATTCCACATCAGGTAATGTTGCCAGTTTGTCAGACTCTACCATCAGCAAATCCACTGGCTGTAGCACCTGTTGAGAATGTACAACACCCAGTGAAAGAGGCTGACAATGCAAGAGTGGAAGAAGTCTCAAAGATTGTTCAGAAGCTGGCCAATGATTTCTTGAGTTTTAAAAGGCAAGTTTCTACTGGGGACAACTCCAACAGATATTCATATCAACCAAACAGATTCAACAGGCCCCCATATGAACCTAATAAAGATTACAAGGGCAAAGGCCATGATGTGAACATTTGTGATTTAGCTCTGCCCAACTGGTGCAGAATACATGCCACTTCACAAGCATGGGGAGTTGGATTGTCTGGAATTTTGCAATGCATTTGAAGCTTTGTCTGGGGATTTGATCTCTCCAAAAAATCAAAGAACTGCTGATAGCCCAAGTTCATCCGGCCACAATGCAGCCTATGGTCCTGGATTCTTTCACTTTCCCGGATGAATCTGAGAATGTAGTTGAAATGCCTATGGATGAGGTGCAGGCTTTCCAGCAGTACAGAAGAGATAATTACAACCTGAGAAATAGGAATCCGGAGCCTAATACTACATCAACTCCTCCGGACAACTCTCACAATGTTCCCCCCGACCCCTCTCCAAGCAATAATCCATCTCCACCAAAGGGAGGAAGTCAAAGAGGACCAGATGCTTTTGTCCCTCCACTTAACAAAGGATATAACATAGTGGAGGATATGAAAAATATTAAGGCCAACATTACTCTACATGAGTTGGCACATATTTCAGAGCAGAGAGACAATCTGATAAAAACATACTCTGGCCCCGCTACTAAACCTGTGGACAAAGGAAAGAAAATAGCACATGCCAATCTAGCCATGTACAAAGAAAAAACTGAAGTTCCCCCCTTTTTACTGACTGTCCGTATTTTTGGGAAGAACTTACATAATTGTTTGGTAGATTCAGGTGCATCTGCAAATGTTATGCCTTTGGCCATTTGTCAACAGCTGGGTCTGACCCCAATGAAGTCTGAAAGGAGAGTTGTCCAATTGGACAAATCAGAGGTTAAAGTTGTTGGAGAGCTTCAAAATATTCATATCCAATTAGCATCTGAGCCAAGGGCTCAACATAAAATTGAAATTCAGGTTGTGGATATCCCCGTGGGGTACGGGATGCTCGTTGAGTAGAGATTGGTCGAGATCTCTCGAACGGATACTTGGCAACATGATTTTTCACACATGTGGTTGCCGTGGAAAGGAGTGGCAAATCAATTACGGGTTGAAAGAGAACCCAGGTACAAGCATACAATTACTGAGTACAATGCAGCAAATGAAACTGTAAATATTGCAGAGGTAGATATTGGAGTCTACAATTTAACAACGGGGCAGATTAACAAGTTTAATAAAGCTCATCCTGTACATACTAATGAAGTCTGGACACTTCATGTGGATGGAGCTAGATCTAAACAGGGTTCTGGAACAGGGGCAGTCCTCAAAGGGCCTGAAAGTCAGACATACTTTATGTCTTACCGCCTACAGTTCCTTTGTACAAATAATTTAGCAGAGTATGAAGCTCTGATTTTAGGTTTGAAATTTGCTTTGGACAAAAGTGTGAGAAATATTCAAGTTTTCACTGATTCAGAATTGGTGGCAAATCAAGTCAAGGGTAAATTCCAGTGTAAAGCATCTTATTTAAAAGGATACAAACACCGGGCTTGGGATCTTGTAGAAGATTTTGATGCATTTAATCTGACACATATACCCAGGGAGCAGAATTCACATGCAGATGTCTTGGCTTCTTCAGCTGCAAGTTTAAAGCCATTGGAAGAATTTAAATGGAACAAGTTTTCAATTGAGTTAGTCCCTTGTCCTTCAGTTCCAAACAATATAGATAATTTTCAGGTTTTCTCTGATGATCAACAGATTGTAAATTTTTTGCAGAGTACTAACACATTTGAGAATGCTATAATTGATGAGGGCCAAAGAGATACCCTACTGGAACAGTTAGATGATGACAGGGGAATAATGAGGTTGAAAGACAACATAATTCCAAAAGGAATGGTGGAGCTGGAGCGGCTCTTTGATGTTGACAAAATCAAGCAAAAGGTGAATTCTGAGGATTATGTGGCTGCCACAGACAGTGGGACTGAAGACCTGAACATAGGGACTGAAGAAGATCCCAGGCACATCAAGTTGGCTAAGAACTGTGATCCAGAAATAAAGAGAAGTATGATTGATTTTCTTCACAGGTCCAAGGATGTCATGGCCTGGTCATACAAAGACTTAAAGGTATTTGATCCTAAAGTTTACACTCACATTATACCTTTAAAAGAATTTTGCAAGCCTTTCCGGCAAAAACAGAGGCATGTCAATGCTCTGTTAGAGCCCCTCATCCAGAAAGAGGTAGAAAAACTCTTGAGTGCAGCCATTATTTTTCCCATCAGGCATTCTACTTGGGTGGCCAATCTGGTGCCAGTCAGAAAGAAAAATGGAGAGATCCGCCCGTGTGTGGATTTTAGAAATTTAAACAAGGCATCTGAGAAAGATAACTATCCTCTACCTTCTATGGATGAAGTCTTGCAAATTGTCAATGGTTCGGAGATGATGTCTTTCCTGGATGGTTTCTCAGGGTATAATCAGATATTGGTTGAGAAGGAAGACATAATGAAGACTGCTTTCACAACTAAGTGGGGAACTTTTGCTTACAAGAGGATGCCATTTGGATTAATAAATGCCGGAGCTACATTTCAAAGAGCAATGGATCATGCCTTCAAGGGGCTTATGGGTAAATGTATTGTTGTTTACATGGATGATTTAACAGTCTTCTCCAAATCTCGGTTTGACCATGTAAAACACTTGGAGTCTGTGTTTAATAAATGCAGGGAGTTTGGCATTTCTTTGAATCCAAAGAAGTGCATTTTTGGTGTAACAGAAGGAAAGCTCCTTGGGCACTTGGTCACAAAAGATGGCATTTCCATGGATCCAGGCAGAGTTGAAGCCATATCCGGCATACCATTTCCCAACTCCAAGAAAGAGTTGAGGTCCTTCTTTGGAAAAATTAACTTTGTCAGGAAGTTCATCTCCGGTTTTGCAGAGATAGTCAAGCCAATGAATGACATGCTAAAGCAAACTGCTCAGATTGTCTGGACCACAGAAGCTAAGACGGCTTTCCAAGAAATCAAGACAGCCATAAAACAAGCACCAATTCTGGTAAGCCCATATTTTAGTGCAGATTTTTATCTGTACACTTTCTCTTCTGAACATACACTTGCTATTGTTCTGACCCAACGGAGAGAAACCGGAGAACATCCAATTGCTTTCAAGAGTACCAATTTGAAGGGGGCTGAGCTGAAATATTCTCGTTTAGACAAACAAGCTTATGCCTTGGTAAGAGCGGTTAAGCAGTTCAGGCACTATATATTAAGAAGCAGAATTCATGCTATAGTTCCAGACCCAGCTGTTAAATACCTTCTAAGTCAGAATGAATTGGGTGAATTGAGGGGTAATTGGGTTACAAGGCTGCAAGAGTATGACTTAGAGATTCGGCCTGCTAAATTGATCAGAGGACTTGGTTTGTCCCGACACATTGCCGAAGTACCTGTACGGGAAGAAGTTAATCAGTTAAATTCTGAATCTGATGACTGGTATGGGGATATTACTCATCTGCTGCAATTTGGAATTTGCCCGTCTCACTTGAACAGAACCCAAAGGAGAGCATTAAAACTGAAAGCTGCTCATTATCTCCTCAAAGCAGGTAATTTGTACAGAGAGAATTATGCTGGCATTTTCCTGAGATGCATTTCTCCGAGTGAAGTCAATGAAGTCATGTCCAGCTTTCATGAAAAGTTAGGGGCGGGGCATTCATCGGATCTCGCTATCGCGCATAAAATATTGAGAGCAAAGCTATTATCGGCCTACACTATTTAAAGATGCACATCAAGCATGTAAGAACCTCGCCATCGATGCCAAACTTTTGCAGCCAAAGAGGCCAACCGGGCTCTCCCATTGCAACCTCGTTGTAATAAATAAACCTTTCATGCAATGGGGACTTGATTTTGTGGGAGTGATTAATCCAAATTCTTCAGCAGGGCATAAATATGTTCCGACAGCTACTGACTATTGCACAAGATGGGTTGAAGCAAAGAACCACCACAAGAAGTACAGCTCATGAAGTCATTGAATTTCTAGAATTAAATATCATAACTAGGTTTGGGGTTCCTCTGAATTTGGTGTGTGATAATGGACCAGCCTTCCAATCATTGGAGTTTGCAGAATGGGCATACCAGATGGGGATAGTTATCAGATTCTCATCCAACTATTATCCCCAAGGCAATGGACTGGCTGAGTCCACAAACAAGAATTTAATGAATGCCATCAAGAAATCTGCAACAGATAAACCCAAGCAGTGGCATACATTATTGAAATATGCACTTTGGGCTGACCGGATAAAATATAAAGTGGCTCTTAAAACTTCTCCTTTTGCTTTGTTGTATGGTACCCAGCCAATTGTTCCCATCTCTCTGAAGTTACCTACTTACCAATTTGTCTTAGACTATTTTGAGGATCAAGATGATGCAGAGGCTCGTGTTTTAGATCTAACTAACTTGCAGGATGAAAGACTCCAAGCCCTGGAACACTTCAGTAGACACCAAGAAACCGTCAAGCGGTGGTTTGACAAGAGGGCCAAAGTGAAAGCTTTCAGACTGGCAGACTTGGTGCTTCTATGGGACAAGGCCCATGAGAAGAAGGGTAAGCATACAAAGTTGCAACCACTGTGGATAGGCCCCTACCAGATTGCTGAGATTCTGGGTAACAATGCATTTCGTTTACAAGACCTTGATGGTAATTTTCTGGACCTCCCTGTTAATGGTCAATACTTAAAACATTATTTCTCGACTGTTCCGTCCAATGTATCATTTGAATGAGTCATAAAGAAGTTGTAACATGTGTATACATTGTAAATAACTCTGCAATTTATCTGCTTTAGTTTACTTTTAATGTCTGTACGCTTGTTTAGTTTAGTTTACTCTTCATGTCTGTACAGTTCTTTAGTTTAGTTTTTTTTAGTTGTTTAGTTTACTTTTAATGTCTGTACAGTTGTTTAGTTTAGTTTAATTTTAATGTCTGTGCAGTTCTTTAGTTTAGTTTTTTTTTAGTTGTTTTATTTCCTTTCAGGTCTGTACATTTATGTATTCTATTTCCTTGTTGTCTGTACAGTAGTTGTTTTATTTTAAGTTCTGTATTTTATTTTTATTTAAGGTCTGTGCAGTTTATTTTCTTTGTAAATAGCTCTACAGTCTTGTTTTATTTCATTTCCTTTAATTGCTTGTATAGTTTTATTTTGTTTCCTTTGTAAATAACCCTGTAGTTTTGTTTTCTTTGTCGCTCGTACGCTTTTATTTTGAAGTCTATGCAGTTTTATTTTATTTTGTTTTTAGAGGCCTGTGTTTATCCTTGGAGGTCTGTACAAAGTTCTTTGGCTTTTAAAATTTTGTTCTTTAACCTTTGCCTGAGCATTCATAAAAAGGTCAGCCTTCCAAAAATTGTTTTTATTCTGAGCTGATCAATCCAGTGTTCATTATCACAATTGTGAGATAGTCTGTTTGAACTGAACAGTGGAACTATTTTTTTAGTCAGAACAACAGTGGAAGGATGATTGGATTTTGTGTCTTGCTTGCCACGCTTGTTTTAATTATAAAGAAACCGCTATGTCGTTTGGTTGGAGGAACTCCCGGGGAATCCAAGAAAAGTTGGTTATAAGAGGGGACTATGATTCATGTAATTATTTGAGTATCCATAGAGGCTATCGTGCCTAGTGCTGAAGCAGCTCCGCATTGATGAAATGTTAAAAGAAAATTGTTATTCTTTCTAAGGCTTTTCAGATGTTGATGTATTTCAAAAGAAAGAGATGAAAGTTGAAATTGGCACTCTATCATTTCCAATATATATATAAAAAAAAAAAAAGATAAAAAGAAAAAGAAAAAAGAGTTATATAATCAAAGAGGCAGCCAAGACTTCAAAAGATGTTTTTCTTCTACTAAGTTGTAGATTCTACCTTACAGTTGTAAATCTGGGTCGTGTAAATCTAAAGGGTAACTCTGTCGGGGCCGTAAAAGGCTAAACTAGTAAACAGAGCTCTACTCGGTTTCCCCTTTTTACAATCTAGAAAAGCTGATCAATCCCGAGTTCAACATTCGATCCAGTCATTCTTGAAGAAAGTTTTATACCCTTGTAATTGCACATCAGAAATCTTCCTTAAGTAATTCAGCCTAGTATGTCCTTGGGAAATTTTAACAACTATCAGTTAGTAGTCAATTTATTGTGAAGAATGTCTGTGGCAAGGCAAGATACATGGTCTATGTTGTTTTGAAACTAGAGTCCTGGGTTCTAAAATAATGCTACTATTTTACCCGCAGATATCGCCATTTGTTGAGAAGCAACACACCCCCACTGAAAAATAATTTTCCATCCTTTGAAAACATTAAGCTTTCATTTTGCAGTAGGGACCCTCTTGATGATTTTCAGGTTTTAATTCCAATTTTTACTTGCCTCTTTCTTCTTCAAGTTTTGCTTGTTTCTTTATCCAAGTTTTCTTGCATTCTGGCTTTGTTATCTCAGACTTCACTTTTTACATGCTAGAATCATTCATGGATAAAGAAAATCTTACACCGATACGAAAAAAATGCAGAAAACAGATAGATAAATTCATTGAAAATCAAAACTTTCCATTTTTGGAAGTGTCGCGATATCGCGACACTTCCATTTTTGGAAATGTCGCGATATCGCGACAGGTTTTTGAAAAATCGGCTAAGTCAGAAATGCGTAGCGAAATCGCGACACTTTCCAAAAATGGAAATGTCGCGATATCGCGACATTTCCATTTTTGGAAATGTCACGATATCGCTACCGATTAGGAGAGAGAAATCCCGATCGTACGGAACGTCACGATTTTGCGACATGTCACGAAATCGTGACAAGTTTTGGAGAGAGAAGGAAGTTGTACGAATGTCATGATTTCGCGACATGTCACGAAATCGCGACAGTGGAGAGAGAAGGAATGTAGGAAGGTGATTTCGACATGTCACATTTCGTGGAAGTGAAAAATTGGCTAAGGCAAAAGTCGTGATTTCGTGACATGTCACGAAATCGTGACATGTCTTTGAGGAGGAAAGGACGAGTTGGATCGTCGTGATTTCGCGACATGTCGCGAAATCGCGACAGGTCCAAGTTGAGGTGAAGAGAAAGAAATCAAAGTGAAGAAAAGTCTAAGTAGGAAAGTCGTGAAATCGTGACGTCGCGATTTCGTGTCGCAAGGATGAAGGAGAAGGGACCAAGTCAAAGGTGTCACGAAATTGCGACATCGCGATTTCGTGACGTCGCGAAATCATGACACAAAGGAAAGAGGCAAGCAAAGGAGCCACCATGTCATGATTTCATGACATGGTGGAGAGAACAGGAGAAAAAGGAAATAAAGTAAAGTAAGGCAAGCAAGGGTCACGATTTCATGACGTCACGATTTTGCGACATGTCGCGAAATCGCGACATGTCGCGTTTTCACGACTGGAAGGATAGAAAAGCTGCTAAGGCAAGAAAGGGTCACGATTTCGTGACATGTCGTGAAATCGTGACATGTCACGTTTTCATGGCTGGAAGGACAGAAGAGTGCCGAAGGGGGAGAAGGGTCGCGATTTCGTGACATGTCGCGAAATCGTGACATGTCGCGTTTTCGTGGCAGTACAGCGTAGAAGTTGCCGAGAGGAGAAATGGTCGCGATTTTGTGACATGTCACGAAATCGTGACATGTCACGGTTTCACGGCTGGAATAGCTGAAAGACGCCTTTGCCAGAAGATGTCGCGATTTCGCGACATGTCACGAAATCGTGACATGTCGCATTTTTGCGACCCTGCCAACAGAGAACCAGAAATGCAAGACAACTGGAAATGGACACGTGTCACGATTTTGTGACACGTGTCAAAGCACTGCAGGCCACGTATCAGATTAATAAGGCCGACATGCAAGTAAACTTTAGGGTTTTTTAAATCTGATTTAATAATTAAAGTTTTGATTTAATATTTTATTAAAGTATTAATCCATCTTTTGTCCCTTTTGCAGGAGGCCATCTGGCACTTACATGACAGCGGAGAAATGGCCATAAAGGTAAAGCTTAGTGCAAATTAATCAAAAACGGCCATATAGAAAGAAAAGATGCCGGAATTGTTGTTTCATCCAATTTTTACAGATCTGTCCGCAAAGAGATTTTACGGTGACTAAGCAGTTGCCCTTTTAATGGAATATGTCGAGAATTGGCCGGGAAGTGAAAATATCTACACTCAGTTACCGAAATTTCTCGATGGATGCATTTAATGAAGATTTATGGCAGAATTAATGGCTTGCAGAGATTTTCAACTCAAGGATGGCTCTGCGAGAGATGAAATGTCGGAGAAGTGGTGACTCATCCAGCTTACCCGAGGGAATTAATGAGGGCATTTATTCACAGTTATGGGTGAATGCAAGTGGCATTCGAATTCTATCTTCTCCATTTATGGCAAGTGACTGCACTGAGTTGCAGAATGGTTAAGTTTTATCCGGACTTTGTTTTAAATGGCTTTATATTGTAAAACCCGGGTCCTAGGGTTTAAGGTGATAAGATTTAGGGTTTGAGAGGAAGATATTTTTGAAAAGATCAGGGTCTGTCCTGAGTCTATAAATACTTCTTCTCAATGTAATCGCAGGAGGCGAAAACTTAGAAATAAAAGGCTATTGAAGCAATTTCTTGCAAATTTTGTTAAATATTTTATTTCTGGACTTGGAGTTGATGTGCTTTTGTTTTCTGTGATAGCATGGCCAGGAGCCTAATCTTTTGCAGATTGTGATAAGTTCATCTTCTTTTGTTATCCGTTTCATTAAAGTTTATTAGATATATGCTGTAAATCGGTGTTATCAAGATTAAATATGTCGTTAGGCTTCATTTGTTCTATTGTATACTAGGGAAAATTACAGATTTAAGGTTCAAGTTTGTTCTAATTGCTCTGTCCTCACTGTGCGAGCTAGGTTGTCGGTGAAAGATATCAATTTTAACCGACTTCCCTTCGGTTTATAATTTTCTGTTAGATCTGTTCCATCTCCGCCTTCTGCTCTTAGTAGAAAGTTGTCTTAGAAAACTGGACACTTTCTTCTTTGATTTGTTCTGTTGTGAAGTCGATAGTATAAATAAAATTGGTAGTTTTGTTTTACGCTTAAATTTGATAAACTTCTCTTCTCGCCTTACCCCGCCCTCTTTGTTTTACCGTGAAATGATCCATTTTTATTTTCTTTATTTGTCTTTTATTTAAATCTGTTGACCCATGAGAGCTAGATCAAAGAATCAATTTTAAATCTGATTGTCAACAAGTGACAACTTCTGAACATTACTGAGCAAGTTCATTGAGCCCGTTGTAAGGTACAGATAGTCCATATTGAAATCTATTCCAGAAGCGAAAAAGAGTGAATTGACATTCGACCCGACTCTATAACTCACACCTTGGATAACCAGCTAGATCCTAAAGTGAGTGGGATTTATCCCGTATAAGTGTTATCAGATTTTTGTGCTCATTCTTCACAGGGTGTGTATGAAAGTCGGACCAACAATACCTAAACCTGAAAGTAGGTGAAATTGAGAAAAGGGAGGTGGAGTTATTTTGTGATCATGCTCAGATTTTGGAGCATTTCTAAAAGGGTATTTCTAAAAGTCCTAAAGGATGAAGTCATTATGATTTACAAATTAAGGTGAAAATCCAATATGCTTCATATCTAGCTTCAAATACCCATGAGGTGCATAAATTTTTGTAAAGCTACAAAAAAATGGGGCAAGCAAAGGAAAACACACTAAAATTAGTCATCAAGTTTTAATAAACTCTACTGGGGCTATGGATGCCTGACTCGTAGTAGGGCACTATCTAGACATAACATGTTCAAAAGGAAAGGCTTTGCAAAATATCAATTAAACACAAGGGTAATTTAGATAAAATCTACCAAGGCTATAAACGCCTGACTGGCAGTAGGGCTATGTCTATAAAAGTGTTTTTTATGAGCAGTACTTCATAGCCTAATGCAAAATAGGTGATGGAATTCGAATGGTTTCAAGAATACAAAATGAATCACTTTTCACACACTGAGCCAAAGCATATGGATTAGTTGCGTTCATTCAAAGTTGTTTAACCCTCATCTTCTCGAGACATCACTAAATAATTATTATTTTGCTGATATTTTATGTTCTTATTTCATATTGGGTTCTTCATCCGAAATGCTCAAGAGCATTTCCTGGTAGAGTCACTATTTGTTGTGGCCATTTCACAACTAGCCCCAAACCTGGGGATCCACCTTTAATTTGTATGTTTTTGGATATTTTAGTATCATTGGAGTGCTAATAGGTTTTTCCACGTGAGTTCACTTTGTAGTTTTAGTGGTTGCATTGTAGGCTTGTGTGGTGCCAAGTATTTTATTTCTTTTATCCATTTTGTAAGGTTTTATGTTTTGGTTCATGATTGGATTTTGAGTTTTAAATTATGGTCTTAGTGTAGCTTTACTATTTCTTTTGAAATGGATTGATTCAATTTATAAAACATAAAATGAATATATATATATATATATATATATATATATATATATATTTATAAAAATTAAAAAAATAAAAAATAAATAAGAAAAACAAAAAATATATATATAGTAATATATATATATATATATATATATATATTATAATTAAAATAAACCCATAAAGGCTCCCTCGATAGTTGAAGTTTGTGTTCCTCTTTAAATTCATAGTTTTACGTTCTATATTATGAGTTTTAGGTTTTAAAAAATTTAGGTTTTAATTTTTGTAGGCTCTCACATGTGGCAAGTGAATAGTGGCTACATGATCAGTATGTGGATAGACCCACACGAGTTGCAAAATATTGACAATTAACAAAAACTCCAAGTGTGCACCTGATGACCTAACACATGGACTTGATGTGGAGAAATCTCAAGGTAGGTTTGGCAATGAGACTCAGGCATGAACTACCAAAGCAATGTGGATGATGAGCACTTAAATTGATGAAATTAAAGCACGACTATTGATGTGGCAAGGAAGATAGTTCCTGGATAGCATGTTTGTTAGAATCAACATGGTGTTAGTAATGCTATCCCAAGTTTAAGTGCATCAATTTCATTACATATAAGAATTCCAAAGATACTGTTGGGTACTATAATAGAGATGCGTATGGAAGACGTTACCTACACAAACTACGAGTGTGACAAAATACATATGTTATCGTCCAAGAGTTGTTAAGTTTATCTAGACATGGATAAAGCAACATTGCAGAAGAAGTTGTGATGTAGCAGGTATGAATGGGAGCATTCAATGGCCATTATAAAAGAACATCGAATATGGTGGTGATGGGCTAGCTATGGTGGTAGGTGATCATTGTAGCTAAATACACCTCGAGCGATGTGACATAGCAAACTAGACAGATTTTCCTACAATGAGTAGCATCGGTTTGGGAGATGCATGCATGGATGGAACACTAGAATATAAATACGTCAAACAAAACCTAGTGCAAAGGATATTAGCGATTGATGGCAAGGAATATTTAATTGATTCAAGCATTGAGAGATTAGTTAATGATGTATTAGATAGATGCTAAGACTAAATGGGGAAAATTCAATAGTTTCCAATCTCTACCAAACATATCCCCATAGAGTGTGAAAACATATTTGCATAGGCCTATACAATTTATAAAAGACCAAATATACCCATTGTAGATACGCATTCTGTGGTAATGATGGTGCAATGGTACCCAAATGTTACAGAGGGTCCAACTAAACAAGTTTAATTAATTTATTTTTGGTTGGCAGGAGCTTGTTATAAAAAATAACCACGTGTTGCACTGTACAAAAACATGAGAAAAGGAGACCATTCTCATCTAGGATGTTGCTATCAAACGCATGCACTAGGAGTTATCATCTTCAAAGAAGCCGTAGTGGATATCACTGGCGAAGTTTTCTCTAGCCACAAGACTCGTTGCTCATGAGCTCGTCTCCAAGTGAGGTGTTGAAATGGTTCATGATAGAGCAACTTAGTATAGTATTGAAGATCATCTTCATGTAACATGAAGGTATAGATATGATGGAAAAAATAACATTGAGTTATGTAGACAAGTTAAGAAATCATGTTTGTTGATGTCGTGTATCTAATCAACTAGTTGAAAGCATGGGATCAACCTCATGGGGGTGTGATTCAAGTGGATCAAGATTTTTCCTATACTAAGGATGTCTCAAAGATTATGTGGCTTGATGTCACTGACTTGGAGCACATAGGATGGATGTAGTGGATATTGATGTAAATGTAGATGTCAATGATGTCCTATTTCACAAGGCAAAGACGAATACAAAAGAAGAGGATTCTTCAAGTGTGTAAAGCATTGCTGGTCGACCCAAAGTCTATATAGGTTTATTTATGGTTCTATATGACTCAAAAATATCATTGCAATATTAATAAAAGTATGGTACTTATGTTACCCGTAAGGGATTTAATTGGAGTTTTGAAGGCTCAAGAAGGTAGAAATGGTTATTGGATGACAATATTGAAGAACACAATGTGTAGGCCAAACAATGTAGCTATGGCAAAGTGTACTGACTAGATATTTGAAACTAAGTTTGTCTCAAATGAGAATGTGCATGACAACTATGAAGATATAAACCAGGATGCAAGGATAAATTTATAGTGAGAGCTAAATAGTAAATGGTAGCCATAGCATGCTATTCAAGAGGATCTAGAGGAGGTGTGAATAGTCAATGGTGTAGGTCCAGGGTAGTCAAGATAAATATATCATTGCATGAGTAGATGCTATATTTAATGGAGGCTTCACTCCCTTATCCATGTCACTTAAATCGGTCATCGTGTATTCACACAATCATGCTCCCTGCAATGGTGCAACACAATATAACAAAATAGTTAATTTGATTAATCAATTAATGATGTTTTGAAGTGATGAAAGTTTAGAAAATAACCTTATTACCAAGGAATACATTGATAGTGCCACATCAGTCATATACATGTATTTCAAATAGAAAATGTAATGGGTACGAAGGAGTGTAGCTTGCTATCATGTGGACCAACATGGCATGCGAAAGAAGGTGAAGAGGAAGGGTTTCCCTTGAAAGAAAATGAAACATAGTTGATTTGACAAGATTAAAAACTAGTCGAAGCTTAAGCATAAGGGTTGGAAATTTTATGTAATTAGAGAGATTATCTTTCATTTTTGGAATGTAAATAATTTCATAAACTTGCACTTTATATTTAGAGTTGGAGGAGATATTTCTAAGTGTTCTAAGCTAACAGTTTTATATCTTTCTTCCATGCTTTTAGACTTATAGACAATGTTTTATGTAGTTTAATGGTAGCATTGTTGAATGTTTAGAAATATGGAACTTATGTTGTTTTCCTTAGAATATTGCACCTATTCATTTTGGACTATGCAAATGCAGCTTCAGATGAATTAGGTTACATCCAGAACTTCTTGCTATCTCTGATTTTGTAGAATAGGGCAGCATTACACTGATAATATTTTGTTTTTTGGACATTTTAAGCATTTACATTAGTTGCTTTTCTCATTTTGTTCCTTTTTATCCATTTTTTCTAAGAGTACCATCAAATAATCATAATCCTAGGGCTTTATTTCACCCATAATTTCAACCAGGGGATTTTTTAGTTAATAGTCATCCAAATAATTAGTTCTAAAAGGCATTAAGAAAGGTAATTCTTTGGGTATATGTTCACTTCAAGGATAAAAAATGAATTCATTTTGCACAAGTTTCAACATTCATTAATATTCAAGATAAAATTTGTGCTCAAATGGAGGGTCTACTAACCTACTATTTCACATTAATATTATAGATAAAATGAAGTGGATCTTCAAAAACATTTCCTAACTTTCACACCATAATCTGAAGATAAAAGGACTTACTGACTCTACTAACCTACTACTTTCACATTAAAGTGCAAATAAAAATGAAGTTGATTTTTACAGCACTTGCTAACATGCTAACAATAGGATCTTAATTTGAAGATAAAATAAACCTTCTAATAGTTAATACTAACCTGCAAAGCTCACATTAAGGCATAGATAAAATGAAGTGGATTATCCATTACACTTTCTAACTGTCACAGTTAATCTGAAGTAAAATGAATCCACTAACAGGGTTTTTAGGGATAAGTCACATTAACTCAAACATAAAATTAATTAAGAGTAGTTTCATTTATCATTTATTTTTGCACATAAGGGAATCAAGTTATTCTAGTTGGTAAAACTTCATAAAAGCACACACATTACAGGCCCCTTTTTAAGAGTTTATTTGCGATCACTGAGGTATGTTAGCATGAAGTTTATATATATTTACACATTTATTCATATTTTCAAGCACATATTTTTTTATGCTAAAAGGAACCTTGGAGAAATATTACATTTCTTTGCAAGAGAGGGTTTTTATTTTAATACCCTAATTGTGATGGTAATTTTGCAATTGGGCAAAATTTCCACTCAACACTAATGTACCCCCATGGTATCTTCATGGTAAAATTGTAAATATGTAATATTAGGGTTGAGTATTTAGTTTAGGTATGTGATTTATATTTTTTCTTTTATGTAAGTGTCAATATGTAGAAAATGCACAAGTGTCATGTAAGTTAGAGTGCAAGTGTAGATTGAGAGAATGTGCAAAAGTGTCTTATTTGTAAGAATGTAGATATGTAATGTGAGGGTGTGCACAAGTGTCTTAGATTGGGAGTGCATGTAGAAGTGTCATAGAGTCAAGTGTGCTTGCAAGAAGAAAGTGAAAAGTCTAGTATGCAAGTGGCAAGATGATAAGCCAAAGCTCATGGGATGTCATATGGAGAGCAATAGTCAAGTACTTAGATAGTCATATTACTATGGATATATTATGGATACAATACTCCATAAGAATGTAATCCAAATATCAAATTATAGAGTTGTAAGAGGAAGGAAAGGAATAAAGCTTGTATACAGATTTTGAGCAATTAATATTATAATTTTTCTTCATGCATAGTTCATGAATGACTTAGGCCATTTATATTCATATTTTATTATAGAACTGAATGTTATTTATATTAATATATAGTCCTCGCTATACATATTAATTTGCTCATATATTATTCTATTCATTATATTATTATTTTGACCTTTAATATTATGGCTATTTTATATTGGAACCTATGAATTTCTATAGTAGTAAGGCTTAAAAAGCCAACAATGATATCATAGCTACCACATAAATATCTTCATTTTTATAGATTTATTTTATTAGCCACCATCTTCAATATTTAACTTTGTCCATTTTTATTCAAGTTAATTCATAGCTTATCCACTTTGAAGGTAATGTAAACTTGGACTATATTTTTAAAGGTATAATTGAGTAGTTTTTGAGGGGACAAGGATTAGTCACCCTGATTTGGATGCTAGGGTCTTGAAACTTGGCTTAAGGAATACCAATGAAGAATAGAACTCAGCTATATTCATAGGAAGAACCAACTTAGAAGAAATTTGGTCATTCAAGTAGATAAGTCAAAATATGTTTGAAGAAAAGGAATTGGAATCATTTTCAATGGATGTTAACATGCATAGTGAAGTTTGTGTCAATTAATTCTAGGTAGAGTTACTAAGCGTTACATTATTTTTTAGGTGATTAGGAGGGAAGTGAAATTTTGAATTGGCTTATTTGAAAAGTCAAAGTGGAGTAATAAGGTTTAGCTATATTAATTAAAAATATTTAATCTTTATTTTCTAAGATATGGAGAAATAAGGTTTGCAACTTAGGTTTAATATTATTTTTTGAGGATTAAAGATTAGAAGAGTTAAAATATTGATTGGAGTTAAAAGGATTTAGTGATTAGAAATTATTTAAATTTTTTGAATACAAAAAAAAAAAATAGTTATTTAAGGATTCTAAAGACTTTAAATTTTTTAAAGTTTGTTGAATTTTTTTGAAAATTATGAAATTTCAAATTTAGCAAATTTAATATATTTAGGAGTTAAAATATTTTCTACATCAAAGGTTCGAAATTTAAATTTACAAATTTTAGTTATTTCTTAACTAGGAAGATATGAGGATCACTACTTCAAGGGAATTAAATTATCAAATTGAATCACTAATTATCATGGAAGAAATTATTAGAAATGCATTCAATGAGGATAGTGAAGAAATATTGAACAAGTTAAAGATTTATTTTCAAAACTTGATAGATGATATTGATAAAAAGAAGAAGATAACAAGATAACTTAGCAATAAACTTGAGAGCTCAAAATTATATATTTTTTCTACTAAATCTCAATTTGGTATTTTATCAAAAATAAATTCTATCACAAAATCTATAACTAACTAGATTGTCATAGATTGCAATCACATGCAAATTATTATAAGAAAAAATAAAGGAAGAATGGTTGTAGTTGTGCATAAATGGTTATGTTTTTTCTTAATAAAATAGAAGAATTTTAAGTATTAGAAAGGAAGCATAAGTCAAAGAAAGGACATTGCATTCAATTAAAGTGCAATTATTGCAATAGAATTGGACATGAAAAAGTTGAATGCTGGAATATTTATCCATGCATATTTTGTGGAAGAAAATATCATTATCTAGAATTTTGTTGGTAAAAAATAAAATATTAAGGAATATTTTAAAGGATGATATTATTTAGATTAGATAATTTTCTTCAAAACTTATTTCTGAAGCAACTTCTAACAATAGAGAAAAGTGTTCTATTTCTAAAATGCAAGACAAAATTGAAGGTAAAACATTTAATGATAAAATGTTTGAAAAACAAGAAAAAAGGAAGTGGATCAAAGATGATCCAAAATTATCTTATAGATTAATTAGGAATGAACCATATATAACAGAGGTCAAAGAATAAGTTCAAGCAGTTCATGGTCTAGATCATGAAGATATAAAGACTAAGAATCTTAAGAATCAAGATGAAGGATTGCTTGGAGCAAAAATCAAGCAAGAATATGAAGGTGAATATAGTGAACAATGCAAGATAATTTGAATATTGAATATTGAAGATGAAGACCAAGATAAAATATTAAATTTTTCAAAAATAAAATAATGTAATACAAGGGGTGTTGAGGAATATTACATTATTTAGTACATGCTAATGTACCCCATAGTACCTTCATGGTACAATTGTAAATAGGTAATAGATTAGGATTGAGTATTTAGTTTAGGTGTGTGATTTATATTTTTCTTTTTATGTGTCAATGTGTAGTAAATGCACAAGTATCATGTAAGAGTGCAATGTGCAATAAATGCACAAGTGTCATGTAAGTTAGAGTGCAAGTGTAGATTAAGAGAATGTGCACAAGTGTCTTCTATGTAAGAATTTAAATATGTAATGTGAGGATGTGAACACTTATCTTATATTAGGAGTGCATGTATAAGTGTAAGATTCATGTAGATATGTCATAGAGTCAAGTGTGCATGCAAGAATAAAGTGAAGAGTCTAGTATGCAAGTGGAAAGATGATAAGCCAAAGGTCATGGGACTTGTCATATGGAGAGCAATAGTCAAGTACTTGAAGAGTCACATTACTATGGCTATATTATGGAGACAATACTCCATAAGAATGTAATTTGAATATCATATTATAGAGTTGTAAGAGGAAGGAAAGGAATAAATCTTGTATACAAATTTTGAGCAATTAATATTGTAAGTTTTTTCATGCATAGTTCATGAATGACTTAGGCCATTTACATTCATATTTGATTATATAAGTGAATTTTATTTTTAGTATTATATAGGCCTTGATATACATATTAATTTTCTCATATATTATTCTACTCATTATATTGTTATTTTGACCTTTAATATTATGGCTATTTTATATTGGGACCTATGAATTTTTATGGTAGTAAGGCTTTAAAAGCCAACATAGTTGTAGATATGGAAAATTAACCCATCCAAATGAGTCATGTTTCTCATAGATCCCTTATATACCACTTAAAATTGCTAAGTGCAAAATTTGAGCTCCCTTATCCCTTTAGTTTTGTTTTTTTCCTAGCCTCACTGAATTTGCAGTTACCGAAGGTAGGGTGCGAATTCAATTTTTTTAGGTTTTTACTCTTAAAACCCCTAGTCCTGTATTAGCTTCTTATGATGTTGGCTATTAACCAAGTTTTTTTTTTACTACCTTAGAACCCCTCCAAACCTCCTATAAATATAAGGGTTGAAATTCTCTTTTCCATAAGAATCATCATGAATCCATCCATGATTAATGCTTTTGGAATGCTCTATTGTTGCTCTACTTCTTGTGTTTCTTGTCTTAGTTGTTTTGGGTGAGAAAGTGGAGGAGCATTTATGAAAAATAATGTGCAAGAATTGTCTTCTAGAAGAGGAAAGGCCCACCATTTTGGTCATTGCCTTTACTCTTTTCCCTTGTTCTCTTACTTCCACCATAGTTAATCAAGTTTTTCTTGCATTATTAGTTTCTTTGGATCATAGTTTTTGTATTCATAGAATAAAGTTTAATATTTTATTGTGAATTCATGCTCCATCCATATGGGGTACAAATTCAGTGAAACCCTTGGTTTCATTGCATTTTCTTTGCTTCTAAATGTATGGTTACCCATTACTGGGCATGAATTGGGTTGCAAGTATTTCGAAATAATTTTTGGCTCCCAAAACCCTCATTTTGACACATGCATGTTATTTTTTTTGCTACACCTCTTATGTCTACATTTTTTCGATTGCATTCTATTTGGTTATTTCCAAAGGTCAAAAATTGCTTTTCATTTTGAACAAACAACTAAAAGGACCAAGGAGGATTGATTGTTGTGCCTTCAAGCTCAATATCACAATAGCCTAAGTAGGCTCTCAAACATTGACCATATTTTTTCTAATATTTTTCATTATTTTTTAGGTCTACTCAAATTTGCAATTAGGGATTCTATAGTGTGAATTTGGCTAGGATAAACTTCTAGATCAAGTAAGTTTTATGATAGCTCTTAGGTTGTTTAATGTGTGTTGGTGTCTCCTTTCTATTTTTTATACCCAAAATAATAAAATAAAATTTACACACAATTAATAAATTAGTCAAAGAAATTAAATTTTGGTTTAGACCATAACAAAAAGAAAGTGTTTTATTTCTAGGCATCGAATAAGAAGAGCATATAGCTTGCATAGGCTAGTCTTGTTTGTTTCTTGAAATTTTAGAGATAGTATTCATTGAAATAAAGAATCATTTTAGGAATAGCATTTTGTTCACATGCATCGTTGTTTACCCTACATTGTTCTTTAGTTCTTTATATTTTAGATCTTATTCAAAGATAAAACTTAGGTGTTTTCTTAATAAACACATCAAACCTTCCATCCTAGACTTGGAGTGAGCTCTAAAACCACTTTTTGTGAACCCTTATATTACCCAAGCCCAAAGTGTAGAGAAACAATAAGCCTTACAATTACATCGACTCCCAACAAATCCATTGAAATCATCTACATGGACTATTTTCCCCCTCTACATATTTAGTGAACTTGATTTGAAACACATCCTTAGTGGTCATTTAGGAAGAATATTTCCTTTTTCTCCTTTTTTTTTGGTTTTAAACTATAATAAATACCATTTAAGTTGTTTATGTATATTAGATAAACTAAAAACACTTAATAAAATTTTGTGTGTCTTTCTCTTATCCTATGGCTCCAATCCTTAGGAGTAAGTGAAATCTTTTGGAGTCTAAATAAAATCCTCTATGGGATGAGGATGATTAGGTTGATAGGGAGAACTTGAATATAGAAGAATAGGACATAGAGACTAGTGATTATTACGATCCTATTGAAGGAGCTCATGGTCAAGTCACCTTCAAATCATACAATCACATATTTAATTTCTTTAGGCAAAATAGGTAAATGAAGCCTTGGATAGAGATACCCACTTGATGAATTTGGAATGTCTCATAATAAAACTAATTATCCTCAAAATATACGCATCAATCATTTGTTTCAATCTTCTTATAATGTTCATCCATTTCATAAACCCACATATGCTACTACAACAACCACTAACATTAGAGGAATTTTGCAACCTCCTCCAACTAGTAGTGCATCACAAAATAATTTTAAATTTCCTTCTTATTCCAATGCAAATAATCCTCCACTTAAAATTCCTTCTTCTATTCCATCAAATACAAATTTCATCCCACAATAATATGCTACACAAAACATCCCATTCCATAACCCATACCATAATAGTGTTAATATTTCTAATGTTAACTAAGTTCTCTTTGAATAGCCCACCTATAATAGTTATAATCCACCATTAGAGAACCTTGGGGTAAAAAATTTAATGGCACCCCATGTTGCATTGCACAACAATAATCTAGATATTCAAATTTTAACAAGTATAGTGAAGCAATTGGCATTAAGAATGGATACACTTCAAGCTCCAAGTTTTACTTACTATTTTAAAGAAATGTGAAATCAACCTTTAGATCTTACCCTAAATATTTCCTCCATACCATTTTTACCCATGTATAAGGAAAAAATGACCCTATAGAACATTTAAGGATGTTTAGAACAACATGTCATGATATCATATATGATGATATGTTGTTACTAAAAATGTTTCCTAAGATCCTTGGAGGTATGGCTTTATAATCGTATTATCAACTACCCCACCATTATTTAATAAATTTTGAAGAAGAAATAAATTTATTTGTCTAAAAAATTGGAGTTTATATGGAGAAAGGAGTAACCCTCCAAGATTTATACCTCTTAAAATAAGGTAAAGACAAAAGTTTCTTATATTTCTAGTCTCGATGGATTATTTTAGTCGAATGGTTAAGATACACCCTACCTCGAGATATGCTAGAGATATTTATTGGAAAATTTCAATATCAGATCTCATATGAATTGGAAACTTCAAATATTACCTCTTTCAAATAGGTAATAGATTTGGCAAAAAGAGTCGAGAAGGATCTTATTCAAAGAGATAAACTTAAATTAATAAAATAAGAAGAAAGACCAATAAAAAGTCCATAATGCATAGTAGACCAACCAAGAATGTTAATATAGGTATTACCTTGTAGAATTTGGTTCTTAGCAAACCCCAATGATCCCCACCAAGAAAAAACACTAGACTCACCTTTTCATTGGTTCTTAAGAAACTTTTGAAAGCAAGTATGATCGAACTGCCTCTCATAAGACAACCTGGCACCATGATAGTTTGGTATAAATCCAACCAACATTGTATCATAGGGTGGATGAGCACATGATAATTCAATGCAAGAGGTTAAAACATGTGGTTTAGGACCTAATAGATGAGGGTCACACTGTTGTGGATGACTCTCAACCCACTCCTAACCACAAAACTCCAACTAATAAACCTCCAAATCAATAAACACCTACAACTAATCAAGATATGAGGATCTTTCAAAATCTCCTACCCAATCATGTGCAATATACAACAAACCAAGTGTCTTACAATAATGTGCCACCCCCCTACAAAAACATGGTCGATATGATAGTAGCTACCACAAGACAAGTTCAAAGTCAACAATCTCAATAATAGACAAGTTCAATGCCTAACCAACCTTCTAGACCACCCTTAGTTCTTAAGAGTACCCAAAAAAGGAGCATAAGTTTAGAAAAATCAACCTTAGTGTTTAAACCACAATCAAAAGTCTCCTTCAACCTCCAACAATAGTTAAGTAACACACCTACCAAGATATCCCTCTTAGAAATTTTACATGCTTCCCATATTCATAGGTAATCCTTGTTGAAGCTTCTAAGTCAACAAATTGTCCCATAAGACCTTCCCCTTAGTAACCTAGCTAATGTTGTAGGTGTAGACACTTACAATGCATAATTTATGAGAAGACTCCCATAATGCCTTCTTTCTAACTCACACAATCTATCTTGGGCAGCATTAGGGTTAATAATTTTTTCTAAGCAGTAGGCAACATTCCCCATGGGAATCCTAATCATATTGACCTAAGATGATATCAAAATTGAGATCATATTGATCCAATATGATTGTGCAAGACAAAAAATAAAAAAATAATTAGCAGTAAAATTGCCTATCAGCACGATGTATGAAATTGTGTTGGTACCAAACACCTTGCAAGTAGTAGTTACACTTGTTACATGCAAGCATTCGATGGTAGCCAATCAGGCTACCCCTGAGTGGAACTTACCATTCCATGCATTTTTACATTGAGATCCTATAAAATGGTGCCCTCCCTCCCTATTTTAATATACCAAGTTTTCAAATTCGAAGCCATGAAGTGCTGCCAAAAATTACCAAGTTCTCCCACTGTTCAACTCGATGCTACAAGATTATTATTCTAGATTTAAAGTTGCCTTTCACTCCCTTGCATGATCACCCATGTGGCATCGATGATTTTTGGTATCCTTTCACCCATTTGCATGTTCACAAAGATCTACCTAAAACAACATCCTATGCAACCCAATATGCTATTCATATTTGGTTATATCAAGGTGCAAGCCCACGAAAATGACCATCTCATCTTGAGATGGTCTGTAGATAGAAACCATATCATCTTGAGATGGTCATAGTTAGGTGATTACTTTCCATTATTTTACTATATTTTAGCTTAGATATATGTATTTTTATCATTCTGCATTAGATTAAATCTCAAATATCATACACACATATCTATTCTTTGTTCATATTTTACATTATCATATTGAATATAGTTCCAAATTTAGTGGGCCCATCATATGATACTGATATATTTTTTGTGTCTTTGAATATAGGTGATAGTACTCAAGGATAGTGAAAGATAGAGGATATGAACCTTGCATGAAATTTCTAGAAAACCCACTCCTCGACAAATTATGTTGGCACGGAGATATTTATATTACACCAAGAATATTTCTTATAAAAAAGGGAATAACACCCCTATTGTATTCATTGTATCGTTGTTTAAAAGTTCCTCGAGGGGATATTATTGTAACACTTTGAAATAATGATATAAATAAATATAAATATTCATTTCATTTTTTCAATAATTGTGTTTCATTGTTATTTAGTTATTCGGTGCAAATTTCCATCCTTCAAATGGTGATCATAGTGGGACCTAGTCCCTACTTTGCTAATGCAGGTTAAATATGAATAACTATTGATTGTTTCTATGATTTGCAGGTTCTCAATCTTAACCATCTTGACCCAATACGATATCTATTTGGAAGTCATCTTAGCTTGAGATGGTCCCTGACCTGAGTTAAAATAGCTACATATATGCATTTCAACATCATATGTAGGGAGGTCCAAGGTGTAGACCAATTGGTTCATCCAAACCCTATAAGGGGGCGGAGGTCCAAGGTTCAAATCTCGGGCCTCGTCGGACTAAACGCTTGTCCTTTTCCTGGTGCTTTCAGCGGCATAAAAGGTTTAAAATGATTGTGGCATGGTGGTTATAGGGGCGGACTACGCGAAGATCTGTGTGGTGGCTTCCGGGTGGACAACACAAAATACTATGGCGGCCATAAAAGTCGGATAGCCTTCCCGGATTCGTGGTGGCTACCGATTCCACCATGTAAATACAAAAAAAAAAAACATCATACGTAGGCCTTAATCGTTAGTACCTACATCATTGTGTTTTTCTTATTTTGAAAAGAAAGATAAAAATAAAAAATATAGATAAATATGTAGCATAGCTTCATTTTTATTAGTTTTAAGTATATAAAACTATGACTGTATCATGTCAAGATGATATCTATTTGTGATCATCTTAGGTCGAGATGGTCTCTATTTGTGACTGTCTTAGGTCAAGATAATATCTATCTGTGATCATATCAAGTCAAGACAATCCCCTGTATATAACCATCCCAATAAGATATGATCTATGTATTCTCTATTTTTTTGCTTACATTATTGCCTATTAAATGGTAGAACCTCATTTAGGGAATACTAAATTTTCAAATTACATTTCTTTGCATTAGTAAAATTCATCATGTGTTGTTTTCTTTTACTTTTGCAAATAATAAAAATAACCCACACACACTCATGGGGCACTTTAACATTGGTCAGTTGGATTTCATCACCAATGGCCAATAGTAATCACACAACATGGGTCTTCATTTCCCATCTTGGATTGGCCCCTTACACACCATAGTAGCCCTTGTGAGTGGCTTTCCATATTTCATCACCAAAAACCCCCCTTCTTTTGTGTGCATCTTGAAGTAGGTTAGGTTTAAATAAACTTTAACTATAGGGTTTAATAATAAGTGGAACATAGATATTATTTATATCCAAGCATACCCAAGGATGAAGTAAAATACCAACTGGGCAAGTAGTAGGATTTATACAGTGCGGCCCCTTATTTTGAGGGGGTAGATTGCTTCCCTAAGGATACTTATTACCCATAAACCATATTATGAAGCCATCTAGACCATTTGTGTCACATTCCTCGATAGAGGTTGTGCACAAATTAACTTTTAATAATGTTCATACCATCTACCCTAGTCATTTTAGGGATAGGATTCTAAAAACACACCAAATATATATATATATATATGAAAATAAATTAAAAAATTAAGAAAAGAAACAAAAAAAAGAACACATTGATTATTTTCTTTGTTTGCTTTGTTTGGATAGCTTAGAATGAACGGGTACACAATTTGCTTGGCTGATGGTAGTGACACGCAGTCAATCTCAATCATCAGAAAACACTATTGAACCAACACTAGAAATCATGGAAAACTTTTAAATTTATCCAGAGGACCTTATCATACCTGATTGGTAACATGACCCCCAGGATTTGAACATCATTAATCATCCCACTGACCCTGACATGTTAGATGTCATTGCTTAGAATCCACCTATAGATCCTGATTACAATCATGATATGGATTATCTAGACTAGGCTGCCTTGCATGCTTTCTATGGGGACAACTACCTTCAATCTGAAGCACCTAGGAAGTCATTATCATGTATACGCATCCTAGCTCGATCTATAACTCCCTTAGATTAGGATAAAGAGTGCATTCCATAACAAGACAAAGACTCTCAAGCGGCCACAATTGAGCACCCATGTATGAACTGCAAGTATTATCATGTGGATATGTACACCTCTAAATTTCATAATAGGCATACCATGTTAGTTTGTGCAGTGATGGAGGGTGATCCTAATTATCCCCCCATGTCTTATGATCAATAGCCTAGTTAGGTACATTGTGTTTTGATGCCCCCTAATTACATGAAACCTATCGTATGCCACCAATATCAAGTTAATGTTACCTCTCGTGACCCTAGAAAAGAATTTGTTAATATTTTCAAGGTCAAATCACAAATCATACATGTTCATATTACCAACACACATGTGAATCACGCTCATACAGTTGATCAGGTGAATCAATCTCATTAGGCACCTAGGCCAAACCCTGGTCACCAACAATAATTGCAATAGATAATGCATCAAGGTAACCTATCCAACATCAACCACCTCACCCAACACAATACTATAACCTACCACCTTGATCTAATCCAAACCTTCCACCTCACTCGTGCCCAAATCCAGTTTTCACCCAACATCATAGATCACCACCCATCCATCATCAAGAACCTCATTCACCCCAACAATACCAATATAAATAGAAAGTTTAAACCTATGAAGAACTGCAATAAAAATATTAGGAACAAGTCAACATATATCTTGAATCAAATTATGGTGAAGTGCCTATTGATAACACTTATCAACTACCACCTCAACACCAGAACTCGCCACCTCCTCCTCATCAAGGATAAAGGTGTATGAATTACATCATATTGTAGAAATCCTACAAATTTCTAATTGATCAAATAAACTCATTATAAAAACAAGCCTTGGGTGTGGGTTACCAAAAACCCACATTAAGGCAACTTAGCAATTAGCCCCTTCATCCATCAGTTCCATCACCTCCATACCCACCTCACTTCGAGATGCCTAAATTGGAAAAGTTCAAAGGTGATGAAGATGCACAAGAGCATGTGACTAGCTTCATGAATATTTACTTTCATATTCAATACAATGATCCCTTAATGCTAATAATATTTCTCATAACACTTACTAAGTGAAAGTTCTTGAGGTGGAGAGATAAAAAACAGCAATAAAGTAATTCTGATCTAAGATAAAAAGAACATTAATGGAGCATGGATATCACCCAAAAATGGTCCAAGAGTGTTTAGTGATTAAGCTAAACCAAATATGAATACCAAATGATGAAATATCCTCAACCAAAAGCTCCAATTTCAGCAAACTATGTTGCAGGTCCAAACCAGAAATTTTGATCTAGAATTAAAAAAGTACACAAATGTAAACTTTAAAAAATATCCACATAAAAGCTCCACAATTGTGTACACTAAAATATTTCTGTTCTTCTCTACTTTCAAAAATATTACAATTACAAAATATATAATGATCAATCAGCCTTGATCATGCAAAAAACCTAAAAAATCTAAAAACTACCTTTTTATAAAAAACAACTTTTATTATGCCACTTTGCATGTAATATTTTATATTTTTAAATTAACTAAAAATATTAATTTGCATGAATAAAGAAATCAATTTAATATATTTTTTCATGTGCTTTATTTTACAACTCACATATTAATTTAATAATTATGGGTGACTTTTGACATCACCCTCAACAATCCCCCCTTTGATGTCAAAGGAAGAAATATCCAACATTTATTTGAGTCTCCCATGAGTCACCTTCAATAGCCCCTTTGTGAGTATATCAGAAACTTGATCCTAACTCTTAACATACTCAATGACGAAAAAAAAATTATGTACCAAGTCTCTAACAAAATAGTGTTTCTATTCTATGTGTTTGGTCCTTGAATGGAAAACTGGATTTTTGGACAATTGTATTGCCCCACTGTTATCGCAAAATATTTTGGTAGGCTCATGTTTAGTCTCACCAAAATCCTTCAATATTATCCTCAGCCAAATCACTTGAGTACAATCTTAATTAAGGGCTACATATTCAGCTTTAGTGGAAGATAAAGCCACTGTACTTTGCTTCTAAAATGACCAAGAAATCAACCCTCTTTCCAAGGTGAAACAATGCCCTGTAGTAGATTTTTGATCATCAATAGAACCTCCCCAATCTGAATCAACATACCCAACCAACCTTTAAGATCTTACTGATCTATAGCATATGCCATGATCAAATTTTCCCTTCACATATCTAAATATTTGTTTCACCGCTTGCATATGCCTTTGAGTTGGTAAGCTCATAAATCGAGAAACTAGTGAAACTGCATAGGTAATATCAGGTCTTGTGAATGTAAGGTACATCAATCCACCCACCATAACTCTGAAAGTCTTCTCATCAACAAGAGGAATCCCATACTCTTTCATAAGCTTTCCCACTAGCAATAGGAGTATCAACCACCTTGCAGTCTAGAAATGAAAATTTCTTCAACATGTCTTGGGTATACTTGGCTTGGCATATGAAGATCTCTTCTTCCCTTTGTTGTACTTTCATGCCAAGAAAGTATTTCATTTTTCAAAAATCATACATATCAAAATAACTCTTCATGCTCTCCTTGAAGTCTTGTATCATAGCTTTGGAATTTCCCATAAAAATGAGATCATCAACATAAAGATAAACATACAACACGTTAGTGTCAACAATTTATATGTAAAGAGTTGTCTTATTTTTGCTCATTTCAAAGCCATTTTTAGAGAACCATCCATATATCTTTGAGTACCAAGCTCTAGGAGCTTGTTTCATCCCATAAAGTATCTTTTTCAACTTGTATGTCCAATGCTCTTTACCCTTTATTTCATAACCTTGTGGCTGCTCCACATATACCTCTTCTTCAATATCACCATTTAAGAATGCACTCTTGACATCCATTTGGTTAAATTCCCATACTTTCTGAGTATAAACTAAAAGCATCAATCTAATAGTATCATGGTGAGCCACAGGAGCAAAAGTCTCCTCATAATATACTCCATATGTTTGTGCATACCCTTTTGCTACTAGTCTATCTTTGTGTTTATCTATTGTTCCATCACTATGGAACTTGGTCTTGTAGACCCATTTTGTACCAATGACATCCATGTCACTAGTATTTTGAATGAGATTCCATGTCTCATTTCTCTCAACGGCCTCAATCTCAACATTCATGGCCTCAACCCATTCTTTCCTTTGACTAGCCTCTACATAGTTCCTTTGTTCACTAGAAATGCAAGATAAGACATAGTAAGTCATTTCATATTTAATATCTTCAATATTATTATCCGATTGAGCTTGAAGTATTTTTTTCTCCTTTTATAGTTTTGATATAACATCTTACTTACTGTATGTGAAAGCAACAACCTTTTATTTTTGACTTGGGTTGAAGTTGATGGCAAACTAGTCTCTTGGGAAGAACTAGTATTGGTGCCATTAACACTAGGAACTAGTGGAGTATCTTGATTGACATATATTTCTCCATAAAAATGCTGACCCACTTCACTAATAACATCTGCATTATTCTATTTATGATTAGCAAACACATCATTCTCAAAAAGTTTATAGTCCCTGGAAAAAATATTTTTCTTACTAACAGGATTGAAAAACTTGTGAGCTTTACTACCATCACTATAACCTGTAAAAATGTGAGGCTCACTCTTGGGGTCTAATTTTTTCCTTTTAGCATCATCAAGGTCTTATTACCATATCATGCTTCATAGGGTGTCTTTTTTTTCACCACCATTGTGGGACTTCTATTCGGGATGTAGGTTGTTGTTTGCACTACTTCAGCCCAAAACTTCCTCTCCAACTACTTGTTCTCCAACATGGTTCTTACTGACTCCATTATTGTTCTATTATTTCTATATACAACATCATTTTTTTGTGGTGTTTATGGAGCAGTAAAATTCTTTTTTATTCCATGCGAAGAGCAAAAATCTAGAAATTCTTGTGAATAAAATTTCCCACCTCTGTCAGTTCTTAACAACTTGATAGAACAACCTAATTCCTTTTCATTCAATGCCTTGAATATATTTAAGGCTGATAATGCCCCATATTTTATCTTCAAAAAGAAAACCCACATTATTATGGTAGCATCATCAATAAAAGAAATAAAATATAAATTTTTGCCTCTGCTAGGATAACACATAGGCCCACATAAATCTGAATGTACCAATTCTAACTTCTTGGTAGCTCTCTATTTGCTGGTTGGAAATATTTCTCTATGATGTTTTCCAAGTATACATACCTTGCATTATTTCTTAAATTTGGATTCAATCCTTGTAATACCATCAACCATATTATTATTAAAAATAACATGCAAACTTATGAAATTTAAATGACCATATCAAGAGTGCCACAACATGCTTGATTTCTCAATGGTAGAAAAGCAAGAATTTTGATTTAACATATTTATTCCCAATGGAAATATTATATTTTTTACATAATAGATAGACTTTCCAATCAATTTGTTACATTGATTTTTGTCATATATCAAGCATTCTCCATTGTCAAAAATTAGCTTGAATCCTTTCTCTACTATTTATCCAACACTCATGAGATTGTGCTTCATGTTTGGAGCTAAATAGATGTTGCTGATATCACCCTTCCCATGTTTTGTGGTGATAAGCATACTCCCTTTCCCTTTGACATGAATCACCTTCCCATATCCTAAGTGAACTTGGCTCTTGAATGAACCATATAGCTTGTAAAAACAATCCATAAAACATAACATATGGTTAGAACATCCTGAATCAAAAAACCACATATTCCTTTTATCATCCAAACTTGAATTACATGAAAGAGAATAATTAATTTGATCATCATTATTCTTAGTTTGGTAAGCCTTTTTCTCACCCCCATCTTGGTTTGCTTGATTTTTTGCTGCTATATTCCTGGAATCTTTTATCATGTGATCTAGTTTCTTACAATAATGACAAGTGATGATCTTCTTACCCTTCCACTTTGAATTTGATTGGTTCTTACCTTTCTTATCTGAAATTTGAAAAAAAATTGCATTTGGCTTTATGGGTTTTTTATTTGGTTTTGAAACCCATACTTTAGACTCTAGTGCATGACTTAATTCATTTGGATAAATTTTCATTTTATCCTCATGGGACAATAAAGAACCCACTAATTATTCAACCTTTATTTGGTCCATATATTTACACTCCTCAAGTGTAATGACAATATGCAACCACTTTGGAGTTAGGGATCTCAAAATATTTCTTACTACTACTTTATCTTCCATGACTTCACCATACACTCTCATTCTATGCACTATATCATTTACTCTAATACAATAGTCTCCAACATTCTCATCATCATGCATTTTCATATTTTCAAAATTGATTCCTAATGTTGAGAGCTTTGATGCTCTTACCTTTTCTGAGCCTTGATATGATATATTAAAGGTTTTCCTTGCCTCATGTGCATTCTTACAACCATCTATCCTTGGGTAGATTCTTGGATCTATCGCACTCTACAAGTAGAATAAATCTTGAGCATCATTCTTTTCTTCTTATTCTAATGTGTTATTTTGATCTTTAGGAAGAGCTTTCCAATGCTTAGGATGAGTATATGGCTGAACTATACTTTTCCAAACTCCCTTTCATACAAATATCCTCCTCATTTGATCTCTTTAGTACTCAAAGTTATCTCCTTTTAATGCAGATATATTTAAGGATGTACTAGTTGTTGCCATGATAGCAAATGACCAACCACAACTATTTTTGATCCAAAATCTTGTAAATGATGTTGGGAATAAAAAATATTCACCCTCTCTTGCTTTAGCTATACCTACAAATTCTAAAATCACATACACAACTTTTCTCTAATACCAAATGAAAGTTCTTGATATGGAGAGATAAAAACAACAATAAAGTAATTTTGATCTAAGATAAAAAGAACATTAATGTAACATGGATATTACCCAAAAATAGTCCAGGAGTGTTTAATGATTAAGCTAAACTAGAACTCAATTCCAAATGATGAAATATCCTCAGCCAAAAGCTCCAATTTCAACAAACTATGTTGCTGGTCCAAACCATAAATTTTGATCTAGAATTTAAAAAGCACACAAATGTAAACTTTAAAAAAACTCCACAATTGTGCACATTGAAATATTCATGTTCTTCTCTACTTTCAAAAATCATCCATTTACAAAATAAATAATGATCAATTAGCCTTGATCATGCAAAAAAGCTAAAAAGCTAAAAACTAGCTTTTTATAAAAAACAACTTTTATTATGCCACTTTGCATGCTATTTTTTATTTATTTTTAAATTAACTAAAAATATTAATTTGCATGAATAAAGCACTCAATTTAATATATTTTTCATGTGATTTGTTTTACAACTCACATATTACTTTAATAATTATGGGTGACTTTTGACATCACCCTCAACACTAAGGGTGCTTTGGAGTGGTATAATCATTTACCATGCCATAGCATTTACACCTTTGAACAATTAGTCGATGCATTTTTGGAATGCTTTGCCTTTAGCCTTAATAAAAATACTAACCTGACTGAATTGTATAATACTCACCAATTTGAAGATGCACCAATTATGGATTATGGAAACATGTGGAGAGCAGTCAACAAAATTTTCCTTCACCTTACCCATCATGGAACTAACTCCCACGTTCACTAGAAGTTTCTCAAAATGGATATCACTCTTGTTGCAACTTCAACAATATTACACTTTCAAGGAAGCCTTAGCCTGTAACATCCCTCATTATTTGATTATATTTATCTTGAAATAATGTGATATTGCTACAAGTATTTGTGATCACAAATGTAGTTTTACAACTGTAGCGGACATGCCATAAGAGGAGAACACCCACCCCCTATTAGATATAGTGGTCTGAGCATCAGGTAAGGTGGGATATGATGTCGTGCCTATGGCACCATGGCTCGTGGGTACATGGAAGCCCACTAAAAATATTATATAGGACATGTTGCTTGTACTTGCATGATGCCTGCTTGCATAATATGCATTTTGCCTACTGATTGTATATATAAATATATATAAACATAAAATATGTATGCCTTGTTTTTAAACAAAATATTAATAGTTAAAAAATAAAACATATAATAAATTATTAAATTTTCTTTAAAAATAATAAAAATTTCATGTATTTAGTTTAAATGGAAATTAAAAAAAATATATAAAAATATAAATATAATAGTAATATTAAAATTACAAAAAAAATGTGTTAATAACAAATAAATCTTTGTTAATGTAGAAGGAAGTCTCCACTCGATGGAATTTATGCCTTTCCATCTAGAAGACCGTAAACACGACATTTTTTTTATAATAAACTTATGTGTCCTTTCATGAAAGCACTCAAATATTTTAAAAGAAAATATTATGAGGAGATTGTTGGAATATGAAATGACTTGATGATTATTCTATTGAAAGAACCTTGCTTAAATAGCAAGTGCTTACAATCTAATCCATTAGATCATAACTAACTAAGCTAATCTCAGCCACATAGATTATCCTAGTAACAACTTAGGATATAATATTTTATTCTAACACCCCCCTTAAGCAGTACTAGGATGTACTAACACCCCCCTTAAGTGGTACTAGATACTAGTAGGTAGTAAAAAACAACAAAACCAAAAAAAGTGGCATATCCACAAGTATGAGTCCCGACGCTTGATAAGGTACTCATATACAACATGTGCATAAGAAATATCTTCTGAAAGATGCTGAAAAACCATAAGGAAGAAAACCACCTGCCACAAAAGAAGGAGGAGAAGAAATATGTGCACATATGATATCTCAAAGAAGTAGAGGAGCCTCATCACCAAAAAAAATCTTACTTCCAGACTGGTGCTTGTGACATAGATCAAGGTTGTGAACCATGAAAAAATCTCACTAAAGAAACCCCTCTAAACCAAAGTGTCTCACAAAAAAAGAGAGTGAGAAGATAAGATGGAGAAAGAAGCACCACAATTGCAAGGGTAGTCCAAAATGACTCCACAAGCACAAATATTTGGTGTCCACCTATACAAACACAATGGACTGATAAAAAGGTCCAAAAACTGTGTGGACAAACAACCAAACAAGGGGATAAAATCCCTTTAAAATAAAGTGTCTCACAAAAGGAGAGTGAGAAGATAGGATGGAGAAAGAACCACCACAATCGCAAGGGTAGTCCAAAATGACTCCACAAGCATAAATATGTGGTTTCCACCTATATGAACACAATGGGCTAATAACAAGGTCCAAAACTTGTGGACAAATAGCAAAACAAGGGGATCAAAAGAAAGGGTACAAGGTAGCTATCGAACAATGAAAAGTCACCAAAGAAGCCAAACAAGGGTCAAAGGGACTTTATAAATTTAGTCTATAGTAGCCACACAAAACCTTTCAACCGAGAGTGCACTTTGAGATACAATAATATTTGAGCCACAAAAAGTATAGAAAATAGTTTTAAAACTGAAAATGGACACCACCATTGTGTTTGTATAGAAAAAATATTTCCAACAAGTATATATAAAGGTATACTCCTAAAAATATAAGTACTCAAAAATTCATAAAAAAATATATTCTTCTAAGTGGGTGCAACTCCGGGACTTCCCAAGTGGTCACCCATCCGAGTGGTACTATGGGAAAAAATACTTAATTTGGGAGATTTAAGAGTTTTCCTACTAGGAAAAAGAACCTGTAACTTGAAATTAGTTACAAGAAAATTGTATTTTTAAATAAGTTTTCCTTTTTTTTAATTCAAGGCCAAGGTGACCATGTTGGACCAAAAATTAGTCTAAAAGCTTACCCGTGGATGATAGGCCAGCTTCCCATGTGGAGCTTGCAGTAGTGGATGTCCTTCTACCAAAAGGATACGTGGTGCACAAGGCTCATATGAGCATGTGGATGAACCATAATCCATGTACGATAGAGCAATAACAAGGAGAAAAAAATGTGATCCAAGGAAAAATTATCACCTCGATGATGACACCAGTTGTCATTTACATACAATCAACTCCCTATCGCTTATCCCAGTGCACGATACTATCCAAATAGGAGAAAAAAATTATCAAATAGGAAAACAATGCAGAATGACCCACGACCAAAACTTTCATGTAAGCTTTCTAGGTAATCTTGATAAAATGCAGCCTCTAACCCATCCTGGGAAATGCCAATTCAAACAGTATAGCCACATGTATATTTTTATAGTTTCACCCAGTTCATAGTTAGGTGTCACTGCAGTTGACTCCTGAATTCACCAACCTACCTTTGATCTGTGGCCTTCACTTGCCACCTCATGCGACACCTCTCTAGCCAGTTTCCCATCACTTGAATGCATGGCTGATAAGGCCCATATAGAGGATGCACTCATATGCAAAATATGATGATAGCAAAATGGAGCAATGTGGCAGCTTTTATTTTTTACGGGAGGACCATATCAATGCTACACATACACTGCTCTTTGGATCAATATGCGATCGTCATAGGGTTGCGAACAGAAAAATAAATAACCTCCTCTATGGTGTGTAGGAATTACCATTATTTAATGGCTGATTGGAAGCGAAGGAGTTCTGTTTCTAGTTCTATCTATGCATTAGCCACAGATTCTGCCAAACTTACTAAAACTTCCAGTCTTCCTTGGTATTGACTATTTGATAAATATTACAAGCACACTGAAGCATCAACAGCTACACCGAAGTACCCACTTATGGATAATAGGAACTACAACTATGTGAGCACCATCAGAGCATCAATAATATTGAAATTGGCTCAACATGCAATAACTTGTCAATCGGCACAATCAATTATCGAGCCAAAAATTACAGTTGTTACAATGGTGTAAACTTGTCCTTCGCATTTTATCCATAGGCATGCGCAGGGTATGTGGCTCTCGCTGAGATATCAGAATATCACCTTCAATCCTACTGCATTGTTGGATATTTTTGGAACTCCTACTGATCTACCTCATTGCTCAAGTCTTGGAGATCAGCATAGCTACATTTATTTAAAGCAGGATCTACAATTTTTCATTAGATGTTTTGAACTCAACCATAACCATCGCATCTCGCAAACACTTTTCTTTCTCTTCAGCACAACCCCAAGTTTTTTCCAGTACTAGAGCCACACCCCATGATGAAACCCATCATGATTTCTATGAGGCCATCTGAACACAATCTTGGGAAAAAAAAACCATGATCCATAGAATAGGCCAAAGTTGCACATCGTGTGGAGCAAAAATAGCCTTAAAAAATTGATCTCATGCATAGCTCCATCATGAAGCGGTCACAATGATGAAGGATGATGCTAAATCGATGGCCAAGGCTCAAAAAATGAGCAAGAGCTCGTCACCACCAGCAAAATTGAAAAAGAAAATCTTGTGAGTCACTTAAAAAATATATGTGGATTTTACATTGCACCAAAACATACAAAAAAAAATGTGTAACAGGTGCATCCACTATCGATATCGTCGAAGAAATCGCCAACACAAAGTGTAAAAAAATCCACTCTTAGGTACCCTCAAAAAAAAAAATCCACATACTGCACACCATTCATAAGATGAATGCACCAAAATAGAAGCACTCATACATGTTGGGCATCATGAATCCAAAAATAGCCAGGAGGGCTCAGTTTTCATAGTGCAAAATCATAGGTGTGCATTTTCTTGGACTGGAATATGTTCGTTGGAGAAATAAGTAATGTCAAAAAAAATATCAACCACCATGATGGAGGCCGTCATTATGATCGAAAACCCCTATGATCAGGAAAAAAAAGTGGTTGAAAAAAATTAGCATTGGCATTCATGTCGACCACTTGCTTGCGGCATCTCAACGACTTTGACTCCTTTACATCAACATGTCTTCCACTCCATATTTTCAACATAGTCACCAAAAAAATATAGAGTTTGCCCCATATTCATGTCGAATTCTTCGCCTCTAATTCCACCCATATTCATACATTCAAAGTGTTGATCCCGTTCCAAAGGTGAATTTTGATCCCACCTTTACCATGGTGATTGGTTGACCATGATCTCCATAAATTGATGAGTTATCGGATGCGACGGAGCAACAACTATAATTCCTGTAATACCAGGGTTTGATCCTTGCTACCACCAATCACATTACTTGATGAAAGCTCAACTTTGACATTGTTAAGGTCCCACAAATAGAATGCACCCACATAATCGAAGGTTTCATAAGTTGGTAATATCGGTAATGAAACTAACTTTCCATTTGCTTGAAGACTGAAGTCTTAATTCAACATCACATAGTTGGTAAATATCTGTAACAACCCCCATCTTATGTAGCATTTAACCAAATACTTTTGCATAGTTTAGGGCCTATTTATTTGTAATTAGCATATTCTTTTACATTGTCAAAATGGAGCAATTCACAACACTGCAACATGAAGCATTTGAAGGAGCCAAGCCACTGCAAGCTTTGACTATTGATGATGTATCTTGAAATAACAAGGGATAGACTTTGTTAACTTTGCAACTAAAAAAAATCTGAAATGCAATATTTTTAGCATCTGAATCAAGATGCCTCAAAAGCCAAGCAAAGACCATACCTCTACAATCATTGATAATGAGTTGTTGTGCTGGGAATGTTAATGCAGAATTTTTTTGTCAATGAACTTGAATATCTTAATGCTAATCTAGTTATAGCCTCAGCAATAACAGTCTCATAAACTGGCCTGTAACACTCTTTCAAAATATCGACAAATGTACATGCATCTAACAATTTTCTCGTATTCACTATTTGCTCAAATTTCAACACATCTTTCACCGAACATGCACTTTTCATGAAATTAGAATATTTAACAGAGCAAAGGGTTAAAGTTGTACTATTTTATTTGGTCATCATGATGGAAGCACTAATGACCAGGCTACTATAAATACAAACAACTCTTCTTCACAACAACACCCTCAATAGTATTTTACGGTTCTGATACACCAACGAAATGGTTAAAAATTTCTTTTGTAGTGATTTTCACCTTGCTTGACAACAGAAAAAAAAATCAAAGCAACTTGAGAAAATATCAGAGCAGCCTGACTTGACAGTATTAAAAAAATAGATTTTTAGTACATCTTCTACCTCTTTCTTCAATTGATTCCTCCACTCTAAAAATACTTCGTGGAATCTTCCCATCAATTTTTTTAGGTAATGAATGGTCCGTCAACGATCACCAGGCTTTCATATATAGAACAATATCAAAATAACTTCATTGACATTAGCACATGACCACGAAGCTTGGCAATAGGGAATACATAAGTGGTTGTTAAAAAAATTTTAGTCTCCTCCTTCATCTTTGCCAGCACGTAACCCATGATCTACGATGGAATCATGGCGGTCATCATGGAAGAGTCGCTTCTACGCGTAAAATCACACAAATATCACAGTCTGCTTCTGCAAAGATATTGGAATTTTTTTGGATGCCAACAGTCTTTCAACAACAAAAGATAATGAAAAACTTGTCAAAAGGAAAATAAATAGTGGTTGCTGAAGAAACATATGTGGACCTCGGGAGAAGACAAGTGGGTACTGAATTGGATAAGGACATGCGTAGGATTGATATTGCCAAATTTTATGGTAAAGGGGATGGGGAAGAGGTTGAGAGATGGTTAAATAGCCTAGAAGCATATTTTGTTGTTAGAACCCTTTCCTCCAAATCAAAAACTTCCTATATAGTTTTTCAATTATTCGGAGCAGCTACTGACTGGTGGGACATGGATAGAAAGACCCACAATGTATAAGTGGTAGATGTGCCATGGGAAAAATTTGTAATAGTGTTTAAGGAAAGATATTTGTCTCCCCAATTCTATCTTGAGAAAACCATGGAATTTTCTAGATTGACTCAGGGTAACATGACTGTTACTAAATATTACCAGCAATTCATATAGTTACTTAAGTATATGTCTGAGTACGAACAGAGGACTGAAATTAAAGTCCAAAAATTTCTGATGGGGCTTCATCCAAAAATTGGAAAATTGCTTCTTATGCTAAAGCCAGTGTCTTTAACTACTGCCTATGATTTGGCCCATCAACACAAAGAAAATTACAAGGCCAAACAGACTTATTATTAGAAGACCGCTGACAGAGAGGAACTACAGAAGAAGAAAAATGCAGGCCCAACTAGATGGGATAAAAAAAGGATAACAAGGGATGAAATAAGAATAGGAACATATTTGACAAAGTCAAGAATAAATTCTAAGGAAATTACAATAGATATGACCATATATCTAGGACTGGTGGTTAGGAGGGTAATAATGGGGAAAAAATAGAGAAGGCACCTCAAACTGGTTGTTGGATCTGTGGGGAGCCTCATTATGTTGATAAGTGTCCTATGAGAGCTGACATAAGAAAGGAACCTACAAATCTAGTTCATAAGATTTATGCTGCAACAGGTAACTCTAAACTCAATGGTCAAGCTACACCTTTTTTGATGAATGGAAAAATCTATAATAAATATGTAAGAATTTTGATTAATTCGGGAGCTACTGATAGTTTTATTTATTTAAATATTTTGAGAGACATACCAAAAAAACTTGGATTTATGGCTAATGGGTGGAAGGTTGAGTATGGCTCTAGGCAAACCTATACTAAGGATCAGTGCTTATTTAACCCTCAGATTATATTACCTTAGGGGAAGACTAGCTGGCATCTGTATGTAGCACCTTTACATGCCTTTGACATAATTTTGGGAGTTTATTGGCTTAAGGCTCATAAAGCATTATTAAATTTTGAAGAGAGATGGATGGATTTTACTAACAACTCCAAGTAAAGAATTCAAATTTATTGTGGACGTGAGTCAGTGAAACCACACTTTCTAACATCCATGTAGGTTAAAAGAGCCATCAGGAAGGGGAGTAGAGTATTTGTAGTTAAACTTAATAAGAAAGAGGAGGTTGAGTCTAAAGCAAGTCTTTTTCAGACCTATCCGATGCTAAATGATTTTTGAGATGTTTTTCCTAAAGATCTGCCTGGACTACCACCCAAACAAGAATTTTATTTCTCAATAGAACTTATCCCTGGCGCTATGCCAATAGCCTGAGCTCCCTATAGAATCACTACAATAGAGTTGTAAGAACTCAAAACTCAACTTCAAGATTTATTGTAAAAGGATCATATCAAGCCAAGTGTCTCCCTGTAGGGTGCACCAGTTCTTTTTGTGAAGAAGAAATATAGGACCTTGAGACTTTGTATTGATTATAGGATGCTCAACAAGATGACCATTAAGAACAAGTATTCTCTACCCAGGATAGATGACTTATTTGACCAGTTGAAGGGAGCTACAATATTCTCAAAAAATTATCTTAAATCTAGCTATCATAAGTTAATAATTAGAGAAAGCATGAATAATTACCACTCCAGTTGTACCATGATGCATCCATCACTAAAATTTCTTGGAGTTTCCCTTTGTTCACCTCCAATTTCGGTACACACAATGCTATGGTAAGGAAAATAGGTGGCCCCAAAATAGGGCACGCAATCAAATCAAAGGCAATCATTTTGAAATAAAAAAAAACACCACTTAAAAAATAAATTCGAGCCACATCAGTCTTCACCAAAAAAAATAGGTAAGGCAATGGGCAATAAAATCTTGTCATAAAATTTCAGATCTGTCATGGATTGAAAACTAAAAACTCGGTATGAAATTTTGATTACTACCAGTCTGTGCTCAAAAAAACTTCTTCGATGATGATGAATCTCCATAAGCATGCATCAAAGCAGGTTGATCACATGGGCAAAATATCTTGTGTATGGCTATGTGGGTGTGATATCCATCTTGCAGTGTCAAGTTTAGCAACTCCAGAAAGAACTCATCGCTGCTCCCTTTTGGTTGTGACATGAAGAAAACACCCGTATTGAAAAATAGTTTGCTACCTGCAAATGCTACCTGCAAATGCTAACTACAAATTCAACCGAGATCAATCCACAGTCCATGATGTTAAGCAGATCTTCAATCCAACATGGGCAATGAATTTTAGCTCTAGATTTGGGCATCTAAGAAAAGATATACCTCTTCCTGTGTTGCAGGGATGCCCATTTCATCGACAGAGGAAAAAGTCTATTTTTTGAACTATTGGTTGTTTACATTGTTCAGCATATAGATCCTTGCACACCAAAATGTGCTTCCTCTTCAATTTTTTTTCTTTTGATGATGACATTATTTCATGCCACAAGAAATCTACCAAATCGTCAATCAAAAGGTCAGATCTAAAAAAAAAATGGATTGTGTCCATAATGAATGCCATGATTACACCAATGACTGTGACTTCAAATAGCCTTGAATGCAACGATGTGAAAAAAAATAGGGGCTATCATGATGGGAGGCAACAGTTGGTGCAACGGTGACCTTAACCCTCTGAATCAGCTCCAACAACCCTTTAGCGGTTAAGTCCCTATGAGGAGTACAATGCAACAACTCATGCACTCTCCTCCTAACACGTCCTCAGGTCGATCAATCATAGAGACTAGCAAAAAAAATGTGCAAACCCAGATCTACAATATAAGACTACAAACCCAGAAAACCAAAAATTTAAAAAAATCTCCCAAACTAAAAATTTTAACCATCTAGTTTCTGATCCATAAAAATATGGAGAACATACTCCCTCAGTAAAAAATTTAGGGGAAAAAAAAGGAAGGGGGAATTTCAATGATGGAAATCCCCCATGAGGAAAATATCCTCATGCTCACAAGGCAGGGAAATTCTACTCTGATACCATTTTGGAAAATGAAATGACTTGATGATTATTCTCTTGAAACTACCTTTGCTTAAATAGCAAGTACTTACAATATGATCCATTGGATCATAACCAACTGAACTAATCTTAGCCACATAGATTATCCTAGTAACAACTTAGGATATAATATTTTATTCTAATAGAGATGAGATATGTTCACAAAAAATTAATGTGTGAATACTATGAAGAAAAGACATAGCTAGGAATTGTCATTAAAATTCTTCATCAACTAAGAAGTTTAGCTTACTGGATTGGCAGGACTGCCCAAACTGCCGAACTCGTTTCGGCCATATCTCACTCATCCGAACTCGGATTGAGCTAAAATTTTGAGGGTAGATGCCTGAAAAACCCTAGAACGTCTCCACCAATTTTCATATCATTTGGAGCAACACAGATCCTAGCGCATCCCTATGTGTGAACGATATATTTGGCAAGCGGCTATGCGAGGGTTTCATCTGGGTTGAGTGCAAGCGGCTCCGAGAGGTTGGTTTTAGGGCCTTCGGGCCCTAGCGGCCAATATTTTTGTGGTTTATGCTCAATATTTTAGCAGGAAATGTTGCAGGGGATACAATATGGGTTAGAAATTTGTCTTTCAATAGATCATACTGTGAACTTGAGTGACAACGGCTTCCAATTTGCTGCACAAAAGAAAAGTGAAAACCATACCTTTCCACGGCGTCTAGGGCAAGGATTAAAGAGACCACGAAATAAGTTTCAAGCGAGTTGATCAAAAAATGGCTCATATCTCAAGTGAATCTGGTGCTAAGGTGCACCCACAAAATAATTCTACTATGAAAACCCCTGTCAAGGGTAAGAATTTTGAAGACTCGGTCCCAAAAATGAATTTTAGGGATGCCCTTCATGGTGGACAGCCTCGGCCCAATGCTAATATCAATATTAGGGCTTCTCATAAACCTCTAAGAATGCCTAAGATTGATCCCAGGAAAATGGAGTCAGGATGTCTTAAAGCGGTGATGGAACTCCTATTGTTAAGCTTGATATGGGCAACATTCGAGTGGCATTGAAGATTTGGAAAAAAGAGGACTAATTTGTCGGTTCGTGGGTTTTCGTCCGAGTCTATCTGCTTTCAAAGTCTGGGCTGCAAAAAGCTGGAAAACTAAAGGTGAGTTACAAATCTCTATTTATCCAAATGGTTATTTTCTTGTTTTATTTGCTAATAATGAAGATAGAGAGAAAACTTTTCAAGGGGGTCCTTGGTTTTTGGAAGGGCGGGGCTTTTCATGAAGCCCTGGCATACTAAATTTAAAGCCGAAGAAGAGATGCCTTCTATAGCTCCCGTGTGGGTTAGACTCTTTGGCCTCCCTATTGAATTTTGGAATCCTACTATTTTTTCTTCAATTGGAAACTCTTTAGGAACTTTTATGATGATTGCTTGATTGTACTCAAAATTTTGAACATATTATTTATGCTCGAATTTGTGTTTTAATGGATTTTGACAAACCCCTACCTAAAAATATCACATTACAATTTGGGGAAGACACTTGGGAGCAAGTAGTGGACTATGAGAACATTCCTTTTCATTGTAGAATTTGCCATGAATATGGTCATTTGGCCGGTGCTTGCCCAAATAAAATTCTTGATCAAAAGAAAGAAGATATAAACTCAGCAGGTTTCCAAATACCTAAGAAGAAGAACACTCAGAAAAAACTAGTAATGAAGGATCAATCAAAGTCATTTGCTAATATGTTTGAAATCCTTTCCACAAATGATGTCCCAAGTGAGGAAGAGGAAATAATGGAAACTAAAATCTTAGAAACACAATTTAAATATGAAGGAAAGAACTCAGAGACAAACCAACAAATCAAAGGTTTTCAACAAGAAAAAAAAGGAGAAAATTTACACAAGAAAAACAATATTTCAAATGTCAAAACTTCAAATAATGCAGGTCCCAATATAGACTCCATTGAACCATCTAGTAAAATTTTGGTTGTGTATGAGCATTCTTCAAGGTTAGAAGCCATCTCGGATTCAATTGGAATAAGTCAAGAAACAGGGAAAAAAAATTGAAGATGGATTCTAATCAAAAAGTAGGTCGCAAGACCAATCAATATCATATGGTAAAAGAAGGTGAAAAGCTTGTAGAGGAAGGTAAGATTAATGCCCTTCCCAACATTTTTAGCCCTGGTATTAATGAAGATCATCACTTGGAATATTAGAGGACTCAAAGGGAGTCTTTCAAAACAAAATGAAATTAGAAGAATGATTCGGATAAATCATCCACATCTTGTTTTCCTTCAAGAAACAAAGATGTCAATGGAGGATATGGACTTAATTACCTGTAAAATTTGGCCAGTTGGAAAAGTGGTTTCCCTCAGTTCCCAAGGGACTTCGGGTGGCATTGCTTGTCTTTGGGACCCAAAAGAGGTAGTTATTCACCATATGGTTGGCAGTTGGGGTTTGTTGGCTATAGCTATTCAAAGTAGACATTCCAACTAGATTATGCTCTGCATTACTGTTTATGCCCCGACTTCTTTGGAGGAAAAAAGAAGACAGTGGAAGGATATTACTCATATTATCTCTCATTTTCCTAAATCTTGGATCTTGATCGGAGGAGATTTCAATACCATCCTCTCTCTGGATGAGAAAAGGGGGGAAATAGAAATTTGGACAAAAGTACTGACCTCATGAGCGAATATATTGCAAACCTCCATCTTGTGGATATCCAACTGAGATAATGGCCTTATGACTTGGTCTAACAGAAGGCAAGGCTTAGCTTGTATAATGGAGAGATTGGATAGGTTTTTGCTCTCTGAAAATTTCTTAATCCATGGTCACATTCCTAAAGTGAAGACTCTTAATAATGTTGGTTCGGATCATTGGCCTAGTCATGGTGGAAATGTGGAAAACCAATGTGAGTTTCTCTCCTTTTCGTTTTCAATTAATGTGGCTTAGAGACATTTCCTTCAGACCTCGTGTGCAACAATGGTGGAAGGAAGGTAAACCTAGGCATGGGACTAAGATGTTCTATTTTGCCAAAAGACTGCAATACATTAAATCCAAAATCAAGACTTGGAGCTGGAAAGAGTTTGGGGATGTTCATAAAAAAAAACATGAAGTTATTGCTCATCTTGAAAATTTGAATAAGAAAATCCATTTAAATGGCCTCACGAGAGAAGAGAAGTGCGAGATGAAATTAAACTCACAACTCGGTTAGAGGAATGGGAAAAAAGAGAAGAAATCTTATGGAAGCAAAAATCTAGAATTCAATGGCTCAAAGAAGGAGATCGAAACACAAATTTCTTCCACAAATCTCTTCTAGCTCGAAGATCTCACAACTTTATTTCTTCCTTAAAATCAGATTACGGAGATGTTGTTTATACTTGGGATGGCATGAACTCTATTGTTGTTGATTACTTTTCCAATATTTTTCTTGCTACTCCTCTTGACTCGGCTTCACAACAAAATGTTCTTCAAGCAATCCCTTCTCTTATCACTTCGAGGAGAACTCTATTTTGATTGCTCCTGTTACTATCAATGAGCTTCAACAAGTAGTTTTTAAAATGCAAAAAGGAAAACCCCAGGTCTGATGGTTTTCCTATTGAGTTCTACCAAGAGTTCTGGGATATCCTTCATGTTGATTTATTAGAGGTGGTGGAAGAAGCCAGGAAATCCAAAGAAATTTTGAAGGTTATCAATAAAACTTATATTACTCTTGTTCCAAAAGCTCAAGAGGTTGATCATATCTCAGCTTTTAGACCTATTGCTTTATGTAATGTTCTTCTCAAAATTATTACTAAAATCATGGCAGAAAGGTTGAAGCCTCTTTTGCATAAGATTATTTCCCCAGAGCAAGGGGGATATGTGGAAGGACGTCAAATAGTAGATGAGATAGTTCTTGCTCGGGAAGCCATCCATTCCATGGATATGCAAAATTCTCCTTCTATGTTCATCCGGTTAGACTTATCCAAAGCTTATGACGAGTGGATTGGCACTTCCTTATCAAAGTTTTGAGGCAATTTGGTTTCTCTAAGGATTGGATGGATTGGATTATGGGATGTATCTCTTCAGTTTCCTACTTAGTTCTTATCAATGGCAGGCCTTCTCGGTCTTTCCCGGCTTCCAGAGGTATTAGGCAAGGTGACCCGCTATCCCCTTATTTATTCATCATTCTTCTTGAATGCTTGGGTAGGACTATAACCAAAAAGAGGGAAAACAAAACCCTTGAGGGAGTTACCATTGCTCATGGAGCTAGACCTATCTCTCATCTTCAATTTGTGGATGACTCTACCCTTTTAGGTAAAGCTACGAGTTAAGGAAGCTTCTAATATTAAGCAAATCATTAGCTATTTTTCTAAGGCTCCTTGGCGAGTTGATCAATGAAGACAAATCTAAAGTTATTTTCTTTCACTGCTCTGCTAGAGAGGAATCCATGGTCTTGGATAAATTAAGATATAAGAAGACCTCTCTTCCAATCACTTATTTAGGTATTCCCATAAATATTCAAAGGCAGAAAAATAAAGATTGGAATTGGTTGTTGGACAAAGTCAAGAAGAAAATTGGAAAGTGGACCAACAAGTGGCTTTCTTCAGGGGTAGAATCACCTTGGTAAAATCAGTCCTTCAAGCTATTCCTATTTATGTTTCTTCCATTTTGAATATCCCAAAGGTTGTTCTTCGAGAATTGGATCAAATCGGTCATCGTTTCCTTTGGAGTGGTACTAAGGAGAAAAGAAAATGGGCCTTGGTGAAATGGGATACTTTATGTCTTCCTAAGAGTGAAGGGGGTTAGGATTCCGGTCTTCAATTAATAACAACAAAGCTTTAGCTGCTAAATTATATTGGAGGATGTTGCATAACCCCAATGCTCTTTGGGCCAATAATCTCCATGCTAAATATCTTGAGAACAAAAGTCCTGAAGACCTTGTTCGCTATCAACTTCCTACCAAAGGTTCTCCCATTTTAGCGAGTTCTTAAGGCTGGTGAGGATTTGATAAAGAAAAAATTATTTTGGATCATTCATAATGGTCAACATGCAAATTTTTGGATAGATTCTTGGGATGGTCACAAGCCTTTGATAACTCGGTTTCTCGATTGGAGGCCTTGGATGGAGGAGCTTCACCGAGCTAATTGGATAAAGGTGGCTAATTACTTGTCGGTACCATCTTGGTAATTCAAAGGTTGGTAGATATTGGATCCCTATTGAGGACTGGCCTATTCAAATCTGAGAAAGGCAAAGACAAGATATCCAAGGCATCCTTCATATGAGATCCCTCTCTTGGTCCCATGAAAAAGATTGTTTTGGATGGAACAACACTACTAAGGGTGAGTATTCGGTTGCTCAAGGTTATTTGACCTTATGCCATAATAATCCCAACCATTCTTCGACATATTTTCTCAATTGTGGGCTCAAAAGCTCTGGCCTAAGGTGAGGTTCTTTAATTGACTTTTATTGCATCGTAGGGTGCTTCTTGGTGAGCAACTTATGAAGCGTGGTTTTCATGGCCCTTTTAGATGTGAAATGTGTGAAGAGAATGTAGAAAATATCAACCATATTTTTATTGAGTGTACTTTAGCCTCTGAGCTATGGAGGAGAATGGCAACTTTACTTGGCTTACAGTGGTCCAATTTTTTCACTTTTGAACAGCTTTGGAGGGATTGGCCTAATCAAGAGGGTGTTGATCATTTTATTAGGCGGTTAGTTTGGATGGGTTCTACCATTCTTCTTTGGAATATTTGGAATGAAAGGAACAGCCAAATTTTTAATCAAGATAGGAAGGATATTCACTATATTTGGCAAAAGACCATAGCCAACTTAGTTGAATCAGTCCATCAACTCCTTAATCACCCCCAAAACTCCCACCAAATATGGGATCAAGTGATGCAAATATTGAAGATTAAACCTTCTAAGGGCAACCAACTTAAAGGGAATGTGAGTATTAGTAAGATGGATAGGACTAGAAATTGGCAACCTCCTCCTAAGGATTTTGGAAAAGTCAATCTTGATGGAGCCTCTAGAGGGAACCCTGGAAAAGCCGAGTGTGGGAGGAATTGGTAGACTTTTAGATGGCTCCCTGGTTTTTACTTTTGCTGAGAATTTGGGTATTCTTTCCAATAACCTTCTTGAGGGGTATGGTATCCTTAGAGGCCTTCAGGAGGCTACTAAGGTTGGATGGGAAAAGGTTTTAGTTGAGTCTAACTCTCAACTTATGATTAATCTCTTGAAGACTCCTTCTAAGAATCATAAGGTGGATTGGAGAATAAAAAGAATTATTGAGAAGATTCGGTTAATCCAGATGGGATTTTTGAAAGTTGATTACAATCATGTGGTCGAGAGATCAAAACAAGAGTGTTGATGCTTTAGCTAATTGGGCTTTGGACAAAGGTGATCTTACTTGTTATGGCCACCCTCCTATATGGTGGGCTTCTCAAATTAGGGAAGCTCTTCTTTCTATCATTTCTTTGGATGGCTCCGGTTACGAAGGTACCTAGTTTCTTCTTGTTTTTTTTTGTTTCTCTTTGGTTCATTCAGTTTTTTAGTTCCCTAGCTCATTCTATTCTTTATTTTGTTTCCTCTGTTGATTCTTGCATTAATAGTCTTCTGGTCTAGATAGGTCATTGTTTTGTTCATTTTTTTTCTTTTGTCTTCTTTGTTTTTTTGTTTAGTTTTTTAAGGTGGGTGGGTTCTTTTGTTTTGTTTTGTTTTTGTGTTCTTTGTGTTGTTTTTTGTTGTTCTTGTGTTTTTGTTGTTTTGTTTTTTTTTATGTTTTTTGTTATTGTTCTTGTGTTTTTTTCGTTCTTGTTCTTGGGTTTCTCTTTGTTTGTGTTATTTCATTTTTTTATGTGTGAGTGTTTTCTATGTTTTTTGTTTTTGTTTATTGTGCTGTTGTTGGTTGTTTTTATTTTTATTTTATTTATTTTATTTTTTAGGTTTTGGTTGTGTTTATTTTTCATGTTTTTTGGGTTATGTCTTTGTAGTGTTCTGTTGTTTTTGTCTTGTTTGTGTTTTGTTATGTGGTTCTTGTGTTTTTCTATGTGGTTTGTGTTGTGGTTTCTTTTATCTTATTGTGCGTGTTTGGTTGTGCTTTTGGTTTTGACACACTCAAGGAGCATGTTTTTTATTTTATTTTATTATTTTTGTTGTTATTTACTTTTTTTAATTTGGTTTTGTGTGTTTGTTTGCTCCTTGAGTATGTCAAAGGTGGTAGGCCAGGTCCGAGTCCTGGGCATTTTTGGCGGAATGGATACCCCTGCCTCCTTGGGTCTTACCCGAAAGTGGCATCCCTTTTGGGATGTTTTCCACAAATAAAAAAAAGCTTACTGGATTACTGGCTGTATAAATTCATTCAATGTTTTGAGCTATTGGAATGCCATCTTTGAATATTTTCGTATGGTGGATAAATGTATTTTTTTTTAATTATAGCCAGTAGACCCAAAATATGCACTCTACGTAAAATGTGTTCCCTGTGTAAAATTTTTTCTTTGTGTAATTGGTATTCTCTGTGTAGTTATGTTCTCCATGAATATTATTATTTTCCATAATATATAATGGTTGATCTGGGGTGAGACTATGTCTATGTAAATTTATGTACTCTTTGGCAATACATGGTCATATGTAGATTGCATACATTTCAGCCACGCTGACCCAACAACACTCAGTCAACTCCTCTTACCATACAAGTTTAGGTGATATTGCCATATTTACTCCCTATGGATAGCTAAATAGTGGGTTACAAAATTTAAAGCATTTCTATCTTTCAAAAAGCACTGGTAGGGAAAAATTAGTGTTTCAGTTAGAATAATTTGATGAGAATGTGGTAATATGTTGTTGGCACCATTATATGATCCACTTATGCATGATTGTCAAAGATTGGTAATGTTTAGATTGAAAACATATTAGAATTTAAGACGATGTGGTTGTGTATATTAATGTTTGAATGAGAAATGGTGTAATATACATGGTGGTTTTCTGAATGACATCAATTTTCTATTGGAAATATTGCATAGAAGTTCTTCGAATGACGTCAATTTATTTACTAAAACCATGTAATGTTTAAGTTCAGTTTGCATCTGTTTATCTCTCTTATATTTAAAATATTTTCTATAATAATAGATGTATAATTATATGAATTTTGGTTGCTATGTTAACCTTGAGAGAACCAATAAGAAAAGCTCAACATATATTCTATTATTTTTTAGAACTGAGCCATGGCGAAAGATTAATTAGGAAGACGTTAGTATAGGAAAATTTTGGTGGTTTTATAGCAAGCTTATTTCAGTAAACATTTAGGATATATTTCCACTCTTATTATAGCAATGATAATTATTAAGTACTTTGCAAAATCTACTAGGGATTTTTAATTAGAGCCAAGCTTTACTTTGGATAAGCGTGTGATTATAGGGATCCATGGTAGGGCTTAGTATAGTAAGAGTATGATGGGAGAATTAATGGAAAAATTAAATTTAAACTCATTATCTTGTTTCCAACTCAAAAAAAAAACCTTTTAAATTTCCTTAAGCATCAAAGCCTTGCCATGTCGTCTTAAATGAGGAATAGCCTTCTTCCAATTTAGATGGATATACACGGTGATGTAAAGTATAAGGCCTCGTGTAAACATAATAATTCCACAACTTAGGAGATGACCAAAAGGTTTCTATTTATTAGTAGTTTCAATGAAGAAATTTTGGATTAGAAAACCCTTAAAAGTATAATACAGAAGACACCAAAAACACAAAAACAAATTTTCAAAAGGTCTGGTTGGATGGTCCAGTTGTTCATCTGCAAGTGTCCTTGTTACCACCAAGTGATTTATATCTATTTTTGTATGGTTCCTAATATTTATCATTGCATGGCATTGGAATTAGAAGATCGTATAATGTTGTCAGTTTAAATGGAATAAAAATTTATATTAGATTAATTGTATTTGGCAATTCGGAATTAAAATATAAGTTAATCATTAAACATAGTATTGTAGATTAAATTTATACTTTGAATAAAATATATGGCATGGTATTAATTAGTGGTTGGTTAGAACTAAAGGAATATTTTCCAATTATATGGGAGAATCTCACGATTTTCAATTAAATTAAGTTCTTTGGTCTAATTAGTATAAAATATTTATGTACAGAGTAATACACTTTTCATTAGAGTAAAGAATTGGTGAATTGGTGTTAGTTAGATTTACAGTAAAGAACTCATGAAATATAGATTCATTTTTAAAAAATTATTGCATAGATGATTAAAACAAATAAGGTATCTAATTAATATCTAGGATTAAGTAAAATTAAATATTATAATATTTATGGTTGACTAAGGGTGACAATGAAGTTGTGAACGGTAATAATTAAGTTGATGTTTTCAAAAAAATAATTATATTAATAATAAATATATGCATAGATCATATGGTTTGAATAAATAAATATATATATATATATATATATATATATATAAAGTAGCTACTTAAGGAAGTTTGATATATAATTGTCTTTTGCATTTATTTATGAATAATCTTGATGCACATGGAATTATTGTTTAACATCTATAAGATCAAATAGAATTAAAAGTTTGCTTTCTTTATATTTGGCTCTTAATGATTATTATAAATGCTTCTCTCTTCTAATGCATCTATGTTTTTAAATAATACTCTAATCATAAATATCTCAACCAATATCTAAGTATGAAGAACTCAAAACACTAAAATCCAAATAACTCATCCAACAAGTAGGATGATATCTCTAAAGACCATCCAAAGGGATGAATATTTATGAACAACCTGTGATGTCAAGTAGGATGTACATTACACCCAACTCCAATAGCTCATGGTGGTGACTATTATGAATCGATACTATCCGTTCTCTAGTAATTGATAAAGGGACAGAGGTCCTATGTTGTTGAGAGTAAAGGATGGTGGAATGGGACATCATTCTAGGATAACATATGAGTAGTACATGAGGATGCTCATGATCCTACTCTGGTTGTAGAATTGCCAAAAAGACTCATGGATAGATATTTGGTCCATGAGGTTGGAAGGTCTAGCGGTATAGGCAACATTATCGTCAACCAAAATTGGGACTAAGACATCTAGTCCAAAAGCCATGTGATGGCAGACCTTGGTTAAATCTTAGTAGAAGGTCAATGATCAGGAACTAGAATAACTACACTAACCTAAAGCATGAATATTAGAAATTAATAGGTTATTAGACCATTATAAGCAAGAGTAGAATTGTGAATTTTAGTCTATCATGCTTTGAAATAGGGAATTAGTGCATCCACTTTTCCAAGCGTTATGGGCCCTGGAAAAGTGACCCCATGCCAAGATCAAAATAAAACTCAAGAAATGAGTAAGGATATATTAGTTTGCAACCTATCATGGTAAGTTGGCCAATATTGAGCACTTAAGATACCATCTGTAGTGGTAAATAATATTGAAGTGTGATCTCCTATGCCAAAGTACTAATATCAAGTTGGGTATATTTCTATAAATGTGTGACATTTATGTTTGTGTTTAGAAAAAAATTGAATTGGTGTTTGACAACCAGGTGAGTAGACCTGGGTTGTTACAGTTGGTATCAGAGTCTAGGTTACGAAATCCTAGTTTATAAGTCATAAATTACTGCTTTAACATAACTCTTTTGTCACTAGGTATGGCGGGGACCTCGAGGAGGACCAATGTTAACCTGTAAGAGGAAATTGCAAAAGTCCTAAGGAAGAGACTAAGATGACTTGTAAGAGAGTTAGAAAGGGTGCAAGCTAGCGATGTGCCATGGTGGGTGGTCAAAAAATAAAAGGATTCGATAACTTCAAATGCTACACATAATGATAAAAATATAGCAAGAATGATTCAGTTAATGTAGGAGTCACTGAATCAACAATGCAAGCATATGGAGATCCATAAGTCTCAGATGTGTGAGCACATGGATTAGAAGAGGGTACATATGGGCCAATAGTAGGAAATAATCACTTAGAAGAAGAAATTAATTGAGAGTCTGGCTAAGGGAAAAGAAATGAAAAGAGGGAGTGAGTTTCCAGAAGGGTCCTCTAGGAGGAAAGTTGGTGTATAATTGAAAAATAAAATTAAGAAATTGGATATATCCAAATTTTATAGAAGAGGAGGTGGCGAGATAGTCGTCAATTGGCTGAGTGAAGTAGAGGGATATTTCTTAATTTAACCCCTTTTTTTAGATTCCAAAACAACTTGGGTTGTGGCACATTTGGAGGGTCCATCCAGAGACTGGTGGACCACTTATAAGAATATTACTCAAAAGGAGGCTGTAGATATTGAAGAACACAAGCTTATACTGAGAGGGGGGTGAAAAGTATAAGACCACTTTTTACTTTTCTTTTCAATTCAATATTATGCAGTGTATAGATAGCAGTATCAATAGCAGTAATCAAAGCAATGCACAAAACACCATCCACAAAAGTGACACAACAATTTACGTGGTTCACCCAATGCGGGCTACTCCACGGAGAAAATATTTTGCTAAAAATTTCTCAATCAATCTCTTGGGAATCCTTCCCAATTACAATGTTTATGGACCTCTATCCAAAGGAGATGTTGATCCCCTAAATCTCAAGTTCGTGGATCTCTTCCACAGGAGAACTCTTTCCCCTTCTACTCTGGCTAGTGATCTTCTAGAAGACTCTGTATCTCTCTTGCACTGACCGGTGGATCTCTCTCCACTTGAAGACTCCTCACTCAGATCTATCTTCAATTGTCCTGGTTGTTGGATCTCTATCCACTGAGACTCTATCCTCTATACTCTATCACCTCCAAAGCTCTATCAATAGGTTCACTCAGAACCTCCTCAAATTTTCTATAGGCCCTTCAGCTCAAATCTCTCAATAGGCTCACTCAGAACCTACTCAAATATTCTCAATAGGCTCACTCAAAACCTGCTCAAATATGCTCAATAGGCTCACTCAGAACCTTCTCAAATCTGCTCAATAGGCTCACTCAAAACCTGCTCAAATCTACTCAATAGGCTCACTCAGAACTTACTCAAATATGCTCAATAGGCTCACTCAGAACCTGCTCAAATATGCTCAACAAGCTCACACAGAACTTGTCCCAATATTCTCAATAAGTCCTCTCTAGGACTTGCTCAAATCTGCATAGCAAGCTTTCACAAAAGCTTACACAAAAATAGTCCACAAGCCTTCTCAAAGACTTACCTCAAATCAGCTCAACAAAATCTCAACTCAATCTCATAGAAGCATAAAGAGAATTGTTAGAGACTCAATATGTTCTATTCTCAAGGCTCAATATCAACTCAATCAGAATATAGAATAGTTTGTTTCATGGAACTTGAACAACCACTTCATGCAACCACTTGACTAGGCTCAATCAACTCTACTCAACCAATCACTTCAAGAAACAACTCTTTCTCACAAACCCTAGTCCAAGCATGAATCAACTAACTCAAAATGTTTCCAATAATGCTCAACAACAAATCTTACATAACAATGATACTCATGTTCTTTTCTAACTCAAGTTCAAGTTCTTTGCATCACCCATTGGCTTCAACAACAATGCTAATAAGACAAGGTTTTAATCACAACTCTCAATTCAGAAAACCTTGAAGCATAAACTCAAAGTACTTCACTCAACCAATGGTCTAAACAACAATGCTTATCAAACAAGGTTTAATCACAACTCACAATCCAGAAAACCTTGAAGCATTAACTCAACCACTTTCGAAAAGGAAACCACAATCAATCCTTTTCACTCCAATGATATTTCAAAAATCAACCACCCAAATAAAATCAATGGAGAGTATTACTCATACCTTTTTGATGCCTTATGAGTTATCCACTAAATCTGTCACACTCAACACACTTTCTTTTTCAACTCTTAACAAGGGTTAGAGATCTTGAGTAATAACACAACAATAATATCCAAATAACACCTTATTACTCCTACTTTATTTTAACATCCACCAAAGTTCTTTTTAAAAGAAAACCCTTACTCAAAATAACTTTCACTAAAAAGAACTTTATCAAAAACCCTTATTACTCCTAACAATTTCAAAAATCACAATTAAAAATAATTCACAACTCAAACAACCACCATGACCTTATTCCCTAAGGTTACTCAACAAATCAACTAACGAAGCACCTTTACCCCTTATCACTCCACCTTAGGCAATCCAAACAAAATATTAATAAAAACCTTAATACATACCTCGAGGGGAATCGAACCCTCGTCTTGCCCCAACGCGAACGCCCTAGCCATGGCCAAGCTACCGCACGAGCTACGGGCTCATTGGTGAAAAAGAAGCACCACCCGCTTCTTATCCTTCACCCTCTTCCACCAAGAGAAAAGTATGCGCCTTGGGCGCCTCAACAGAACAAAGCCAAAAATGATGCTTGTGGGAATCGAACGCACAACCTCCTTGTCACCAACACCTTTGCACAATCCAAGCTGCCACTAGGCCACGCTGCCCAATGCATTTTGGGAAGTGGTCGTTGTCTCCCTTTAATGTTCACTGCATCACTTAAACAAAAAACACGAGCTCTTTTTCTTCGCAAATACCAAGCACAAATATCAACGAGCAAGGATGAATGAATTAAAAAATTCAATGGCATATTTATATGCCTTCCCTTTGCTTTGGAAATGTCGACCTTTTTGAAACTTCCTTCATGACGTCGATGGATAAACTTTTAATTTTAATTTTAAAATTTAAATTTTAAATAAATTAAAATTTAAACTAAATCTTTAAAATTAAATATCTCCATCACCGGGGCACCTTTTTCGATGAAACGAAAAGCCAACTTGGGTTTTAAGAAAAACCCATTTCAAATATGCCATCCATGGTTTTAAATAAAAACCTTTTGCAAAGCTTCCCTTGAAGCTCCTTTTGGAACCAAATGCCATGCATCCCTTCTTGAACCTTTGATCAAAAACCTTTGCTTCTCATGAAGCTCTTTGTGAAACACAAACATAGTGCTTACTTACATAGATCCTTTTGACATCAATGACAACTCTTAGCTTAGGGACTCAAAATGTCCAACAATCTCCCCCTTTGTCATTGATGGCAACCCATATCCTTTTACTAAAATCTGACCTTCTTTTCTGCTTCCCCTGGCTCAAAGCTTTCTCAAATATCAAATCTCTCCCCATATCAAAAACTCTCCTCAATATACACAAATCTCTCCCCCTTTGTCATCAATGGCAAAGGGTCACCTTTGGGGCTCGGGGCTAAGAATGAGCCTCTTAGCTTAGCCCCTCCCCCACCTCCACATGAGGTGGTTAATTCTAGGGTGGGAGTATTTCTACTCCTCGAAAGCACTGCTCTTTACCTTTACCTTTCTCTCTTCCTTTCTGAGTTTTTTGAATCCTCTCACTATTTCTTACCAAGTCATCATCACTTTTTTTCCTATTCCTGTTCTTGTTCTCATCCATGTTCCTATTCCTGTTCATGCCTACTTCTAGAATATTTTCTCTACACCATCTTGTTGTGTGACCATCATTATTGCACTTATAACACTTAATGTTATTATTCCTTGGAGGTGCAAATGTCTTAGGATATCTCCTAGTGAAGCTATATCCTCTTCTGCCATGAACCCTGCAATTCATTGCCTTGTGACCAAACTCATTGCATGAGTAGCAATACCCATGGAAAAGTTGTCCTTTCCCATATTCCTATCTTTTGTATGACCTGCACTATGAAGCCATGTGCCCAAACCTGTGACATGAGAAGCATCTCCCATTGAAGCTTCCTTGCCTAGACCTCATTGGTCTCCTATTTTGATTGTTGTTCCATCTGTATCTTCTTTGTGCATTGTTTCTATATTTGACCTCTTTGTTGTCCAACTCATCCTCTGATGTCTCATTCCAACTTACACTATTATTTTCTGAAGTATCTTCTTCTGAAATTCCTTCTTCTTCTAGACTTGAAGTAGACTTTTCTTCCCATTTCTTTTGAGCCTGTTTGGAACCAAGACCTGTCTTGTTTGTTGCTCCTCTTTGTATCTTGATTATTTTGTCTACACTCTTTGCACTTGTTCACATATTTGTACAACTTTTTCTTGGAATCCTCTAAATCTTCCTTTAGTAGTGCCACTTCTTGTGTTAACTTTTCACACTCCAAAATATTTGCTTCTAACTTATCCTTGAACTTACTTGCCTTAGCCTTTGACTTTTCTAAGTCCTCTATGAGCAATAATATTTCTTCATCACATTCTTGAAACTGACTTTCAAGCTTAGAGTGTTGCTTTCTTACCTTCTTTACTGTGTCAAGAGCATAGATAAGTTCTCCCTTGAGATCATATCCATTCTCCACTGAATAATCCTCTATTTGTTTACCTTTGTCCCTATCATTACTTCCTTTTGGCTTGTCTTCTATAGGATCACTTACTTCATCTTCTAATGCCATTAGAAGATTCTCATCTGGTCTTTCAAGTGCATCTTCAAAACCATCATCACTGAAACTATAGCCATCCCTAGTGCAATTATCTTCAAGATGTCCAAATTTACCACATCTAAAACACTTGAGAATAACTGGAGTCCTTTTCTCTCTAACCATAAATAGGACTTCATCTCTATCATTGTCTGAAAAACTAGCATCACTATCATTTGAGTACTTACTTGCATTATCCGCATAGTAGCTTTTCTTTTGCCTTTGAAAGAACTTCTTTCCTTGTCTATTTTGTCCATCCTTGCCTTTCTTCTTGTACCTATGTCTTTCTGATTCTTTGTACTTGTGATCCTATTTTTCTTCATCACTATTGTACTTTGGCTCTTTGCACTCTGTCGCATAGTGTCCATACTTTCCACAATTGAAGCACTTAATAGATCTTACATCTATGAATATTTTGGAACCTTTATCTCTTCTACCATAGTTAGCTTCTTCATCACTAGATGACTCACTGCTTGATTCTATCTTTTTACCCTTTTTCTTTTTGTCCACTTTGAATGCAACTTCTTTCGGAGGAATAGGATCTTTTGTTCTTATCTCAAAAGTAGTAAGCATGCCAAGCAAAGAATTCCTTGTCAAAGAATCACTATCAATTGATGTTTCTATAGCAGAAACCTTTTCACTATACCTTTTTGGAAGAGTTCTCAAGATCTTATCACAAGCATCAGATTCATCAACCTTCATTCCAAGACCTCTCATCTCATGTACAAGTTCATCAATCTTACTAAGATAATCATGAATATTTTCATCATCTCTCATTCTTAAGTTCTCAAATTCTCCTTTGAGATTTTTGATCTTAGCTTTCCTGACACCTTTATCACCCTCATATATGTCATGCAGTAGATCCCACATATCTTTTGTTGTTTTACAATCCATAACCTTCATAGATTCTGATCTACCCAATCCTTTTATAATTGCATTCATAGCTCTTGAATTTGCATGCATTAGAAGCTTACCTTCCTTATCTATAGGAGGATTGACTGTAGAATCATATCCAAGTTCCACTGCATCCCAAACTTCATTTCCAAGTGCCATCAGGTGAAATCTCATCAGCATACACCAATACAAGAAGTCACTTCCATCAAATACTAGTACTGCATTATTGAAGGACCCATCCTTTTGATCCTTGTGATCCATTGTGTTCTTAGACCACTTTTCCTTCAAGCTATCAAACTCTTCAGAAGGAACCCACTCTGATACCAATTGAAGAACACAAGCTTATACTGAGAGGGGGTGAACAGTATAAGACCACTTTTTACTTTTCTTTTCAATTCAATATTATGCAGTGTATAGATAGCAGTATCAATAGCAGTAATCAAAGCAATGCACAAAACACCATCCACAAAAGTGACACAACAATTTACGTGGTTCACCCAATGCGGGCTACTCCACGGAGAAAATATTTTGCTAAAACTTTCTCAATCAATCTCTTGGGAATCCTTCCCAATTACAATGTTTATGGACCTCTGTCCAAAGGAGATGTTGATCCCCTAAATCTCAAGTTCATGGATCTCTTCCATAGGAGAACTCTTTCCCCTTCTGCTCTGGCTAGTGATCTTCTAGAAGACTCTATCTCTCTACTGCACTGATTGGTGGATCTCTCTCCACTTGAAGACTCCTCACTCAGATCTATCTTCAATTGTCCTGGCTATTGGATCTCTATCCACTGAGACTCTATCCTCTATACTCTATCACCTCCAAAGCTCTCTCAATAGGTTCACTCAGAACCTCCTCAAATTTATTCAATAGGCTCACTCAACCTGCTCAAATCTTCTCAATAGGCTCACTCAGAACCTGCTCAAATCTTCTCAATAGGCTCACTCAGAACCTACTCAAATCTTCTCAATAGGCTCACTCAGAACCTACTCAAATCTGCTCAATAGGCTCACTCAGAACCTGCTCAAATATGCTCAATAGGCTCACTCAGAACCTGCTCAAATATGCTCAACAAGCTCACATAGAACTTGTCCCAATCTTCTCAATAAGTCCTCTCTAGGACTTGCTCAAATCTGCATAGCAAGCTTTCACAAAAGCTTACACAAAAATAGTCCACAAGCCTTCTCAAAGACTTACCTCAAATCAGCTCAACAAAATCTCAACTCAATCTCATAGAAGCATAAAGAGAATTGTTAGAGACTCAATATGTTCTATACTCAAATCCCAATCTCAATTCAAAGCAATCTCAACTCAGCTCAATCTTATAGAAGCATAAAGAGAATTGTTAGAGACTCAATATGTTCTATACTCAAATCCCAATCTCAACTCAAAGCAATCTCAACTCAGCTCAATCTTAACTCAATCTCATAGAAGCATAAAGAGAATTGTTAGAGACTCAATATGTTCTATTCTCAAGGCTCAATCTCAACTCAATCAGAATATAGAATAGTTTGTTTCATGGAACTTGAACAACCACTTCATGCAACCACTTGACTAGGCTCAATCAACTCTACTCAACCAATCACTTCAAGAAACAACTCTTTCTCACAAACCCTAGTCCAAGCATGAATCAACTAACTCAAAATATTTCCAACAATGCTCAACAACAAATCTTACATAACAATGATACTCATGTTCTTTTCTAACTCAAGTTCAAGTTCTTTGCATCACCCATTGGCTTCAACAACAATGCTAATAAGACAAGGTTTTAATCACAACTCTCAATTCAGAAAACCTTGAAGCATAAACTCAAAGTACTTCACTCAACCAATGGTCTAAACAACAATGCTTATCAAACAAGGTTTAATCACAACTCACAATCCAAAAAACCTTGAAGCATTAACTCAACCACTTTTAAAAAGGAAACCACAATCAATCCTTTTCACTCCAATGATATTTCAAAAATCAACCACCCAAATAAAATCAATGGAGAGTATTACTCATACCTTTTTGATGCCTTATGAGTTGTCCACTAAATCTGTCACACTCAACACACTTTCTTTTTCAACTCTTAACAAGGGTTAGAGATCTTGAGTAATAACACAACAATAATATCCAAATAACACCTTATTACTCCTACTTTATTTTAACATCCACCAAAGTTCTTTTTAAAAGAAAACCCTTACTCAAAATAACTTTCACTAAAAAGAACTTTATCAAAAACCCTTATTACTCCTAACAATTTCAAAAATCACAATTAAAAATAATTCACAACTCAAACAACCACCATGACCTTATTCCCTAAGGTTACTCAACAAATCAACTAACGAAGCACCTTTACCCCTTATCACTCCACCTTAGGCAATCCAAACAAAATATTAATAAAAACCTTAATACCTACCTCGAGGGGAATCGAACCCTCGTCTTGCCCCAATGCGAATGCCCTAGCCATGGCCAAGCTGCCGCATGAGCTACGGGCTCATTGGTGAAAAATAAGCACCACCCGCTTCTTATCCTTCACCCTCTTCCACCAAGCGAAAAGTATGCGCCTTGGGCACCTCAACAGAACAAAGCCAAAAATGATGCTTGCGGGAATCGAACGCACAACCTCCTTGTCACCAACACCTTTGCACAATCCAAGCTGCCACTAGGCCACGCTGCCCAATGCATTTTGGGAAGTGGTCATTGTCTCCCTTTAATGTTCGCTGCGTCACTTAAACGAAAAACACGAGCTCTTTTTCTTCACAAATACCAAGCACAAATATCAACGAGCAAGGATGAATGAATTAAAAAATTCAATGGCATATTTATATGCCTTCCCTTTGCTTTGGAAACGTCGGCCTTTTTGAAACTTCCTTCATGACGTCGACGGATAAACTTTTAATTTTAATTTTAAAATTTAAATTTAAAATTTTAAATAAATTAAAATTTAAACTAAATCTTTAAAATTAAATATCTCCATCACCGGGGCACCTTTTTCGATGAAACGAAAAGCCAACTTGGGTTTTAAGAAAAACCCATTTCAAATCTGCCATCCATGGTTTTAAATAAAAACCTTTTGCAAAGCTTCCCTTGAAGCTCCTTTTGGAACCAAATGCCATGCATCCCTTCTTGAACCTTTGATCAAAAACCTTTGCTTCTCATGAAGCTCTTTGTGAAACACAAACATAGTGCTTACTTACATAGATCCTTTTGACATCAATGACAACTCTTAGCTTAGGGACTCAAAATGTCCAACAGATATTCCATGAGAATAATTGAAAAGGGAATTTAAGGACCGATTCCTCATGCCATAGTTTTATATTGAGAAATATGGTGAATTCACTAACTTACATTAGGGCAACATGACGGTAATTGAGTTACTATCAGAGATTTGTACAACTTCTAAAGTACATCCCTAAATATGACAAGCATGAGGAATTTAAGGTCCAAAAAATTTATGATGGGCTACATCCCAAATATGGACAACCAGTTGGAAGGAAGGTACCTAAGACTTTGATAGTTGCATATGATGCTTCCCGTTATGAAGAAATAAGCCAAAAAAATGCAAAATTTTATTATCAATAAATTTAAAAAGAGGATTCCAAGAAAATGAGATACTCAGAACATAATCAAGGAATAGATCAGCATAAGAAGTTTAGATATGGTGGAGGATTTAGAAATGATAACAAAAACAAGGGTAAATATTAAGGAAATAGGGGGCAAACAGATCAGAGAAACTACCAAGAGAAGACAAACAATAATTTATAACAAGGTGGAAATGGAAATCAGAACAAGGAAGGAGATAAACAAAATAATATAGGTTCAAATGCTTGCTATGCATGCAGTGCATTAGATCATTTTGCAATACAATGCCCACATAGAGATGAAAAAAATAATTCCATATAAGAGGCCCCACATAGAATCTATGCTGCTACAGGTAAATATAACCTTTCAGGTCAAGCTACTCCATTTTTGATAAAAGGAAAACTATGCAAAAGATATGTTCACATTTTAATAGATATTTGTGCAACATATAGTTTTATTTTAACTAATATTTTGAGGGATATATATGTTAAACCTAGGATCATGGCAAAAGGGTGGTAAGTCGAGTATGGCTCAGGACAGACCTACATGGTTAACCAATGTTTATTTAACCCTCAAATTGATATACCCTCGGGAAATATTAACTGACACCTATATGTGGCACCCTTATATGCCTTTGATATATTCCTATGAGTAGACTGGCTAAAATCTCATAAAGCCCTATTGAATTTTGAAGAAAGATGGATTGATTTCATAGATGACTCAAATTAGCAAACTTGTGTCCATTGTAATCGAGCACATTTTGAGCCCCACCTAATGAGGACATGCAAGTCAAAAGACCCTTAAGGAAGGAATGTAGACTTTATATGGTCAATTTAAACAAAAAGGAGGAAATTGAGTCAAGCTCCGCTCTATTTCAATAGTATCATGTATTGAATGAGTTTAGAGATGTTTTTCCTGAAGACCTACCTGGACTACCTCCAAAATGGGAATTTGACTTCTCCATTGAGATTTTACCTAGAGCAACCCTTGTAGTCATTTTCCCTTACCGTATGACACCCATTGAACTGCAAGAATTTAAGACCTAGTTATAGGATTTGTTAGAAAAAGGCCACATCAAACCTAGTGTGTCACCTTGGGGAGCACCAGTTATGTTTGTTAAAAATAAAAATGGATCCTTGAGATTGTGCATTGATTATAGGATGCTTAATAAAATGATAGTAAAGAACAAGTATCCCTTGCCTAGGATTGATGATATTTTTGATAAGTTAAAGAGAGCTATAATATTTTCCAAGATCGACATTAGGTCAGGTTATCATCAATTAAGAATCGGGGAGGAGGATACATACAAAATTGCTTTTAGAACACACTATGAACATTATGAGTTCACAATATTACCTTTTGGATTGAAAAATGCACCATCTGCATTTATGAATTTGATGAATAGTGTGTTCAAATAATAACTAAATTTGTTTGTGCTAATATTTCTGGATGATATTTTGATCTACTCTCGAAATAAGGAAGAACATGACCAACACAGTAGTGTTGGAAATCCTTAGGAAAAACTAGTTGTATGGCAAAATATCCAAGTGTGATTTTTATACTCTGCAAGTTCAGTAATTGGAGCACATTATTTCAGTTGAAGGAATAGTTGTTGACCCTAAAAATATTGAAGCCATACTAGATTGGCCATCCCCCACCAACATATCAGAAGGAGATTTATGGGGATGGGTGGATACTATTGGTGATTTGTTAATGGATTTTCTAAAGTTACATTTCCTATTACCAATTTGAAAAGGAAGGGAAAAGCATTTAAGTGGATAGCCCATTGTGAGGAAGCTTTCAAAATCCTTAAGGAAAAATTGACAACTACACCCATACTGCAAATACATGATCCCAACAAACCCTTCACAGTTTGCATTGATGCTTCTCTAGAAGTACTAGGTGGTGTCTTGTTGCAGGACGAAGCAATTGTAGCTTATGAATATAGGAAGCTTAAAAAACATGAAATAAATTATGCTAATCATGATTTAGAGCTGGCTACTATAGTTCATGCTCTTAATATTTGGTGGTACTATCTATTGGTAAGGCCATTTGAGCTAAAAATTGATCATCAAAGTTTGAGATATATACTCAGCCTCTGCTAAATGCCAGACAATATAGATAGACAAAATTCCTAGCTGAATATGATTTTAGAATTGAATATATCAAAGGGAAGGAAAATAAACTAGTAGATACCCTTAGTAGAAGAAGACACATAGCTGCCCTCACAAAATTTTAGTATGGTCTAAAGGAACATATTAAGGAAATGCAAAAAAAATGATGAATTTTACAAGCAATGTCATACCAAGGTTGAGCAAGAAACAGGTCGACATACAGATTATAGTATCAAACAAGATCTGGTGTATTTTTGAAACTAAATAATAGTACCTAATGATGAAGGGTTAAAAAGAACCATCTTGCAAGAGGCACATTATACACCATATTCTGCTCACCCAAGTGTCATTAAAATAAGGAAACTTTGAAAAAGGACTATTTATAGCTTAGAATAAAGAAGGATGTGGTCCAATTTTTTGCAAGATGTCTGGAATATCAGAAGGTTAAATTTGAGCATCAACATCCTGGAGGATAACTACACTTATTTGATGTGCCAGAACAAAAATAGCAAGTGATTTCTATGGATTTTATATTTGGCCTTCCTACGACATATTTTCAACATGATGTATTTTTTGTAGTTTTGGATAATATGACCAAAGTGGTGCACTTTATACGGGGTAATGTTCATGATAATGCACCCACAATAGCATAAACATTTGCACGATAAATCATGAGGTTGCATGATTTTCTCAAAATATATTTTTTTTTAATTGGTAGAAAGGGTGTTGAAAGGTCCCTGAACCTTGTACAAGAGGAATTACATGAATTCCAGAACGACCGAGGTGGTCCAAGAAGAAAGGATTAAAGAGCGGGCAAACCTCCACACTAGGAAAGGTGTCACGAAATCATGACCAAATTGGTGATGTCGCGAAATCGTGACAAGTTGCACCGTTACTGCCAAGAGAAGAAAGGATGTCACGAAATCGTGACAAGAAGCGCCGTCGAAGCCGAAGGAGGGAAGAAGTCACAAAATCATGACATGTTGCAAGGTAGCTACCAGAAAAGAGGAAGTGTCACGATATCGTGACAAGTTGCTAGGTTGTAGCCGGAAGAGAAGAAGAGTCACGAAATCATGACATGAAGGAAGACCGTGCCTAGGCAGAAAAGGAGTCACGAAAATGTGACAAGAAGTAAGACCGGTATCGAAGAGAAAAGGTGTCGTGAAATCATGACAAGAAGGAAGATCGCAGCCGAAGAGAAAAAGTGTCGCGATATCGTGAATAGAGATTCAATATTGACTTATGAATTTTTGCAAGATTTGCACCAAGCTTGGGGCACAAAGCTAAATATCAGTACCGCCTAGCATCCTAAAATCGATGGGCATACTAAGAGGGTCAACTAGGTTATGGAATACATGTTATGCATGTATTTTATGGACCACCAAAGTAAGTTGGAAGACTATCTCTTCCTAGTGGAATTTACATATAATAACAATTATTATACCACGTTTGGTATGGCCCCTTTTGAGGCCCTATACAGGTGCAAGTGCAGGATATCATTAACATGGGATAATTTGGATGATTGATAAGTGATCAATCATGATGTTGTTAGGAAAATAGAGGTCCAATTAAAGGAAATCCGCTAGCAACTTTGTGAAGATGTAGATTGTTAGAAGAGTTATGCAGATCTTAAAATAACCCCTCGATAATTTACCATTGGTGATAAGGTCTTTCTCATAGTTAAGCCAACCAAAAGTTCTATTAAGTTAACCAAATTGAACCTCAAATTTATCTGTCCTTTTGACATCATTGCCAAAATAAGTCTCGTTACCTACAAGCTCGCCCTACCACCAAACTTATCTAAAATCTATAGTATTTTCCATGTGTCTCTCCTCCTCAAATATGTAGCTGACCCATCCCATGTTTTGGATATCACTCATTTGTAGATGTCAAACCCATAGCTCATTGAGGTTTGACCGATTAAAATTTTGAGTTATAGGTCCAATCAGTTAAGGAAAAGAGTAGTTGATCAGTGTAGGGTCCAATGGGATGACTACTCAAAAAGAAATGCTACCTAATAAAATGTTGCAAAGATGAAACAACAATTTCCCTTCTTGTTTGAAAATTGTTAATCAAAAAGGACAATTTGAATATTGTTATGATTATGTATGTATGTATGGTACTTTGGTACATATTTGAAAATGAATGTTGTACTCTTGATTATGAATTTTACAATATTGTATAATCTATGGTTGTTTTTTTATAAATATATGCTCAGTTATTTTAAACCCTGCATTGTTTTATTAGTTAACACAAAGACTGTGTTGATTCCTAATGATGGAAAATGTAACATCCCTCATTATTTGATTATCTTTATCTTGAAATAATGTAATACTTCTTCAAGTTTTTGTGATCATAGGTGCAGGTTTGCAACTATAGCAGACATACCAGAAGAGAACACCCACCCCCTAGTAGAGACAGTGGTATGAGCGTTAGGTAAGGTGGGATATAATGTCGTGCCTATGGCACTGTGGCTCATTGGTACATGGAAGCCCACTAAAACATGTAGGATATGTTTCTTGTACTTGCATGATGCCTACTTGCATAATATGTATTTTTCCTACTTATTGTATATATAAATATATATAAACATAAAATATGTGTCTTGTTTTTAAACAAAATAATAATAGTTAAAAAATAAAACATATAATAAATTATTATAATAAAATATTGTTTTGATGGTGATGGCGGGAATGGGAGCGGGTGCGTCTGTGGACGATGGCGATGGCGATGGCGACGTTGGAGGGATGTTGGAGGGTGCTGGTCTGGCAGGTTTGTCCTCGGGCCCTGTAGATGGTGTTGGGCCTACTGCAGGCCCACTCAACAAATGTCACGGTGAAGACCCAAATGGCGTGGTGAAATCGACGTCTGATAACATTAGGGTTTCACCCTCTTCTCCTTCCAAAGCATGACCTTGGTCTTTGTCCTTTGCGGATAAAGTTAGGTCTTCGACAGGAGCGTTTTCTTTCCAAACTCCTTTGCCCTTCTCTGTTTCGGGCACTAAAGTTTCTTTTCCAAGCGAGGCTATGGAGCCACTAATCTTCCAAGAGTCCCTCTCTCTGGTTGGGAAATTTGTCGGTGCCCGACCTGATATGGAAACTATCCGCGAGTGGGCTCTTTCCAAATGGTGGTTGTCAGGCAGCTTAGAGTTAGTGGCCTTTCCTAGGGGGTTTTTCATGATAAGGCTAAACAATGCCCTCGACACCCACCGCATTCTTACTAGAGGACCTTGGTTTTTTGGTCATCGCAGCCTATTTCTGCGGAGATGGGGAGAAGATTTTGACCCTGAAACTCAGTCTATCAACATCGCTCCGATTTGGATCAAACTCCATGGGCTTCCCCCATAGTTCTTCTACAATGATGCACTCAAAGGCATCACTCAACCGATTGGAGATTTAGTCGCCATCGACCTTGCTACCCGAGCCAGAACCAGAATGACCTATGCTCGTGTCTGCGTCATGGCTAATCTGGATTCGGCTCTGCCTACCTGCATCGGCATCAACTACGGGAGCTATAGAAGGCGTCAAGGAGTTGAGTACGAGAACAAGCCCGCTTTTTGTTTGGAGTGCAACACTCAGGGCCACCTGGCTTCTCAATGCCCTTCCCAAAAAAAAGATATCCCCAGCGATTCAGGGCGGAAGAAGGATTCCCAGATCCCCAACACCCAGAAAAAGGCTTCTGGCCGGGGCCGTGGCCGATCTGCAGGGCCCCCTAAAACCTCTGCTCCCAACAATGTAAGTGCTCTGCCTTCTCGTTCCAATCAATTTGCTCCCTTAAATAATCTTCATACTAGAGAGGACATCTCCGATGACCTTCCCATAGATCCAAACGTCTCATCCACACCCACTGTGATTCAGTCTCCCTTGTCCAAAGGTAAGGCTGCAATGACCTTCCCAAACTCACCCTCAGATTCTGGTCCCTCTCACCTTCCTCTTCCCTTCCCACCCCTTCCCCCGACTCAGAACCGTCCTCTTTCCCTCTCCCCTGAGTCTGTTGCCCTGTGCCAGTCTCCCCGCTCTCCATCCCCCCATCGGCCTATCCCTGGGACTGACACCACCGACATTCTCCAAACATCCAGCCCGCTGAAATCTCCCATTCCCGCACCCAAAGCTGATGTCAACAAAGAACAGAGAAGGGGAAGACCGTCCAATGCAGAAAATCTTGCCAAAGCAGCTGAGATTGAAACGGCTGATGGATCTGTGCCTACCTCCTTGGGCCCTATTTCTGAACAACCCACCCACCAAGATTTGGATGAGGTTAGACCTAAACTTACTCCATCTCAAGGGAGAGGCAGAGGTCGCAAAGCAAACCCCAAGTCAACTCGATGAAGTTCGTCTCTTGGAATGTCAGAGGCCTCAACGAAACTGCTAAACAGAGGACTGTCAAATCGGTGAGAAAAAACCTAAAACCAAATATCATGTTTCTTCAAGAATCCAAACTGGACGAGAATAGCAGCACTCAAGTTTGCAAGCTAATCTGGGAAAACAACAATTTTGCCTTTTGTCCCTCCTCAGGGGCATCTGGGGGTCTCCTTTGTTTGTGGGATCCGACAACTATTGAGGGGAGAGTTCTTTCAGTCTCTGACAGAACCATCAACATTTTGTTCACTAATAAAGTCACTAACCTCCAATGGATTGCCACCAATGTTTATGGACCAAACAGTCCTGTCAATAGAAGATTGTTGTGGGATAACATTTCCACAATGCGCAATAACTTTCCTGACTTTCCATGGATGCTCTGTGGCGATTTCAATACTCCCCTTCACCTGTTTGACAAGCAAGGAGGCAATCCGATCACTAGCAGCTGCATTGAAGATTTCAACGATTTTGTCAACCTCAACGAGCTAATGGACATGCCGCTCCAAGGATCCAACTACACATGGAGCAACAGACGGGTGGGCATTCATCACATCCAAATTTGGCTTGATAGATTTCTCTTATCCAAAGAACTCATTCCTATTTTTGGCGATGCCAGGCTTCATAGCCACCCAAAAATTGGATCCGATCACAACCCCCTAATTCTGGATTGTTCCCGCCCCTAGCAAACCTTCAAAACCCCTTTCAGGTTTGAAAATATGTGGCTCACCCATCCAGATTTAGGTCGGTGTATTCGACAATGGTGGCAGCAAAACCTTTGTCCAAACCCTCTCTCGAATCTGTTCCTCAAACTCAAAGCGGTCAAGCTCAAGCTGAAATGTTGGAACAGGGAGGTTTTCGGCAACCTCTTTACCGAAAAAAAGCATCTGATGGATGAGCTCAAAAGGGTGGAAAATCTGATTCAGGGAGGGGATCAGAGGGTCGAAACTTTCATGGAGGAAAAAAGCCTCCTTTCAAACTTTCACAATGCCTTGGCTAAGGAAGAGTCCTACTGGAGGCAAAAATCCAGAAGCCTCTGGCTCAAAGAAGGAGACACCAACACGAAGTTTTTCCATGCTTCCACCATGCACCACAGAGGCTCAAATAAAATCTCTGAGTTGACCAAGGCTGATGGTACCATTGTCTCTGACATCCATGCTATCAGACAGGAAGCTGTGCGCCACTTCCAGGAAATCTTAGGTCCAAGTGTTGATTGCCACCCCCGCACAACAAGTTCTCTGCTTCAGAACATACCAAAGTTGGTGTCTAACGATGATAATGGGAAATTGCTCCAATTCTTCATCGAAGAGGAGATCAAAGATGCTCTGTTTGCAATGGAACCTGACAAGGCCCCTGGACCTGATGGCTTCCCACCCCGATTTTTTCAACACTTTTGGGATATTGTGGGCCCTGATGTTGTTGCTGCGGTTAAATTCTTCCAGAGAGCCAAAAATATGCCGAGAGAAGCCAATTCCACCTTCATTGTTTTAATTCCCAAGTCCAATGATCGTGCTTCCCTCTCCGACTTCAGACCTATTAGTCTCTGTAGTGTCATCTACAAACTTATCACCAAAGTTATGGCAAACAGGCTGAAAGACATCCTTCCCTCCATCATCGACCAGTGCCAAGGAAGCTCGGTCAAAGGCAGATTCATTGTTGATGGAGTGATAACCGTCCACGAATTGGCCCATTCGGCATCTAAAAATAAAAAACCCAGTATGTTCCTTAAGCTTGACATGAACAAGGCTTTTGATCGGGTTTCTTGGAAATTCTTGTTCGAGGTCCTTGAGAAGTTTGGGTTTCACAAAGAATGGGTCAAGATGGTTCATGAATGTATCTCTACTGCTTGGTTCTCTGTTCTTATCAATGGTTCACCTGCTGGCTTCTTTCAAAGTTTCAAAGGCATCCATCAAGGGGACCCTCTGTCACCCTTCCTCTTCATCATTTTGGCCGAAACCCTTGGAAGAACCCTTACTGCTGCTTGCAACAGTGGACTCGTCTCCGGGATCAAACCAGCCTCAACAACCAATGCCATTTCCCATCAACAGTTTGTGGATGATACTATTCTATCCTCTCATGCTTCTATTCCCGAAGCAAAAATCATTAAGAACATTCTTGATTCTTATGAAGAGGCGGCTGGCCAGAAAGTCAATTACCGCAAAAGCAAGCTATACTTTCTCAATACTCCCATCCACAGGCAAAACAGGATTGCTGAGATCCTTGGGTGTATCATTGGGAGCCTTCCAACTACTTATCTTGGATTACCGCTTTTCCACGGCAAATCGGTCTCGGCTATGTGGAACCCTGTTTTAGATCGCCTCAACAAGAAACTTGCAGGTTGGAAAAGTTCAATGCTCAGTCAGGCAGCCAAAGCCACTCTGGTCCAGGCTTGCCTGCAAAGTATTCCTATTTTTTTCTTATCTATCTTCAAAGCTCCAGCTTCCATCTGCCAAAGAATTGAGCAAATTCAACGCAGATTCCTTTGGGCGAGGAAACGAAAACAAGAACAAATTTTCCCTTGTTGCCTGGGACAAGGTTTGTTCCAAGAAAAAGGATGGAGGACTCGGCTTCAGGGACATCAAGCGGATGAACATGGCCCTCATTGCCAAGCAGTCCTGGAGACTTACCATCAATGAAAAAGTCACTTGGATTGACATCATCAAAGCTAAGTACCTCCATCAGGTTCCCTTTCTTGGAGAGCACAACCTTCCTAGCGGATCTCATTTCTGGAATGGTGTCACCAAAACAAGGAAGATCATCATGGAAGGCTTAAGGTGGTGTCTTGGAAATGGAATGACCATTCATTTTTGGGATGACCCATGGATCCGTGACAAACCTCTCAGCCAAGATCCTCATCTTGCAGTGCTCAAGACGGTTACCGAAGCCACCTTTGGAGATAAGGTGTGTCATTTCATTAACCCAGGTATTACAAGACCCGAATGGAAACACCTGGCTCTTAATGGGCCTAGGCATATCACCGAGGTGCTCAGGTGGTTACAAAACTTGCTGAGGACTTGCATCATCCCCAGCTCTCACAAAGATGACTCCATGGTTTGGAACCTTGAAGATTCAGGGAATTTCACTGTTAAATCTGCCTACTACAGCCAAGAAGCTCCCAGTGATGGCCGGGACTTATCTAATCAGGTCTGGGTCCCCAAGATCATTCCCAAGGTCAAATTCTTCTACTGGTTGGCCATCCAAAATAGAATCCTCACCACTGACAACTTGATAATCAGAGGGTTACTCATCCCCAATTGGTGCATCCTGTGTAAAAATGCCTGTGAGTCAACTTCGCATGTTTTTCTGGAATGTCCCTTCTCTCTTGCAGTGCTCAACCAGGTTCTCAACACCTTCGTCATCTCCGTAGCCCTCCCTCATTCCATTCCCCTCCTTTTTCAACAATGGCCCCGGCCTTTCAAGAGCAGTCAACTTAAATTCATGTGGCAAGCTTGCCTTCACATTTTCCTATGGCAGATTTGGCTTGAGAGAAATGCCAAAATTTTCAAAAACCATGCCACTGATAAGAAGATTGTTGTGGCCAAAATCTTGGCCCTTGCTATGGAGAATGCCTCTCTTGTCTCGTCTTCCAAACCCCCCCTCCTGGCCTTGAATCGGACCTAACAAAACTTTTCAATCTTTCCAATTTCTCTGCTACACCCCGTACTTCTGTTGACAGGTCTGTAATCAAGTGGGTCTTACCTCCTACTGGGTGGCACAAGCTTAACTTTGATGGCACGGCCAAAGGCAACCCAGGAGCGGCTGGCGGAGGAGGAATTCTCAAAAATCACAGAGGAGAAATAATTTTGGCCTTTGCTCAGAACCTAGGAATTCAATCTAACAATATGGCAGAGGCTCGGGCCTTGCTCCAAAGCTTGATTCTCTTGGAAGGCTTGACCATCAATAAACTTATCATAGAAGGAGACTCATTGCACTGCATCAACTGGCTCAATGGGACCTCTGTGCCTCCCTGGGCCCTTGTTTCGATCTTCCAAGAATGCAAGGCACTAATTGGCATTTACCCAGAATTAATCATTAAGCATCAGTATCGGGAAGGAAACAAAGCTACGGACTGGCTTGCTAACAAGGGAGTTGACGAAATGGACATTCATGTTTGGAGAGACTCCTTCCCCATTGGCCTAAGGGACGCTTCTACAAGTTCCAATGTCTGCACAATGTGAGTGGTTAACTGGGCACCGGGTTTGTTCGCTCTTGGAACTGGTCGAGTCTTCGCATCCTTTCTTCCTTCCTCTCCCCCTTCGGCTATGTTTTGGCAACTTGTCATGATTTCGTGACACTTTTCACCGTTGGCCATGAAATTTCAGCTTGTCGCGATATCGCGACATCCCTTTTTGCTCTGGCCGCGAGGTTGCTACTTGTCGCGATATCGCGACACTTTTTTCTCCTTCGGACGCGGTCTTCCAACTTGTCGCGATATCGCGACACTTTTTCTCTCCGGGTGCTTTTTTGCAACTTGTCGCGATATCGCGACACTTTTTCTCTTCAGGCGCTTTCTTGCATCATGTCGCGATTTCGCGACATTTTTTCTCTTCGACGGCGGTCTTCCATTTTGTCGCGATATCGCGACACTTTTTCTCCTCGGTGGCGGTCTTCCATTTTGTCGCGATATCGTGACACTTTTTCTCTTCGGCTGCGGTCTTCTAGATTGTCGTGATATCGTGACACTTTTCTCTTGGCTACGGTCTTCCAGATTGTCGCGATTTCGTGACACTTTTTCTCTTTGGCTGCGGTCTTCCAGATTGTCGCGATATCATGACACTTTTTCTCTTCGGCGGTCTTCCAGATTGTCACGATTTCATGACACTTTTTCTCCTTGGCAGCGGTTTTCCATCTTGTCGCGATTTCGTGACACTTTTTCTCTTCGACTGCGGTCTTCCATAATGTCATGATATCGTGACACTTTTTCTCTTTGGCTGCGGTCTTCCATATTGTCGTGATATCGTGACACTTTTTCTCTTCAGCTGTGGTCTTCCAGATTGTCACGATATCGTGACACTTTTCCTCCTTGGCAGTGGTCTTCCATCTTGTCACGATATCGTGACACCTTTTCTCTTCGACTGCGGTCTTCCATAATGTCGCGATATCGCGACACTTTTTCTCTTCGACAGCGGTCTTCCATCTTGTCGCGATTTCGTGACACCTTTTCTCTTTGGCAGCGGGCTTCCACAATTGTCGCGATATCGTGACACTTTTTCTCTTCGGCTGCGGTCTTCCTTCTTGTCACGATTTCGTGACACCTTTTCTCTTCGATAGCGGTCTTACTTCTTGTCACGATTTCGTGACTCCTTTTCTGTCCGGGCGCGGTCTTCCTTCATGTCACGATTTCGTGACTCTTCTTCTCTTCCGGCTCCAACCTAGCAACTTGTCACGATATCGTGACACTTCCTCTCTTCTGGCAGCAACCTTGCAACATGTCATGATTTCGCGACTTCTTCCCTCCTTCGGCTCCGATGGCGCTTCTTGTCGCGATTTCGCGACATCCTTTCTTCTCTTGGCAGCAACGGTGCAACTTGTCGCGATTTCGCGACATCACCAATTTGGTCGCGATTTCGCGACACCTTTCCTAGTGTGGAGGTTTGCTCGCTCTTTAATATTTTCTTCTTGGACCACCTCGGTCATTCTGGAATTCATGTAATTCCTCTTGTACAAGGTTCAGGGACCTTTCAACACCCTTTCTACCAATCAAAAAAAAATTATTAAAAATAATAAAAATGTCATGTATTTAGTTTAAGTGGAAATTAAAATATATTTTAAAAATATAAATATAATAGTAATAGTAAAATTAAAAAAAAATGTTTTAATAACAAATAAATCTTTGTTAACATAGAAGGAAGTCTCCACTCGATGGAATAGATGCTTTTCCATATGGCAGATCGTAAACATGAAATTTGTTTATAATAAACTTATGTGTCCTCTCGTGAAAGCACTCAAATATTTAAAAGAAAATCTTATGAGGAGATGAGACATGTTCACGATAAAATAGTGTGTGAATACTATGAAGAAAAGACACAGCGAGGAATCGTCATTAAAATTCTTCATCAACTATGAAGGTTAGCTTACTGGATTACTGCCTGTATAAATTCATTCGATGTTTTGAGCTATTGGAATGTCGTATTTGAATATTTTTGTATTGTGGATAAATGTATTTTTTTAAATTATAGCCAGTGGACCCGAAATATGCACTATGCATAAAATATGTTCCCTGTATAAAATTTGCTCTTTGCATAATTGGTGTTCTCTGTGTAGTTATGTTCTCCGTGAATATTATTAATTTTCATAATATATAATGCTTAATATGGGGTGATATTGTGTCTGTGTAAATTTGTGTACTCTTTGGTAATACATTTTGCTCATATGTAGATTGCATACATTTGAGCCACTCTGACCCAACAACGCTCAGTCAACTCCTCTTGCCATATGGGTTTGGGTGATATTTCCATATCTACTCTCTATGGATAGCTCAAAAGTGGGTTACAGAATTTAAAGCATTTTTGTCTTTCAAAAAGTGTCGGTAGGGAAAAATCATTATTTCAGTTAGAATAATTTGATGAGATTGTCATAATATGTTGTTGGTCCCATTATATGATCCGCTTATGCATGACCATCAAAGTTTGGTAATGTTTAAATTGAAAATATATTAGAATTTAATACGATGTGGTTATGTATATTAATTTTTGAATAAGAACTGGTGTAATATGTGTGGTGGTTTTTTGAATGACATCAATTTTCTATTGCAAATATTGCGCATAATTTCTCTGAACGACATCAATTTATTTACTCAAACAATGTAATGTTTAAGTTTAATTTGCATCCGTTTATCTCTATTATATTTAAAATATTTTCTAGACTAACAAAATTATATGAATTTTGGATGCTATGTTAACCCTAAGAGAACCAATAAGAAAAGCTCAACATAAATTCTAATCATTTTTAGAACTAAGTTGTGGCGAAATATTAATTAGGAAGACGTTGGTAGAGGAAACATTTGGTGGTTTTGTAGCAAGCTTATTTTAGTAAACATTTAGGATCTATTTCCACTCTTGTTATAATGATGATAATTATTAAGTACTTTGCAAATTTTACTGGGGAGTTTTCATTAGAGCCAAGCTTTGCTTTGGATAAGCATGTGATTATAGGGATTTGTGGTAGGGCTTAGTATAGTAAGAGTATGATGGGAGAATTTATGGAAAAATTAAATTTAAACTCATTATCTTGTTTCCAACTAAAAAAAGCCCCTTTTATATTTTCTTAAGCATCAAAGCCTTGCCATGACATCTTAAATGAGGAATAGCCTTCTTCCACTTTAGATGGATATACACAGTGATGTAAAGCATAAGGTATCATGTAAACATAAGAATTCTGCAACTTAGGAGATGATCGAAAGGTTTCTATTTATTAATAGGTTCAAAGAAGAAATTTTGGATTCAAAAATCCTTAAAATTATAATATAGAAGATGCCAAAAATGTAGAGATAAATATGGAAGGTCTGATTGGATGATCTAGTTGTTCGTCTGCAAGTGTCCTTATTATCACCAAGTGATTTATATCTATTGTATGGTTCCTAATATTTATCATTGCATAGCATTGGAATTAGAAGATCATATAACGTTGTCAGTTTAAATGGAATAAAACTTTAGATTAGATGGATGAGTAACAGGGGAGGAGATGTCTCATAGCAGGAAGGTCATGTTGGGAGGGGCTGGAAGCGGGCGCGCTAGCGTTACGAACCAAGACCTCAGCAAAGTGAAAGGACACAACAAGACGGAGGGAGGCTAGTCTAAGGATGGAGGTTCTATAGATTTGTCTGAAGATGACGTTAACCATGGGAAGGATCCACCTAATAAATAGAGGATGGGCCAACAGAAAACATATGCTCAAGCAACGGCTTCAAAAACCCTTGGCAATTTTTTCACTCAGGACCTGTTTCCATCCGGAGATGAACTGAATATCCCGAAGGAAGTCCTCTCAAGTTTTGTAGAGTTTGAAAAATTCACCTTAGTGGGTAAGTTCATTGGGGGACGCCCTGATATGGAGACCATCTATAGGTGGGCAACTGCAAAATGGTGAACGTCGGGCCACATGGAGTTGGCTGCCTTTTCCAGGGGTTTTTTCATAATAAGACTAAATAACGTAGAGGATTATTGTAAAATTTTAGCTGGGGGTCCCTAGTTTCTGGGACGAAGGAGTCTCTTTCTCAAGAAGTGGGGATGGATTTCAATCCCAAAACACAAAACATCAATATTGCCCCAATATGGGTTAGGCTTCCGAACCTTCCCCTCTTTTGCTAGCATGAAAATGTCATCATAGGTATTGCACACTCCATTGGGGATCCGGTTACCATCGACCCTCCTACCCGAGCCTGAACTAGATTTGTTCAGGCTCACTTCTATGTTTTGGTGGATTTAGAGGCAAACCTCCTGGACTCCATTACCCTGAGGTCTGGAGGGTCTTTTCTTCATAAGCAAGCCATTTTCTATGAGAATAGGCCTGCTTACTACCTTCATTGTAATTCTCAAGGGCATCTTCAGTCTAGCTGTCCTCTTCAAAAGCTAGGGAAAAAAAGGGGGGAATCTTGCAACCCCCTAGACCATGGTGAAGGGCAACCCGAACACCCTGTGGTGACAGAGGCTGCACCATAAATCCTTTCAGGGAAAATCCTTGTATCTTCCACCCCTGATAAGGGTCTCATCTCCCCTTCGAGTGCCACTCATGGCAGTGTGAGCCCCTAGCCAGAACCTCAAATGGAAAAAGAACAGCCCCCACCCCCTATTCTCGTGTAGGTTGGCCTACTAAATCTCCATAATTAGAACCTTCTCGAGGCCTAGAACCTGCTAGAAGATTTCTTGATAGGTAGGAGGGGCGAGCAGTCTGGCAATATCAGCCCTTGAAACACTAGGAGCCAAAAGCAAGGGGTAGATTTCAACAGTGAAAGAAAGTAGGCTCGTCCTCCTAACAAAGAAATGAGGGATAAGGAGACAGTAGCAGATGTTGCAAATGGTTCTCAACGCTTAATTTTTTAAGAGGATTCTAATTCCCTGATGGGTGACTCTCTTGTCCCAAAACCTCCCATCCAGCAGGGAAAGGGGGGTAATAAATTCCTTAAATTGTCCAAATGAAAGTCCTCTCATGGAATGTGAGAGGCCTTAATGGTGTGGCCAAACGTAGGGTTGTGGCCGATCTCCGAAAGAAGTCTAATCCCTCCATCCTCATTTTGCAAGAAACTAAGTCTGATGCTTCCATTTTCTCTAAGGCTACTAAGTCCATCTGGGCAAAGGGCCATTTCCTCTCTAGTCCTACAATAGGTTCTACAGGTGGCCTCATGGTAATGTAGGACCCTGATTTGTTGAAGGCAACCTCTTATCAGTCTCTAGCAAGATTATGAACATTCTATTTCATTCCAAGGTAGATAATTCCTCATGGATTTTGACTAATGTTTACACTTTGAACTCTATTGTGGAGAGAGCAAAGATGTGGAAAGCCATTTCTCAGATGAGAGACAATTTTAACGACCTCCCGTGGGTTGTAGGTGGAGATTTCAATTGCCCTCTTCATCCTTAAAAAAAAAAGGGAGGCACTGAACTTCTTAGTCGCGGCTTGGAGGAGTTCAAAGATTTTGTATATGCTAATAATTTGCTAGATATTGACCTTAAAGGGGCATCCTTCACCTGGAGCAATAGGAGGATTTGGAGCAATCTCATCCAAGTCAAGCTGGACCGTTTATTCATTTCTCACGAAGTCATCCCCCTCTTCGGTGATGCAACTCTCTCTACCCTTCCCAGGATCGGATCTGACCATAATCCTATTATTTTGGAGGTCATTGATGGGCCTGGTTATAAGACCCATTTCAAATTCGAATCCATGTGGATTTCCCACAAGGATTTCAGAGAGAAGGTTTTGGCTTGGTGGAAGGTGAAGCTGGCAGGTTCAACGTCCAAAAGACTGGATCTAAAACTCAATCTAATTAAAAATAAATTTTTGGCAACATTTTTTAGTCTAAAAAGTCCATTTATCAGAAATTAAAGGCTCTAGAGGAGAAGGTGGAAGCCGAAGGATACTCGGTAGCTCTCAGAGAGGAGGAATGGTGCCTCTTAGTTGATTACCATTCCATACTGGCTAGAGAGGAAGTCTTCTGGCGTCAAAAATCTAGGGAACTTTGGCTAAAGAATGGTGACTCAAATTCAAAAAAATTTCTTGCGTCCACCATGAGGCACAGGGGGGCCAATAAGATCATGGAGGTGGTGTGCAAGGATGGTCATACTACTAGGGAGATTGATGAAATTCATAGTGAAGCTGTCAATTTCTTTTAGGATTTGCTGGGTGCTCCTCCTGACAGCGACCTCCATGTTCAGAGATCCTTGCTAGCTAATTTCCCCACAAAGGTTCCCCATGAGGCAAGTATTAAGCTCCTGGAATCGTTTTCCCATTTTGATATTAAGGATGCTCTTTTTTCCATGCAGTCGGATAAGGCCCCTGGGCCCGATGGTTTTCCCCCCTATTTTTTTCAAGCTATGTGGGATATTGTGGGGTCTGATGTTTGTGAAGCTATTCTAGAAATTCAAGCCACCAGATCCATCCACCCAAAACTCAACTCTACCTTCCTGGCTCTCATTCCCAAGACTCCCGCCTGTAAAATATTTTCTGACTATTGGCCCATAATTTTGTGCAATGTCTTCTACAAAATTCTTTCTAAGACCATTGCCAACTGTCTAAGATCCCTCCTCCCATCCTTGGTTGGTCTTGCATAGGGTAGCACCGTTAAGGGTAGAAACATCCTGGACGGTGTCATCACAATCCATGAGACCCTCCACTCTGCCCAATGTTCCAAAAATGCTACGCTTTTCCTTAAGCTAGACATGAATAAATCTTTTGACAGGGTCGATAGGAGGTTTCTCTGTGTTGTCCTCATTAAATTTGGCTTCCACCCTCTCTGGATTGACCTAGTGAGCAGTTGCATTTCCTCTCCTTCATTTTCAGTTCTGATCAACAGGTCCCCGGCTGGCTTCTTTCAAAGCGCTAGAGGTCTCAGACAAGGTGATCCTCTGTCCCCTATTTTTTTCATTCTTCTAGTGGAGGTCCTAAGCTAGTCCTTGAATGATGCTCTCCGACGAAGAAAGATCTCTGGCATTTTTACTACGTCCAGAGTTGCTCCTGTCACTCACCAATAGTTTGTAGATGACATGCTCATTTCCACTAGAGAGTCTATCATCTAGGCCAAGTCTATTAAGCGTATCCTGTCCTGGTATTAGAAGGCTACTGGCCAAAAGGTGAATTATATCAAAAGAAAAAATTACTTTATCAATACTCCTTTACGCAGGCAGATTCGCATTGCTAGGATTTTGGAATGCACCATTGATTCCCTACCTGCAACATATTTTGGATTACCCTTGGCTTGCAATGGACATGCCAGTGCAAACATGTGGAACATGATCTTGGAACGGATCCATAAAAAACTCAGCACATGGAAAGGTAAATTGCTGTCTCAATACAGGAAGGCCACACTCACCAAAGCATGTCTGCAAGGAATTCCCACTTATTTCATGTCTGTTCTCATGATTCCTATGACTATTCATTCCAATATTGAGAAGTTACAGAGGAATTTTTTGTGGTCCGATAGTGAAGAAAGATCCAAAATTCCTTTGGTGGCCTAGGAGAAGGTTTGCCTTCGGAAAGACCAAGGTGGTTTGGGAATGACAAGATCCAGATTCATGAACATGGTGCTGATTGCAAAACATGCTTGGAGGATCCTCACTAACGAACTAGTGGAATGGGTCAAGCTAGTTAAGAGGAAGTACCTTGGGCAAAATTCTTTCCTTGAAGCTGGGCCTCCGACCAAAGCCTCGACCTTTTGGAAAATAGTGCTTCAGGCCCGTTCATTAATTATCAGGGGCACCCAGTGGATCTTGGGTGATGGATCCTCCATCCTCTTTTGGAGAGATAGATGGGTTGGTGATGAAGCCCTTCAGTCGAAAGCAGACCTGTCTAGTTTGTGGACCCTGATTGATCCAACCTATTAGCTCAAGGTAGCGAAATTCATCAATCGGAGCTCTCTTCCCCCTCGATGGAAGCTTCTGGGTGTAGACGGCTTCAACAACGAGTTGGCTTTTTTATCTAGAATTCTTCAATATGTTTTAATTCCTTCAGTTATTAGGGAGGATAGAATTATTTGGCGTAGCACTCAGGGTGGTCTTTTTTTTGTTAATTCCACCTATGACCTTCTTACGTCTGGAAATGCTATGGATATCCGATGGAAGGTGGTTTGGCGGAAAGGGATTATTCCTAAGGTGATTTTTTTTTCCTGGATTGCCTTTCATAATAAAGCCCTAACCATTGATAATCTTCATAAGAGAGGCTTTGAAATTCCCAATAGGTTCTATCTTTGCTTGGCTGATTGTGAATCATTGGATCACCTATTCTTACACTGCCCCTTTTCCAAATCGGTTCTCAGCTTTGTGTTTTCATCCTTCCAAATCCTATGGAGTTCTCCCTGATCCCTCAAAGACACCTTCCTCTAATGGCCTAGCCCTTTCAAGAACCCTAAGCTTCGATTTCTGGTTTAAGCCACTTTCCACCACTCCATTTGGTAGATTTGGCTTGAGAGAAATGGACATATCTTTGGCAATCCCCCCAGGGTGGTGCTATCTATTGCCCAAAGAGCTTTATCCTTCACTATTGAGAATTTGGAAATTATTCCCATCTCCTGTCCTCACCTCCTTGGGGAAGAGTTTATTCTCAAGAGGTTGAATATCTACCCACATTTCGAGGTCGGTTATGTGTCTAGACGGAGGGATGTCATTTGGTCCAAACCTCCTATGGGGTGGATCAAACTCAATTTCTATGGGGCAGCCAAAGGCAACCCAGGGCCTACGGGTTTCAAATGCATTGTGCGAGATCATGATGGTAAGCTAAATTTGGCTTATTGCAAAGATTTGGGGCTTCAGACGAATCATTTTGCCAAAAACCAAGGTGTTTTGAAAGGCTTGCAGGTCCTATCGGATGATCCCAAGCCTCTCATTATTGAAGGTGACTCGTTAAACATCATTAACTATCTCCATGGCTTTAAAGACCCATCTTGGTGGGTTTGCAACATCATCCTCAAAGCTAGAATGCTCCTTTTCCAGCGTGCCAGGTGGGAGACAAGGCACATTTTTAGAGAGGGCAACCGGGTGGTGGACCACCTAGCTAACAAGGGCCTTGCGACCACGTGTCCAATGATTTTGTGGTCTCATTTCCCATCCGAGCTGGATAGCTTTGCCAAGATGGACATTACCCCATGATGATTGATTTGTGTCAGTTGTTTTTTCTTGAAGTTTCTGAAGGTTGGGAGATGGGCCCTCTCAACCTCGTCGTTCGCACTCCATTTTTCAAAGATGGTGATTCCCATGTTTTCAAGGCTCGTCTGATTTGGTGCAACAGTGGTTATCGACGCTCCCTTCTCCTCCATGATGAGGTAGCTATTTCCCCATGCTCCTTGCACTCCTCTCCTTTGTTCAAAGGTGGAAGTTCCAAGTATCTCTACCCTTTCGAGTCGTTGTAGTGTAGGAAGCTCAATAATCCTTGGGAATGTTTGAGTTTAAACCATGCCACTTCTTGGCCTTGGAACCGGCTCTAGTCCTTCAGTTTCTTTGGTATTTGTTGGTTTGTACCAGTTCGCGTTGGGAAGGGGGATCATAGCTGCTTATCTTAGAATGTGGTTTGGCTACGTGGCACCTTTAGGATTTTCCCAGATGTTCTTGTGACTTATGGGCCACCTTTTTTTGGCCCCGGTTCGATGATGACGAATTGTGATCAGAATTTTCATGGCGGTTTGCTTCATCCGGAGCCTTCGGGCTAGCAGCAACTCCCTGTTTTCTCCTAATTCTGATTTACGTTCACAGCTGTTTGGCATGAAACATCATTTGGCTAGGCTGCTTTTGTATATAAGGTTTTGGGATCCTCTATAAAAACCCATTATTAATTAAAATTAATAATTACGAAAAAAAAAAAAAATTAGATTAGATTAATTGTATATGGCAATTTGGAACTAAAGCATAAGTTAATCATTAAACATAGTATTGTAAATTAAATTTATACTTTGAAAAAAATAGATGGCATGTTATTAATTAGTGGTTGGTTAGAACTAAAGTAATCTTTCCCAATTATACGGGAGAAGATCGCAATTTTCAATCAAATTAAGTTATTTCGTCTAATTAGTAAAAATATTTATGTATAGAGTAATAAACAATTCATTAGAGTAAAGAATTGGTGAATTGGTGTTAGTTATATTTAGAGTAAAGAACTCATGAAATATAGATTCAGTTTAAAAAATTTATTCCATAGATGATAAAAAACAAATAGGGTATCTAATTAATATCTAGGATTAAGTAAAATTAAATATTATAATATTTATGGTTGACTAAGGGTGACAATGAAGTTGTGAAAGGTAATAATTAAGTTGGTGTTTTTAAAAAAATAATAATATTAATAATAAATATATGCATAGCTCATATCGTTTGAAGAAATATATACATATATATATAAAGTAGCTACTTAAATAAGTTTGATGTATAATTGTCTTTTGCATTTATTTATGAATAATCTTGATGCACATGGAATTATTGTTTAACATCTATAAGTTCAAATAGAATAAAAAGTTTTTTTCTTTATATTTGGCTCTTAATTATTATTATAAATGTTTCTCTCTCCTAGTGCATCTATATTTTTAAATAATACTCTACTCATAAATAGCTCAACCAATATATAAGTGTGAAGAACTCAAAACACTAAAAACCAAACAACTCATCCAACAAGTAGGATGATATCTCTAAAGACCATCTAGAGGAATGACTATTTATGAACAACCTATGATGTCGATTAGGACGTACATTACACCCAAATATAATAGCTTGCGGTAGTGACTATTGTGAATCAGTGTTATCCATTCTCCAACAATTGATAATGATATAGAGGTCCTATGCTTTTGAGAGTAAAGGATGATGGAATGGGATATCATTCAAGGATAACATACGAGTAGTTCGTAAGTATGCTCATGATCCTACTCCATTTGTGGAATTTCCAACAAGACTCATGTCCAAAGATATGGTTCATGAGGTTGGAAGGTCTAGCAGTAGATGGTATGGGCAACATTACCATCAACCAGAATTTGGATTGAGACATCTAGTCCAAAATCCATTCAATGATGGACCCTAGTTAAACCTTAGTAGAAGGTCAATGATCTGACACTGCCATAGCTACACTAACCAAAAGTATGAATCTTAGAAATTAATAGGTTAGTAGACCATTATAGAAAATATTAGGATTGTGAATCCTAGTGTACCATGATTTGAAATGGGGAATTAATGCATCCACCTTTCTAGGTGTTATGGGCCCTAGAAAAGCAACCTCATGCCAAGATCAAAAGAAAATTTGAGAAAGGAGTAAGGATCTATTAGTTGGAAACCTATCGCGGGAAGTTGGTAGGTCTCAAACACTTAGGATACCATCTACAGTGGTAAATAATCTTGAAGTGTGATCTCCTATGCCAAAGTACTAATATCAAGTTGGGTATATCTGCATAAATGTGCAACATTTATGTTTGTGTTTAGAAAAAAATTGAATTGGTGTTTGACAACTAGGTGAGTAGACTTGGGTTGTTACATAGCCTAATCCAAGGTAATTGAGGACATCAAGGTCCAAGAAGGAGACATCAAGCTCTACAAGAAATAATGGCCTAGAAAAAATGCTAAGGGGAACCAAACCCAAAAATAGGCAACTCCAATGAACCAAGTCATTTTGAGTGCCTCTAAGCCCTCGAATTGAGCCCCACATCAATCGAGTCCCACCTCAACCACCTAATTATCAAGCCCAACCACCACCCATACAATACCACCCTCAACAACCACAAAATCAACCACCAATGCAACAATGGCACCCACCTCACCAATACACTCCATTACCAAAACCTTTGGTGAACATCTTTCATCGGTTGTGTGAGGCACAAGCAATCACTCTCCCTGAGATTCACCCATAGGACCCGAATCATCCCAAACCTAAGAATTACAGGGAGGATCAGTACTACATTTATCATAGATAAAAGGGTCATGATATTCAGTCATGCTACTCCTTCAAAAATTTAGTGCAGGACATGATCGAGAGGTAAGAAATTCAAATCGATAATCCTCTTGCCACAAATAATTAGAACATGGGGGTCTATCAAGATCCTTTACCTCAATGTGGAACAAACATAGCACCTACCATTACAATAGAACAACCAAAATAGGTCAATCAGGTCCATGCCACCCCACCTAACCAAGGTTTTGTGGGAATGATCAATATTGTGATAAGGAATAGAAGGTACCCAATGCAACCCACACAAACTATGGATCCTTCCAATATTCCTTCAACATCACAAGCACCATCATGACCAACTCCAATCATACCTCCTCTGCCTCACCCGATGCTTACGCTGAGAAATAGACTCACCCAAAGTCTTAAAATGGCCTCAGCAAAACTCTCCATCTATGAGCTCATACAACAATCACCTCCACATCGGGAAGCTCTAATGGAGATTTTAAAATCAATTGAATTACAACCACAAGATCCCAATGCCTTTGCCAACTTTGTGGGACAAATTCAATATTGCAAAGAGCCTGCAATAACCTTTCATGATCATGAGATCAAGACCATACCTATTGAAATTCTTGATCCACCACTCCACATCATGGCTAGTGTGGATGGGATTACCTATAAATAGGTCTTGATTGACATAAGATCATCCATCAACATCATCACCACCACCACACTTAAACACCTCAACCTTCCACCATCGCATATCACCACATCCACATTCACCCTTCGAGCCTTCAATGATGCATTGTGTTCCACTATTGGGATAGTGGTCCTTCCTATTTAGGTTGGACTAAAAATTATTCACACACTTTACCATGTATTGGAAGGTGCCATGCAATACAACTTGTTGCTTGGTCGACCCTGGATAAGAGACATGAAGTGTGTACCTTCTATACTGCACCAAAGCATAAAATATGTGCATGAAGGTCAAGTCCACTATGTCCCAATAGATTTGGAACCCTTTAAGTTTTACCACATGGTTTCACATCCTCATGAGTCCACCTTACCATCAACTCATTTGGATATCCAACCTAATCAACCCATCCAACAATCCAATCATCCACCCAAAGCCTCCATGCCTTCATCATCACAATCATAATCACCATCGTAATCATCAACTTCTAGGGAGTCCTTTCTAACCCATTAGATCCTCCCACAAGGAACCCTGACAAGGCACCAATGGAATCCCCACCACATAAACCATTGCCACCTACCGCATCCACATCTAACTCATCCAATCCACCTCCCACACCTTCAATCTCCACCATATCCACAACATCCACCCACATTGATCCCATTCCTAAGGAACCACCCTCCAACACTCATAGCCCATCACCATCCACCAATCCATCCTCATCTACCCCTCCACCATAGGTGATAATTCATATGACTAATCCAAGCCTAGGGGAATATTTAGTGCAAGATGTTACATTTACCCCCTGATTGAGTCGATTAGAGACTTTGGTAGGCCTCACAATGTGCAGCTACCTATAGGCACCATCGTCCCCCTCGGATCCTTCCTAAATCAAACCAATTTTATCTATGGAGGTATTGATACCTCTATGGATGCACCTCTTATACCAGAAGAGGAAGATCCATTTCTTGCTAATATCGATTATCTATCAAACCCATCCTTTTCTCTATGATACTTGTATCACTACCATTGGCATAGGAATGACTTGGGTCACTATGAGTAGGGTCCTCAAACCCCATTAGAACCAAGGTATCAACTACCAATAGATAAGTCAGGATTAGGATATCGCATATGCATGCCTGATGAACTTCTAGCAGATTCCCTTTAGTGCCTTAACCTAGGCCTTGAGGGAGACATTGATGGCAATGAGTATGCTGATCCTAGAAATACTCACTTGTTTAGCGATCATCTACAAATTGCTATGTTAGCTATTGATGATTTTTACTCATTATATGAGGAATCAGAGGATAATTGGGAGGCATTATCTATTGCCTCATCTAGCTCAAAAGAAGAATCCTCCCCCATTGAGCCTCTCATAGATCTTGATGAATTCTATCTTCATCTATTCCCTAGGTAGCAACTCATTTGGTGATAACTTCTCCCACCCGAGGATCTAGTCATCCCAATTCCACCTAAGGCACACCCTATCATCCCGATTCCACCTCAACCACCCCCTACACATTTGCACCCACCTATATTTAATTACCTATTTCCACTAGAGAATGGAGTTCATCCACCATCCATCAATATGATCTCCATTGACCTCACCATGCCACTCATCTACCTAGGTAACCCATCATAATATTTACCCCTCGATCTTGAGGCTATTGATTTTGATTATGTTGCTCTTCCACCATCATCCATCGAGTTCCTACCCTCTGAGAACATGCTACAGTCATATCATTTTGCATCACAACCAACCTTAGTAGTTCTCCAAGATAAGATAGATTCAAATGATGCATCCAACTCTTTTAATCCAATCGATGATATTCATCTGATCCCCACTCCTCATCAATTGGAAGAGGGATCCCATATGTTGATAGAAGAGATGATCGATATTGACATCAACACTGATCCTAAAAATCCTCAAATTCTTAAATTGGGGAAAAGTCTCTCAGAGATAGAACGTGCTACTTTTACCACTCTTCTAAAAGATAAAAGAGTTTTGCTTGGACATACAAGGATATGCATGGTCTGGACCCGAACTTAGTGGTCCACAATTTGATGCTTGATCCAATAATCAAACCGGTTAAGCAAAAACTTCACAAACTGCATCCAACAATCGCTTTAATGATAAAATATGAATTACAAAAATTGTTGGATGTAGGCTTCATCCAACCCATTGACTATCCTGAATGGGTTTCCAATATGGTACCTATTAGGAAGTCGAATGGGGGGTTCACATATGCATATATTTTTGAGATCTTAACAAAGTGATCCCTAAGGATGAATTTCTACTCCTAAGCATCGATACACTCATAGATGTAGCTATAGGTCATGAAATTATTTCCCTCATGGATGGTTTCTCGAGCTATAATCAAATTCACATCAATCTTGATGATCAGCCCAAAATAGCCTTTACCACACCATGGGGGACATTTTGCTACAAAGTCATACCTTTTGGTCTAAAGAATGTTGGTGCCACTTATCAATGGGCCATGACATACATTTTTCATGACTATATGCATAATATTTTCAAATATTATATCGATGATCTACTAGCCAAGTCTTTACTGCATGGTGACCATATCGATGTTCTACGAAAGGTCTTTGATCACCTACTAGAGCATAACATATGATTGAATCCTAAAAAGTGTGTTTTTGGAGTAACATCTGGAAATCTTTTAGGCTTCATCATGTCTAAGTGAGGCATCGAAGTAGACCCAAGCAAGGTCAAAGCAATCATAAACATGCCTCCCCCACCAACCTTAAGCAACTTCACAACTTACAAGGGAAGATATAGGCCATACGATGTTTCATCATGCAACTATCAGATAAATATTGATCATTCAACCATCTTCTACAAAATGGGGTGATTTTCAATTGGGATCAAGATTACCAAAAGGTCTTCGAGGATATAAAGTAGTACTTGGTTTCTACACCAGTATTATCTCCTCCATGACCTGGTGTGTCATTTCTACTATATTTTTACAACTAACTTTACCTTAGGGACTATGTTGGCCCAAAAGAATGAGGTAAATAAGGAGTAAGCTATTTATTACATCAGTCGCACCTTGGTCTCTTACAAAATCAAATATGCTTATGTTAAGAAGCTCTGCTTAGCGGTGGTCTTTGCCACCAAGAAATTGCATCATTACATGATCAATCAAACAACGTATGTTATCTCCAAGGAAAACCCTTTGTGATATATGATGAGTCAAACATATCATAATAGTCATACCACAAAGTGGATCATGCTTTTGATAGAGTTTGACCTTGAATTCATTAGATAAAAATCTATCAAAGGTCAAGTCATCACCAACCAACTAGCAGAAGCACCTCTTCTCAATGATAAGCCTCTTATGATCGAGCTACTTGATGATGTAGTCTTTGCATTATCTAACTTAGAAGAGCTAGAGGAACCTAAGTAGAAAGTGGATCTAACATTATTCTTTGATGGCTCTAGGTGTGAAAAAGGGAGTGGTGCTAGAATTATGTTCTTTACACCATAAGGGACTCCTATTCCCCTTTCATTTAAGCTTGATTTCCCATGCACCAACAATAATGTTGAGTATGAAGCTCTCTTGTTGGGGCTCAAAATAGCTCTGGCCATGAATGTCAAGTGACTAAGCATCTTTGGTGATTCAAAGCTCATTATCAACCAAGTCAAAGGGAGTTACCAATGTAGAGACCCAATCTTAAAGAAATACAAAATCCTTGTGGACAAATCACTTGCAAAACTAGAATGGTATGACATCGAGGTTGTCCCTCATTTCAACAACCATTTTATGGATACAATGGCTTCCTTGGGATCCCTAATTCTATAGAACCCTTTTAAAAATGTCACAACCATCTATGCTAAAATACTCAAGCAATCCATAATTTTGTGAGAGGCTTCTATAGAAGAGCAAAGCGTCCACCTGATACAAGTAGAACCATATCAATATTGGTTCTCCCAAATACGAGATTTCCTAAAGCTTGGTAATATCCCTTTAGGATTTTCACATATTGCCAAATGTACATTTAAGTAAAAAGTGACTAAATATGTCTTTCTAGGAGATATATTGTACCATCAAAGCTATGATGATCTTCTTCTTCATTGCTTAGAACCCCAAGAATCTACTTGGGTAATTTCTCAAGCTCATGATGGTACTTGCAATGGCCATTTTAATGGCATGGCTATCATAAAGTGCATCCTCTGAATGGGCTATTATTGGCCCACAATGGAGCGAGACTATTGTGCTTATGTCAAAAGGTGCATCAAGTGTCAGCATCATGCTAATCTATCACACGTACCTTCATAGGCTCTACAACCGATACATTCATTGTGGCATTTTTTGTAATGGGGCTTGGATCTAATTGGTAAAATCTTACCCCCATATTTGAGCTGACACACGTTCATTCTAACAACCATGGAATACTTCACAAAGTGGGTGGAAGTTATTCCCCTTACCACTACGATAGGATTATGCATTGTGGAGTTCATATTGCATAATATCATATGTCATTTTGGTATTCCATCAAAGATCATCTTGGATAATGGGACACCATTTAAAAATAAGGATGTTCAAGATTTGTGCAACAAATATCATATCCAACACAACTTTTCAACTCCTTATTATCCATAGACTAATGGGCAAGTTGAGGCATCAAACAAAATGATTATCACCATCCTTAAGAAAATTATTAATAATCATCACAAGGATTGGCATCTTCAACTACCTCTAGCACTTTGGGCTTATAGGATGAGCATTAGAACACCAACTAGGGCAACTCCATTTTTATTAGTATATGGCATTGAGGCCATCATGCCCTTGGAGCTTGAAATTCTCTCATTGTACATCTCATTACAAGAATTCATCGATGATGATATTGCACGATAGGCTCACCTAGATCAACTCACTCTTCTTGATGAATGATGCATTAATGCTCTTGAACATCTTCACATTTATCAAGATCGTATTAAGTGAGCCTATGATACAAAGGTTCATCCTAGGGAATTTTAGGTTGGTGATCTTGTGCTAAAGGAGAACCAACAGAATTCTAACATCCCTAGCCATTTGCATGATAAATTTGCTACAAATTGGTTAGGCCCATTCATCATAAAATAAAATTTGGGATTAGGAACTTATCAGTTAGCTACACTTGAGGGTGTTGAGGAACTTGAACCACTTAACATTCTCCACCTACGGGTATTTTATGCATAAAAAAAAACACAAAAAAATCAAAATTCACAAAAACATAAAAACATAAAACAATTGCATACCACCATCCACCACATTTTTCATTGCACATCATCAATGCATTGCATATAATCATGTATTACACTTTGCATTTTATCATCATTGCATCTTCATGAATTTGGCTAGTTACATAGCATTAGGTTTTTTGTTTGACATAGTTGCATTCATATTACATTGAGCATTTCATGTAGCATAACATTTATATAAGAGTCACTTGTCTTGATGTAATCTCTTATCTTGGCTACCATTTAATTGTTCATAATTCATAATATTTTTAATTTTTTCTTTATTTTAGTGACCTTTTCTCCCTCTTTTTTATATCATCCATCTTCTCCACTCCAAATTTCTTGTCTATATGCATTGCATATATATGTAGTAACTTTGCATTTTATCATAGACTTTAAGAATTTGGCTAGTTACATTGCATTAGGATTTTTGTTTGACATAGTTGCATTCATCTTACATTGAGCATTTCATGTAGCATAACATTTGTAGGAGAGTCACTTGTCTTGATGTAATCTCTTTTATCTTGGGCATACACCCCATTCCATTGATCATACACATTCACATTTCCATGTTGTCTATCCACCCCTTGCTTGCTCCTAAGTAGTTGTTGCAAGGTGTCCAATAGGGTCTTTCGATCATTCAACCATCCCTAGTTGGTATTTTAGATTTTTTTGCAAACCATCTTGATGTCTGGTGATAGAATCTCACTTTGGTCATACTTTGTTTATCTCAAAATCCCAACACATTCTCACAATCTTAATTATGATTTTGAACAAGGAAATATGACACTACAAAGTAAGTCTTGCCTCAAAAGTGAAAAGTTTCCCTTGCTCTTCCTATCATGTGCATGGTCTAAAAAGTTGAGAATTGACAAAAGGACAAGCTCATCCTAAAAAATAAATTCCTCTTGCTCCTCTACAAAATGAGAAAGCCCTAGAAGAAATAAAATCCCCTTGCTCCTCCACAAAACAAGCAAGTCCCTCCAAAAAAATCCCTTTGCTCCTCCACAAAATGAGCAAAATTCCCACAAAAGCAAAATCCCAAAATAAAAATAAGAAAAAGAGCTTGAATCCCTAGAATTCTCAGTTTTTGACAACCATGGGGTAATCTCCATCGGGGCTATAGATGCCTGACTAGAAGTGGAGTAGCCTTATGCATGGTGATACATGTCTGTCACATTAGCGACCTTCTTTTGTACAAACCAATGTCAGCTTGTGGTTGAGCTAGCTTTTGATGGCTTGCATTCAGAGTAGTTAAGTCCAACCGAGTACAAAATCGGGGCAATGAACTTCACTATGCACACATAGGGATATTGAATATCTTGGTCTTCCTAGCAGATTTTTATCTTTTAGATGCTTGCATGGTTAGTATATGACTTTTGATTGGTCAACTAGGGTGTTTGAGTCTCATGAAAGCCTTATTGTTCCCTTGTGACCTCTCATTATTCATAATCCATTATCATTGTGCTTCTCCATTGCATATCATTTCTCACTTGGTTTTCGTTCCAGTGTATGCCCTTGATGAAATTATTTACATCTTGATTTGTGACTCTTATACATTATGTAGTGCCTATACTTAGTTTGTTATTACATCATAGAATCATCCATTATGTTTCATTAGTTAAACATACATTCATAATTTGCATTAATTAAGTTATTATGTGTCATTAGTACATCATAGACATACCTAGTTCTATGCATACATAATAGCTCTATCATATCAAAAATATTTATTCATATAACATAAATGCATCATCATATCTACAAGTCTAGGCATACATCTATACTCATCTACCATTACATTCATTCATCCATCATCTCACATACATATGCACAATAAAAGTGACAATAAATAGCAATAAAGGATAATCTCATATATATATATACATATCAAAAATAGCATGAGTACACAATGATACAAAATGCTTGTAGGCTACAATATAGTGGGTCCTTAGATTTCACATCCAAAAATGAGCTAATACATAGGGGCCCTACTTAGGTTGGCCCTGCTCCATCGCTCTTCACACTACCCTTTGTCTTGTTAGACTACCTAGCTCTGCTAGCCCTTGATATCTATGATATCCTCGATGATATAAATCATAGGATAGGTGGTCTCACTAGTGGCTCTCTAGAAGCCTCACTTTGTTAACTTTACTGATACTAAGATGAAACTGACCATCATGAGGGTAGGATCCCACCAAGTCTATCGACCTCATCCTCAAGCCACCTGATGTAGTATCATTCTACCTAATATCAAGCATAATCTATGATCACCTTGACCTGCAACCATGTTGCCTATACCTATAATCTAGTCATCTTAGTTGTGACTTATCCACCTAAGGATGAATAAATATATACAACTGTAAAACCTACCACCTAAGTTCCTGGAGCATCTTGCTCTGCTCTGAGTATGGCTCACTCCTCCTGAAGGTTTTGCACCTGAGCCCATAAGGTGTCTCTCTCCACCTCCCAACCCTATAAACATTGTCTATCTACCATCTAATGAATTTTATCTATAGCATGAGTTGTAACCCTATATATCTACTACCCCTAGAGGATGCAAACCTACTATATTAGCATGGTGATCTGCTCCTATGTTTCATCCTCATCCACCCCATCACCCCCATCACTCCTAATAGGTATCTCTAAATTCTTAGTGTCTCACTATGATGATCCCTCCACATCCCTATCCACTCGATGATGCACCCATTGCTATCTTGGATCCTCTGTTACACTAGAATATACCTCCTCTCCAACCATTGCCTCTCCCTAAAAAAACCAAGCTACCCACTAAGCATCATACTCTATTATGGTCCTAGGATCCTTAGTGTTAGCATCTTTCAATACCTCATCTACTACATCACCCAAAGGCTCAACTTGTGACAATGCTATTTGTATCTCGCTAGTCCTCTACCTATAAACCACTGGGTCATTAGGAACACCCTACCTCACCTTGATCTATCAAGTCACTTGTGAGTACTAGAAGTACTCATGCTCTATCCCATGTTGCCTTGTAAGCCACCTACATAATTTCACTCATCTCAAATTATTGATCTCCTCATCCCAGGTCAATGCTCCCTACCATGGTATCTAGATAACCTATATTGTCTATAGAACTTCTTGTGTAGTGCTAAAGGATACCTTGGAAGTGGTAGATCTTTCCCCACTCTCGCTCATGCAACCATTGCACTACATAAGAAATATTAGTTTATGCCATATCTTTGTGTGCATTCCATAGTAACCTAGTTAGTTGATCAATATAAAAATACTCCAATCCCCATACTATAGAAGGAAGTTGCACCCTAAGCCCAATCGGCCCCACTGTTAGATCTCATACAACTCCCTGTACAATTGTGCAAGTAGAGTAGTTCCCCATACCATGATCCTTAACTGCTCAACCAGGTTCATCATAAGGCCTACGAGGATGTAGGAGAACCTCGTGCCTGAAGAAATGTATTTTTGTTAAAATTCTTTATTTAACTACCTCTTTTTTTTTTATTCAAATACTTTGAATCTATTTCTGACCTGATGTTTAGGAACCATCTTTATCAATGATTTGGTTCAAAGTTAGACATCAATGACATCAACACTACTTATCTAGATATCAAGAGACTTATCTTGAATCCAACATCCACTCTCACTCCACCATTATTAGCATCGCAGTCTACAAAGAACCACTGATATTTGTATACACATTGTAGCATCACCTCTATCTGATTGATCATAGTAGTAATAATAGGCTCTCCCTCCATAGGGATCCACAAAATTTGATAGAAATCCTCCAATATCATAGTGATATCTTCAGTGGGTATGTCAATGATATTCGTCTAACTATCCCATAAATCTATAAATGTTTTCAAATAGGTCTGGTCTATGTGAATAGAATCCAAAATTTGTGTTTTAAAGTTCGAGGTCCTTCAGCCACATCCAATCCTCACCAAAAAAATCATCATGAATATTCTTGTAGGCATTCGTGAATCGATGATGGGCTATAAAAATCTACCGCAAACAAATAAAATCCTTAAAATAAAACAAAAATCAAACAACCATAACCATATCACTTCAATATGATGATAAAATCAATCATCTTGCGTCGATATGGTCCCATAATAAAATCATCTCGAGTCGATATGGTCCCATAATAAAATTATCTCAAGTCGAGATAGTCACCAAGAGAGGTCCTCTCAATTCGATATGGTCACAAAAAGTAGTTGTCTTGACTTGAGATGGCTACCAAATCACATAAAAACATCAAAACACACACACACACAATATGAGAAGGGAAGAGTTGAAAATTAAAAGCAATAAATGCTATCTACCCATCCCCAACCTAAATTTTTATTTCACGTAGCGCTAACCATTTCTCCCATCCCACCCATTTATTAACATTAAATTTTAATGTGGTTCATTTCATTAATAAAGAAAAGTTTTAGATTTTTATCCTTACCTTCCTCGCACTAGCTCCTCTGCTCATAGAGGCACTCTATGGTCCATGAGATTGGTCAAATTATATTCTAGCAATACTTCATTGCACAAACTAATCTTTCTTCCTCCCCATCTCGCTCTTAGCTCATCATGAATGGTAAAAATAAGTTATTTTTCATGAAACTCAAATTATATAGTTTTTTGTACCTGTGATCATCTAGGATGATCGTGTTGCATGATGCAAACATCCAATATAATCATGCGACATAACATGAACATTCAGGATGGTCTCATGTTTTACAAAAATAAAAAATACATAAAAATCAACCATATTGGGTCAATACGGTCAATTAAAATTTAATATTTTCCTAGGGTAACCATGCTAACAATCCCACTTTTTTCAAGCGATGCATCGCTATCATCATTTTACATCTCCTCCATCGACTCATCGCTTGAGGGGGTAGTCAATAACCATAAAATTTTCATTTCAAAATCAAGTCAATAATCAAACACTCAAAAGTGGAAATTGTGTTCATCCAAGAATCATTTCCAAAAATGATCATACACCCTCCTTGTTGGGGCAAAAGCAAAAATCTCAATCAAACAAACACTTGGTAGACCTAAATCCTAAAGCCTATAGACTAATAATGTCTACCCATGATCGAAAAGCTACCAAGATTAAATCAAGTCCATCAATGTGTTGGAAGCAATGATTCAATGACATGCACCCTTCCCATGCTTGGGGTATCTCACATTGACTTTTTCAATTAACATCATCCATCATCAACTCAACCATTTTAGATCATCTATTTTTTCTTTGCATTGTGCTTTTACATAAAGCATCCCAAAAAGGGGTATCTGTAGACACCTAAAATGCATCATTTGTGAGGAGACTCCCAAAATGCCTCCTTTCTAACTCACACCATCCATCTTGGGTAGCCTTAGGGTTAATCCAATGATTTTACCTAAGTAGCAGGCAACATTCCCCATGGGAAGCCTAATCGTATCAAGTCAAAATGGTCTTAGTATTGAGACCATATTAACTCAATATGGTTGTGCAAGACCAAAAATAAAAATCAACTAGCAGTAAAACTGCCTGTTAGTGTGGTTCATGAAATTATGTCGATGCCAAATACCCTTCAAATGGTAGTTACACTTGTTGCATGTAAGAATTCAGTGGTAGCCAATTAGGCTTCCCTTGAGTGGAACTTACCATTCCATGCATTTTTCCCTATGAGCCTATAAAATGGTGCCCTCCCTCCTAGTTTTAAGATACCAAGTTTTCAAAATTGAAGCCATGAAGTGCTACCAAAATACACCATGTCCTCTCACTGTTCAACTTGATGCTACAAGATTACTATTCTATATTTGAAGCCACCTTCCACTCCCTCACATGATCTTATGTGTTGCCTCGATGATTATCAGCATCCTTTCACTTGCTCACATGTTCCCAAAAATTTGCGTAAAATAACACCCTGCATAATCCAATATATTATTTGAATCTGGTTATGCTGAGGCATAGACTTGCAACAATGACCATTTCATCTCGATATGGTCCGCATATAGAAACTATCTCGCCCTGATATGGTCATGGTTAGGTGATCATTTTCCATTATTTTACTATATTTTAGCTTAGATCTTTGTATTTTCATCATTCTACATTAGCTTAGATCTCAAATATCATACGCATGTATTTGTTCTTTGTTCATATTTTGTATTATCATATTGAATATGGGTCCAACTTCAATGGGCCCCTCATATGCTACTGATCTATTTTTTGAAATATAGTAGATATGAACCTTGCACGACGGTCCCAAAAAATCCTCTCCCAGATAAATTATGTTGGCATGAAGATATTTATATTGCACCAAGAATATTTCTGATAAAAAGGGGAATAACACCCCTATTGTATTCATTGTATCACTAGTGAAATCCCCTTGAGGGGATCCTATTGTAACACTTTGAAAGAATGATATAAATAAATATAAAGATTCATTTCATTATTCAAATATTGTGTTTCATTGCTATTTAGTTATTTGGTGGAAATTTTCATCCTTCAGTAGGTACTCTTGGGATAAATCACATATATTTTTATGATGATAATCTTCCTTCTTCAAAATTATAAAGGGATTCTCCTATTTACATTACTAGATATATTGGGAAAAAATAATCAAGAGTATATTGGTGGACAATGGTTCCTCCATCACTATATGCACTTATAAATTCTACCAAAATTTGGGACTTAAGGATGAAGACTTAACCAAATTTGATTTCATCATAAAGACTTTCAACAATGAGTCCCAAGAAGCCTATGGCATCCTATCCCTTCTCCTAATGGTAGGATCCAATATCTTAGATACCTTGTTTTATTTAGTGTCTTTCATAACATCTTTCAATATTATTCTTAGATGCCCTTGGATTCATGGCATGAGGGTTGACCCTTCTACTCTTCATCAATGCTTAAATTATAAATATAAAAATCAACTTATCACCATTCTGGGTGACCCTCATCCATTCCAATATTGTTCAATAGTTGAGCAAGCTCAATCTAAAATTGATTTATGTCCATTTTTTTCTCTTCATAAAATTCCTCCTACTTATTCTTCTTCTTTTAATAACCCTTCTCCATCATCTAAAATCATCAAGGAGTTTAAATACTTCAGAATAAGGAACCACCAATCATAATCTCATCACAAGATCAATCCAATCATCTAGTTGATAGTCCTCTTATAGATCTATCCTAGCTACCACATTCACCCTAAACTATGGGTTTACCCCATAAAAAAGGTTAATTAATACACATAGGTATGTGTACCCTTGTTTATGTGGGAATATTTCATAAATAAAAGATCCATGGTAGCAACCCCTTCCTAATAGAGATAATATTTTCCTATTATTACCTATCCACTGATTACCAACTTCCTAAGTAGATCCTATCTAGTATAGGATATGAAGGTAAGGGTTTGGGACCACGAAAACAAGGCATTCAAGATCCTTTGGAAGTTGATATTTGGTTTGGGAGATGTGGCATAGGCTACATCCCCAACAAAAACCAATCCCTACCAACTAATGATGATCAAGTTATCACCTTTGCTGAATTCATAGATCATCATGGCTTAGAGTGGAGTAATGAGGATGAGGGACCCCCTTCTCCCTCTCACATATTTGTTTGCAATATGATTATCTTAGTTCACCTTGAGCTATCAACCTTTGATAAGGTAATCATAGAGTACGTTCCTAGATCCTCCAACCTCCATGTGGATGGCATGGTTGCTATCACATATCTTATCCCCTTGAGGTTAGAAGATGATCAAACCACTATTATTATCTGATAAATTGGATATCCCATAGCTCTTAGCTCTAGAATATTTCTTTTAGATGTCCTAAACATTAGATTTTATCCATCTAATCCATGGTACACAAACATCTTTATTTTTCTTAAATATGGCATAATGCCTAATGGCTTAGATCACAAAAAGCAAAATCTTTTGTGAAAAAGAGCAGGTCAGTTCATGATAATCGATGATACTTTATATCAATATTCTTTTAAGGGCATCCTCTTATTATGTCTTAACTCTAATGAAGCTTGGAAAACCCTTATTGAAGCACATGAAGGATCATGTGGAGGCCATTTTAGAGGTAATGTGATTGCCAAAAAACTCCTTAGGATAGGTCATTATTGGTTGTCCATGTAGAAATATACATGTGACTATGTTTGATATTGTAACAGGTGTCAATGTCATGACAACCTTATTCATGCTCCTCTAAACCTATAGGTTATTTCTTCTTCTTGTCCATTATACATGTGGATATTGGATATTATTGGGAAGATTAATCCCACATCATATGATGGTCATAATTTTATCATCACATCAATAGAGTACTTCACCAAGTGGGTAGAAGCCATACCCTTGGCCACTGTGATTGGAGCCCAAGTCTCTAAGTTCATCTTCAACCAAATCCTTTGTAGGTATAGTATTCCTTTGGTAATCCTCTTTGACAATGACAGTCCTTTCAAGAACAAGGATGCCCATAATGTTTATGCTAAGTAAAATATTTGGCATAAAAGGTGAACCTCATATTATCCTTATGGTAATGGTCAAGTCAAAGAATCCAACAAGTCCTTAGTTAAAATCCTTAAAAAGTTGGTTAGTAAGACCTATCATGGCTAACATATCCAAATTTAACCCACCTTATGGGCCTATTGTACTAGTATACAAACTCCTACAAGTGCAACTCCCTATGTCTTGGTCTATGGCATTGAGGCTATTTTCCATTTGATTTAGAAGTCTCATCCTTAAGAATCTTGTCACAATATGCCTTAGTCAGCAATGAGTATCATTAGAATATTTAAACCAATTGGAGCTATTATATGAGAAGTACATCCATGCCTTAGAGCATCTTTGAGCTTATCAAAATAGACTCAAGTGAAATCACTCTAAAACAATTCACAATAATTCTTTTGAAGTTGGGGACCTTATCCTTGAGGAAAACAAAAAGAATACTAATGCTCACATAGATCTGAAAGGCAAGTTTTAAGTCAATTGGCTAGGGCTAGGACCCTTTGTCATAATGACCAAGTTTGGCTCAGGAGCCTATCACTTAACAATGTTAGATGGTAAAGAACTAAAATAACCAAGGAATATAATGCACTTCAAATTATATTATGCATGAATTCACATCATTTCTATTTTTTTCTTCTCCTTTTTTTGATCATCTCTCTTCTCTATGTATTCTTCTTTCTCATATTTTTCTTCTTTTGCTTCTTTTTTTCCATATTACATCAGTTTTCTTGCTTGTATTGCATTATTTCTTGTCATACATTGCATGGATTGCTTGACATACTCTTTTTTTGCTTTTAAGCTTGTCATATAGCTAATTTCCTACTTGATCATACCTACATCTGATTGCTTACTCATATAGAATTTTATGGACTCTGCAATGAGGCAAGTGATGAAACCTAGTTAGGTTTAGCTCATATGCATTGCACTCATACTACATCAATGATGCTTAGCGAATACCCAACCTAGGGTATATATCTTGTTTTTACCCATCAAGATGTTCATAATTACCTCTATTTTATTTTGTTAAGTAAAATTTTTATTAAAATTGGTTTTGAAAGGATCCTGAAACCTTGTTATAAAAACAACACAAAGTCATACTAGATAGTGGAAACAGGGAAGGAAAAGGGTAAAATTCCCAAGAAATCAAAAACCCACCAAATAACCGACACTTGTATTCCATAGGGTTACAAAAAAATCATCCTAAGACCCATCTAAAGCGCATCCACAGAACCATCCCCAATAGCACAACTATTTTGCATCCTTGAAGCCATCCTTGGATACATCTTTGCATCCATGTTTCATCATAGTAGCATCCTTAGGTTCATCAAACATCATAGGTTCATTTGTAGTAGTTCCCACAAAAATATTATAGAAAAAAACCAAGTTTAGGGCATTACGTAGCTCCTTCAAAGTAGCCAATAAATCCTCAAATTATGATATCATTGTGGAAACAATCTAGATTACAAGTTTTTTGAGAGCCTCCATCGTGTGGTCCTCACCATAGTCAAAAAAATCAGTTCTTGGTATGATTCCTAGCTCTGGAACATCTTCTTCCTGAGGTGGATGGATGACCTAGTTGCACTCGTTGATTCCTTGAATTTAATATTCTTTCCTTTTGAAGTCTCAGCTTCCCTATTAGAGCCCATAAATTTCTTTTTCCTAGACAACGGGGTCAAAACAAAGCTTATGGAAACGTTGTCCTCCAGGATGAAATTAGTTGGATTGGTGTTATCCTAGGGAATACCCTTAGAAGGAGTAAGTTCAACCAAAGGAATTTTATAGCTATGTTCTAGGAGATGGTTGTAGATAATCTTAAAGAGGCCTTGGTGGGAAGGGAATTCAACACTCTTCTTCTTCTTGCAATTCTCAATTGAGTAGTTCATAGAACAAAATAGGAATTCAGGGATATTCATGATATTGATATTCCTAAAGTGATTTACAAATGCAAGGCAAAAACTATGCAAGGGTTAGTATGGGTAATCAACCATGATGAACTGCATTATGGGCTTCATTACCTTGTTCCAGGTTGATGGTAGGTCAGCCCTGTTCATCCCTATTTTAGCTAATTGAAACATTTTTACTTTATCATGGAACTCCTTGAGTTCCACCTCCTAATTGTGTTTCTCCCACTGTACACACCTCCTTGTCATAGGCAACCCAAAAATTTCTTCCAATAACTTGGTATCGAAAACAAAATATCTTCCAATGATGACAATCTTATCTTCATCCCAGCTATTCAAAAATACCACAGTGATCTCGTAGTCATTTCTTGAAAACTTTCTTAGGAATGGAAGGTATCCTCTCTCTTCGAGGATGGATTCAACAATTGCATCCACATCTAGATTATCTGGTTCAATGAAAAACATGTTTGGGTAATAAAAACACATGAATTGGAACCAAAAAATAGAGGAGAGGAAATACTGAATTGGGTTAATGGGATTTGGCTTGTGAGACAGAGCTTTTGTAGGAAGAAGATCCCTTTGCTTTAGGAAGCAAAAGTAATGGGTCTCAGGGTAGAGATTAAAAAATATTTCCTCTGGAGGGTGACTAGAAGTGAAAGAGTCCCTAGGACTCCTACTAATCATGGAATTTTCATCAAACTCATAGCTACAAGAAACTTTTGAATTCATGCAAAAACTTTGACCAATAAGAAACGAGCACCTAGGACTAGAGCAACCAAAGGGATGAGAAAAAGGAGGTGGGTAGATTATGACGATTGAAGGAAGAAAAGCAGAGGGACTTGGGATCATGCGAGAGGGGTGATAGGTCTTGAGAGGAGTGATGGTATGATCACGATGGTAAGACCCCAAGGTCTTACTATAAAATTATTAACAAATTAATATAAATGTAATCGCAGGCCACTCAAAGGGGGCTCCCTTGTAATTGCTTTGCCACTATAGGGGGCTCCCTCCTTTAGAATCTATATTATTCTTCTTCTTATTATTCATGTATGATTTGATATGGATGGCCAACCTAATATATATATCTACCCTAAAGCTACGTTGGTGAAGAGACATGATGGTTCATGTATGAAGAGACGTGATGGTTCACGTTATGAAGGGTTGTGATGGTTCACTTTATAAGTTAATAATATAATTATTAAATGATTAATAATACTGATTAATAATGTTAGGATTGAGGATCCTAACATGCCACCCTCCTTAAAAAGAGCTTTGTCCTCAAATCTCAAAGTGAGAAGCTTTGTCCTTTGTTTTCCAAGAAGGATTTGTGTAAGTTCTTGGACTCTTTTAATGACATCCTTTCATAGGCAGGGATATCGATAAGGATGAAGCATTAGCGGGGGGTTGCCAAGAACAATAGTAGAATCTCCCTTAGGAAAATCATGATGACAATGGGAGGGAAACCCTTGGGGTTCCTCAAATACTTCAAAATGATGCATCAAAAGTGATGGTAATGATTTCATATCCTTTTTTGGTTCCTTGGTAGAGCCAACGGAGGAGTGTGTAGTCACTCTGCGTTGGTTTCAAATAGGTTTGGTCATATGGCAAGAACTCACTATTGGTGAGGAAGGTATGTGTAGGTCTTGTAGAGTGCATGTTTGACTAGCATTGATCACTTTGGGTATTTCTACTTCATCATTTCTTGGTACATCAATCACTTCTTGCACATCGACCTCATTGTCTACATTGCAGTGAGTAGGTGCACTGGTCACTTCAGACACAACTACCTCATCTTCTTGCTCTATGGAGAGACAGGGATCAACTTCCTTCAATAAATATAATGTTAGTGTAGCACATTTATGGTGGGGTCCAAATTGTTCATCACAATTATCACAGAGTCCCTTTGCTCTTCGTTCCTTCATCTCCTCAAAGCTAAGATGTTTACTTCATAAAGTTTGGTTAGATTTAGGGGTTGTGTAAGTGCTTTGTGCCCTTCCATTATGCATAGGTTTGGGAGCGATGTAAGTGGTTGACAATTTTTCCATAAATGATTTCTCTAATAATTATTGTGCATTGATTTTATCTTTAGCTAATTTTGCAAATCCATAGGTTTGCATCATGGTATAGGGATTGAACCTTGTCACCTCCATTCTAATTTCCTCTTTTAATCCCCTAATGAAGCCATTGATGATAATTGATTCATCCAATCTTGTGTTGTGTTTTGTGATATCCTCAAACCAAGTTTGATACTCATGCACAGAAGTGATTTGATGAAGATCTTTGAGCAATTCCCACATGACTAGGTCCCACATGGCTCTGATACCAAATGGTAAGACCCCAAGGTCTTACTATAAAATTATTAACAAATTAATGTAAATGTAATCGTAGGCCACTCAAAGGGGGCTCCCTTATAATCGCTTTGCCACTATAGGGGGCTCCCTCCTTTAGAATCTATATTATTCTTCTTCTTATTATTCATGTATGATTTGATATGGATGGCCAACCTAATATATATATCTACCCTAAAGCTACGTTGGTGAAGAGACATGATGGTTCATGTATGAAGAGACGTGATGGTTCACGTTATGAAGGGTTGTGATGGTTCACTTTATAAGTTAATAATATAATTATTAAATGATTAATAATACTAACTAATACTAACTAATAATGTTAGGATTGAGGATCCTAACACACGAGGGGAAAAGCATGAGGGATAATACAGTGAGATGATACTTTGGAAATAAAAAAGCCTAGGAATTTACACTTGTGATGGGAATAGGAGACAATCATGCTTAGGGTCAAAGACCAAAATATGAAAAAGGTATCTCTTGTAAACATAGTCAGTAAAAAGGAATAAGGTACTAAAAAAAATATGCTTAAACCAAGGGAAAATGAATAAAAACTTGAGAACCAAACTTGGCATGATACAATTACCCAATGCAATGTTGGTTGGAATGCAAAAATTGGCTTCAAGGGTTATGAAGGATATATGTTTTATCCATATTAAAAACATTGGATATTTGTTGGAGGAGAGAGTCATACCATGTGATAAGGCCATTGATGCTGGTGCCATGATTGGCCAAGATATCTGTCGCCTTGTTTGCTTCCCTAAAAGCATGTTGAATGATGAAATCTTGCATGTGATCTATGATTTTATTGGTGTCTTCAATACAATTCTTCACCTTCCAAGAGGGATTTTTTTTGTTCCTCAAATAATTTATGATGTTGAGAGAGTCCCCTTCAATGATCACCCTATTGGAATTTGGTGGGAGTAAGGGCAAACCTCTCCAAAGAGCTATGATTGGTTTGACACCCAAGACATTCAACAAAGGCCATGATAGTATACCCATTGTGATATCTAAGAATTCGACCAGCTCCTACCAAACCTGAATTTCCTTTGGTTGCACCATCAAATTTTAATTTCAACCATTCTGTCGGTGACAAGATCCACTTGGTATTGATCTTGACCTTGGGAGGGGTGGTAGATAAGGCATCCTAAATGGGTACGTTTAAGGAATTCAATAAGGAAACTTCAAAACTAGAGATGGTGGATTTGATGATAGGCAAAAGTTGGGCATTTTCTTTGGCATAAGAAATAAATATGTTTGTTAAAGAGGTAGGATCCTTGTAAACATTGAAAAACATGCTATTCACATACATACATGATGTTGTTGGACATTTTAAGTCCTCTAAGTCAAAGTTGTCATTGATGTCACCTGATAGAGTTATCACTCATATCAAGGAATTCAGCAAGAAATAAAGTTGTCCAAGGTTGTCATTATCATCCAAGAAAAAGCTTCAACAGTGCAAAAGTGAAATGAAAAAGGCTCCATAATATTTTAATATTATTTGGAGCACGGGATAAGTGATTAGATCATAAAATCTTAAGATGGGTTATTTCCAAGGTTAAAAATGAGGTTTAATAATTATTTATAAATTATTTAAATTCACAAGGAATTTAAATTTTATAAATAATATTTGTTACACCAAGGTTGTGCATTAAGACAAGGCTCCAAGGTTTAATTAAACTAAAACCTAAGGTTGGTCTAATTTAATTTATAATATTTAAATTTAAATTTAAATTTAAATATATTATAAATTAATCAACCAAGTCGACGTCGAATTAAATTGATGCACTGACATGATTGCATGGAAGACAAAGGCATTATATATAATGCCCTAAAAGGCATTAATCAATTTTATCCTTGCTAATTCGTTTGGAGTGCATGCGAATTAAGGCTCATGTTTTAAAAGACTTCATGAATAGTGAAAGGGTTAAAGCAGGGAACGTTTTACTTGTGGAGCACATAAGCCAGCTTGGCCTAGTGGTGTGTTGTCTTTGTGAGACATAGGAGGTCCCACGTTTGATTCACTTGGAGGTTGCTTGCAAGGTCAAAGCGCTCGAAGCACATTTTGATTATTTCGAAAGGTGCAGTTTCATGAGGTTGTTGATGTAGTTCATGCCTTCTTAGGCACGTGTGGGCACATGGCCCAATGGCATCTTGGCCACGGTTAAGGCATTGGGAAGGAATACATTGGGGGATTGAATCCCTCTAATAGGTAAAGCAAGTTAATTTTTATATTTTAATTTTTGTAATAGCCTTAAGGGAGAAATAAGGGTTATGTTATGCCCTAGAAAATTGAGAGATTTTTTATGGTTTTATTTTTGGAAGGATAGCATATTATATATCGTTGGAAAGAATTTTTCAAGGGATATTTTATTAACTTGCTTATAAGGAGAAATAAGATATGTGTAAAGAGATATTTATATTTTTGTGAAGGATTTCAAAAGTGAGTTTGATTTATTCTTTTTCAAAAGAGATTATTTCTTTCATGAGAGGATATGGTGAATTTTATTGAGTAGGAGTAATAAGGTGTTATTGGGATATTATATTTATTGTTGTGATATTACTAAAGTCCTCTAACATCTTTGTGATTGAAAAGGAAATATTTCAAAGTGTGTTGAGTTTGACAGATTTTGTGGATAACTCCTTGGCATCAAAAAGGTATGGGCAATATTCTTCATTGACTTGATTGGGTGATTTATTTCTAAAAAATATCATTGGAGAGAAAAGGATTGATTGTGGTTTCCTTTTCAAAAGTAGTTGGTTTAATGCTTCAAGGTTTTTTGGATTGAGAGTTGTGATTAAAATTTGTTTTATAAGCATTTTTGTTGAAGCCAGTTGGTTATGCAAAGAACTTGAACTTGAGTTAGAAAATAACATGAGTTTCATTGTTATGTGAGAATTGCGGTTGAGCATTGTTGGAAACATTTTGAGTTGGTTGATACATGCTTATACTAGGGTTTGTGAGAAATTTTTGTTCCTTGAGGTTATTGGTGATGAGGGTCGTTGATCATTCATCATTTAGTAATTATATGTCAGTCCAGGGCGGTGTCCAAAGGCTGTATATGATAGGAGGTGTTACAGTTGTAGGTTCAGTTTGTCTAAGAATAGGATTTTATTTGTAGGTATGTTAGCAGTGCTAGTGGTTGTTGTAACTTCCTAATTTCTAACAAAGGAAATCAAATTGCACAATCTAAAGCTGAATTTAAATTGCAAGAAAATGAAACTGCAGAATCTGAAATTGACAAGAAATAAAATGCTGCTGAATTGACCAAAAAGCAAATTGCAGGAAAGTAAACTGCAGAATGGAAATTCACACATACACTTGCAAAAATTGAACCAATGATAAAACTCACAATTGTCTGAACATAAGTTGAACCAAATTAATGTTTATTGCAGTAAAACTAAAAATGACATAATTCTGGAAATTGCAAAAAATGCTGAAAATGATGCCATTACAGGTCAAATTCTAAATATTATTCTAACACGTGATTGAACCTGTTATAGATGCTATGATGCAATTCTAAAATGAAATTAATTCTACAAATAAAGGTTGATAGAATTCTGATGATCTACTGTAGCAAGAAATCAACAAGAATTTTTTGTCACTGTGCTACCCTTCCTCTGATCCTGCAAGTGGCCCTTGCTTCCAAAACCAGAATAGGATGAAAAATTATACCAGGTAATTAAATGTGCACTATCAACCATCAAATTCTAATAAAATATGAATAATGCACCTTTTATTCCATATGAAACTGCATTACAGTATTGTAGGAAAAATCTGCAATTTACTGTAATGTTATAAAGACTTTATCTGCTGCTAATAACTATCTCCTATTCCTCTATCCCTATTTATTCATATGTCTATCTATATATCTATTATGCTTAACCATGCTGGGAACTTTATTTATAATACAAAGTTGATATATTTGTTTACTGGGTTTCAGGGGTTTCTAACTGTTTACAAAATAGTTTCCTCGAATGTAGGGTTATAATTTGTCAACCTTTATCCCTTTATCCTAGATGGTCTACCTATGGTGATGGAACGGAGTCCAAATAGGGTGGAAAAATCACTTGGTCAATTTCCAATAATTCTTTCCATGTTTTTGGGGCATTTTGACCATTTTTGGTTGTTCCTACGTTATTCCCTATTCTTGCACCGCTTATTTGTGCACTGCTCCGAAATAATAGGCAGGTGACAATTCGTTGCTTATCTGTGCTCCAAATGCATAGGGAGGAAGTTTTTGATCATTTGGATTATTTTCCCTTATCTTGTACACCCTTCTGCATTTGTGGCATGTGCTGGAGTGACTGATTCCAAGCCTTGCTGTATATGTACAACTGACTGGAACTGTCACAGTCATAGCCTGTTTTCCTGCACATTCAGCTATAGTGGACAAGTTCTTGGCATATTTTTCCATTTGAATCATTTTAAACAGAGGAACATAATATTGTTAACCACTATATATTCAACAAGGTCTATATTATGATTCTGAATTACTACAATACTACTAATTAATTAATTGAAAACAGGTGAAATTTTAGTAAAAATAGTAAAATAGAGTATATGCACTTTGTCATTTCAGAATATGCAAACACCATTATATAATGCATTTTACCTATAATTAACATAAAAACATAGTAAAAAGGGTGAGTCAAATAGTTATAATGTATCAAAAAGCGTCCATGGATGAGGCAATTCTTGGCCTCATCATTTTCCCCCCAACTTATGGTAATGCATGCCCTCATGCATTCTGTGCAGCTACAGAAGCACACAGATCTAGGTCTAGATATCTCTCATGAAATTTTAACCATGTGCCACCAATTGCATAGAATCCTCTGATTTATTTTATGGACTGAAACCACTGTTGGAAGTGCATATCAGGTTGTGGGTCATTATCAAAGAAGAAGGGGACATGAGTGATAATTATAGGCATCCTATATCTCAGACCTATCCAAATCTTCTTGGCTTCTAAGATAATTCAGACAATGCCTTCTGCCCTTCTCCTTGACCATAGCAAATTAGTGGGAGAAATTGGCTCTCATTTACGTAGAGAGATAGATAACTCACCCCATCTATTTTTATAGGCTGCCAAAGCATCATCAAAGAAGTTTGCACAAAAACTCTGAAACTGAGTTATACATCTTTGAAGGTTTCCTAGATAGAGCTGTTTAATTCTGGTATTCCACATGAAGGTATAATGATTACTTGTACAATCCCTGTGATTCAGGGGAGTAGGCCTGATAAGTAAAATAGATTGTGATTTTAATTATTTAGTTAATTTCTTTTATGTGTCCCAATAGATATGATTTTGTAGAGTGGACATGAAGGCTCTCAACTGTAAGTCACCTGTATAAATATGAGGCATAAACATACTTTCTGTTGGCAAAAAGAAATTATGCAAAAATAACTCACATAGCAGGTGTTTCTACTCTACTGGACTCTGCACAAATGCCTCTACAAACTCTTCAGGAGTTTTCAATTGATGAGGCAGCTCAGAAGCAAGTCTCATGATTTTTCAGTGAAGTTATCTCTCCTTGATTAGGAGGCTATAAAACTTGGCTGGTCTTCTGCATTGTATTGCATATTCTGCAATCTGTCATACATCCTACACTTGTGCTTTTAACCTATTAATTTTTGTTTCCTTATCTATTAATTTGGTTGTTGCAGAGTTCAAAGTGACAACCTTTCCCTCTAACTGATGACAATAGGTCATCCAATATGCTAGGTCTTCATTGTACCTAGTTAAAGACACTGTGTTTGGGGGCCTTACAATGGGTTGCATTTGTGCCACTATATTTACTTGTACACCAACTTCCACAGTTGGTGTTACAAATGGTAAATCTTTTTGTGTTCCTTGTTATGCTATAACTATAATAATTGGATTAGTAGAAACAAGAGGAGAGAGTGTGGATACCTTGTCTTGAGCTGCAACCTCTTGTTCCTCCATAGAAAGTGTTTGTGTTTCCTACTGAAGTGCAGTGTCATTTTTCATCAGAATTCCTGATGGATTTTCATGCTGAATCATACTATCAGATATTTCTATTCTTTCTTCTTCTCCAATAGGTGATCTTTGTGCAGGTGTTGTGTTAGCCTCTGATTGTTCAGCTAAATCCAATAGGATCTGTGCCCATTCATCAGGTGATGCCTCTGCTAACTCTGTAGATTGATGTTCTAGTTGAAACAATTTGTTTTGCAAATCTTGAATTCGCTACTGAAGTAGAAAATTTTTTTGATCTTTGTGTTTTATGGATTCTTTAGCCTATTCAATCCAATGGGTCTGGGTTTTAATAACACTCTTTGCAACATGCAATTGAGTGTGGATATCAATTTTTTCTTTGAACTCAGACTTAGAATATTTCTCAGATTCAGCATGCACTAGAGTGTGCACATCAACCTCAGTTGGTTTAGAATTAGAATTCAAATGCTCCTCAGGATCAGAGTCAGTATAATCAACTAGTGGACGTATAGGGCTTATTGGAGTTTCTTCCATAGTTGTGTCCTGTTCCATTGACCGTATCCCTTTGTCTGTAATTTTTGTTTCAATGTCTTTTTCTTGTGCATCTTCTATTCTAACTTCTCCTTCACTTGATAGATGGATTGGGTCTATGATATTTATTGGTGTTTCTGGTAGGGTTTTAATTTTTTGAAGTCTAGCAGACCTTCTTAACCCTGTAGAACCTGGATATTCCTTAGAAGGTGCAGTTTCTAGATGTTCTGGAGGAACTACAGATTTTTTTGTTGATTCAAGAGCATATATAGGTTCTACTGTTGATTCCAAAGCAGATGCATGTTCACTTGAACTCCCAATTTCTCTGCTGGGTTGTATATTTTTTGCAAATATTACCTTCATTTTTTTTAACTGGGAACCAGATGTGGATGCTTATTGTTTTCTAGTTCATGAATATGGGGGACAGTCGGGAGAAGGAGAAATTTTGCTCTCAGAGGGCTTTGGATTAGGGTTTTCTTCATATTCTTCCTCTATTTCCTCTTCCTCAGGTGCAAAGTTAGAATCATTTGTTTTTGCCCAAGGAGAGAAGCGGTCAAAATTCCTAGGGTTTCCCCTAAAGTGATACCTACAAATGAGTTTGATGATCTGATGGTGTTTAGGGCTTCCCTTACCTGCTTGGCATTTTAGGCCCATAGCTTTTAGCTCCTGATAAAGATATAAGGGAATATTAACCCTATATTCTAGTTTTACTGATCCATGGCGTAGATGGTTGAGAATACGAAGGTGTGGGCCAGATACAACCGAAAATTGGCCATCACAAGTAATGTATCTCATAACCCACATTACAACTTCATCCCAAGGGGACGGTAAACTAGGTCCTTTTACCCCCTTACAAACATTCCTATGCATCAAGAATTCAATTTGTCCATCCCCTTCTTCATTAAACTGATTAACTAGGTCAACTAAAATATTTCTCCCAATTCTCATAATTTGCAAACCTTGAAGGGGTAATTCAGTGATTTGGATGAGTATCTCGGGAGTTACCTGGATGGTCATCCCACTAATGTGTACTCGTTTGTTATGTAAGGTGCGTGCGAACTATGCCACCAAGCCCTCATAATAGCCATCAAATTTTTGTAGGAACGATAGAAATCCCCCATCAGTAAAGATTTGCAGAGATGTAGGATCGATTTCCAGGTAGCTGATATTTTTAGGTTTGGCTCTGATTTTCTTTCCACCCATGGTGTAGTCTTCTGCCTTCTGTTATGTGGTGTCTATGAATTTTTGGACAGTATGAGCTTGCATCTATTTTTAGGGTTTTAATCATTTTAGCAAGAATAATTATAACAACGCAGGAACTGCTTCGAAACATGCAGAGTAATCAGGATAGGTGACATGGCGGCGTACGTGAAGTTGTCAACACTTAATTTTGCTCATTCTTGTTATGGATGCCAGTTATAACATGCCACCTTGAATCTGAGACCTGTCCTTTTTCAAAACCAATTAAATCACTATAGGCCACATGTCATAGAATTTATTGCATAAAACTTCATTCCTGCACTTAGTGATTTATTCCGGAGCATAGAGTAAATTAGTCTATTCCTACGCTTAATAAGTTATTCTGGCACTTATACACATCTCGTTCCTATGCCTTAAACATAAACTTATTACTGCGCTTTATGAATCATTCCTGTGCTTTGGAATATAAACAATTTATTTCAGCACTTCCCCTTTTTGATTTCGGTGCACTTTTGTTTTTTTCATTCTAGAGCAGAACTAGGGAGAGGCATTTTTGAAACACTGACAAGAAATTTTCATTTTTTGATTCCCCATTTAAGTGCTTTATACTAATCAAAGATATATACACTATATACTAATGATTTACATTATTCAGAAAATGAAAAAGACACATACATGTTATAACCATTTTTATCTACATTTCGGGGTGCCCCTGCTAAGATTTCTAGCTAATAAATATTTTGAACTAAGGTAGGTGCAATCTAAAAACAAATGAAACAATGGTCATGAGACAAGACCAAACAATGATGGTGAAACCAACTAGGTAAACATGCTGAAACACCGATTTTCATGTAAACCCAACTCAAGAGCGCCTCAAAGAGGTTTTCACTTCCTGAATTTTTATTGTTTTTTTTATTTTTTTTATTTTTATTTTATATATATATATATATTGTGTCAATCTGTTGAAGTCGGTATGGAAGAAGTGTTTTCTTCCCAAATGTGTACATCCAAATTTTCCACTTACTTGAGAAATTCTTCCTTGTTGTCTGGTTTGTGGTACATACGAAGACGATGTCCATTCACCAACAACTTGCATCGTGAGTCATCAATAGGTGTAAGGCAAACAACTCCATTGTCAAACACTTCCTCAATTTGGTATGGTCCAAGCCATATGGTCTACAATTTTCCATGGAAATCCTTGTATTGTGAATCAAACAACAAGGCCCAGTCACCCTACTAAAATTTCTACTATTGTATGTGACTATCATGCCACATCTTTTGCTGTGCTTGGATTATATTTGTCTGATGTAGTGCATCCATGCGTAGTTCATCCAATGCATCAAGTTGCAAAATGTGATCTTCTTGTGCATGTGATAGATCAATACCTACTTCCAAATAAGTTCAAAGAGTTAGTAATTCAAAATCAATAGGTAAAAGAAATTTTTTTCCAATTCATATGGCATAAATCCAGTGGTAGATTTCTAAGTGGTATTATAAACCCAAATAGCATCTGGTAACTTGTCCAACCAATTTCTTCTATGGACTGCTATGGTTTTGGTCAAAATTCATTCTAATTCCCTATTAGTCACTTCAACTTGGCCATTAGCTTGTGGATGATAAGGTGAGGACTTTCTGTGTTTGACTTGATAGAGTTGAGTGAAGGCTTCAATAACTTTTGAAGTAAACTGGGGTCCTTGATCTGTGGTGATGGATTGTGGGGCTCCAAAACACAGAAAAATCTATGAATACAAAAAATCTACAACTTTTTCTTCTCGAGCATGCTTAAAGGCACGAGCCTCTACCCATTTGGTAACATAATTAGTACATACCAAGATATGCACTTTACCTTGGGAAGGAGGATTAATGGGTCCTACGAAATCTAAACCCCATATTTCAAATGGTTCTATTCCTATTTGAGGTTGTAATGGCATTTCATTAGTAAAGGTAGGTTTTACCATTTGTTGGCAGGCATCATAATGTCTAATGTACATTTTTACATCTTTGTGCAAAGATGGCCAATAGTATCCGGTACCCAAAATTATGCGAATAGTGCTTTTGAATGAATAATGCCCTCCTGGTGGTTCATCATGGCATGCTCGTAGGATATCATATACTTCATCCTGGCGGATACACCTGCATAAAACATGATCAGGACTGCATTTAAACAAGTAATCCTTCTATCCATTTAAAATAAGAGCTTTGCTTGATTAACTATTTCTTTTGTTTAGGGGTAAAGTGAAGAGGAATCTTCCCTGTAGCTAAGTAATTAGCTATGTCTGCAAACCATGGAGATTCTACAGAGACAACAATCAAATTTTCATCTGTAAAGGTATCTTCCACCACTTCTCCTGTATCTGCATTTGATATTCTTGACAAGAAATCTGCGACTACATTAGATTTCCCAGGTTTGTTCACTATTGTAACATCAAATTCCTGCAACAAAATCAACCAACAAATAATTCTTGCACTAACCAATGGTTTATTCATCAAACATTTGATTGCAGCATGATCTATATGGATGGATACTTGGTACCCTATGATATAGTGTCAGAATTTGTTAATAGCATAGATTACAACCAAGAATTATTTTTCAGTGGTAGTGTAGTTTTTCTCAGCTCCTATCAAGTTATATTGATATAATAAATAGCATAATGTTCCCCATTTTCAATCTATCCTAACATAGCAACAATAGCAGTATTGGAAGCATCAGTTTGAATATGAAAGGGTAACTCCCAATTAGGACCTCTTAGTACAGGTGGGGTGGTTAACTTCTCCTTTAAGTATTCAAAGGAATTTTGACATTCAGAAGACCAAACAAATTTAGAATCTTTCATGAGTAATGCAAACATGGGATTCGCTATGGTACTGAAGTTAGCAATGAATCTGCGATAAAAACCAATGTGCCCTAAGAAACAATGTACATCAGTCTAAGTTTGTGGAGGAGGGAGGTTTTTGATGACTTCAACCTTCTTAGGATCAACCTTGATTCCATAAGAAGAGATATGATGTCCAAGAACAATTCCTTCCTCCATCATTAAGAAGCATTTCTCAGGATTAAGAGAGATGTGGTATGTTTCACAGTGAATCAGAACTTTTTCAAGATTTTCTAATGCATATTCAAAACTATCTCCAAATACTGTGAAGTCATCCATATAAATTTCAACACTTTCAGTTGTTAAATCAAAAAAAAATTCTAAAACAACTCTCTAAAATGTTGTTGGAGCATTACATAACCCAAAGGGTAAAAGCCTGTAAGCAAAGGTTCCCTAAGGACATGTAAAGGTAGTATTTTATTGATCTTCTGGTGCAACTTGTATCTGGTTGTACCCACTGAAACCATCAAGAAAACAAAAAAATTTCTTTCCAGAAAAAGTATCCAATACTTGGTCTATGAATGGTAATGGGAAATGATCCTTATGTGTGACCTTATTTAACTCCCTATAGTCAACACATACTCTCATTTTACCATTTTTCTTTGGAACAATGACTAGTGGTGAAACCCACTTACTGTCTAAAATTGGATAAATAAATCCAAAATCTAAGAGTTTTTCAATTTCCTCTTTCACAATCTCCTTCAGAGCAGGATTCAAGCATCTCTGAGGTTGCCTTACTAGTTTTACATCTTCTATGTATATCCTATGTGTACATACCTCAGGATGAATGCCTGTCATATCCTTATAGTTCCATGCAAAATCTTGAACATGTTTTTGTAAGACTGCAAACAATTTGGTTTCTTGGTCCTTAGTTAGCCAGCTATTAATGTTCAAAAATTTACCTGGCTATATTTCAATTTGTTTGATCCCTGGATGGATAGAACTAGTTGCTTCATAGTTACTAATTAATGCATTTAATGGACAATGATGTGGTTGTAGAGTATGAAATACTCTAGAATCTATCTTAGAGATGATACCTGATGGAATCAGAGGATATTTGAAGGTCTAAGGAGATGATGATGCCATCCATGTGGTAGTATGAATGATCTTTCCTGACTAGGCATGGATGACAGAGGTTCTAAAATTTGTTCCTCCTCTTTCCACAACAATCGATGAACAAGAATTTGATCATCAGTTAGTCCTTCTGATTGTAATGTTTCAATTAGGACTGTTTCATTCTTGAATATTTCTCTTTCTGGTGTAGTGATTTCCTCAATATATTCCTTCACTACAACTATAGCCAAAGTGGCAATGGTTTCTTGTTCTTCATCATATTTAGCATACCAAATTTTTCCAAAAAAATTAGTTGAAGGTTGAGCTGGTGGATACAAAGAAATTTTCTTCAGGTCAACACCATTAGAAATGGTCATTTCTCCTAACCTGCAGTCAATAAAAGTAGCTGCAGTAGCTAGCCAAGGTTGTCCTAGAATGATAGGGTATCCATTGACTGAATTTCTAGGTTGCAACACTAAAAGTCTACAGTATATTCCCAAGAAGAGACTTAAATGGCTACATCTTCTAGGATACCTTCTGGTTTAGCAACTGACCTATCTGCCATTTCTAAAATTGTGGTGGTAGGACTAAGATTTTTGAGCTACAGTTTTTGCATTGTGTCCTTAGTCATGACATTAATTACAGCTCCAAGATCAATTAGCATATTAGGAATTTGCATTAACCCAATAGTAATTGTAACTATTGGACTACCTGAGTCACTATACTTGGGAGGAACTAGTTTCCCAGACAATAAATTAGTTAATTTTCCTTCTACTTGAACAGTTTTAGGAAAGGCCTTTTTTTTACCAGGTTTCTTGATACATAACTCCTGAATAGTCTTTTTGATTAAAGGCACATCCCTTATTGCTTGCAACAAAGGGAGAGAAATTGACATATTTTTAAGTTCTGTCACTAATTCTGATTCAGGGGCAGTATCAATATGATCAAATCTTTCAAGGTATGGTAATACTACTGGAGAAGATTCTTGCATTTTTTTTGTTATTTCTTCTTTTTGTTTTTGTTGCACTATCTCTTGATTTGGAGGTTCTTGTATCTCACTAATTTCTTCAATGGTGGGTGGAACAGGTTCAGGTAAAACCTTCCTTGAACGCAGCTGGATGTTACTACAGTCAAGTACATGAACTACAGTAGAGTCTTTAGACTCAACCTCATAAACAAGGGTTGTTTGTCTGGTATTATTTGGGTTAGTTACAGGCTGAGCTGGGAGTGGAGATTGTTTCACTAGTTGTGTTTGTTGATGTTGTGCTCTTCCCTAAAAATTTGGATTAGGAGTGGGGATCAATTTTTGAGCTTGCCCTTGATACCTTTGTTGTCCTTGATATGGTGGATATTGTTGTCCCCATATTTGTCCTTGTTGTGTCCATTATGGATGAATTGTATTCCAAGATGGGTTCATCCACCCAGAATGTGACCAATCTGGAAGAGCTATCCAAGGTTGGTTCCAAGGTTGTGCAGAGACTTCTGCATGTCCCCATGGCATATTCATGTTCCAAGGAGATTGACCCCAATTTGGAAACCAAGGAGCATTGGGATATTGTGCATAGCCACCACCGGATATCTGCCCAATAGCATTAAGTTCTTCTATTTGGGTGCCCAAAATAGATTTTAGATGAGGCAACAAAGGACATTTATCTGTTGAGTGTTCCTTAGAACAAATTCCACAAATAGAAGTTTTGTTTAAAGGGAAATCCTGCAAGGCATGCTTATTTCTACATCTCGGGCAATAAATTGCCAAAGGTGGTGTAGAATTGGGTTTTGTGTTTCTCTCACCTAATGCAAAATTAATTTGAACAAGGATATCAGTTTTTAAATTAGCCATTTCCTCCATCAACTCCTTTATGTCACTATTTCCATAATTTCACTTCTTTCTTCATTGGTGAGTGTGGGAATAATTTTTGCATAACTCCACAATATCTTCAATGTCAAGTTGATCTATGTCTCCTTTTCTCATTAAATCTAACACTTCTCTAGATTCATCCTGCAATCCTCTTAAGAAGATAGGATTTAAGAAATATGGTTCTATAGGACCACATCTCTTTTGGACAAAGGCAAAGCGATCAAGATAATCCTCTAAACTCTCATCTTCTTCTTGCTTGATCCAAAACAACTCATCTTTCCTATTTTGTACTCTACAATAATCTTGATATTTATGTAAGAATGCAGTCTCCATGTCATCCCAAGTACGGATTGAATTAGGTTCAAGATTACTCATAAACCATCGGAGAGCAGCATCCTTAAGCATGGAAGGAAACAATTTCAATTTTTGATTATCATTTATGTAGTCATAAGTCTGACATAACACTTTGAATTCAAACATAAATTGATCAGAATATTCTGAAATAGTTCCCCTAAAAACTGGAAATATGGATGGAGAAATAGTTTTCATGGGAGCATCTAGAGCTGGATCCAACTGTATGGGGTATTCAAAAGTCTTAGGAGGATCATCAGCATTATTATACCCACTTGGCGGTGGTGGTGCTGCTACTGCCATAGTTGTTTTATTTCTTAAGTCTAATGTGGATTGTTCAAGCTTAGGGGAATGTTTAGCAGCAAGTGCTTCAAAAAGCTCTTATTCTAATATTTCCAAAGCTTCAACCATAAAATTAAAATAAAATGTGCACTATCAACCATCAAATGCTAATAAAATCTGAAGAATGCACCTTTTATTCCATCTAAAACTACATTACAGTATTGCAGGAAAAATCTACAATTTACTGTAATGCTACAAAGACTTTATCTTCTACTAATAACTATCTCCTATTCCTCTATCCCTATTTATTCATATGTCTATCTATATATCTATTATTCTCAACCATGTTGGGAGCTTTATTTATAAGACAAAGTTGATATATCTATTTGCTGGGTTTCAAGGATTTCCAACTGTTTACAAAATAGTTTCCTGGAATGCAGGGTTATAATTTGTCAACCTTTATCCCTTTATCCCAGCTGGTCCGCCTATGGTGAAGGAACAGAGTCCAAATAGGGTGGACTAACCGCTTGGTCAATTTCCAATCATGCTTTCCATGTTTTTGGGGCATTTTGACCATTTTCGATTGTTCCTATGCTATTCCCTATTCTTGCACCGCTTATTCCTGTGCTACTCCGAAATAACAGGCAGGTGACAATTCATTGCTTATCTGCACTCCAAATGCATAGGGAGGAAGTTGTTGATCATTTGGATTATTTTCCCTTATCTTGTACACCCTTCTACATTGGTGGCATGTGCTGGAGTGACTGATTCCAAGCCCTGTTGTATATGTATAGTTGGCTGGAACTGTCACAGTCACAGCCTGTTTTCCTGCATAGTCAGCTACAGTGGACAAGTTCTTGGTGCATTTTTCCATTTGAATCAGTTTAAATAGAGGAACACAATATTGTTAAGCACCAGATATTCAACAAGGTCTATATTATGATTCTGAATTACTACAATACTACTGATTAATTAACTAAAAACAGGTGAAATTGCAGTAAAAATAGTAAAACAGAGTATATGCACTTTGTCATTTTAGAATATGCAAACACCATTATATAATGCATTTTACCCATAATTAACATAAAAACATAGTAAAAATGGTGAGTCAAATAGTTATAATGTATCAAAAAAATGTCCATGGATGAGGCAATTCCTGGCCTCATCATTTTCCCCCAACTTATGGTAATGCATGCCCTCATGCATTTTGTGCAACTACAGAGGCACACAGATCCAGGTCTAGATATCTCTCGTGAAATTTTAACCATGCGCCACCAATTGCATAGAATCCTCTGATTGCTTTTATGGACTGAAACCACTGTTGGAAGTGCATATCAGGTTGTGGGTCATTATCAAAGAAGTAGGGGACATGAGTGATAATTATAGGCATCCTGTATCTCAGACCTATCCAAAGCTCCTTGATTTCTAAGATAATTTGGACAATGCCTTCTGCCCTTCTCCTTGACCACAGCAAATTAGTGGGAGAAATTGGCTCTCATTTCTGTAGAGAGATAGATAACTCACCCCATCTATTTTTATAGGCTGCCAAAGCATCATCAAAGAAGTCTGCACAAAAAATTTGAAACTGAGTTATACATCTTTGAAGGTTCCCTAGATAGAGTTGTTTAATTCTGGTATTCCGCATGAAGGTATAATGATTACTTGTACAATCCCTGTGATTCAGGGGAGCAGGCCTGATAAGTAAAACAGCTTGTGATTCCAATTCTTTAGTTAATTTCTTTTATGTGTCCCAATAGATATGATTTTGTAGAGTGGACATGAAGGCTCTCAACTGTAAGTCACTTGTATAAATATGAGGCATAAACATACTTTCTGTTGGCAAAAAGAAATTATGCAAAAATAACTCACATAACAGGTGTTGTTGCTCTGCTGGACTCTGCACAAATGCCTCCACAAACTCTCCAGGAGTTTTCAACTGATGAGGCAGCTCAGAAGCAAGTCTCATGATTTGCCAGTGAAGGTATCTCTCCTTGAGTAGGAGGCTATAAAACCTAGGTGGTCTTCTGCATTGTATTGCATATTCTGCAATCTGGCATACATCCTGCACTTGTGCTTTTAACCTATTAATTTATGTTTCCTTCTCTGCTAATTTGGTTGTTGCAGAGTTCAAAGTGGCAACCTTTCCCTCTAACTGATGACACTGGGTCATCCAATATGCTAGGTCTTCATTGTACCTAGTTAAAGACACTGTGTCTAGGGGCCTCACAATGGGTTGCATTTGTGCCACTATATTTACTTGTACACCAACTTCCACAGTTGGTGTTGCAAATGGCAAATCTGTTTGTGTTCCTTGTTCTGCTATAACTGTAATAATTGGATTTAATTTAGTAGAAACAAGAGGAGAGAGTGTGGATACCTGGTCTTGAGCTGCAACCTCTTGTTCCTCCATAGAAAGTGTTTGTGTTTCCTACTGAAGGGCAGTGTCATTTTTCATCAGAATTCCTGATGGATTTTCATGCTGAATCATACTATCAAATATTTCTATTCTTGCTTCTTCTCCAATAGGTGATCTTTGTGCAGGTGTTGTGTTAGCCTCTGATTGTTCAGCTAAATCCAAGAGGATCTGTGCCCATTCATCAGGTGATGCCTCTGCTAACCCTGTAGATTGATGTTCCAGATGAAACAATTTGTTCTGCAGATCTTGAATTTGCTGTTGAAGTAGAGAAATTTGTTGATCTTTGTGTTTTATGGCTTCTTCAGCCTGTTCAATCCAATGGGTCTGGGTTTTAATGACACTCTTTGCAGCATGCAATTGAGTGTGGATATCAATTTCTTCTACGGACTCAGACTCAAAATGCAGACTCAATGGAGTGTGCACATCAACCTCAGCTGGTTCAGAATCAAAATTCAAATGCTCCTCAGGATCAAAGTCAGTATAATCAACTAGTGGATGTATAGGGCTTATTGGAGTTTCTTCCATAGTTGTGTCCAGTTCCATTGGTTGTATCCCTTTGTCTGTAATTTCTGTTTCAATGTCTTTTTCCTGTGCATCTTCTATTCTAACTTCTCCTTCACTTGATAGACGGATTGGGTCTATGATATTTATTGGTGTTTATGGCAGGGTTTTAACTTTTTGAAGTCTAGAAGACCTTCTTAACCCTGTAGAACCTGGATATTCCTTAGCAGGTGCGGTTTCTGGATGTTCTGGAGCAACTATAGATTTTGTTGTTGATTCAAGAGTAGATATAGGTTCTGCTGTTGATTCTGGAGCAGATGCATGTTCACTTGAACTCCCAATTTCTCTGTTGGGTTGTACAGTTTCTACAAATATTACCCTCCTTTTCAACTGGGAACCAGATGTGGATGCTTGTTGTTTTCTAGTTCGTGAAGATGGGGGACCATCGGGAGAAGGAGAAATTTTGCTCTCAGAGGGCTCTGGATTAGGGTTTTCTTCAGATTCTTCCTCTGTTTCCTCTTCCTCTGGTGCAGAGTTAGAATCATTTGTTTCTGCCCAAGGAGAGAAGAAGCGGTCAAAATTCCTAGGGTTTCCCCTAAAGTGATACCTGCAAATGAGTTTGATGAGCCCATGGTGTTTAGGGCTTCCCTTCCCTGCTTGGTATTTTAGGGCCATAGCTTTTAGCTCCTGATAAATATATAAGGGAATATTGACCCTATATTCTGGTTTGACTGATCCATGGCGCAGATGGTTGAGAATACGAAGGTGTGGGCCAGATACAACAGGAAATTGGCCATCACAAGTAATGTATCTCATAACCCACATTGCAACTTCATCCCAAGGGGATGGTAAACTAGGTCTTTTTACCCCCTTACAAACATTTCTATGCATCAAGAATTCAATTTGTCCATCCCCTTCTTTCTTAAACTGATTAACTAGGTCAACTAAAATATTTCTCCCAGTTTTCACAATCTGCAAACCCTGAAGGGGTAATTCAGTGATTTGGCTGAGTATCTCGAGAGTTACCTGGATGGTCATCCCGCTAATGTGTACTCGGTTGTTGCGGAAGGTGCGTGCGAACTCTGCCACCAAGCCCTCTGAATAGCCATCAAATTTTTGTAGGAACGACAGAAATCCCCCATCAGTAAAGATTTGTAGAGATGCAGGATCGGTCTCCAGGTAGCTGATATTTTTGGGTTCGGCTCTGATTTTCTTTCCACCCATGGTGTAGTCTTCTGCCTTCTATTCTATGGTGTCTGTGAATTTTTGGACAGTACGAGCTTGCATCTATTTTTAGGGTTTTAATCATTTTAGCAGGAATAATTATAGCAGCATAGGAACTGCTTCGAAACATGCAGAGTAATCAGGATAGGTGATGTGGCAGCGTACGTGAAGTTGTCAACCCTTAATTTTGCTCATTCTTGTTATGGATGCCAGCTATCACATGCCACCTTGAATCTGAGACCTATCCTTTTTCAAAACCAATTAAATCACTACAGGCCACGTGTCATAGAATTTATTGCACAAAACTTCATTCCTGCGCTTAGTGATTTATTCCGGAGCATAGAGTAAACTGGTCTATTCCTACGCTTAATAAGTTATTCTAGCACTTATACACAGCTCGTTCCTATGCCTAAAACATAAACAACTTATTCCTGTGCTTGATGAATCATTCCTGCGCTTTGGAATATAAATAGTTTATTCCTGCGCTTCCCTTTTTGATTCCGGTGCACTTTTGTTTTTTTCATTCTAGAGCAGAACTAGGCAGAGGCATTTTTGAAACACTGACAAGAACTTTCCATTTTTTATTCCCCTTTTATATGCTTTATACTAATCAAGGATATATACACTATATACTAATGATTTACATTATTCAAAAAATGAAAAAGACACATACCTGTTATAACCATTTTATCTACATTTCGGGGTGCTCCTGCTGAGATTTCCAGCTAATCAATCTTTGAACTAAGGTAGGTGCAATCTGAAAATAGATGAAACAATGGTCATGAGACAAGACCGAACAATGATGGTGAAACCAACTAGGTAAACATGCCGAAACACCGATTTTCATGTAAACCCAACTCAGGAGCGCCTCAAAGAGGTTTTCACTTCCTGAATTTTTATTGTTTTTTTTTATATATATATTGTGTCAATCTGCTGAATTCGGTATGGAAGAAGTGTTTTCTTCCCAAATGTGTACATCCAAATTTTCCACTTGCTTGAGAAATTCTTCCCTGTTGTGTGGTTTGTGGTACATACGAAGACGATGTCCATTCACCAACAACTTGCGTCGTGAGTCATCAATAGGTGTAAGGCGAACAACTCCATTGTCAAACACTTCCTCAATTTGGTACGGTCCAAGCCATCTGGTCTGCAACTTTCTAGGGAAATCCTTGTATTGTGAATCAAACAACAAGGCCCAGTCACCTTGCTAAAATTTTTGCTGCTGTATGTGACTATCATGCCACATCTTTCGCTGTGCTTGGATTATCTCTGTCTGATGTAGTGCATCCATGCGTAGTTCATCCAATGCATCAAGTTGCAGAATGCGATCTTCTTGTGCCTGTGATAGATCAATACCTACTTCCAAAGCAGTTCAAAGAGTTAGTAATTCAAACTCAATAGGCAAAAGAGGTTTTTTTCCATAAACTAATTCATATGGCGTAAATCCAGTGGTAGATTTCCAAGTGGTATTATAAGCCCAAATAGCTTCTGGTAACTTGTCCAACCAATTTCTTCTATGGACTGCTATGGTTTTGGTCAGAATTCATTCTAATTCCCTATTAGTCACTTCAACTTGGCCATTGGCTTGTGGATGATAAGGTGAGGACTTTCTGTGTTTGACTTGATAGAGTTGAGTGAAGGCTTCAATAAATTTTGAAGTAAACTGGGGTCCTTGATCTGTGGTGATGGATTGTGGGGCTCCAAAACGCAGAAAAATCTATGAATACAAAAAATCAGCAACTTTTTCTTCTTGAGCATGCTTAAAGGCATGAGCCTCTACCCATTTGGTAACATAATCAGTACATACCAAGATATGCACTTTGCCTTGGGAAGGAGGATTAATGGGTCCTACGAAATCTAAACCCCATATTTCAAATGGTTCCGTTCCTATTTGAGGTTGTAATGGCATTTCATTAGTAAAGGTAGGTTTTCCCATTCATTGGCAGGCATCACAATGTCTAATGTACCTTTTTACATCTTTGTGCAAAGATGGCCAATAGTATCCGGTACCCAAAATTTTGCGAATAGTGCTTTTGACTGAATAATGCCCTCCTGATGGTTCATCATGGCATGCTCGTAGGATATCATATACTTCATCCTGGCGGATACACCTGCGTAAAACATGATCAGGACTGCATTTAAACAGTAATCCTTCTATCCATTTAAAAGAAGAGCTTTGCTTGATTAACTATTTCTTTTGTTTAGGGGTAAAGTGAAGAGGAATCTTCCCTGTAGCTAAGTAATTAGCTATGTCTGCAAACCATGGAGATTGTACAGAGACAGCAAACAACTTTTCATCTGGAAAGGTATCTTCCACCACTTCTCCTGTATCTGCATTTGGTATTCTTGACAAGAAATCTGTGACTACATTAGATTTCCCAGGTTTGTTCACTATTGTAACATCAAATTCCTGCAACAAAATCAACCAACGAATAATTCTTGCACTAACCAATGGTTTATTCATCAAATATTTGATTGCAACATGATCCGTATGGATGAATACTTGGTACCCTGTGATATAGTGTCAAAATTTGTTAATAGCATAGATTACAGCCAAGAATTCTTTTTCAGTGGTAGTGTAGTTTTTCTCAGCTCCTATCAAGTTTTTACTGATATAATAAATAGCATAATGTTCCCCATTTTCAATCTGTCCTAACACAGCTCCAATAGCAGTATTGGAAGCATCAGTTTGAATATGAAAGGGTAACTCCCAATTAGGACCTCTTAGTACAGGTGGAGTGGTTAACTTCTCCTTTAAGTCTTCAAAGGAATTTTGACATTCAGAAGACCAAACAAATTCAGAATCTTTCATGAGTAATGCAAACATGGGATTCGCTATGGTACTAAAATTAGCAATGAATCTACGATAAAAACCAATGTGTCCTAAGAAACTACGTACATCATCCTGAGTTTGTGGAGGAGGGAGGTTTTTGATGACTTCAACCTTCTTAGGATCAACCTTGATTCCATAAGAAGAGATATGATGTCCAAGAACAATTCCTTCCTCCATCATTAAGAAGCATTTCTCAGGATTAAGAGAGAGGTGGTATGTTTCACAGCGAATCAACACTTTTTCAAGCTGTTCTAATGCATATTCAAAACTATCTCCAAATACTGTGAAGTCATCCATATAAATTTCAACACTTTCATTTGTTAAATCAGAAAAAATTGCTAAAACAGCTCTCTGAAATGTTGTTGGAGCATTACATAACCCAAAGGGTAAAACCCTATAAGCAAAGGTTCCCCAAGGACATGTAAAGGTAGTATTTTCTTGATCTTCTGGCGCAACTTGTATCTGGTTATACCCGCTGAAACCATCAAGAAAACAGAAAAATTTCTTTCCAAGAAGGGTATCCAATACTTGGTCTATGAATGGTAATGGGAAATGATCCTTATGTGTGACCTTATTTAACTCCCTATAGTCCACACATACTCTCATTTTACCATTTTTCTTTGGAACAATGACCAGTGGTGAAACCCACTTACTGTCTGAAATTGGATAAATGAATCCAACATCTAAGAGTTTTTCAATTTCCTCTTTCACAATCTCCTTCAGAGCAGGATTCAAGCGTCTCTGAGGTTGCCTTACTGGTTTTACATCTTCTGTGTATATCCTATGTGTACATACCTCAGGATGAATGCCTGTCATGTCCTTATAGTTCCATGCAAAATCTTGAACATGTTTCTGTAAGACTGCAAACAATTTGGTTTCTTGGTCCTCAGTTAGCTAGCTATTAATGTTCAAAAATTTACCTGGCTGTATTTCAATTTGTTTGATCCCTGGATGGATAGAACTAGCTGCTTCATAGTTACTGATTAATGCATTTAATGGACAATGATGTGGCTGCAGAGTATGAAATACTCTAGAATCTATCTTAGAGATGATACCTGATGGAATCAGAGGACATTTGAAGGTGTTAAGGAGATGATGATGCCATCCATGTGGTAGTATGAATGATCTTTCCTGACTAGGCATGGATGATAGAGGTTCTAAAATTTGTTCCTCCTCTTTCCACAACAATCGATGAACAAGAATTTGATCATCAGTTAGTCCTTCTGATTGTAATGTTTCAATTAGGACTATTTCATTCTCGAATATTTCTCTTTCTGGTGTAGTGATTTCCTCAATATGTTCCTTCACTACAATTGTAGCCAAAGTGGCAATGGTTTCTTGTTCTTCATCAGATTCGGGATACCAAATTTGTCCAAAAAATTTAGTTGAAGGTTGAGCTGGTGGATACAAAGAAATTTTCTTCATGTCAACACCATTAGAAATGGTCATTTCCCCTGACCCGCAGTCTATAAAAGCAGCTGCAGTAGCCAACCAAGGTCGTCCTAGAATGATAGGGTATCCATTGACTGAATTTCTAGGCTGCAACACTAAGAAGTCTACAGGATATTCCCAAGAAGAGACTTCAATGGCTACATCTTCTAGGATACCTTCTGGTTTAGCAACTGACCTATCTGCCATTTCCAAAACTGTGGTGGTAGGACTGAGATTTTTGAGCTATAGTTTTTGCATTGTGTCCTTAGTCATTACATTAATTGCAGCTCCAAGATCAATTAGCACATTAGGAATTTGCATTAACCCAATAGTAATTGTAACTATTGGACTACCTGGGTCACTATACTTGGGAGGAACTAGTTTCCCAGATAATAAATCAGCTAATTTTCCTTCTACCTGAACAGTTTTAGGAAAGGCCTTCTTTTTTTTACCAGGTTTCTTGATACATAACTCTGAAATAGTCTTTTTGATTAAAGGCACATCCCTTATTGCTTGCAACAAAGGGAGAGAAATTGACATCTTTTTAAGTTCTGTCACTAATTCCGATTCAGGGGCAATATCAATATGATCAAATCTTTCAGGGTATGGTAATGCTACTGGAGAAGATTCCTGCATTTTTTTTGTTATTTCTTCTTTTTGTTTTTGTTGCACTGTCTCTTGATTTGGAGGTTCTTGTTTCTCACTAATTTCTTCAATGGTGGGTGGAACAAGTTCAGGTAAAACCTTCCCTGAATGCAGTTGGATGTTACTACAGTCAAGTACATGAACTGCAGCAGAGTCTTCAGACTCAACCTCATAAACAGGGGCTATTTTTTTGGTATTATTTGGGTTAGTCACAGGCTGAGCTGGGAGTGGAGGTTGTTTCACTGGTTGTGTTTGTTGATGTTGTGCTCTTCCCTAAAAATTTGGATTAGGAGCGGGCAACAAGTTTTGAGCTTGCCCTTGATACCTTTGTTGTCCTTGATATGGTGGATATTGTTGTCCCCATATTTGTCCTTGCTGTGTCCATTGTGGATGAATTGTATGCCAAGATGGGTTCATCCACCCAGAATGTGACCAATCTGGAGGAGCTGTCCAAGGTTGGTTCCAAGGTTGTGCAGAGACTTCTGCATGTCCCCATGGCATATTCATATTCCAAGGAGGTTGTCCCCAATTTGGAAACCGAGGAGCATTGGGATATTGTGCATAGCCACCATCGGATCTCTGCCCAATAGCATTAAGTTCTTCTGTTTGGGTGCCCAAAATAGATTTTAGATGAGGCAACAAAGGACATTTATCTGTTGAGTGTTCCTTGGAACAAATTCCACAAATAGAAGTTTTGTTTAAAGGGCAATCCTGCAAGGCATGCTTATTTCTACATCTCGGGCAATAAATTGCCAAAGGTGGTGTAGAATTGGGTTTTATGTTTCTCTCACCTAATGCAGAATTAAGTTGAACAAGGATATCAGTTTTTAAATTAGCCATTTCCTCCATCAACTCCTTTATGTCACTATTGCCAGAATTTCGCTTCTTTCTTCGTTGGTGAGTGCGGGAATAATTTTTGCATAACTCCACAATATCTTCAATGTCAAGTTGATCTATGTCTCCTTTTCCCATTAAATCTAACACTTCCCTAGATTCATCCTGCAATCCTCTTAAGAAGATAGGCTTTAAGAAATCTGGTTCTACAGGACCACATCTCTTTTGGACAAAGGCAAAGCGATCAAGATAATCCTCTAAACTCTCATCTTCTTCTTGCTTGATCCGAAACAACTCATCTTTCCTGTTTCGTACTCTACAATAATCTTGATATTTATGTAAGAATGCAGTCTCCATGTCATCCCAAGTATGGATTGAATTAGGTTCAAGATTACTCATAAACCATCGGAGAGCAACATCCTTAAGCGTGGAAGGAAACAATTTCAATTTTTGATTATCATTTATGTAGTCATAAGTCCGACATAACACTTTGAATTCAAACAAAAATTGATCAGGATCTTCTGAAATAGTTCCCCTAAAAACTGGCAATATGGATGGAGAAATAGTTTTCATGGGAGCATCTAGATCTGGATCCAACTGTATGGGGTATTCAAAAGTCCTAGGAGGATCATCAACATTATTATGCCCACCTGGCGGTGGTGCTGCTGCTGCCATAGTTGTTTTCTTTCTTGAGTCTGATGTGGATTGTTCAGGCTTAGGGGTATGTCTAGCAGCAAGTGCTTCAAAAAGTTCTTGTTCTAATATTTCCAAAGCTTCAGTTGATGAAGAAGGTATTTCTTGCTTAAGTCTCTCAAGGATTTCATACACAGGAAATTCTTCACCTGATCGTGAAGAACACCTTGGTGGTACAGAACTGGTTCTGATAAACCTCCCTCTTTCGTCTCTTGGCCTATGCATTCATGCCTATTCACTAAATAAACTGAAATGCAGTATTTCAAAAATTGTAACACAATTCTTGACCTATTTCACTTTTCCTAACAACATCGTGTGGTCCCCGACAATGATGCCAAAAATGATGAGGGTCATTGATCATTCATCATTTAGTAATTATATGTCAGTCCAGGGCGGTGTCCAAAGGTTGTATATGATAGGAGGTGTCACAGTTGCAGGTTCAGTTCGTCCAAGAACAGGCTTTTATTGGTAGGTCTGTTAGCAATGTTGGGGGTTGTTGTAACTTCCTAATTTCTAACAAAGGAAATCAAATTGCACAATCTAAAGCTGAATTTAAATTGCAAGAAAATGAAACTACAAAATCTGAAATTGACAAGAAATAAAATGTTGCTGAATTGACCAAAAAGCAAATTGCAGGAAAGTAAACTACAGAATGGAAATTCACACACACACTTGCAGAAATTAAACCAATGATAAAACTCACAATTGTCTGAACATAAGTTGAATCTGAGAAACCAAATTAATGTTTATTGTAGTAAAACTAAAAATGACATAATTCTAGAAATTGCAAAAAATGCTAAAAATGATGCCATTACAGGTCAAATGCTAAATATTATTCTAACACATGATTGAACCTATTCTAGATGCTATGGTGCAATTCTAAAATGAAACTAATTCTACAAATAAATGTTGACAGAATTCTGCTGATCTACTGTAGCAAGAAATCAACAAGAATTTTCTATCACTATGTTGCCCTTCCTCTGATCCTGCAAGTGGCCCTTGCTTCCAGAACTAGAAGAGGGTGAAGAATTATACCAGGTAAATTAAATGTGCACTATCAACCATCAAATGCTAATAAAATCTGAAGAATGCACCTTTTATTCCATCTGAAACTACATTACAGTATTACAAGAAAAATCTACAATTTACTGTAATGCTACAAAGACTTTATCTTCTGCTAATAACTATCTCCTATTCCTCTATCCCTATTTCTCCATTCTATTTTTTTATTATATATATATATATATATATATTATGCTCAACCATGTTGGGAGCTTTATTTATAAGACAAAGTTGATATATCTGTTTGCTAAGTTTCAGGGATTTCCAACTGTTTACAAAATAGTTTCCTGGAATGCAGGGTTATAATTTGTCAACCTTTATCCCTTTATCCCAGCTGGTCCACCTATGGTGAAGGAACGGAGTCCAAATAGGGTGGACTAACCGCTTGGTCAATTTCCAATCATGCTTTCCATGGTTTTGGGGCATTTTGACCATTTTTGGTTGTTCCTGCGCTATTCCCTATTCCTGCACCGCTTATTCTTACGCTACTCCGAAATAACAAGCAGGTGACAATTCGTTGCTTATCTGTGCTCCAAACGCATAGGGAGGAAGTTGTTGACCATTTGGATTGTTTTCCCTTATCTTGTACACCCTTCTGCATTGGTGGCATGTGCTGGAGTGACTGATTCCAAGCCCTATTGTATATGTATAGCTGGCTAGAACTGTCACAGTCACAGCCTATTTTCCTACACAGTCAGCTACAGTGGACAAGTTCTTGGCGCCTTTTTCCATTTGAATCAGTTTAAATAGAGGAACACAATATTGTTAAGCACCAGATATTCAACAAGGTCTATATTATGATTCTGAATTACTACAATACTACTGATTAATTAACTAAAAATAGGTGAAATTGCAGTAAAAATAGTAAAACAGAGTATATGCACTTTGTCATTTCAGAATATGCAAACACCATTATATAATGCATTTTACCCATAATTAACATAAAAACATAGTAAAAAGGGTGAGTCAAATAGTTATAATGTATCAAAAAGTGTCCATGGATGAGGCAATTCCCGGCCTCATCATTTTCCCCCCAACTTATGGTAATGCATGTCCTCATGCATTCTGTGCAGCTATAGAGGCACATAGATCCAGGTCTAGATATCTCTTGTGAAATTTTAACCATGCGCCACCAATTGCATAGAATCCTCTGATTTATTTTATGGATTGAAACCACTATTGGAAGTGCATATCAGGTTGTGGGTCATTATCAAAGAAGTAGGGGACAAAAGTGATAATTATAGGCGTCCTGAATCTCAGACCTATCAAAAGCTCCTTGACTTCTAAGATAATTCGAACAATGCCTTCTGCCCTTCTTCTTGACCATAGCAAATTAGTGGAAGAAATTGGCTCCCATTTCTATAGAGAGATAGATAACTCACCCCATCTATTTTTACAGGCTTCCAAAGCATCATCAAAGAAGTTTGCACAAAAACTCTGAAACTAATTTATACATCTTTGAAGGTTTCCTAGATAGAGTTGTTTAATTCTAGCATTCTGCATGAAGGTATAATGATTACTTGTATAATCCCTATGATTCAGGGGAGTAGGCTTGATAAGTAAAACTTGTGATTCTAATTATTTAGTTAATTTATTTTCTGTGTCCCAATAGATATGATTTTGTAGAGTTGACATGAAGGCTCTTAGATGTAAGTCACCTATATAAATATGAGGCATAAACATAATTTCTATTGGCAAAAAGAAATAATGCAAAAATAACTCACATAACAGGTGTTGCTGCTCTATTGGACTCTGCACAAATGCCTTTACAAACTCTTCAGGAGTTTTCAAATGATAAGGCATCTCAGAATCAAGTCTCATGATTTACCAATGAAGGTATCTCTCCTTGAGTAGGAAGCTATAAAACCTAGCTGGTCTTCTGCATTGTATTGCATATTCTGCAATCTGGCATACATCCTGCACTTGTTATTTTAACCTATTAATTTATGTTTCCTTCTCTGTTAATTTGGCTATTGCAGAGTTCAAAGTGGTAACCTTTCCCTCTAACTGATGACACTGGGTCATCCAATATGCTAGGTCTTCACTGCACCTAATTAAAGACACTATGTCTGGGGGCATTACAATGGGTTGCATTTGTGCCACTATATTTACTTGTACACCAACTTCCACAGTTGGTGTTACAAATGGTAAATCTATTTTTGTTCTTTGCTCTATTGTAACTATAATAATTGGATTAGTAGAAATAAGAGGAGAGAGTGTGGATACTTGGTCTTGAGCTGCAAACTCTTGTTCCTCCATAGAAAGTGTTTGTGTTTCCTATTGAAGGGTAGTGTAATTTTTCATAAGAATTCCTGATGGATTTTCATGCTAAATCATACTATTAGATATTTCTATTCTTGCTTCTTCTCCAACAGTTGATCTTTGTGAAGGTGATATAGGGCTATAAACAACACACAGCAAGAGTGCCGAGATCAACAATGCACAGGCCAAATTTCTAGCAAGTTTCATTAAATAGAGGTCTTAATTCGAATACACAGCAATTCCAAAATAAATGGCCAAGAGTCCCCCCAATACAATGCATACGCGGTCTTTTTATATCACCAGCCCCAACTTCTTCCATCATTACGTCAAGTGCAAGATTCCTTGTAACCCTTCGCACGAATGTCCTGTGATCGCCTGCAACATGCTGCCAGGTGCCCCGTATTATCATGGTCTGGGGTGGCGGAGTGCGCTGCGGTCGCCTGTCAATCCTTTTGCCAATTCATCATTCAAAGGGATGCGTCACAGTCGCTTGTAATTTGATGCCACGCGTCCCCTTGCCAGAGTCCCTATAACCGCTCCATACTCTTGGGCCGCCTGTAACTTCACGCCATGTGTCCCTCTGCACTGGTCTCTGCAATCGCCGACTGGTCAACGTTGTGAGAGCACTGGTCGCGATATCATGATGTTTTTGCTCCAATACTTTCTCTCTCCTCTTTGGTCATGATATCATGACGTTTTTGACGTTAGGCTTCTCTCTCCTCCTTGGGGCCGCGATTCCACGACACGTCACGAAATCACGACGTCTAGGCCTTTCTTACTCGCTTTCCTCCTTTGGGCCGTGAAACCGTGACATGTCGTGATTTTGTGACATCTTTGCATTCCGTACTTGCTACTTCGTTTTGGGCCATGAAACTGTGACATGTCGTGATTTCGTGACCATTTCATGTCCTTGAGTCTTTGGCTCGAAAGTGTCACGATTTTGCAACCACCTTGCGCTGTTGAGTCTTCGCACCGGAAGTGTCGCGATTTCGTGACCACTTTGCATTTTGGAACCTTGCCTCCGGATATGTCACGATTTCGCGACGTCTTTGAGCCTTGTCCTCGAAGGTGTCACGATTTTGCGACGTCCTAGAACCTAGTCTTCGAAGGTGTCACGATTTTGTGACGTCCTTGAACTTTGTCTTCGAAGGTGTCACGATTTCATGATGTCCTTGAACTTTGTCTCCGAAGGTGTTGCGATTTTGCGACGATTCTTGTGCCTTAGAATTTTTTTGCCAAAGATGTTCGTGTGCTTTCAAATATTGCTTCCCGGATGTGTCATGATTTTGTGACCATTTGGCACTTAAGTGACTTTGCCTCGGAGCTGTTGCGATTTCGTGACCATTGGGCACTGAAGTTGCTTTCCTCTGAAATTGTCACAATTTCATGATCGTTTGGCACTTACGTGACTTTGCCTCGGAGCTGTCGTGATTTCGCGATCGTTGGGCACTGAAGCTGCTTTCCTCCGAAATTGTCATGATTTTGCAACCGTTTGGCGCTGAAGCTGCATTCCTTTGAAAATGTCACGATTTCATGACCGTTTTGCGCTGAAGCTGCATTCCTTTGAAAATGTCACGATTTCGCGACCGTTTTGCGCTGAAGCTGCTTTTCTTCAAAAATGTCATGATTTCGTGACAGTTTCACACCTTGGCCTTTCCATGAAAAAGCATCGCGATATCGTGACAGTTTGGCCCACTGGCGACCTTCTTCAAAAAGCGTTGCAATATCGCGACAGTTTTAGTACTTAAGAAAAAAAATACATTTTGGGTGATTGAAGATTGCAGCTTCGCCACCGGATGCTCCTACATTAGACACCCGGGGTGAGTTTGAGAAGTGACCTCACTTCTGATATTTTCGAGGTAGACCCAGGCGATCAACCTCTGCCTTTGATAACCAAGTCGTATCTTCCATGGGTCTGCCCTTCCATTTGACTAGATACTCAGAGTAATTCTTTTTCCGAGTACTTCGAACCTCGCGCATATCTAGAACTTCTTCTATCTCGTCCGCAACTAGAATGACTGCTGGAATGCTCCACAAATCTTGATTGGGTATCTCACTGCTTTCTCCTTCATGATACTCGGTCAAATACGAGATGTTAAACATGGGGGAGATGTTAAGTTCGCTTGGTAACTCCACCTCATAGGCATTACCCGAATCTCGTTTGCCAATGATCTTACATGGCCCAAATTTCTTCATTTTTAGTTTGTTGTAGGTCTTGGCAGGAAATCGTTCCTTCCTCAGATGGACCATGACAGAATCTCTTACTTGGAACTCTTTAGCTCTATGTTTTTGATCCGCCCTTGCCTTGTACTGAGAATTGATCTTGGCAATGTGTTTTGTCACTTTCTCATGCACTCCCTTCAGGTGTTCAGCAAAGTCTTCTGCTTTAGCACTGCATTTCTCCCTCAGATCTATCCTTCTTAATTCTGAAGCGTTTCTTGGGCTGCTCCCATAGATAATCTGGAATGGGGATTTATTTGTGCTCCTATTGACCAAGCTGTTATACGCGAATTTTGCTTGCGACAGAACTAGATCCCATCCCTTGGGCTTGTCCCCTACCAAACATCGTAGTAGGTTGCCCAAAATCCTATTAACCACCTCTATTTGGCCATCTGTTTGGGGGTGGTATGCAGAACTGAACTTTAACTCTGTCTTCAGTTTCTTCCACAGGGTCTTCTAGAAATAACCTACAAACTTGGTATCCCTATCCGAAACAATGCTTCTTGGTAGCCCATGAAGGTGTACCACTTCCTTAAAGAACAAACTAGCTACATGGACCGCATCGCTAGTCTTTTGGCATGGGATAAAGTGTGCCATTTTCGAAAATTTGTCCACTACCACAAATATGGAATTGTGCCCCCTCTGCGTCCTGGGCAAACCAAGCACAAAATCCATACTAATATCTTCCCACGATCTTTTAGGTATAGGTAGTAGTTGATACAAACTAGTTGGCTGCCTCATACCCTTTGCCATCTGGCAAATCCTGTAACTCTGCACAAACTTTGCCACCTCCTGCTGCAATTGTGGCCAGTAATAGTTTTCACTAACCAGTTAGATGGTCTTGTCACGACCGAAGTGTTCAGCTAAACCCCCACTGTGCTTTTCTTTAATGAGGTTCTCTCTCATTGAGCTCCTTTGAATGCACAACTGGTTCCCCCTAAACAACATTCCATCTTGAATCAGGTAATCCAACCATTTAGTCTTGTCCAACACAACAGGCGTAGTGCAGGCTTTCCAAGCTCCTACAAAATCGGGGTCTGTAGGGTATAAGTTCTTGAGTTCAACAAACCCAACAACCTCCACTTTCATTTCTAGCATCATACATTGCCTCCTAATCAGTGCATCTGCCACCCTATTGGATCTTCCACTCCGATGCTTCAGCACAAAGGTATAGCTCTACAGGAACTCTACCCATTTCGAGTGCCTACGATTCAATTTTCCTTGACTGTTAATATACTACAGCGCTTGATGGTCGGTGTAGAGAACAAACTCCTTGGGCAACAAATAATGCCTCCATTTCTTAAGTTCTTGGACTATGGCGTAGAACTCTTGGTTATATACCGAATACTTTCTCCTGGCATCATTGAGCTTCTCGCTGAAATAAACTACAGGCCTACCCTCTTGGCTCAATACGGCTCCTATCGCACTGCCACTCGCATCGCAGTCTACCTAAAACATCTTATTGAAATATGGAAGTGCTAAGACAGGTTGTTCAGTGACCTTCTTCTTCAGCATAGCAAAGCTTTTATCTACTCCAACCATCCACTAGAATTCTTTCTTGTTCCCCTTCATTGTCTCTGTAAGAGATGCACAAATACTGCTAAAGTTTCGTTGAGAAGCAACACACCCCCACTGAAAAATGAGATTCCATCCTTAGAAAATCTTGAACTTTCATTTTTGCAGCAGGGACCCTCTTGATCATTTTCAGGTTTTAAATCCCAATTTGCTTGCCTCCTTTTTAAAGTTGTGCTTTTTCTTGCATTCTAGCTGTGTTATCCAAGAATTCACTTTTTACATGCTAGAAATCATTCATGCTTAAGCCAAATCTTGCACCGGTACCGAGAAAAATCCTGAAAACAGTTGCATAAATTCATGAAAAATCAAACTTTCCATTTTTGGTAGTGTCGCGATATCGCGACACTTCCATTTTTGGAAATGTCGCGATATCGCGACAGGAAAATACAAATGCAGCTAAGTCGCAAATGTGTAGCGAAATCGCGACACTTTCCATTTTTGAAGTGTCGCGATATCGCGACATTTCCATTTTTGAAGTGTGGATATCGCGACATTTCCATTTTTGGAAGTGTCGCGAAATCGCTGCAGGATGAGGAGAGAGAAAGCCGGGGAGAAAAATGTCGCGAAATCGCGACATGTCGCATTTTCGCGGTAGGAGAGAGAAAATGCATGAAAATCGGCTAAGTGCCAGAAAGGTCGCGATTTCGCGACATGTCGCGAAATCGCGACAGCTTTTGGAGAGAGAAGATGAACTGTACGGAAGGGCGCGATTTTGCGACATGTCGCATTTTCGCGATAGGAGAGAGAAAGTGGGCTGAAGAATCAAAAATCCGCCAAGTCATTTTTGTGTAGCGAAATCGCGACACTTTCCATTTTTGGAAGTGTCGCGATATCGCGACATTTCCATTTTTGGAAAGTGTCGCAAAATCGCTGTCTGTCGAGGAGAGAGAAGAAATCAGTACGGACCAGCGCGATTTCGCGACATGTCACGAAATCGCGACATGTCCCATTTTCACTGAGGATAAATGATAAAAGTGGCTAAGTCCAAAAGTTGCAGCGATTCGCTGACGTCTCAAAATCGCGGGCTGGAGCTTGCAGCGATGCGCTGCATGTTTCGAAGTCGAGAGGTAAAAGCTGCAGCGATTCGCTGACATGTCTCAAGATCAAGGGTGAAAGTGGCAGCGATGCGCTGCATGTTTCGAAGTCGAGAGGTAAAGGGTGCAGCGATGCGCTGCAGGTTTGAAAGTCTGGACTCGAAAAGTGCAGCGACGTGCTGCACGTTTCGAGGAAGTCTTGCAAGACAAGCATGTCGCGAAATCGCGACATGCTGGAGCAAAATTGTACGGCAGCTGGCAGGAGGCGTGATTTCGTGACATGTCACGAAATCGCGACATGTCGCATTTTCGCGACCGATAGGGGGAGAAGCAGCGCAGCGCTGGGGACGTCGCGATTTCGCGACATGTCACGAAATCGCGACATGTCGCAGAATCGCGATAGGAGAGAGAAAGTCCTCCAAGTTGACCAGAAGTGCATTCCAACGGGAAACAGAAGGCTTCCTGGGGTAGCGACACGTGTCAAAGCGTGAGGCAGACAAGCAGAAGCCGACATGCAAGCTTATTTTGCGGTTTTTAATCTGTTTTAATGTTTTAAGCTTGGATTTAATGTTTATTAAAGAGCTAATTAATATTTTTGTCTTTCATGCAGGATTCCATCTGGCACTTGCGGGACAACCGAGAAAGGCCATAAAGGCAAAGTTAAAGTGCGGATTTAGTCAAGGACCGCCATGCTAGAAGAGAAGCTACCGGTGAGAGCATTCAATGACAAATTTATTGCAGACTTGATAGCATGAAGATAATTTCAACTCGGGATGGCTTTACGGAGATCAGATCTGAGAGAAGTGGTGACTCATCCGGCTCACCAGCAGAATTAATGGAGGCATTTATTTGCAGCCGCGGATGAATGCAAGTGGCTTTAGATTTTATCTTCTCCATTTATGGCAGCTGACTGCACCGATTTGCCGAAGGGTTAAGTTCTATCTCGGACTTTGATTTTTAAATGGATTTTTATTGTAAAACCCGGGTCCTAGGGTTTAGATGTGATAATATTTGTAGTTATGAGAAGAAGATATTTCTGAAAAGATCAGGGTCTGTCCTGAGTCTATAAATACTTCTTCTCAATGTAATTGCGGGAGGCGGAGACTTAGAAATAAAAGGCTTATAAGCAATTTCTTGCAAATCTTGTGAAATCCTTTGTTTCTGGACTTGGAGTTGATGTGCTTTAGCTTTTCTGTGATAGCATGGCCGGGAGCCTAATCTTTTGCAGAGTGTGATAAGTGTATCTTCTTTTGTTATCCGTTCCATTTAAAGTTTGTTAGATATATGTCGTAAATCGACATTATCAAGTTTAAATATGTTGTTAGGCTTCGATTGTTCTCTTGTCTCGCTAGGGGAAATTACAGATTTGAGGTTAAGTTTGTTCTAATTGCTCTGTCTTCACTGTGTGAGCTAGGTCTGTCGGTGAAAGATACCGGTTTTAACCAACTTGCCCTTGGATTTATAATTTTTTGCTAGATCTGTTTCACTCTGCCTTGTGCTCTTAGTTGAAAGTGATCTTAGACTGATCGGACACTTTCTTCTTTGATTTGTTCTGTTGTGAAGCTAGTAGCATAGATAAGATTGATAGTTTAGGGTTTTACAGTTGATGTTTGATAAACTTCTCTTTCTGCCCTACCCTACCCTCTCTTTGCTTTCGATGAATGATCCATTTTTATTTTCTTTGTTTGTCTTTTATTTAAATCACTGACCCATGAGAGCTAGATCAAGAATTCAAGTTAAATCTGATTGTCGACAACTTTTGCAACTACTGAACAAGTTCAAGAACCCCCTGTAAGGTAACAGAGCAGTCCATATTGAAATCTATTCCAGAAGTGGAAAAGAGTGAATTGCCATTCGACCCAACTCTGTAACTCGCACCTTGGATAACCAGCTAGATCCTAAAGATGAGTGGGATCCGTCCCGTGGGTGTCTCCGGAGCTTCCTTGCTTCATCCTTTCCCGGGGTGTGCATGAAAGCCGGACCAACAACCTAATTGGCGCTAGAAGGAGGGCCGAGAACATCTGTTCTTAGTGCACTTGAGTTGAGAAATCCGACTGTATGTGGAACTGTAAAGCTGTATTTTATCCAAAGTCTGGTAGCCAATTTTCCCCTCCTCCTCAGCCAACAACCTAATTGGCGCTAGAAGGAGGGCTGTTGAACTCAGTTCAAGTATTTTTTTGAAAGTTGTCAGTACAGTTTTTAAAATTGCCAGAGAAGACCTCAAGTTCAGAACAGTTTTATCTCCACTGGCAGTTATCCAATTACAACTCAGAACATCACTGTCAGCCAAGTAATAATGGCAAATTGGTTGGGCCCCACCGCTTTGAACATCCCGGGTATAGCCCATGACTTGCCCAGAAATCCAGAAAGATATCTCCCGTAGGTATAAACATGATGGGACAAGAACTGCAGAAGAACATCTGCTAGCTTTTAAAAATGCTTTAAAATTGTTGAATATACAGCATGAAGATGTTGCCTGCAGATTGTTCCCGTTCACTCTCCAGGAGGGAGCTTATGACTCGGTTTTTAAACCTCACCAAGCAATTCCATTACTAGCTGGGATGACCTAGAGAAAGCTTTTATATCACAATTTGGGGAAGTGATAGACCCAAGTGTGTTATACCAACAATTTTCCAGCATCAAGAGAGAGTCGGGAGAAACCGTCGAGGTCTTTCAATATGAGGTTCCAAAGAGCTTACGGTAGAATGACCGGCCATTACATCCCAAATGCAAATCTGGCCTTAGAAATCTACAAGAATGCATTGGATTCGGTGACCTCTATTTTCCTCAAGAGAGACATCAATATCACAACCCTGGCAGTGGCTTATAAAGAAGCCTTAATTCTTGAAAGACAGTTAGGGCCTCAAATTCTGAGCAGATCCTTTGATATCCTATGTTACACAGAACATGCCTATTTTGAACCCCATTCCACATCATGAGTTAGTGCCAACATGTCATGCTCTACCCAAGGAGACTCCGTTAACTGTGACATCCACTCAGCATGTGCAAAATACAGAGAAAAGTTCTGACAAGTTCAAAGTGCAGGTGCTTGAACTGAACAGTTGTGATCTGGCACCACCCAAATCTGAAGTTTTTCCTGGTGAGTTAAATTTTCCTAGAGATCAAAGAAATATTGATATTTCTAGTTCACCCAAAAATAGTACAACCAGGGTTTCAGATTCTTTCACTTTTCCCGAAGAGACAGAAAGTCTTGTAGGGACTCCTACGGATGAAATGCAAGATTTTCAACAGTTCAAAATGGACAGTTATGACTTGAAATGTGAGAGTCCAGAACTTAATAATGATCCTTCCTCATCAGAGGATGATGAAAGTGAGATTCAATATCACTATGCAGAAGTAACTGAGGAGGATAACATCATTGAGGATATGAGGGAACTTAAAGCTGACATCACCCTCTATTGTTGAACAAAAGGTTAACTTGATTGAGGCTTACTCTGGACCACCTGTTGAATTTCAAGAAAAGGAGGAAAAGATAGTAAATATGAATGTGGTCAGCCAACTTGGAATTGATGAACTGTCTCAACATAAGCCTGCAACTTCTGAACATAATATCAAAGATAAGGCTATAAACTGTGTTGATGCAGATATTGGAGTTTATAATTTGGCAACTGAGGAAGTGAGAACAGTTACAGCTCTAAACCATCACAACCATGATGTTTGGACATTGCACATTGATGAGGTTAAATCTAAGCAAGGCTCAGGTGAAAAGGAAAATTGTAAGCATTCTTCTAGAGGGATAAAAATTGAAGTCCTGGATATTGAAGCAGTTTAACAACCACAAAATGTTCAAGTTGTTAAGAACCAGGGCATACAGATAAAACATGATTTCTTTCAGTTGTCACATAATTTTGAAGATGTGGTGGTCTGGGTCTATCAAGATTTTAAGGTATTTGATCCTGGGGGTTTTTTACATTCAGTCCTTTTGAAAGAACTCTGCAAACCCTTCAATTAGAAGCATAAACATGTTATCATATGATTTGTTATTATATGATTTGTTTAATTTGAAGGAGTTGCAGATTTGTTTTTCAAATGGGACAGGGAAGACAGTAAACACAAGTCTTTCCCAGATAGCAAATTTTTGAAGCACAGTCTGGAGTGCATTTCGTCAACAGGACCTGAAAGGTAATTTTTCTAAATTACTTGCATGGTCAAAATTTTTTAAGGCACCATTTCTCTGCTTTCCCAACTGCTGCATTTTTTGAGTATGAAGGGAAGTTGTAACATATGTATACATTGTAAATAAGCTTTGAAGTTTTTCAGTTTTATTTCTTTGTCAGTGCAGTTTTATTTTTAAATGTCTGTACAGTTTTAATCTGTTTCAGTTTAATTTTAATGCTCTGCAGTTCTTTTAGTTGCTTCATCTTATTTTTAATCTTTAGTTGTCTGTACAGTTGCAGTTTTTTAGTTTTCTTTAATTGTTTTTCAGTTTTAGCTTGTATAGTCTTTTATTCCTTTTGTCAGTGCATTTTCTTTTCCTTTCAATGTTTGTACAGTTGCAGTTTAATTTATTTCAGTTGCTTTAGTTTATTTCAGTGCTGTTGCAGTTTAGCTTTGCTGCAGTTCAGCAGTTTTAGTTGCTTTGCTTCAGTTCTTTTAGTTTATTTCTTTTATTGCCTGTTCAGTTTTTATTTTCTTCCCTGCATTTCCTTTTCTTTGCTGTCTGTCCAGTCATTTGTTTTAGTTCTTTTCTTTGCTGTCTGTTCAGTTTATTTTATTCCCTTTGCCTGTACAGTTCTGTGCTTTAGTCTGTACAGTTTTATTCTGTTTTGCTTTAAAGCCTGTGCCTGTCCTTGGAAGCCTGTACAAAGTCCTTTGGCTTCTAAAATTTTTGTCCTTTAACCTTTGCTCGAGCAATCAATGAAAAGTCAGCTCGCTAAAAATTGTTTATTCTAAGCTGATCAATCCAGTTTCCATCCAGTACCCTATGTTGTTCACCATTCTAATTGAGATAGTCTGCTTACTCTGAACAGTAGAGCTATTTTGTTATTCAGGACAAAGGTAGAGAGATGATTGGATCTTGTGTCTTACTTGCCACAGTTGTTTTAATGATAGAAAAATTGCTATGCTGTTTTGTTGGAGGAACTCCCAGGGAATCCAAGAAAAGCTGGTTATGAGAGGGGACTATGGTTCATGCAATTATTTGGGTATCCACAGAGGCTATCAGTGCCTAGACTGAAACAGTTCCAGATTGATCAAAAAAATAAAAGAAGATTGTGATTTCCCTAAAAGCATCTCAGATATTGATATATTTCAGAGGGAGAGATATAAAAAAAAAAAAAAGAGAAGAAAAAGAAAAAGAGTTATACAATTAAAAGAGGCAGCCAATATTAGATTCTGCCCTACAGTTGTAAATTTGGGTCGTGTAAATCTAAAGGGTAACTCTGTCTAGGCTAAACTAGTAAACAGAGCTCTACTCGGTTTCCCCTTTTACAATCTAGAAAAGTTGATTAATCCAAGTTTATCATTCAATTCAGTCATCCTTGAAGAAAGTTTTATACCCTTTGAAATTGCACATCGAAATCTTCCTTGAAGTAATCCAGCCTAGTATGTCCTTGGGAAATTTTAACAATTGGCGCTTAGTAGTCAATTTATTGTGAAGAATGTCCGTGGCAAGGCATGATGCATGGTCTTTTTGTTTTGAAACCGGAGTCTTGGGTTCTAAAATAGTGCTACTATTTTACCCGCAGATATCGCCATTTGTTGAGAAGCAACACACCCCCACTGAAAAATGAGATTCCATCCTTAGAAAATCTTGAACTTTCATTTTTGCAGCAGGGACCCTCTTGATCATTTTCAGGTTTTAAATTCCAATTTGCTTGCCTCCTTTTTAAAGTTGTGCTTTTTCTTGCATTCTAGCCGTGTTATCCAAGAATTCACTTTTTACATGCTAGAAATCATTCATGCTTAAGCCAAATCTTGCACCGGTATCGAGAAAAATCCAGAAAACAGTTGCATAAATTCATGAAAAATCAAACTTTCCATTTTTGGTAGTGTCGCGATATCGCGACACTTCCATTTTCGAAAATGTCGCGATATCGCGACAGGAAAATACAAATGCAGCTAAGTCGCAAATGTGTAGCGAAATCGCGACACTTTCCATTTTTGGAAGTGTCGCGATATCGCGACATTTCCATTTTTGGAAAGTGTCGCGAAATCGCTGCAGGATGAGGAGAGAGAAAGTCAGGGAGAAAAATGTCACGAAATCGTGACATGTCGCATTTTCACGGTAGGAGAGAGAAAATGCATGAAAATCGGCTAAGTGCCAAAAAGGTCGCGATGTGAAATCGCGACAGCTTTTGGAGAGAGAAGATGAACTGTACGGAAGGGCGCGATTTTGCGACATGTCACGAAATCGTGACATGTCGCATTTTCACGGTAGGAGAGAGAAAGTGGGCTGAAGAATCAAAAATCCGCCAAGTCATTTTTGTGTAGCGAAATCGTGACACTTTCCATTTTTGGAAGTGTCGCGATATCGCGACATTTCCATTTTTGGAAAGTGTCGCAAAATCGCTGTCTACTGGAGGAGAGAGAAGAAATCAGTACGGACCAGCGCGATTTTGCGACATGTCACGAAATCGTGACATGTCCCATTTTCGCTGAGGATAAATGATAAAAGTGGCTAAGTCCAAAAGTTGCAGCGATTCGCTGACGTCTCAAAATCGCGGGCTGGAGCTTGCAGCGATGCGCTGCATGTTTCGAAGTCGAGAGGTAAAGGGTGCAGCGATTCGCTGACATGTCTCAAGATCAAGGGTGAAAGTGCAGCGATGCGCTGCATGTTTCGAAGTCGAGAGGTAAAGGGTGCAGCGATGCGCTGCAGGTTTGAAAGTCTGGACTCGAAAAGTGCAGCGACGCGCTGCATGTTTCGAAGGCGAAGGGTGAAAATGGTAGCGACGCGCTGCACGTTTCGAAGAAGTCTTGCAAGACAAGCATGTCACGAAATCGCGACATGCTGGAGCAAAATTGTACGACAGCTGGCAGGAGGCGCGATTTCGCGACATGTCACGAAATCGCGACATGTCGCATTTTCACGGCCGACAGGGGGAGAAGCAGCGCAGTCGTCGGGACGTCGCGATTTCGCGACATGTCACGAAATCGCGACATGTCGCAGAATCACGGTAGGAGAGAGAAAGTCCTCCAAGTTGACCAGAAGTGCATTCCAGCGGGAAACAGAAGGCTTCCTAGGGTAGCGACACGTGTCAAAGCGTGAGGCAGACAAGCAGAAGCCGACATGCAAGCTTATTTTGCGGTTTTTAATCTGTTTTAATGTTTTAAGCTTGGATTTAATGTTTATTAAAGAGCTAATTAATCTTTTTGTCTTTCATGCAGGATTCCATCTGGCACTTGCGGGACAACCGGGAAAGGCCATAAAGGCAAAGTTAAAGTGCGGATTTAGTCAAGGACCGCCATGCTAGAAGAGAAGCTACCGATGAGAGCATTCAATGACAAATTTATTGCAGAATTGATAGCATGAAGACAATTTCAACTCGGGATGGCTTTACGGAGATCAGATCTGAGAGAAGTGGTGACTCATCCGGCTCACCAACAGAATTAATGGAGGCATTTATTTGCAGCTGTGGATGAATGCAAGTGGATTTAGATTTTATCTTCTCCATTTATGGCAGCTAACTGCACTGATTTGCCGAAGGGTTAAGTTCTATCCGGACTTTGATTTTAAATGGATTTTTATTGTAAAACCCGGGTCCTAGGGTTTAGATGTGATAATATTTACAGTTATGAGAAGAAGATATTTCGAAAAGATCAGGGTCTGTCCTGAGTCTATAAATACTTCTTCTCAATGTAATTGCGGGAGGCGGAGACTTAGAAATAAAAGGCTTATAAGCAATTTCTTGCAAATTTTGTGAAATCCTTTGTTTCTGGACTTGGAGTTGATGTGCTTTAGCTTTTCTGTGATAGCATGGCCAGGAGCCTAATATTTTGCAGAGTGTGATAAGTGTATCTTCTTTTGTTATCCGTTCCATTTAAAGTTTGTTAGATATATGCTGTAAATCTGACATTATCAAGTTTAAATATGTTGTTAGGCTTCAGTTGTTCTCTTGTCTTCTAGGGGAAATTACAGATTTGAGGTTAAGTTTGTTCTAATTGCTCTGTCTTCACCGTGTGAGCTAGGCTGTCGATGAAAGATACCAGTTTTAACCAGCTGCCCTTGGATTTATAATTTTCTGCTAGATCTGTTTCACTCTGCCTTGTGCTCTTAGTTGAAAGTGATCTTAGACTGACTGGACACTTTCTTCTTTGATTTGTTCTGTTGTGAAGCTAGTAGCATAGATAAAATTGATAGTTTAGGGTTTTACAGTTGATGTTTGATAAACTTCTCTTTCTGCCTTACCCTACCCTCTCTTTGCTTTCGGTGAATGATCCATTTTTATTTTCTTTGTTTGTCTTTTATTTAAATCTGCTGACCCATGAGAGCTAGATCAAGAATTCAAGTTAAATCTGATCAACTTTTGCAACTACTGAACAAGTTCAAGAACCCCCTGTAAGGTAACAGAGCAGTCCATATTGAAATCTATTCCAAAAGTGGAAAAGAGTGAATTGCCATTCGACCCAACTCTGTAACTCGCACCTTGGATAACCAGCTAGATCCTAAAGATGAGTGGGATCCGTCCCGTGGGTGTCTCCGGAGCTTCCTTGCTTCATCCTTTCCCGGGGTGTGCATGAAAGCCGGACCAACAGTTTCTAATGAATTTTCTATAGAAACTGGCCAGACCATGAAATGATCTAACCTCGGTCACACTTCTTGGGACAGGCCATTCTAGGATAGCCTTCACCTTTTTGGGGTCCATTTTGAGACCATTAGCTAATATAACAAATCCTAGGTATACCAGCTCCTTCTTCACAAAGTTGCACTTGTTCAGATTGATCAGTAACTGCTCCTCTCGCAGTTTCTCAAAAACCTTTCTGATGTGCATCAGGTGCTCCTCTAAGGTTCTGCTAAAAATCAGTATATCATCCAAGTAAACAATAACAAATTTACCCAAAAATTCCTTCAGAAACTCATTCATTAACCTCATAAAGGTACTAGGTGCATTGGTTAATCCAAATGGCATAACCAACCACTCATACAGACCCCTCTCCGGTTTTAAAGGCTGTCTTCCACTCATCCCCTTCTCTAATGCGAATCTGATGGTACCCACTTTTCAAGTCAATTTTTGTGAAGTACTCAACTCCACTCAAGCAGTCCATGATATCATCCATCCTTGGCAGTGGGAACCTGTATTTAATGGTGATCTTGTTGATTGCCCGAGAGTCGGTGCACATCCTCCATTCTCCATCCTTCTTGGGTGCTAATACTGCTGGTATAGCACATGGACTAAGACTCTCCCTAATCAGTCCCTTCTTCAATAGATCTTGAACTTGCTGATTTAGTTCCTCAGTCTCCACAGGCATCATTCGATGTGTAGCCTTGTTTGGCAAGCTCGATCCAGGCACCAAATCTATGTGGTGACTGATCTTCCTAATAGGCGGTAAACCTTCAGGAACATTATCTAAAATGATATCTGGGAATTCTTCTAACAGTCCCATGACTTCCACTGGAATTTCCTTGCATCCTTCTTCCCTAACCCTGGGGATTATAGCATAGAACATATGATCTGGCTTTAGGCCTTCCAAGAATCTTTTGCCATCAACTAGACAGAATCGTGCACTACTGCATGCTTTCTCATCCGCCTCCTTCATGGGTTTTAACTTATGGCGAACTCCATTCTTTGACAGATAATATGTGTTGGCTCGACCATCATGGACAGCACTTCGGTCAAACTGCCATGGTCTCCCAAGCGACAGGTGACATGCATCCATAGGCAAGATGTCACATAAAATATCATCTCGGTAAGTTCCAATATTGAACTTCACCAGACATTGTTCACTGACCAGCACCTGATGGTCCTTTTGCAACCATGCAATCCGATAAGGGTGCGGGTGTTTTCTCCTCTCCAGTTGCAGCTTGGCAACCATTTTCTCAAAAACCAAATTGTTAGTGCTTCCATTATCTATGATGATGTTACATACCTTGCCTGCGCACTTGCATCTTGTTTGAAACATGTTGTTCCTTTGGTCTCCCCTTTTCTCTTTATTCAACAAGACTCTTCTAATGATCATCGCTTCTCCTCTTTCTGCCTCCTCTGAGTGCTCAGACTCTACACCTTCATCTGCTACAACAACTCGGGCCTGACCCTCAGGTATTCGATTTGGCTTCTCTTGATGCTACGGGCAGTTGTATGCCCTGTGTCCTTCTTCGCAGTTGAAGCAGGTTCCTCAAAAGACACCTCTACCAAACCCTCACCCAGACCTACCTCTTCCTCTTGGGTAGTTGTTTCGATTGCGTGGGCATTGGTCATCCTCATCTTTCACTTATTTTTATTTCTAGCTACTGCTAGCTTCACCAATTTTCCAAAAATCCTTGTATCTTCCACCACTACCTCTTCCACCAGCTCTTCCACCCCTGTCCTTCCCTCTCTGCTTACCATCAAACCTCCTATTCAGTTTCTCCTCCACTTTTAATGCAAATTGATATGCATCCTCTACTGTGCTCATTCTAACCAGCCCCAGCTCTTCTTGAATACTAGTTTGCAATCCATTGATGTAATGTGCGACCTTCTCCTTATTCACCTTTGAAAGGCCGATTCTAATTGAGATTTGATAGAACTCTTCAGTATATTCCTTGACAGTCTTACTAGCTTATCGAAGACTCTGCATTTTCTTTAACAATTCCAGCTCATAATCTGCAGGGATGAACTACCTTTTTAGTTTCTCTACCATCCTATCCCACCTGGTGATCCTTTCTTTTCCCCTCCTGTTCCTTTCCAACTACACTCCTTTCCACTAGATGCTAGCATGTCCTTTCAGCTTGGTTTTCATGAACCTGATCCGATTTGGATCTGATATCTCTTCGTATTCAAAATACTCCTCCATGTCGTTGATCCAGTCTATCAACTCCTCAGGGTTGAGGTTCCCTGAGTAAGTGGAGACGTTAAATTTTGACTTCTTCCTAATTTGGGAGATGGCCCTATATAGCCTAGCCTCTGCTGGATCCAAAGCCTCTTCTTCGTCGGATGGAACCTCTTCTTCCCACACTTCATCTTCGCTGGGTTCTTCCCTTCTCGGCTTGACTCCTCTTCGAATTTCCTCTTGTAGGGCCTCAACTTGCCTCTGTAGGGCTCTTAGATCAACCTCCTCCTTTCTTTCTCGCATGTGCCTTATACCACCACGGTCTCTACACGGAGGCATCATGCTTCTTCTTCGCAACCCACAACCACAGTCCTGGCGCAAATTGCCTCTCTGTTCGGCGATCGGTTTGCACTCTCAGAACCAACCTGCTCTGATACCACTTGATATAGGGCTATAAACAACACACAGCAAGAGTGTCGAGATCAACAATGCACAGGCCAAATTTCTAGCAAGTTTCATTAAACAGAGGTCTTAATTCGAATACACAGCAATTCCAAAATAAATGGCCAAGAGTCCCCCCAATACAATGCATGCGCGATCTTTTTATATCACCGGCCCCAAATTCTTCCATCATTACGTCAAGTGCGGGATTCCTTGTAACCCTTTGCACGAATGTCCTGTGACCACCTGCAACATGCTGCCAGGTGCCCCGTATTATCATGGTCTGGGGTGGCGGAGTGCGCTGCAGCCGCCTATCAATCCTTTTGCCAATACATTATTTAAAGGGATGCGTCACAGTAGCTTGTAATTTGATGCCATGCGTCCCCTTGCCAGAGTCCCTGTAACTTCTCCATACTCTCGGGCCGCTTGTAACTTCATGCCACGTGTCCCTCTGCATTGGTCTCTACAATCGTCGACTGGTCAACGTCGTGAGAGCACTGGTCATGATATCGTGACGTTTTTGCTCCAATACTTTCTCTCTCCTCTTTGGTCATGATATCGTGACGTTTTTGGTGTTAGGTTTCTCTCTCCTCCTTGGGTCCGCGATTCCACAACACGTCGCAAAATTGTGACGTCTAGGCCTTTCTTACTCACTTTCCTCCTTTGGGTCGTGAAATCGTGACATGTCATGATTTTGTGACATCTTTGCATTCCGTACTTGTTGCTTCGTTTCGGGCAGTGAAACCATGACATGTTGTGATTTCGCGACCATTTCACGTCCTTGAGTCTTTGGCTCGGAAGTGTCACGATTTTGCGACCACCTTGTGCTATTGAGTCTTCGCACTGAAAGCGTCGTGATTTCGTGACCACTTTTCATTTTGGAACCTTGCCTCCGGATATGTCACGATTTCACGATGTCTTTGAGCCTTGTCCTCGAAGGTGTCGTGATTTCGTGATGTCCTGGAACCTAGTCTTCGAAGTTGTCGCAATTTCGCGACATCCTTGAACTTTGTCTTCGAAGGTGTCACGATTTCACGACGTCCTTGAACTTTGTCTCCGAAGGTGTCACGATTTCACGACGATTCTTGTGCCTTAGAACTTTTTTGCCAAAGATGTTCCTGTGCTTTCAAATCTTGCTTCCCGGATGTGTCACGATTTCATGACCATTTGGCACTTAAGTGACTTTTCCTCGGAGCTGTCGCGATTTCGCGATCTTTGGGCACTGAAGCTGCTTTCCTCTGAAATTGTCGTGATTTTGTGACTATTTGGCACTTAAGTGACTTTGCCTCAGAGTTGTCGCGATTTCGCGACCATTGGGCACTGAAGCTGCTTTCCTCTGGAATTGTCGCGATTTTGCGACCGTTTGGCGCTGAAGCTGCATTCCTTTGAAAATGTCACGATTTCACGACCGTTTTGTGCTGAAGCTGCATTCCTTTGAAAATGTCACGATTTTGCGACCGTTTTGCGCTGAAGCTGCTTTTCTTCAAAAATGTCGCGATTTCGTGACAGTTTCACGCCTTGGCCCTTTCATTGAAAAAGCGTCGCGATATTACGACAGTTTGGCCCGCTGGTGACCTTCTTCAAAAAGCATCGCGATATCACGACAGTTTTAGTACTTAAGAAAAAAAATACATTTTGGGTGATGCAAGATTGCAGCTTCACCACCGGATGCTCCTGCATCAAAAGGTGTTGTGTTAGCCTCTGATTGTTCAGCTAAATCCAAGAGGATCTGTGCCCATTCATCAGGTGATGCCTCTGCTAACTCTGTAGATTGATGTTCCAGTTGAAACAATTTGTTCTGTAGATCTTGAATTTGCTGCTGAAGTAGAGAAATTTGTTGATATTTGTGTTTTATGGCTTCTTCAGCCTGTTCAATCCAATGGGTCTGGGTTTTAATAACACTCTTTGCAACATGCAATTGAGTGTGGATATCAATTTCTTCTTCAGACTCAGACTCAGAATATTTCTCAGACTCAACATGCACTGGAGTGTGCACATCAACCTCAGCTGGTTCAGAATCAAAATTCAAATGCTCCTCAGGATCAGAGTTAGTATAATCAACTAGTGGATGTATAGGGCTTATTGGAGTTTCTTCCATAGTTGTGTCCAGTTCCATTGGCTGTATCCCTTTTTCTATAATTTCTATTTCAATGTCTTTTTCCTATGCATATTCTATTCTAACTTCTCCTTCACTTGATAGATGGATTGGGTCTATGATATTTATTGGTGTTTCTGGTAGGGTTTTAATTTTTTGAAGTCTAGCAGACCTTCTTAACCCTGTAGAACCTGGATATTCCTTAGCAGGTGCAGTTTCTGGATGTTCTAGAGCAACTACAGATTTTGTTGTTGATTCAGGAGTAGATATAGGTTCTGCTGTTGATTCTGGAGAAGATGCATGTTCACTTGAACTCCCAATTTCTCTGCTAGGTTGTATAGTTTTTGCAAATATTACCTTCCTTTTTTTTACCTGGGAACCAGATGTGGATGCTTGTTGTTTTCTAGTTCGTGAAGATGGGGGACCATCGGGAGAAGGAGAAATTTTGCTCTCAGAGGGCTCTGGATTAGGGTTTTCTTCAGATTCTTCCTCTATTTCCTCTTCCTCGGGTGCAGAGTTAGAATCATTTGTTTCTACCCAAGGAGAGAAGAAGCGGTCAAAATTCCTAGGGTTTCCCCTAAAGTGATACTTGCAAATGAGTTTGATGAGCCCATGGTGTTTAGGGCTTCCCTTCCCCGCTTGGTATTTTAGGGCCATAGCTTTTAGCTCTTGATAAAGATATAAGGGAATATTGACCCTATATTCTGGTTTGACTGATCCATGGCATAGATGGTTGAGAATACGAAGGTGTGGGCCAGATACAACAGGAAATTGGCCATCACAAGTAATGTATCTCATAACCCACATTGCAACTTCATCCCAAGGGGATGGTAAACTAGGTCTTTTTACCCCCTTACAAACATTCCTATGCATCAAGAATTCAATTTGTCCATCCCCTTCTTCCTTAAACTGATTAACTAGGTCAACTAAAATATTTCTCCCAGTTTTCACAATCTGCAAACCCTGAAGGGGTAATTCAGTGATTTGGCTGAGTATCTCGAGAGTTACCTGGATGGTCATCCCGCTAATGTGTACTCGGTTGTTGCGGAAGGTGCATGCGAACTCTACCGCCAAGCCCTCGGAATAGCCATCAAATTTTTGTAGGAACGACAGAAATCCCCCATCAGTAAAGATTTGTAGAGATGCAGGATCGGTCTCCAGGTAGCTGATATTTTTGGGTTCGGCTCTGATTTTCTTTCCACCCATGGTGTAGTCTTCTACCTTCTGTTCTGTGGTGTCTGTGAATTTTTGGATAGTACAAGCTTACGTCTATTTTTAGGGTTTTAATCATTTTAGCAGGAATAATTATAGCAGCACAGGAACTGCTTCGAAACATGCAGAGTAATCAGGATAGGTGATGTGGCAGCGTACGTGAAGTTGTCAACCCTTAATTTTTCTCATTCTTGTTATGGATGCCAGCTATCACATGCCACCTTGAATCTGAGACCTGTCCTTTTTCAAAACCAATTAAATCACTACAGGCCACGTGTCGTAGAATTTATTGCACAAAACTTCATTCCTGCGCTTAGTGATTTATTTCGGAGCATAGAGTAAACTAGTCTATTCCTGCTTAATAAGTTATTCTGGCACTTATACACAGCTCGTTCCTACACCTAAAACATAAACAACTTATTCCTGCGCTTGATGAATCATTCCTGCGCTTTGGAATATAAACAGTTTATTCCTGTGCTTCCCCTTTTTGATTTCGACGCACTTTTGTTTTTTTCATTCTAGAGCAGAACTAGGGAGAGGCATTTTTGAAACACTGACAAGAACTTTCCATTTTTTGATTCCCCTTTTTATATGCTTTATACTAATCAAGGATATATACACTATATACTAATGATTTACATTATTCAAAAAATGAAAAAGACACATACCTGTTATAACCATTTTTATCTACATTTCGGGGTGCTCCTGCTAAGATTTCCAGCTAATCAATCTTTTGAACTAAGGTAGGTGCAATCTGAAAATAGATGAAACAACGGTCATGAGACAAGACCGAACAATGATGGTGAAACCAACTAGGTAAACATGTCGAAACACCGATTTTCATGTAAACCCAACTCAGGAGCGCCTCAAAGAGGTTTTCACTTCCTAAATTTTTATTGTTTTTTTTTTCTATTATTTTTTATATATTGTGTCAATCTGCTGAATTCGGTATGGAAGAAGTGTTTTCTTCCCAAATGTGTACATCCAAATTTTCCACTTGCTTGAGAAATTCTTCCCTGTTGTGTGGTTTGTGGTACATACGAAGATGATGTCCATTCACCAACAACTTGCATCGTGAGTCATCAATAGGTGTAAGGCGAACAACTCCATTGTCAAACACTTCCTCAATTTGGTACGGTCCAAGCCATCTGGTCTGCAACTTTCCAGGGAAATCCTTGTATTGTGAATCAAACAACAAGGCCCAGTCACCTTGCTAAAATTTTTGCTGTTGTATGTGACTATCATGCCACATATTTCGTTGTGCTTGGATTATCTCTGTCTGATGTAGTGCATCCATGCGTAGTTCATCCAATGCATCAAGTTGCAGAATGTGATCTTCTTGTGCCTGTGATAGATCAATACCTACTTCCAAAGTAGTTCGAAGAGTTAGTAATTCAAACTCAATAGGCAAAAGAGGTTTTTTTCCATAAACTAATTCATATGGCATAAATCCAGTGGTAGATTTCCAAGTGGTATTATAAGCCCAAATAGCTTCTGGTAACTTGTCCAACCAATTTCTTCTATGGACTGCTATGGTTTTGGTCAGAATTCATTCTAATTCCCTATTAGTCACTTCAACTTGGCCATTGGCTTGTGGATGATAAGGTGAGGACTTTCTGTGTTTGACTTGATAGAGTTGAGTGAAGGCTTCAATAACTTTTGAAGTAAACTGGGGTCCTTGATCTGTGGTGATGGATTGTGGGGCTCCAAAACGTAGAAAAATCTATGAATACAGAAAATCAGCAACTTTTTCTTCTCGAGCATGCTTAAAGGCACGAGCCTCTACCCATTTGGTAACATAATCAGTACATACCAAGATATGCACTTTGCCTTGGGAAGGAGGATTAATGGGTCCTACGAAATCTAAACCCCATATTTCAAATGGTTCTGTTCCTATTTGAGGTTGTAATGGCATTTCATTAGTAAAGGTAGGTTTTCCCATTCACTGGTAGGCATCACAATGTCTAATGTACCTTTTTACATCTTTGTGCAAAGATGGCCAATAGTATCCGGTACCCAAAATTTTGCGAATAGTGCTTTTGACTGAATAATGCCCTCCTGATGGTTCATCATGGCATGCTCGTAGGATATCATATACTTCATCCTGGTGGATACACCTACGTAAAACATGATCAGGACTGCATTTAAATAGTAATCCTTCTATCCATTTAAAAGAAGAGCTTTGCTTGATTAACTGTTTCTTTTGTTTAGGGGTAAAGTGAAGAGGAATCTTCCCCGTAGCTAAGTAATTAGCTATGTCTGCAAACCATGGAGATTGTACAGAGATAGCAAACAACTTTTCATCCGGAAAGGTATCTTCCACCACTTCTCCTGTATCTGCATTTGGTATTCTTGACAAGAAATCTATGACTACATTAGATTTCCCAGGTTTGTTCACTATTGTAACATCAAATTCCTGCAACAGAATCAACCAACGAATAATTCTTGCACTAACCAATGGTTTATTCATCAAATATTTGATTGCAGCATGATCCGTATGGATGAATACTTGGTACCCTGTGATATAGTGTCGAAATTTGTTAATAGCATAGATTACAGCCAAGAATTCTTTTTCAGTGGTAGTGTAGTTTTTCTCAGCTCCTATCAAGTTTTTACTGATATAATAAATAGCATAATGTTCCCCATTTTCAATCTGTCCTAACACAACTCCAATAGCAGTATTGGAAGCATCAGTTTGAATATGAAAGGGTAACTCCCAATTAGGACCTCTTAGTACAGGTGGAGTGGTTAACTTCTCCTTTAAGTCTTCAAAGGAATTTTGACATTCAAAAGACCAAACAAATTCAGAATCTTTCATGAGTAATGCAAACATGGGATTCGCTATGGTACTAAAGTTAGCAATGAATCTGCGATAAAAACCAATGTGTCCTAAGAAACTGCGTACATCAATCTGAGTTTGTGGAGGAGGGAGGTTTTTGATGACTTCAACCTTCTTAGGATCAACCTTGATTCCATAAGAAGAGATATGATGTCCAAGAACAATTCCTTCCTCCATCATTAAGAAGCATTTCTCAGGATTAAGAGAGAGGTGGTATGTTTCACAACGAATCAACACTTTTTCAAGCTGTTCTAATGCATATTCAAAACTATCTCCAAATACTGTGAAGTCATCCATATAAATTTCAACACTTTCATTTGTTAAATCAGAAAAAATTGCTAAAACAACTCTCTGAAATGTTGCTGGAGCATTACATAACCCAAAGGGTAAAACCCTGTAAGCAAAGGTTCCCCAAGGACATGTAAAGGTAGTCTTTTCCTGATCTTCTGGCGCAACTTGTATCTGGTTATACCCGCTGAAACCATCAAGAAAACAGAAAAATTTCTTTCCAACAAGGGTATCCAATACTTGGTCTATGAATGGTAATGGGAAATGATCCTTATGTGTGACCTTATTTAACTCCCTATAGTCCACACATACTCTCATTTTACCATTTTTCTTTGGAACAATGACCAGTGGTGAAACCCACTTACTGTCTGAAATTGGATAAATGAATCCAACATCTAAGAGTTTTTCAATTTCCTCTTTCACAATCTCCTTCAGAGCAGGATTCAAGCATCTCTGAGGTTGCCTTACTGGTTTTACATCTTCTGTGTATATCCTATGTGTACATACCTCAGGATGAATGCCTGTCATGTCCTTATAGTTCCATGCAAAAGCTTGAACATGTTTCTGTAAGACTGCAAACAATTTGGTTTCTTGGTCCTCAGTTAGCCAGCTATTAATGTTCAAAAATTTACCTGGTTGTATTTCAATTTGTTTGATCCCTGGATGGACAGAACTAGCTGCTTCATAGTTACTGATTAATGCATTTAATGGACAATGATGTGGCTGCAGAGTATGAAATACTCTAGAATCTATCTCAGAGATGATACCTGATGGAATCAGAGGACATTTGAAGGTGTTAAGGAGATGATGATGCCATCCATGTGGTAGTATGAATGATCTTTCCTGACTAGGCATGGATGACAGAGGTTCTAAAATTTGTTCCTCCTCTTTCCACAACAACCGATGAACAAGAATTTGATCATCAGTTAGTCCTTCTGATTGTAATGTTTCAATTAGGATAGTTTCATTCTCGAATATTTCTCTTTCTGGTGTAGTGATTTCCTCAATATGTTCCTTCACTACAACTGTAGCCAAAGTGGCAATGGTTTCTTGTTCTTCATCAGATTCAGGATACCAAATTTGTCCAAAAAATTTAGTTGAAGGTTGAGCTGGTGGATACAAAGAAATTTTCTTCATGTCAACACCATTAGAAATGGTCATTTCCCCTGACCCGCAGTCTATAAAAGCAGTTGTAGTAGCCAGCCAAGGTCGTCCTAGAATGATAGGGTATCCATTGACTGAATTTCTAGGCTGCAACACTAAGAAGTCTACAGGATATTCCCAAGAAGAGACTTCAATGGCTACATCTTCTAGGATACCTTCTGGTTTAGCAACTGACCTATCTCGCCATTTCCAAAACTATGGTGGTAGGACTGAGATTTTTGAGCTGCAGTTTTTGCATTGTGTCCTTAGTCATTACATTAATTGCAGCTCCAAGATCAATTAGCACATTAGGAATTTGCATTAACCCAATAGTAATTGTAACTATTGGACTACCTGGGTCACTATACTTGGGAGGAACTAGTTTCCCAGACAATAAATCAGCTAATTTTCCTTCTACCTGAACAGTTTTAGGAAAGGCCTTCTTTTTTTTACCAGGTTTCTTGATACATAACTCCTGAATAGTCTTTTTGATTAAAGGCACATCCCTTATTGCTTGCAACAAAGGGAGAGAAATTGACATCTTTTTAAGTTCTATCACTAATTCTGATTCAAGAGCAGTATCAATATGATCAAATATTTCAGGGTATGGTAATGCTACTGGAGAAGATTCCTGCATTTTTTTTGTTATTTCTTCTTTTTTTTTTTGTTGCACTGTCTCTTGATTTGGAGGTTCTTGTTTCTCACTAATTTCTTCAATGGTGGGTGGAACAGGTTCAGGTAAAACCTTCCCTGAACGCAGCTGGATGTTACTACAGTCAAGTACATGAACTGTAGCAGAGTCTTCAGACTCAGCCTCATAAATAGGGGCTGTTTGTCTGGTATTATTTGGGTTAGTCACAGGCTGAGCTGGGAGTGGAGGTTGTTTCACTGGTTGTGTTTGTTGATGTTGTGCTCTTCCCTAAAAATTTGGATTAGGAGCGGGCAGCAAGTTTTGAGCTTGCCCTTGATACCTTTGTTGTCCTTGATATGGTGGATATTGTTGTCCCCATATTTGTCCTTGTTGTGTCCATTATGGATGAATTGTATGCCAAGGTGGGTTCATCCACCCAGAATGTGACCAATCTGGAGGAGCTGTCCAAGGTTGGTTCCAAGGTTGTGCAGAGACTTCTGCATGTCCCCATGGCATATTCATATTCCAAGGAGGTTGTCCCCAATTTGGAAACCGAGGAGCATTGGGATATTGTGCATAGCCACCACCGGATCTCTCGCCCAATAGCATTAAGTTCTTCTGTTTGGGTGCCCAAAATAGATTTTAGATGAGGCAACAAAGGACATTTATCTGTTGAGTGTTCCTTGGAACAAATTCCACAAATAGAAGTTTTGTTTAAAGGGCAATCCTGCAAGGCATGCTTATTTCTACATCTCGGGCAATAAATTGCCAAAGGTGGTGTAGAATTGGGTTTTATGTTTCTCTCACCTAATGCAAAATTAAGTTGAACAAGGATATCAATTTTTAAATTAGCCATTTCCTCCATCAACTCCTTTATGTCACTATTGCCAGAATTTCGCTTCTTTCTTCGTTGGTGAGTGCGAGAATAATTTTTGCATAACTCCACAATATCTTCAATGTCAAGTTGATCTATGTCTCCTTTTCCCATTAAATCTAACACTTCCCTAGATTCATCCTGCAATCCTCTTAAGAAGATAGGTTTTAAGAAATCTGGTTCTACAGGACCACATCTCTTTTGGACAAAGGCAAAGCGATCAAGATAATCCTCTAAACTCTCATCTTCTTCTTGCTTGATCCGAAACAACTCATCTTTCCTATTTCGTACTCTACAATAATCTTGATATTTATGTAAGAATGCAGTCTCCATGTCATCCCAAGTATGGATTGAATTAGGTTCAAGATTACTCATAAACCATCGGAGAGCAGAGATCCTTAAGCATGGAAGGAAACAATTTCAATTTTTGATTATCATTTATGTAGTCATAAGTCTGACATAACACTTTGAATTCAAACAAAAATTGATCAAGATCTTCTGAAATAGTTCCCCTAAAAATTGGCAATATGGATGGAGAAATAGTTTTCATGGGAGCATCTAGAGTTGGATCCAACTGTATGGGGTATTCAAAAGTCTTAGGAGGATCATCAACATTATTATACCCACCTGGTGGTGGTGCTGTTGCTGCCATAGTTGTTTTCTTTCTTGAGTCTGATGTGGATTGTTCAGGCTTAGGGGAATGTTTAGCAGCAAGTGCTTCAAAAAGCTCTTGTTCTAATATTTCCAAAGCTTCAGTTGATGAAGAAGGTATTTCTTGCTTAAGTCTCTCAAGGATTTCATACACAGGCAATTCTTCATCTGATCATGAAGAATGCCTTGGTGGTACAAAACTAGTTCTGATAAACCTCCCTCTTTCATCTCTTGGCCTATGCATTCATGCCTATTCACTAAATAAACTGAAATGCAGTATTTCAAAAATTGTAACACAATTCTTGACCTGTTTCACTTTTCCTAACAACACCGTGTGTTCCCTAGCAACGGTGCCAAAAATGATGAGGGTCATTGATCATTCATCATTTAGTAATTATATGTCAGTCTAGGGCGGTGTCCAAAGGTTGTATACGATAGGAGGTGTCACAGTTGCAGGTTCAGTTTATCCAAGAATAGGCTTTTATTGGTAGGTCTGTTAGCAATGTTGGGGGTTGTTGTAACTTCCTAATTTCTAACAAAGGAAATCAAATTGCACAATCTAAAGCTGAATTTAAATTGCAGGAAAATGAAACTGCAGAATCTGAAATTGACAAGAAATAAAATGTTGTTGAATTGACCAAAAAGCAAAATTGTAGGAAAGTAAACTGCAGAATGGAAATTCACACACACACTTGCAAAAATTAAACCAATGATAAAACTCACAATTGTCTGAACATAAGTTGAATCTGAGAAACCAAATTAATGTTTATTGCAGTAAAACTGAAAATGACATAATTCTAGAAATTGCAGAAAATGCTGAAAATGATGTAATTCTAGAAATTGCAAAAAATGCTGAAAATGATGCCATTACAGGTCAAATGCTAAATACTGTTCTAACACATGATTGAACCTGTTCTAGATGCTATGGTGCAATTCTAAAATGAAACTAATTCTACAAATAAATGTTGACAGAATTCTGCTGATCTGCTGCAGCAAGAAATCAACAAGAATTTTCTGTCACTGTGTTGCCCTTCCTCTGATCCTGCAAGTGGCCCTTGCTTCCAAAACTAGAAGAGGGTGAAGAATTATACTAGGTAAATTAAATGTGCACTATCAACCATCAAATGCTAATAAAATCTGAAGAATGCACCTTTTATTCCATCTGAAATTGCATTACAGTATTGCAAGAAAAATCTGCAATTTACTATAATGCTACAAAGACTTTATCTTCTGCTAATAACTATCTCCTATTCCTCTATATATCTATCTATATATCTATTATGCTCAACCATTCTGGGAGCTTTATTTATAAGACAAAGTTGATATATCTGTTTGCTAGGTTTCAGGGATTTCCAACTGTTTACAAAATAGTTTCCTAGAATGCAGGGTTATAATTTGTCAACCTTTATCCCTTTATCCCAGTTGGTCCGCCTATGGTGAAGGAACGAAGTCCAAATAGGGTGGACTAACCGCTTGGTCAATTTCCAATCATGCTTTCCATGGTTTTGGGGCATTTTGACCATTTTCGGTTGTTCCTGCGCTATTCCCTATTCCTGCGTCGCTTATTCCTACGCTGCTCCGAAATAACAGGTAGGTGACAATTCGTTGCTTATCTGCGCTCCAAATGCATAGGGAGGAAGTTGTTGACCATTTGGATTGTTTTCCCTTATCTTGTACACCCTTCTGCATTGGTGGCATGTGCTGGAGTGACTGATTCCAAGCCCTGTTGTATATGTACAACTGGCTGGAACTGTCACAGTCACAGCCTATTTTCTTGCATAGTCAGCTACAGTGGACAAGTTCTTGGCACCTTTTTCCATTTGAATTAGTTTAAACAGAGGAACACAATATTGTTAAGCACCAGATATTCAACAAGGTCTATATTATGATTCTGAATTACTACAATACTACTGATTAATTAACTAAAAATAGGTGAAATTGTAGTAAAAATAGTAAAACAGAGTATATGCACTTTGTCATTTCAGAATATGCAAACACCATTATATAATGCATTTTACCCATAATTAACATAAAAACATAGTAAAAAGGGTGAGTCAAATAGTTATAATGTATCAAAAAGTGTCCATGGATGAGGCAATTCCCGGCCTCATCATTTTCCCCCCAACTTATGGTAATGCATGCCCTCATGCATTCTGTGCAACTACAGAGGCACACAGATCCAGGTCTAGATATCTCTCATGAAATTTTAACAATGCGCCACCAATTTTATAGAATCCTCTGATTGCTTTTATGGATTGAAACCACTGTTGGAAGTGCATATCAGGTTGTGGGTCATTATCAAAGAAGTAGGGGACAGGAGTGATAATTATAGGCATCCTATATCTCAGACCTATCCAAAGCTCCTTGATTTCTAAGATAATTTGGACAATGCCTTCTGCCCTTCTCCTTGACCACAACAAATTAGTGGGAGAAATTGGCTCTCATTTTTGTAGAGAGATAGATAACTCACCCCATCTATTTTTACAGGCTACCAAAGCATCATCAAAGAAGTCTGCACAAAAACTCTGAAACTGAGTTATACATATTTGAAGGTTCCCTAGATAGAGTTGTTTCATTCTGGTATTTCGCATGAAGGTATAATGATTACTTGTACAATCCCTGTGATTCAGGGGAGTAGGCCTGATAAGTAAAACAGCTTATGATTCCAATTCTTTAGTTAATTTCTTTTTTGTGTCCCAATAGATATGATTTTGTAGAGTGGACATGAAGGCTCTCAACTGTAAGTCACCTGTATAAATATGAGGTAGAAACATACTTTCTGTTGGCAAAAATAAATTATGCAAAAATAACTCACATAACAAGTTTTGTTGCTCTGCTGGACTCTGCACAAATGCCTCCACAAACTCTTCAGGAGTTTTCAATTAATGAGGCAGCTCAGAAGCAAGTCTCATGATTTGCCAGTGAAGGTATCTCTCCTTGAGTAGGAGGCTATAAAACCTAGGTGGTCTTCTGCATTGTATTGCATATTCTACAATCTGGCATACATCCTGCACCTGTGCTTTTAACCTATTAATTTATGTTTCCTTCTCTGCTAATTTGGCTATTGCAGAGTTCAAAGTGGCAACCTTTCCCTCTAACTGATGACACTGGGTCATCCAATATGCTAGGTCTTCATTGTACCTAGTTAAAGACACTATGTCTGGGGGCCTTACAATGGGTTGCATTTGTGCCACTATATTTACTTGTACACCAACTTCCATAGTTGGTGTTACAAATGGCAAATATGTTTGTGTTCCTTGTTCTGCTGTAACTATAATAATTGGATTAGTAGAAACAAGAGGAGAGAGTGTGGATACCTGGTCTTGAGTTGCAACCTCTTGTTCCTCCACAGAAAGTGTTTGTGTTTCCTGCTGAAGGGCAGTGTCATTTTTCATCAAAATTCTTGATGGATTTTCATGCTGAATCATACTATCAGATATTTCTATTCTTGCTTCTTCTCCAACAGGTGATCTTTGTGCAGGTGTTGTGTTAGCCTCTAATTGTTCAGCTAAATCCAAGAGGATCTATGCCCATTCATCAGGTGATGCCTCTGCTAACTCTGTAGATTGATGTTCTAGTTGAAACAATTTGTTCTACAGATCTTGAATTTACTGTTGAAGTAGAGAAATTTGTTGATCTTTGTGTTTTATGGCTTCTTCAGCCTATTCAATCCAATGGGTCTAGGTTTTAATAACACTCTTTGCAGCATGCAATTGAGTGTGGATATCAATTTCTTCTTCGGACTCAGACTCGAATATTTCTCGAACTCAACATGCACTTGGAGTGTGCACATCAATCTTAGCTTGGTTCAGAATCAAAATTCAAATGCTCCTCAGATCAGAGTCAATATAATCAACTAGTGGACGTATAGGGCTTATTGGAGTTTCTTCCATAGTTGTGTCCAGTTCCATTGGTTGTATCCCTTTGTCTGTAATTTCTGTTTCAATGTCTTTTTCCTATGCATCTTCTGTTCTAACTTCTCCTTCACTTGATAGACGGATTGGGTCTATGATATTTATTGGTGTTTCTGGCAGGGTTTTAATTTTCTAAAGTCTAGCAGACCTTCTTAACCCTGTAGAACCTGGATATTCCTTAGCAGGTGCAGTTTCTGGATGTTCTGGAGCAACTACAGATTTTGTTGTTGATTCAAGAGCAGATATAGGTTCTGTTGTTGATTTCGGAGCAGATGCATGTTCACTTGAACTCCCAATTTCTCTGCTGGGTTGTATAGTTTTTGCAAATGTTACCCTCCTTCTTTTTAACTAGGAACCAGATGTGGATGCTTGTTGTTTTCTAGTTCGTGAAGATGGGGGACCGTCGGGAGAAGGAGAAATTTTGCTCTCAAAGGGCTCTGGATTAGGGTTTTCTTTAGATTCTTCCTCTTTTTCCTCTTCCTCTGGTGTAGAGTTAGAATCATTTGTTTCTGCCCAAGGAGAGAAGAAGCGGTCAAAATTCCTAGGGTTTCCCCTAAAGTGATACTTGCAAATGAGTTTGATGAGCCCATGGTGTTTAGGGCTTCCCTTCCCTGCTTGGTATTTTAGGGCCATAGATTTTAGCTCCTGATAAAGATATAAGGGAATATTGACCCTATATTCTGGTTTGACTGATCCATGGCACAGATGGTTGAGAATACGAAGGTGTGGGCCAGATACAATAGGAAATTGGCCATCACAAGTAATGTATCTCATAACCCACATTGCAACTTCGTCCCAAGGGGATGGTAAACTAGGTATTTTTACCCCCTTACAAACATTCCTATGCATCAAGAATTCAATTTGTCCATCCCCTTCTTCCTTAAACTGATTAACTAGGTCAACTAAAATATTTCTCCCAATTTTCATAATCTACAAACCCTGAAGGGGTAATTCAATGATTTGGCTGAGTATCTCGGGAGTTACCTGGATGGTCATCCCGCTAATGTGTACTCGGTTGTTGTGGAAGGTGCATGCGAACTCTTTCGCCAAGCCCTCGGAATAGCCATCAAATTTTCGTAGGAATGGTAGAAATCCCCCATCAGTAAAGATTTGCAGAGATGCAAGATCGGTCTCTAGGTAGCTGATATTTTTAGGTTCGGCTTTGATTTTCTTTCCACCCATGGTGTAGTCTTCTACCTTCTATTTTGTGGTGTCTGTGCACACTCCAAGAACTACTTCAAATTATAGCTTGCATACACGTGAAGTTGTCAACCCTTAATTTTGCTTGTTCTTGTTATGGATGCCAGCTATCACATGCCACCTTGAATCTAAGACTTGTCCTTTTCCCTCTAAACCAATTAAATCACCGCAGGCCACGTGTCGTAGAATTTTGCACAAAACTTCATTCCTGTGCTTAGTGATTTATTCTTGTGCTTAATAAGTTATTCTGGCACTTATACATAGCTTGTTCCTATGCCTAAAACATAAACAACTTATTCTTGCGCTTGATGAATCATTCCTGCGCTTTGGAATATAAACAGTTTATTCCTGCGCTTCCCTTTTTGATTCTGGCGCACTTTTGTTTTTTTTCATTCTAGAGCAGAACTAGGCAGAGGCATTTTTGAAACACTGACAAGAACTTTCCATTTTTTATTCCCATTTTTATATGCTTTATACTAATCAAGGATATATACACTATATACTAATGATTTACATTATTCAGAAAATGAAAAAGACACATACCTATTATAACCATTTTATCTACATTTCGAGGTGCTCTTGCTGAGATTTCCAGCTAATCAATCTTTGAACTAAGGTAGGTGCAATCTGAAAATAGATGAAACAATGGTCATGAGACAAGACCAAACAATGATGGTGAAACCAACTAGGTAAACATGTCGAAACACCGATTTTCATGTAAACCCAACTCAGGAGCGCCTCAAAGAGGTTTTCACTTCCTAAATTTTTTTTTTTATTTGTTTTTTTTTTATATATATATTGTGTCAATCTACTGAATTTAGTATGGAAGAAGTGTTTTCTTCCCAAATGTGTACATCCAAATTTTCCACTTGCTTGAGAAATTCTTCCCTGTTGTGTGGTTTGTGGTACATACGAAGACGATGTCCATTCACCAACAACTTGCATCGTGAGTCATCAATAGGTGTAAGGTGAACAACTCCATTGTCAAACACTTCCTCAATTTGGTATGGTCCAAGCCATCCTGGTCCGCAACTTTCCAGGGAAATCCTTGTATTGTGAATCAAACAACAAGGCCCAGTCACCTTGCTAAAATTTTTGTTCGTTGTATGTGACTATCATGCCACATATTTCGTTGTGCTTGGATTATCTTTGTCTGATGTAGTGCATCCATGCATAGTTCATCCAATGCATCAAGTTGTAGAATGTGATCTTCTTGTGCCTGTGATAGATCAATACCTACTTCCAAAGTAGTTCGAAGAGTTAGTAATTCAAACTCAATAGGAAAAAGAGGTTTTTTTTCATAAACTAATTCATATGGCGTAAATCAAGTGGTAGATTTCCAAGTGGTATTATAAGCCCAAATAGCTTCTGGTAACTTGTCCAACCAATTTCTTCTATGGACTGCTATGGTTTTGGTCAAAATTCGTTCTAATTCCCTATTAGTCACTTCAACTTGGCCATTGGCTTGTGGATGATAAGGTGAGGACTTTCTGTGTTTGACTTGATAGAGTTGAGTGAAGGCTTCAATAACTTTTGAAGTAAATCGGGGTCCTTGATCTCGTGGTGATGGATTGTGGGGCTCCAAAACATAGAAAAATTTATGAATACAGAAAATCAGCAACTTTTTCTTCTCGAGCATGCTTAAAGGCACGAGCCTCTACCCATTTGGTAACATAATAAGTGCATACCAAGATATGCACTTTGCCTTGGGAAGGAGGATTAATGGGTCCTACGAAATCTAAACCCCATCTTTCAAATGGTTTCATTCCTATTTGAGGTTGTAATGGCATTTCATTAGTAAAGGTAGGTTTTCCCATTCGCTGGTAGGCATCACAATGTCTAATGTACCTTTTTACATCTTTGTGCAAAGATGGCCAATAGTATCCGGTACCTAAAATTTTGCGAATAGTGCTTTTAACTGAATAATGCCCTCCTGATGGTTCATCATGGCATGCTCGTAGGATATCATATACTTCATCCTGGTGGATACACCTACGTAAAACATGATCAAGACTGCATTTAAATAGTAATCCTTCTATCCATTTAAAAGAAGAGCTTTGCTTGATTAACTATTTCTTTTGTTTAGGGGTAAAGTGAAGAGGAATCTTCCCTGTAGCTAAGTAATTAGCTATGTCTGCAAACCATGGAGATTGTACAAAGACAACAAACAACTTTTCATCCGGAAAGGTATCTTCCACCACTTCTCCTGTATCTGCATTTGGTATTCTTGACAAGAAATATGCGACTACATTAGATTTCCCAGGTTTGTTCACTATTGTAACATCAAATTCCTACAACATAATCAACCAACGAATAATTCTTGCACTAACCAATGGTTTATTCATCAAATATTTGATTGTAGCATGATCCGTATGGATGAATACTTGGTACCCTATGATATAGTGTCAGAATTTGTTAATAGCATAGATTACAGCCAAGAATTATTTTTTAGTGGTAGTGTAGTTTTTCTCAGCTCCTATCAAGTTTTTACTGATATAATAAATAGCATAATGTTCCCCATTTTCAATCTGTCCTAACACAGCTCCAATAGCAATATTGGAAGCATCAGTTTGAATATGAAAGGGTAACTCCCAATTAGGACCTCTTAGTACAGGTGGAGTGGTTAACTTCTCCTTTAAGTCTTCAAAGGAATTTTGACATTCAGAAGACCAAACAAATTCAGAATCTTTCATGAGTAATGCAAACATGGGATTTGCTATGGTACTAAAGTTAGCAATGAATCTATGATAAAAACCAATGTGTCCTAAGAAACTGCATACATCAGTATGAGTTTGTGGAGGAGGGAGGTTTTTGATGACTTCAACCTTCTTAGGATCAACCTTGATTCCATAAGAAGAGATATGATGTCCAAGAACAATTCCTTCCTCCATCATTAAGAAGCATTTCTCAGGATTAAGAGAGAGGTGGTATGTTTCATAGCAAATCAACACTTTTTCAAGTTGTTCTAATGCATATTCAAAACTATCTCCAAATACTATGAAGTCATCCATATAAATTTCAACACTTTCATTTGTTAAATAAAAAAAATTGCTAAAATAGCTCTCTGAAATGTTTCTGGAGCATTACATAACCCAAAGGGTAAAATTCTATAAGCAAAGGTTCCCCAAGGACATGTAAAGGTAGTCTTTTCTTTATCTTCTGGCGCAACTTGTATCTGGTTATACCCGCTGAAACCATCAAGAAAATAGAAAAAATTCTTTCCAGCAAGAGTATCCAATGCTTGGTCTATGAATGGTAATGGGAAATGATCCTTATGTGTGACCTTATTTAACTCCCTATAGTCCACACATACTCTCATTTTACCAATTTTCTTTGGAACAATGACTAGTGGTGAAACCCACTTACTGTCTGAAATTGGATAAATGAATCCAACATGAACAGTTTTAGGAAAGGCCTTTTTTTTACTAGGTTTCTTGATACATAACTCCGAAATAGTATTTTTTATTAAAGGCACATCCCTTATTGCTTGCAAAAAAGGGAGAGAAATTGACATCTTTTTAAGTTCTGTCACTAATTCTGATTCAGGGGTAGTATCAATATGATCAAATCTTTCAGGGTATGGTAATGCTACTGGAGAAGATTCCTACATTTTTTTTGTTATTTCTTCTTTTTGTTTTTGTTGCACTATCTCTTGATTTGGAGGTTCTTGTTTCTCACTAATTTCTTCAATGGTGGGTGGAACAGGTTCAGGTAAAACCTTCCCTAAATGGAGCTAGATGTTACTACAGTCAAGTACATGAACTGCAGCAAAGTCTTCAGACTCAGCCTCATAAACAGGGGTTGTTTGTCTGGTATTATTTGGGTTAGTCACAGGCTGAGCTGGGAGTGGAGGTTGTTTCACTGGTTGTGTTTGTTGATGTTGTTCTCTTCCCTAAAAATTTGGATTAGGAGTAGGCAACAAGTTTTGAGCTTGCCCTTAATACCTTTGCTGTCCTTGATATGGTGGATATTGTTGTCCCCATATTTGTCCTTGTTGTGTCCATTGTGGATGAATTGTATGCCAAGATGGGTTCATCCACCTAGAATGTGACCAATCTAGAGGAGCTATCCAAGGTTGGTTCCAAGGTTGTGTAGAGACTTCTGCATGTCCCCATGGCATATTCATATTCCAAGGATATTGTCCCCAATTTGGAAACCGAGGAGCATTGGGATATTGTCCATAGCCACCACCAGATCTCTGTCCAATAGCATTAAGTTCTTCTATTTGGGTGCCCAAAATAGATTTTAGATGAGGCAACAAAGGACATTTATCTATTGAGTGTTCCTTGGAACAAATTCCACAAATAGAAGTTTTGTTTAAAGGGCAATCCTGCAAGGCATGCTTATTTCTACATCTCGGGCAATAAATTGCCAAAGGTGGTGTAGAATTGGGTTTTATGTTTCTCTCACCTAATGCAGAATTAAGTTGAACAAGGATATCAATTTTTAAATTAGCCATTTCCTCCATCAACTCCTTTATGTCACTATTGCCAAAATTTTGCTTCTTTCTTCGTTGGTGAGTGCGAGAATAATTTTTGCATAACTCCACAATATCTTCAATGTCAAGTTGATCTATGTCTCCTCTTCCCATTAAATCTAACACTTCTCTAGATTCATCCTGCAATCCTCTTAAGAAGATAGGCTTTAAGAAATCTGGTTCTACAGGACCACATCTCTTTTGGACAAAGGCAAAGCGATCAAGATAATCCTCTAAACTCTCATCTTCTTCTTGCTTGATCCAAAACAACTCATCTTTCCTATTTCGTACTCTACAATAATCTTGATATTTATGTAAGAATGCAGTCTCCATGTCATCCCAAGTATGGATTGAATTAGGTTCAAGATTACTCATAAACCATCAGAGAGCAGACATCCTTAAGCGTGGAAGAAAACAATTTCAATTTCTAATTATCATTTATGTAGTCATAAGTCCGACATAACACTTTGAATTCAAACAAAAATTGATCAGGATCTTCTGAAACAGTTCCCCTAAAAACTGGCAATATGGATGGAGAAATAGTTTTCATGGGAGCATCTAGAGTCTGGATCCAACTGTATGGGGTATTCAAAAGTCTTAGGAGGATCATCAGCATTATTATACCCACCTGGCAGTGGTGCTACTGCTACCATAGTTGTTTTCTTTATTGAGTCTGATGTGGATTGTTCAGGCTTAGGGGAATGTTTAGCAGCAAGTGCTTCAAAAAGATCTTGTTCTAATCTTTCCAAAGCTTTAGTTGGTGAAGAAGGTATGTCTTGCTTAAGTCTCTCAGGGATTTCATACACAGGAAATTCTTCATCTGATCATGAAGAACGCCTTGGTGGTTCAGAACTAGTTCTGATAAACCTCCCTCTTTTGTCTCTTGGCCTATGCATTCATGCCTATTCACTAAATAAACTGAAATGCAGTATTTCAAAAATTGTAACACAATTCTTGACCTGTTTCACTTTTCCTAACAACACTATGTGGTCCCCGAAAATAGTGCCAAAAAATGATGAGGGTCGTTGATCATTCATCATTTAGTAATTATATGTCAGTCCAGGGCGGTGTCCAAAGGTTGTATACGATAGGAGGTGTCACAGTTGCAGGTTCAGTTTGTCCAAGAACAGGCTTTTATTGGTAGGTCTGTTAGCAGTGTTGGGGGTTGTTGTAACTTCCTAATTTCTAACAAAGGAAATCAAATTGCACAATCTAAAGCTGAATTTAAATTGCAGGAAAATGAAACTGCAGAATCTGAAATTGACAAGAAATAAAATGTTGTTGAATTGACCAAAAAGCAAAATTGTAGGAAAGTAAACTGCAGAATGGAAATTCACACACACGCTTGCAGAAATTAAACCAATGATAAAACTCACAATTGTCTGAACATAAGTTGAATCTGAGAAACCAAATTAATGTTTATTGCAGTAAAACTAAAAATGACATAATTCTAGAAATTGCAGAAAATGCTGAAAATGATGCCATTACAGGTCAAATGCTAAATATTGTTCTAACACATGATTGAACCTATTCTAGATGCTATGGTGCAATTCTAAAATGAAACTAATTCTACAAATAAATGTTGATAGAATTCTGTTGATCTGTTGCAGCAAGAAATCAACAAGAATTTTTTGTCACTGTGCTGCCCTTCCTCTGATCCTGCAAGTGGCCCTTGCTTCCAGAACTAGAAGAGGGTGAAGAATTATACCAGGTAAATTAAATGTGCACTATCAACCATCAAATGCTAATAAAATCTGAAGAATGCACCTTTTATTCCATCTAAAACTGCATTACAGTATTACAGGAAAAATCTGCAATTTACTGTAATGCTACAAAGACTTTATCTGCTACTAATAACTATCTCCTATTCCTCTATCCCTATTTCTTCATATGTCTATCTATATATCTATTATGCTCAACCATGTTGGGAGCTTTATTTATAAGACAAAGTTGATATATCTGTTTGCTGAGTTTTAAGGATTTCCAACTGTTTACAAAATAGTTTCTTGGAATGTAGGGTTATAATTTGTCAACCTTTATCCCTTTATCCCAGCTGGTCCGCCTATGGTGAAGGAACGGAGTCCAAATAGGGTGGACTAACCACTTGGTCAATTTCCAATCATGCTTTCCATGGTTTTGGGGCATTTTGACCATTTTTGGTTGTTCCTACGCTATTCCCTATTCTTGCACCGCTTATTCCTACGTTGCTCCGAAATAACAGGCAGGTGACAATTCATTGCTTATCTGCGCTCCAAACGCATAGGGAGGAAGTTGTTGACCATTTGGATTGTTTTCCCTTATCTTGTACACCCTTCTACATTGGTGGCATGTGCTAGAGTGATCGATTCCAAGCCTTGCTGTATATGTACAGCTGGCTGGAACTATCACAATCACAACCTATTTTCCTGCACAGTCAGCTACAGTGGACAAGTTCTTGGCACCTTTTTCCATTTGAATCAGTTTAAATAGAGGAACACAATATTGTTAAGCACCAGATATTCAACAAGGTCTATATTATGATTCTGAATTACTACAATACTACTAATTAATTAACTGAAAATAGGTGAAATTGTAGTAAAAATAGTAAAACAGAGTATATGCACTTTGTCATTTCAGAATATGCAAACACCATTATATAATGCATTTTACCCATAATTAACATAAAAACATAGTAAAAAGGGTGAGTCAAATAGTTATAATGTATCAAAAAGTGTCCATGGATGAGGCAATTCCCGGCCTCATCATTTTCCCCCCAACTTATGGTAATGCATGCCCTCATGCATTCTATGCAGCTACAGAGGCACACAGATCCAGGTCTAGATATCTCTCATGAAATTTTAACCATGCGCCACCAATTGCATAGAATCCTCTGATTGCTTTTATGGACTGAAACCACTGTTGGAAGTGCATATCAAGTTGTGGGTCATTATCAAAGAAGTAGGGGACAGGAGTGATAATTATAGGCATCTTGTATCTCAGACCTATCCAAAGCTCCTTGATTTCTAAGATAATTTGGACAATGCCTTCTGCCCTTCTCCTTGACCACAACAAATTAGTGGGAGAAATTGTCTCCCATTTACGTAGAGAGATAGATAACTCACCCCATCTATTTTTATAGGCTGCCAAAGCATCATCAAAGAAGTCTGCACAAAAACTCTAAACTGAGTTATACATCTTTGAAGGTTCCCTAGATAGAGTTGTTTCATTCTGGTATTCTGCATGAAGGTATAATGATTACTTGTACAATCCCTGTGATTCAGGGGAGCAGGCCTGATAAGTAAAACAACTTGTGATTCCAATTCTTTAGTTAATTTCTTTTTTGTGTCCCAATAGATATGATTTTGTAGAGTGGACATGAAGGCTCTCAGTTGTAAGTCACCTGTATAAATATGAGGCATAAACATACTTTCTGTTGGCAAAAAGAAATTATGCAAAAATAACTCACATAACAGGTGTTGCTGCTCTGCTGGACTCTGCACAAATGCCTCCACAAACTCTCTAGGAGTTTTCAACTGATGAGGCAGCTCAGAAGCAAGTCTCATGATTTGCCAGCGAAGGTATCTCTCCTTGAGTAGGAGGCTATAAAACCTAGGTGGTCTTCTGCATTGTATTGCATATTCTGCAATCTGGCATACATCCTGCACTTGTGCTTTTAACCTATTAATTTTTGTTTCCTTCTCTACTAATTTGGTTGTTGCAGAGTTCAAAGTGGCAACCTTTCCCTCTAACTGATGACATTGGGTCATCCAATATGCTAGGTCTTCATTGTACCTAGTTAAAGACACTATGTCTAGGGGCCTCACAATGGGTTGCATTTGTGCCACTATATTTACTTGTACACCAACTTCCATAGTTGGTGTTGCAAATGGCAAATCTGTTTGTGTTCCTTGTTCTGCTGTAACTGTAATAATTGGATTAGTAGAAACAAGAGGAGAGAGTGTGGATACCTGGTCTTGAGCTGCAACCTCTTGTTCCTCCATAGAAAGTGTTTGTGTTTCCTGCTGAAGGGCAGTGTCATTTTTCATCAAAATTCCTGATGGATTTTCATGCTGAATCATACTATCAGATATTTCTATTCTTGCTTCTTCTCCAATAGGTGATCTTTGTGCAGGTGTTGTGTTAGCCTCTGATTGTTCAGCTAAATCCAAGAGGATATGTGCCCATTCATCAGGTGATGCCTCTGCTAACCCTGTAGATTGATGTTCCAGATGAAACAATTTGTTCTACAGATCTTGAATTTGCTGCTGAAGTAGAGAAATTTGTTGATCTTTGTGTTTTATGGCTTCTTCAGCCTGTTCAATCCAATGGGTCTGGGTTTTAATAACACTCTTTGCAGCATGCAATTGAGTGTGGATATCAATTTCTTCTTCGAACTCAGACTCAAAATATTTCTCAGACTCAACATGCACTGGAGTGTGCACATCAACCTCAACTGGTTCAGAATCAGAATTCAAATGCTCCTCAGGATCAGAGTCAGTATAATCAACTAGTGGATGTATAGGGCTTATTGGAGTTTCTTCCATAGTTGTGTCCAGTTCCATTGGTTGTATCCCTTTGTCTGTAATTTCTGTTTCAATGTCTTTTTCCTGTGCATCTTCTGTTCTAACTTCTCCTTCACTTGATAGACGGATTGGGTCTATGATATTTATTGGTGTTTCTGGCAGGGTTTTAATTTTTTGAAGTCTAGCAGACCTTCTTAACCCTGTAGAACCTGGATATTCCTTAGCAGGTGCAGTTTTTGGATGTTCTGGAGCAACTACAGATTTTGTTGTTGATTCAGGAGCAGATATAGGTTCTTTGATTTAGAGCAGATGCATGTTCACTTGAACTCCCAATTTCTCTGTTGGGTTGTACAGTTTCTGCAAATATTACCTTCCTTCTTTTTAACTGGGAACCAGATGTGGATGCTTGTTGTTTTCTAGTTCGTGAAGATGGGGGACCATCGGGAGAAGGAGAAATTCTGCTCTCAGAGGGCTCTGGATTAGGGTTTTCTTTAGATTCTTCCTCTGTTTCCTCTTCCTCTGGTGCAGAGTTAGAATCATTTGTTTCTGCCCAAGGAGAGAAGAAGCGGTCAAAATTCCTAGGGTTTCCCCTAAAGTGATACTTGCAAATGAGTTTGATGAGCCCATGGTGTTTAGGGCTTCCCTTCCCTGCTTGGTATTTTAGGGCCATAGCTTTTAGCTCCTGATAAATATATAAGGGAATATTGACCCTATATTCTGGTTTGACTGATCCATGGCACAGATGGTTGAGAATACGAAGGTGTGGGCCAGATACAACAGGAAATTGGCCATCACAAGTAATGTATCTCATAACCCACATTGCAACTTCATCCCAAGGGGATGGTAAACTAGGTCTTTTTACCCCCTTACAAACATTCCTATGCATCAAGAATTCAATTTGTCCATCCCCTTCTTCCTTAAACTGATTAACTAGGTCAACTAAAATATTTCTCCCAGTTTTCACAATTTGCAAACCCTGAAGGGGTAATTCAGTGATTTGGCTGAGTATCTCGGGAGTTACCTGGATGGTCATCCCGCTAATGTGTACTCGGTTGTTGCGGAAGGTGCATGCGAACTCTGCCACCAAGCCCTCTGAATAGCCATCAAATTTTTGCAAGAACGACAAAAATCCCCCATCAGTAAAGATTTGCAGAGATGCAGGATCGCTCTCCAGGTAGCTGATATTTTTGGGTTCGGCTCTGATTTTCTTTCCACCCATGGTGTAGTCTTCTACCTTCTATTCTGTGGTGTCTATGAATTTTTGGACAGTACAAGCTTGCATCTATTTTTAGGGTTTTAATCATTTTAGCAGGAATAATTATAGCAACACAGGAACTGCTTCGGAACTTGCAGAGTAATCAGGATAGGTGACGTGGCAGTGTACGTGAAGTTGTCAACCCTTAATTTTGCTCGTTCTTGTTATGGATGCCAGCTATCACATGCCACCTTGAATCTGAGACCTATCCTTTTTCCTCCCAAACCAATTAAATCACTACAGGCCACGTGTCATAGAATTTATTGCACAAAACTTCATTCCTGCGCTTAGTGATTTATTTCGGAGCATAGAGTAAACTGGTCTATTCTTGTGCTTAATAAGTTATTCTGGCACTTATACACAGCTCGTTCCTACACCTAAAACATAAACAGCTTATTCCTGCGCTTGATGAATCATTCCTACGCTTTGGAATATAAACAGTTTATTCCTGCGCTTCCCCTTTTTTATTTCGATGCACTTTTGTTTTTTTTCATTCTAGAGCAGAACTAGGCAGAGGCATTTTTGAAACACTGACAAGAACTTTCCATTTTTTGATTCCCCTTTTATATGCTTTATACTAATCAAGGATATATACACTATATACTAATGATTTACATTATTCAGAAAATGAAAAAGACACATACCTGTTATAACCATTTTTATCTACATTTCGGGGTGCTCCTGCTGAGATTTCCAGCTAATCAATATTTGAACTAAGGTAGGTGCAATCTGAAAATAGATGAAACAATGGTCATGAGACAAGACGAAACAATGATGGTGAAACCAACTAGGTAAACATGCCGGAACACCGATTTTCATGTAAACCCAACTCAGGAGCGCCTCAAAGAGGTTTTCACTTCCTAAATTTTTATTGTTTTTTTTTTTTATATATATTGTGTCAATATGCTGAATTTGGTATGGAAGAAGTGTTTTCTTCCCAAATGTGTACATCCAAATTTTCCACTTGCTTGAGAAATTCTTCCCTGTTGTGTGGTTTGTGGTACATACGAAGATGATGTCCATTCACCAACAACTTGCATCGTGAGTCATCAATAGGTGTAAGGCGAACAACTCCATTGTCAAACACTTCCTCAATTTGGTATGGTCCAAGCCATCTGGTCTGCAACTTTCCAGGGAAATCCTTGTATTGTGAATCAAACAACAAGGCCCAGTCACCTTGCTAAAATTTCTACTGCTGTATGTGACTATCATGCCACATATTTCGTTGTGCTTGGATTATCCTTGTCTGATGTAGTGCATCCATGCGTAGTTCATCCAATGCATCAAGTTGCAGAATGCGATCTTCTTGTGCCTATGATAGATCAATACCTACTTCCAAAGCAGTTCGAAGAGTTAGTAATTCAAACTCAATAGGCAAAAGAGGTTTTTTTCCATAAACTAATTCATATGGCATAAATCCAGTGGTAGATTTCCAAGTGGTATTATAAGCCCAAATAGCTTCTGGTAACTTGTCCAACCAATTTCTTCTATGGATTGCTATGGTTTTGGTCAGAATTCATTCTAATTCCCTATTAGTCACTTCAACTTGGCCATTGGCTTGTGGATGATAAGGTGAGGACTTTCTGTGTTTGACTTGATAGAGTTGAGTGAAGGCTTCAATAAATTTTGAAGTAAACTAGGGTCCTTGATCTGTGGTGATGGATTGTGGGGCTCCAAAATGCAGAAAAATCTATGAATACAAAAAATCAACAACTTTTTCTTCTCGAGCATGCTTAAAGGCATGAGCCTCTACCCATTTGGTAACATAATCAATACATACCAAGATATGCACTTTGCCTTGGGAAGGAGGATTAATGGGTCCTACAAAATCTAAACCCCATATTTCAAATGGTTCCATTCCTATTTGAGGTTGTAATGGCATTTCATTAGTAAAGGTAGGTTTTCCCATTCGCTGGCAGGCATCACAATGTCTAATGTACCTTTTTACATCTTTGTGCAAAGATGGCCAATAGTATCCGATACCCAAAATTTTGTGAATAGTGCTTTTGACTGAATAATGCCCTCTTGATGGTTCATCATGGCATGCTCGTAGGATATCATATACTTCATCCTGGTGGATACACCTACGTAAAACATGATCAGGACTACATTTAAACAGTAATCCTTCTATCCATTTAAAAGAAGAGCTTTGCTTGATTAACTGTTTCTTTTGTTTAGGGGTAAAGTGAAGAGGAATCTTCCCTGTAGCTAAGTAATTAGCTATGTCTGCAAACCATGGAGATTGTACAAAGACAACAAACAACTTTTCATCTGGAAAGGTATCTTCCACCACTTCTCCTGTATCTGCATTTGGTATTCTTGACAAGAAATCTATGACTACATTAGATTTCCCAGGTTTGTTCACTATTGTAACATCAAATTCCTGCAACAAAATCAACCAACGAATAATTCTTGCACTAACCAATGGTTTATTCATCAAATATTTGATTGCAACATGATCCGTATGGATGAATACTTGGTACCCTGTGATATAGTGTCGGAATTTGTTAATAGCATAGATTACAGCCAAGAATTCTTTTTCAGTGGTAGTGTAGTTTTTCTCAGCTCCTCTCAAGTTTTTATTGATATAATAAATAGCATAATGTTCCCCATTTTCAATCTGTCCTAACATAGCTCCAATAGCAGTATTGGAAGCATCGGTTTGAATATGAAAGGGTAACTCCCAATTAGGACCTCTTAGTACAGGTGGAGTGGTTAACTTCTCCTTTAAGTCTTCAAAGGAATTTTGACATTCAGAAGACCAAACAAATTCAGAATCTTTCATGAGTAATGCAAACATGGGATTCGCTATGGTACTAAAGTTAGCAATGAATCTACGATAAAAACCAATGTGCCCTAAGAAACTACGTACATCAATCTGAGTTTGTGGAGGAGGGAGGTTTTTGATGACTTCAACCTTCTTAGGATCAACCTTGATTCCATAAGAAGAGATATGATGTCCAAGAACAATTCCTTCCTCCATCATTAAGAAGCATTTCTCAGGATTAAGAGAGAGGTGGTATGTTTCACAGTGAATCAACACTTTTTCAAGCTGTTCTAATGCATATTCAAAACTATCTCCAAATACTGTGAAGTCATCCATATAAATTTCAACACTTTCATTTGTTAAATCAGAAAAAAATTGCTAAAACAGCTCTCTGAAATGTTGTTGGAGCATTACATAACCCAAAGGGTAAAACCTTGTAAGCAAAGGTTCCCCAAGGACATGTAAAGGTAGTCTTTTCTTGATCTTCTAGCGCAACTTGTATCTAGTTATACCCACTGAAACCATCAAGAAAACATAAAAATTTCTTTCCAGCAAGGGTATCCAATACTTGGTCTATGAATGGTAATGGGAAATGATCCTTATGTGTGACCTTATTTAACTCCCTATAGTCCACACATACTCTCATTTTACCATTTTTCTTTGGAACAATGACCAGTGGTGAAACCCACTTACTGTATCGAAATTGGATAAATGAATCCAACATCTAAGAGTTTTTCAATTTCCTCTTTCACAATCTCCTTCAAAGCAGGATTCAAGCGTCTTTGAGGTTGCCTTACTGGTTTTACATCTTCTATGTATATCCTATGTGTACATACCTCAGGATGAATGCCTGTCATGTCCTTATAGTTCCATGCAAAAGCTTGAACATGTTTCTGTAAGACTGCAAACAATTTGGTTTCTTGGTCCTCAGTTAGCCAGCTATTAATGTTCAAAAATTTACCTGGTTGTATTTCAATTTGTTTGATCCCTGGATGGACAGAACTAGCTGCTTCATAGTTATTGATTAATGCATTTAATGGACAATGATGTGGTTGTAGAGTATGAAATACTCTAGAATCTATCTCAGAGATGATACCTGATGGAATCAGAGGACATTTGAAGGTGTTAAGGAGATGATGATGCCATCCATGTGGTAGTATGAATGATCTTTCCTAACTAGGCATGGATGACAGAGGTTCTAAAATTTATTCCTCCTCTTTCCACAACAACCGATGAACAAGAATTTGATCATCAGTTAGTCCTTCTGATTGTAATGTTTCAATTAGGACAGTTTCATTCTCGAATATTTCTCTTTTTGGTGTAGTGATTTCCTCAATATGTTCCTTCACTACAACTGTAGCCAAAGTGGCAATGGTTTCTTGTTCTTCATCAGATTCAGGATACCAAATTTGTCCAAAAAATTTAGTTGAAGGTTGATCTGGTGGATACAAAGAAATTTTCTTTAGGTCAACACCATTAGAAATGGTCATTTCCCCTGACTTGCAGTCTATAAAAGCAGCTGCAGTAGCTAGCCAAGGTCGTCCTAGAATGATAGGGTATCCATTGACTGAATTTCTAGGCTGCAACACTAAGAAGTCTATAGGATATTCCCAAGAAGAGACTTCAATGGCTACATCTTCTAGGATACCTTCTGGTTTAGCAACTGACCTATCTGCCATTTCCAAAACTATGGTGGTAGGACTGAGATTTTTGAGCTACAATTTTTGCATTGTGTCCTTAGTCATTACATTAATTGCAGCTCCAAGATCAATTAGCACATTAGGAATTTGCATTAACCCAATAGTAATTGTAACTATTGGACTACCTGGGTCACTATACTTGGGAGGAACTAGTTTCCCAGACAATAAATCAGCTAATTTTCCTTCTACCTGAATAGTTTTAGGAAAGGCCTTCTTTTTTTTACCAGGTTTCTTGATACATAACTCCTGAATAGTCTTTTTGATTAAAGGCACATCCCTTATTGCTTGCAACAAAGGGAGAGAAATTGACATCTTTTTAAGTTCTGTCACTAATTCTGATTTAGGGGCAGTATCAATATGATCAAATATTTCAGGGTATGGTAATGCTACTGGAGAAGATTCCTGCATTTTTTTTGTTATTTCTTCTTTTTGTTTTTGTTGCACTATCTCTTGATTTGGAGGTTCTTGTTTCTCACTAATTTCTTCAATGGTGGGTGGAACAGGTTTAGGTAAAACCTTCCCTGAACGCAGCTGGATGTTACTACAATCAAGTACATGAACTGCAGTAGAGTCTTTAGACTCAGCCTCATAAATAGGGGTTGTTTGTCTGGTATTATTTGGGTTAGTCATAGGCTGAGATGGGAGTGGAGGTTGTTTCATTGGTTGTGTTTGTTGATGTTGTGCTCTTCCCTAAAAATTTGGATTAGGAGTGGGCAACAAGTTTTGAGCTTGCCCTTGATACCTTTGTTGTCCTTGATATGGTGGATATTGTTGTCCCCATATTTGTCCTTGTTGTGTCCATTGTGGATGAATTGTATGCCAAGATGGGTTCATCCACCTAGAATGTGACCAATCTGGAGGAGCTGTCCAAGGTTGGTTCCAAGGTTGTGCAGAGACTTCTGCATGTCCCCATGGCATATTCATATTCCAAGGAGATTGTCCCCAATTTGGAAATCGAGGAGCATTGGGATATTGTGCATAGCCACCACCGGATCTCTGCCCAATAGCATTAAGTTCTTCTGTTTGGGTGCCCAAAATAGATTTTAGATGAGGCAACAAAGGACATTTATCTGTTGAGTGTTCCTTGGAACAAATTCCACAAATAGAAGTTTTGTTTAAAGGGCAATCCTACAAGGCATGCTTATTTCTACATCTCGGGCAATAAATTGCCAAAGGTGGTGTAGAATTGGGTTTTATGTTTCTCTCACCTAATGCAGAATTAAGTTGAACAAGGATATCAGTTTTTAAATTAGCCATTTCCTCCATCAACTCCTTTATGTCACTATTGCCAGAATTTCACTTCTTTCTTCGTTGGTGAGTGCGGGAATAATTTTTGCATAACTCCACAATATCTTCAATGTCAAGTTGATCTATGTCTCCTTTTCCCATTAAATCTAACACTTCTCTAGATTCATCCTGCAATCCTCTTAAGAAGATAGGCTTTAAGAAATATGGTTCTACAGGACCACATCTCTTTTGGACAAAGGCAAAGCGATCAAGATAATCCTCTAAACTCTCATCTTCTTCTTGCTTGATCCGAAACAACTCATCTTTCCTATTTCATACTCTACAATAATCTTGATATTTATGTAAGAATGCGGTCTCCATGTCATCCCAAGTATGGATTGAATTAGGTTCAAGATTACTCATAAACCATCGGAGAGCAACATCCTTAAGCATGGAAGGAAACAATTTCAATTTTTGATTATCATTTATGTAGTCATAAGTCTGACATAACACTTTGAATTCAAACAAAAATTGATCAGGATCTTCTAAAATAGTTCCCCTAAAAATTGGCAATATGGATGGAGAAATAGTTTTCATGGGAGCATCTAGATCTGGATCCAACTGTATGGGGTATTCAAAAGTCCTAGGAGGATCATCAGCATTATTATGCCCACCTGGTGGTGGTGTTGCTATGCCATAGTTGTTTTCTTTCTTGAGTCTGATGTGGATTGTTCAGGCTTAGGGGAATGTTTAGCAGCAAGTGCTTCAAAAAGCTCTTGTTCTAATATTTCCAAAGCTTCAGTTGATGAAGAAGGTATTTCTTGCTTAAGTCTCTCAGGGATTTCATACATAGGCAATTCTTCATCTGATCATGAAGAATGCCTTGGTGGTACAGAACTAGTTTTGATAAACCTCCCTCTTTCATCTCTTGGCCTATGCATTCATGCCTATTCACTAAATAAATTGAAATGCAGTATTTCAAAAATTGTAACACAATTCTTGACCTATTTCACTTTTCCTAACAACACCGTGTGTTCCCCGGCAACGATGCCAAAAATGATGAGGGTCGTTGATCATTCATCATTTAGTAATTATATGTCAGTCCAGGGTGGTGTCCAAAGGTTGTATACGATAGGAGGTGTCACAGTTGCAGGTTCAATTTGTCCAAGAATAGGATTTTATTGGTAGGTTTGTTAGCAATGTTGGGGGTTGTTGTAACTTCCTAATTTCTAACAAAGGAAATCAAATTGCACAATCTAAAGCTGAATTTAAATTGCAAGAAAATGAAACTGCAGAATCTAAAATTGACAAGAAATAAAATGTTGCTGAATTGACCAAAAAGCAAAATTGCAGGAAAGTAAACTACAGAATGGAAATTCACACACACACTTGCAGAAATTAAACCAATGATAAAACTCACAATTTTCTGAACATAAGTTGAATCTGAGAAACCAAATTAATGTTTATTGCAGTAAAACTGAAAATGACATAATTCTGGAAATTGTAGAAAATGCTGAAAATGATGCCATTACAGGTCAAATGCTAAATATTGTTCTAACACATGATTGAACCTGTTCTAGATGCTATGGTGCAATTCTAAAATGAAACTAATTCTACAAATAAATGTTGACAAAATTTTGTTGATCTACTACAACAAGAAATCAGCAAGAATTTTTTGTCACTGTGTTGCCCTTCCTCTGATCCTGCAAGTGGCCCTTGCTTCCAGAACCAGAAGAGGGTGAAGAATTATACCAGGTAAATTAAATGTGCACTATCAACCATCAAATGCTAATAAAATCTAAAGAATGCACCTTTTATTCCATCTGAAACTGCATTATAGTATTGCAGGAAAAATCTGCAATTTACTGTAATGCTACAAAGACTTTATCTTCTGCTAATAACTATCTCCTATTCCTCTATATATCTATCTATATATCTATTATGCTCAACCATGCTGGGAGCTTTATTTATAAGACAAAGTTGATATATCTATTTGCTAGGTTTTAGGGATTTCCAACTGTTTACAAAATAGTTTCCTGGAATGCAGGGTTATAATTTGTCAACCTTTATCCCTTTATCCCAGTTGGTCCGCCTATGGTGAAGGAACGGAGTCCAAATAGGGTGGACTAACTGCTTGGTCAATTTCCAATCATGCTTTCCATGTTTTTGGGGCATTTTGACCATTTTTGGTTGTTCCTATGCTATTCCCTATTCCTGCGCCGCTTATTCCTATGCTGCTCCGGAATAACAGGTAGGTGACAATTCATTGCTTATCTATGCTCCAAATGCATAGGGAGGAAGTTGTTGACCATTTGGATTGTTTTCCCTTATCTTGTACACCCTTATGCATTGGTGGCATGTGCTGGAGTGACTAATTCCAAGCCCTGTTGTATATGTATAGCTGGCTGGAACTGTCATAGTCACAACCTATTTTCCTGCACAGTCAGCTACAGTGGACAAGTTCTTGGTGCCTTTTTCCATTTGAATCAGTTTAAAAAGAGGAACACAATATTGTTAAGCACCAGATATTCAACAAGGTCTATATTATGATTCTGAATTACTACAATACTACTGATTAATTAACTGAAAATAGGTGAAATTGCAGTAAAAATAGTAAAACAGAGTATATGCACTTTGTCATTTTAGAATATGCAAACACCATTATATAATGCATTTTACCCATAATTAACATAAAAACATAGTAAAAAGGGTGAGTCAAATAGTTATAATGTATCAAAAAGTGTCCATGGATGAGGCAATTCCTGGCCTCATCAATTGGTTGAGTAGAGTTGATTAAGCCTAGTCAAGTGGATACATGTGGTTGTTCAACTTCCATGAAACAAACTATTATATATTATGATGTAGTTGATATTGAGCTTTGAGAATATAACATATTGAGTCTCTAAAAATTCTCTTTATGCTTCTATGATATTGATTTGAGTTGAGATTGATATTTGAGAATAGAACATATTGAGTCTCTAACAATTCTCTTTATGCTTCTATGAGATTGATTTAAGTTGAGATTGAGCTTTGAGAATAGAACATATTGAGTCTCTAAAAAATCTCTTTATGCTTCTATGAGATTGAGTTGAGAAAGTGATTAAGAATTGAGTGTAGAACATATTGAGTATCTAACAATTATATTTATGATTCTATGATATTAAACAAGTTATGTGTGGACTTATTAAGTTGATTTGAGGTAAGTCTTTGAGAAGGCTTGTGGACTGATTTTGTGTAAGCTTTGTGGAAGCTTGCAAGGCATATTTGAGCAAGTCCTAGACAAGACTTGTTGAGAAGATTTGAGCAGGTTCTGAGTGGACCTATTGAGAAAATTTGAGCAGGTTCTAAGTGGACCTGTTGAGTAGATTTGAGCAGGTTTTGAGTGGATCTCTTGAGCATATTTGAGCAGGTTCTAAGTGGACATGTTGAGCAGATTTGAGCAGGTTCTAAGTGGACCTGTTGAGCAGATTTGAGAGGGTTATGAGTGAACCTATTAAGCATATTTGAGCAGGTTCTGAGTGGACCTGTTGAGCATATTTGAGCAGGTTCTGAGTGGACCTATTGAGTAGATTTGATTAGGTTCTGAGTGGACCTATTGAGCATATTTGAGAAGGTTATGAGTGAACCTATTGACAGAGCTTTGGAGGTGACAAAGTATAGAGGACAAAGTCTCAGCGGATAGAGATCCAGCTACTAGGACAATTGAAGACAAATATTTTGAGTGAGGAGTCTTCAAGTGGAGAGAGCTCCACCAGTCAATGCAACAAAGAGATAGAGTCTTTTAGAAGATCACTAGCCAGAGCTAAAGGGGAAATAGTTCTCCTATGGAAGAGATCCACGAATTTGAGATTTAAGGGATCAGCATATCCTTTGGATAGAGGTCCATAAACATTGTAATTGGGAAGTATTCCCAAAGGATTATTTGAGAAATATTTAGAAGAAATATTTTCTCTGTGGAGGTAGCCCACATTGGGTAAACCACATTAAAATTTGTGTCTCTATTGTGTATGGTATTTTGTGCATTGTTTTGATTACTGCTATTGATATTGCTATCTATACACTGCATAATATTGAATTGAAAATAAAAGTAAAAAGTGGTCTTATATTATTCACCCGCCCTCTCAGTATAAGCTTGTGTTCTTAAGAGGTATTTCTATGCTAGTGAGAACATTATATCTATGTATTTTTATTTTATTACATCTATTGGCACACACTTCTCCTCCATATGTTCCTTGAACTTTGAAATATAATTAATCAATAAAATTCTCCTTCAGTAAAGGGATATATGTTCCGTCTTTTTTGTTTTTTCCTTATTTTATATTCCTTGACCTTGAAAGTTTCAAATACTTATCAATGTTTCTCCAAGTCAAGGGATATAGTTTTTCATCTCTTGTATATCTTTTTTCCTTTGCAAGCTTTCAATCATTCTTATTTTCTTCAAGATGAAGGATATACACTTTTTCTATCTACACATCTTGTTTTGATCACACTTCTCCTTGTTTGATCTTTTGATTATTAAGGGATCCTTTTAGGATAGGATAGATACCACATGAATATCATTTATGGTGTTCATACGTCCACTAATTATTCTATGCATATCCATTAGCTATTGAAATTTCAACAAGGTAAACACACACACACACACACACACACACACACACACACACTAATTTTTATCACTTCATTCTTCTCATCTCTCTATCTTCTATCAAGCATGTGCACAAACAACACCCTCTTGCTTTGATCTGATCAATCATCTTATATTCTTCAATGATCTAACACCCCTATCAAGTTACATTACTTTTGACCATCAACATGCACTACACCCCTATCAAGTTACACTACTTTTGGCTCAGTGAGCACTACACCCCATACAAGATAGCTTCATGGCCACCAATGAGCATTAGCCTCCACCTTAGGCCATTTGTGAGCACACATCCTAATGGGTATCACTCCACATATATCCACTAGTGGGCACACCCATAATATATATCATTCCATATTTTGGTCACTAGCGAGCACACAGCCATAGTAGATAACACTCCACTATGCTTATTCTCATCAATGAGAATTACATGCTCACAAGATAGCTTCATGGCCACTCATGAACATCACACCCATAGTAGGTTTTTCTCCATCCTCAACCATTGTGAGCATACATCCTCATAGGATTCCACTCTATATTTTTCTCTTATTTTTCTTAGCTTATGTCCATTTGATCACATTGATCTCTCATGGTCTACGTTGATTCACATGGCATATTCCAAGCACCTTATTTTGCTTTCTTTGATATTTTGGTGACCTTCTTCTCGTGCTTCTCTTTCTTCCTTCTTATATTTCTATTTATATTTTTCTTATTCCTTCTTGTTTTTTTTCTTCTTTCTATTTCATCACAAATTTTGCAGTTTGTCCATACGAGGCATGAATTTGCTCTCTGAAAAATTCATGATCACCTTTTATAGGGTGTGAATTTGGCTACAGAGTTTTTTTTCTCTCTTATTTTTATTTTTATTCCATTACCATATTATTACTTATATCTAGTCATATAGTCCTTTAATCATTAGTTCATATCATCATGCATATATTCATCAAGTTCATTCTTCATGAATTTCATACATCATTTTCATTCATTCATACAATCATGCATAATAAAAGTAACTAACACATAATTCACACATATTAAAAAACATAGCAATAAGATATCTATTACTCAAAAAATAGGAGTACATGTTAGCTAGTTTGGTGTGCCATGATAAAAACTCTAGCACACTCGACCACCCCTAGGGATGCATGCCACACTTAAAATTGGCATGTCATCTTGATCCCTTCTCTAGCTCTGTGAGTTTATCTCCTCTGCTCTACTTTATAGAGGTGGTCCTAGTGGGGGCATGTTTACAGACCATGAAATAGACCATGTATGTGACTGTGATCAACTTTGTGATTGTAGGGAGGATGATGGAGGTACCCTCTATTCCACTACAACCACCTAGAAGTACAACATCTAGTAGAAGGTCTCCCTATGTGTCAATGCTTGTAGGTCCTCCATCACTCTCTAAAGCTCCTCCTACAACAAATAGATAACCTAGTCATATTGGCTACTAGTAATAATGGCCATCCTCTCTACTCAAACCTACTACCACTCTCCCTCCAATTGACCCATCTCCCCTTGAGGTGTGTCATCTCATCCCTTTCCACATCCCTCTCCATAGTAACCATATCTCACTCTTTGATGGCTCGATCATGCTTCATGATGATTTCATCAATCACTCCCTATAGCCCCTCTATCCTCTTGGCCCTATCCTCTTAGCATAAGTCCATATCCCACTACATGTGATCCATCCTAGCTTGCATATCATCCATATCCCTAGATAATTCATCTTGACTAATAGTCTTTCTAGGTCCTACTTTCACTATCGAAGGGGCAATTCCTACTATCCCACTTGATTCAACCTGTACCATCATGGGGAAAACTCCCACTATCCTTACCCCTATTATCCTAGAGACAGAGATGATAGTCCTTCTAAATATCACCATCTCCACCTTAACCTAAACTTATATCTATTTGGATTGACCTACTATCCTCTGTCATCACTCAGTAGTCCATCAAGTGGTCTCTTATAGCATCAAATTCATGTCCTAACCCTTGATCTAGCACTTCTACACTAGCATTGATGGGGATATCCTTAGGGGTACAATACTCTTATACCATATCCTATACCTGAAGGCCATCCTAACATCGTCTACCTCTAGGTCGATGTACAAGGGATCATCAAGGTCCTCCTCTATTAACCTAACCATAATAGGGTCCCCTATAACCCTTTATGGGTCCCCCTACACCTACCTATACTAAAATTCTAGTAATATTGACACCTCTTATAGTATGTCAAACTATCATTGGATTTCATCAAACTTATAGAGCTCTAGCTCACCCTTCTCTATCATCATCCATATAACTTATCACACCTAAGCTAGATCCTCTCCATCATCTTCCCATCTAGGGTGTTGACACCATGATCACCAAATAATCATGTGCTCTCATAGCTCATCTATCATCTACCTTCCTAGTGGTAAGATACTAATGTATGTACTTTGCACAAAATCCAAGTATTGGCCTTGTTGGATCCTCAAAATCCAACTTGTTTTACCACCAGTTTTTAAATTTTTTGGTGTCTTGTGAGTCCACTCAGATTTTCCTTTATCTATCTTTGTTAAAATAAATTTTTGTGTCCTTGTATATTTTCCTGGTATGTCTCGCCTTCCGAAATTATATTTGAAATTTTTTGTTTTGCCAAAGTGAGGTTGTCATTTTGGTCTTTTGTCATCATTTTTTTTAAAGCGAAAAACCCCTTGTGGAGCCACCTTGGTCTGAGAGACCACAATCAGGGGATTCTACATCGTCAAAGTCACCCGGGAGTAGCACCCGACCCTACCCGCACCAACATTATCAATTGAATTTTGGATACCCAATTCAGATTTTTGGTAGGGTGGAGATTTGAAGTTGGGACCTCCCTTGGAGGATTGGCCTCTCCTCTCCAAATCACCTACAACACCTGGGTTTTTGTCATCATTTTTACCTTAATAAAAATTTAATTAATTATTTTGACCCTAGGGTCTTAAATATTTAATTAAATATCTTCTTTTTAATAAATTTTGATTATATATTTTTATGTACTTGATTAAATTTGATTATCTTTAATTAAATTTATTTAAGTATTTAATTAAAATTTATATGTTTATGATAGTTTTAATTATAATTACCATACTTTATATTTTATATATATATATATATATATATATATATATATATATATATATATATATATATATATATATATAATAAAAAATTTATATTAAAAAAATTCATCCAACATCCGTCAGCTGACCATGAGAGGGGTCGACTGATCATAAGAGGGGGTCAATCGACGACCCCCCTCAAAAAAAAAAATTTGACCGACCCTCGTCGACCGACCTTGAGTGGGGGTTAGCCAACCATGAGAGGGGATCAAACAATGGCCCCCCTCCAAAAAATAAAAATTGGCTGACCTTGAGAGGGGACCGGTCGACCCCCTATCAATTGACACCCGTCGGTGGACCATGAGAGGGGGTTGGCCGACGTTGCCCCTCCAAAAAAATAAAATAAAATAAAAACACTTTTGGTTGATTGACCATTTCCAATGGTCAATCTTCCATCCAAAGCTATCTTCAACTGATTAGACATTGGGCATGGTCGATCGACCATTCTTTAAAAACTTTAAAAAGAAAAAAAAAATTAGAATTTTCAAATTTAAATTTTAAAAAAAAAAAAGCAAAAGGCACGTGTTGCCTGTTATAAAGGCATGCACATGCCTTTTTATAAAAAAACAAAACTTTAAATAAATTAAAACTAAAACTAAAATGAAAATTTTTAAAGGTTGATCGATGGCCATTTGCCATCGATCGATTCCCTTTGTAAAGAGAATTTCAATCAATGGCCAATGGCCATTGGCTGATTCCTTTTAATTAAATATATTAAAGATTTTTTGCATGTAATTAAATAAATTTTTGATAATAAAGATTAAAATTGGATAAGGTTAGCCTTATAAAAAATGGAAAAACAGTTAAAAATAATAACCAACCCCATTTTCTCGGCTGAGCTTCAGCAGCCAAGAATTGATTTCCTGAAGCCATTTTGGATCATTTTCAAGATGAATGGAGATGTTTTTGATCAGTGGAGACCACTACCAGGCCATGAATGAGAACCATTTAATGCAAGTAGTATGGTGGATCAATTTCGGATGTAGTTACAATTTTATGGGCCATCACCTAGTTTTTAGTAACAGTTGTAGTTATGAGCCATTATTGGAGTAGTTGTAGTTTTTGCAATTATGGGCCATCATCAAGATTTGAATAACAATCTGTAGGCTATATAAGAGAGTGATTGCAACAAATTTTATCATCAAGTTTTTTGTGTAGTAATTTTGTAAGAGGTATACTAGAGTGTCGTCCTTGTCAGTTGTATTTTCTTTTGTGTCTTGTTTAGTAATCTCATTTTCTTCCCTATCACTATGCATGTTTTTTTGAAGAGGTGTCCAGTTTGCTAAGATTATTTCCAATGACTGAGGCTGGAATTTGGGAGGCCCTTTGTTACATCATTTGAATGAAGGGTTGCAATTCTCTGTTACATTATTTGAATGGAGAATTTGTTTGTACTTGCTTAGTGAGATCTGGTTACACTGACCAGACTCCATTGTAATGATCCATTGATCAATGCTATCCTACTTCCTCCTTTTAGCAATTTCATGTGCAGTTTTTTCTTGTTGTCCCATTTATATGTTACATTATTTGAATGTATAAGTGACATCTTCTTTCGTTGGCATGTTTAATCATCTCTATTAAATTATTTGAATGGATGTGATTGACTAAATTTTATCTCCTCCTCCTTTATCCATCATTCTTTAAGTTTGGCTACAATTACCCAATGGATAAGACATCAATCTACAACTTGAAGCATTAGTTGGAAGTTACTCTAAAGCTTGGTCATTTTTAATGTTGTAGTTTTACTTTGTTTTTGTTAATCTGGATGAGCATGAGCATATGAGAAGTAATATAGGCTCACCTCCAAGATATCCTTACCTTACTTGATATTTCTAGAGTCTTTGTGATAATATTTTCTTGAGTTGAAGAGGTGTATCCACCAGAGTCCACAGTGTTGTTTGTGAACCAATGATTTTCTTGTGGCGTGATAACCCCAAATTTTTAAGGACATAGAATATCACCATAAAATATCCCATATGAACATTATTAGCCACTTTGGGTTGGGTAATATCCCTAGTAGTGCATGTGATATATATATGGCTATGTTCTCCTAGCACCATACCTAGAGCAATGTCATACAAATGATACCTATATACCTCTTGTACATGATATTGTATAATATTCTATACAATCAGGATAGTATGTATGGACCCCATGCAAACCTTATTTGCTAGTCTTGCATATTTACTACTACCCCTACGAATGCCCATGGCAAGTATCATCTACTCATGTGGCATACCAAGATCCCCACCCCCACCTTACAAAGTATAGTCATCAGTACCCCAACCCCATATCATTGTGACATATCATCGATATGAAGCCTACTCTGGTGAATCTCATGTGTTAGATCCCTCAATAGCCTTTTTAGTGCTTCTTGAGGCACTTATACTCTATAAATCATCCGCCCCCTGATGGGGATCCTCAAGATGCACCACACACCCTCTAGTGTGTTGGCCATCCCCCCCATCAATAACCAAAATATGGAAGACTATGGATACCGCCTCTCACTCAATATCATTAGTAGCACTATGTCAGCCTCCATGCAAGGCATCTTTGCTAAATGTAGTAGTACCACCACTTGTAGATATCCTAATATTCCATTATGAGCTACCTCATAAAACCCTTTGTCATGTTTAGTCACCACTCCCTGCTCTTGAGAACATCTTGCTGCAACAAAAATATTAATAATTTCTAATTAGTTCTATCATAAAAACAAATTCACATAAATCAAGCTTCTTGTCTCTTCTCTCTCTTTTCTCTCTTTATTTCTCTATTCTTCTATGAATTTGTACCCTATTCTCATAGGATATGAATTCATGAATTTGTGTCCTATAATCCTAGGGCATGAATTCGTTCATCATCGGATTTCTTGCCAAATTCTTGGTCAACCTCCCAAGGGGTTTGTGCAATACATTATCTAAAAATTTAATTAAAAATATTTAAAAAATATGCTTAAAACCTAATCTAGCCTAGTCTAGAAGTCTGTTTTAGGTACATACCCATGCTTGATCTATTGTAGTGTTGGCTTCACCCCTCGTAAAGGTCACACAGTGTGTTAGTAGTGTCATCTATTTTTTTTTACCATAGGTGATTCTCTCCTACTCACATAGTGAAAATGAGTTCATTTTCACCCTCCTCTCCCCTCCCCTTTTATCCCTCATTTTCTCTCTCCTCTTTTTTCTTTCTTCTTTTCTTCTTTCTTCTTCTACATCTATAATTTTGAGTTTCTTTTGGAATATTGCATTCCTTCTAAAACTTGAGGGGGCACCCCAACCTTAGGGATATTGATGTCATCATTTCCTTGTAAAGCATGCAAAATTTCATAGTGTTTGAAATGACACCATTTTTGCACCATCCCTCTGCCTAAACTTGCTACCCCTTTTAGTGATCATCATTTTTTACCCATAGGTTTCTACAACTTTCTTTGGTGCATTTATTAAACCATAAATGCATCAAATAGGGATTAAAATTTAGACATGGAAAATTTACCCATCCAAATGAGTCATTTTTCCCAAGATCCCTTAGAAACCACTCAAAATTGCTAATTGCAAAATTTGAGCTCCCTTCTCCCTTTAGTTTTACTTTTTTCCCTAGCCTTGTTGAATTTGTGATCGCCTAAGTTAGGGTGCAAATTTGGCATTTCTGGGTTTTTACTCTTAAAACCCCCAGTCTTGTATTGGCTTCTTGTGATGTTGGCTCTTAAACAAGTTTTTATTTTTTTCCTACATAAAATCCCCTCTAAACCTCCTATAAATAGAATGGTTGGACTTCCCTTTTACATAAGAATCATCATGAATACATCCATGATTAATAATTTTTTAATGCTCTATTGTTTCTACTTTTTTTTCTTCTTGTCTTATGTACTTTAGGTGAGCAAGTGGAGGATCCTTGACAAATCATGTACAATACTTGTCTTCTATAGAAGGAGGAGAGGCTTGCCATTTTGGTTGTTGCCTTTAATATTTCCCATTTCTCTCTTGCTTCCACCATAGATTAATTAGGTTTTTCTTGCATTGTTAGTTTCTTTTAATTTATTGTTGTTAGTTAGAATTTTATCATGGTTTTAGCATTCTTAGAATAAATTTTAATCTTTTGTTGTGAATTTGTGCTCCATCCATATGGGGTGCAAATTCAATGAAACCCTTGGTTTCATTGTATTTTCTCTATTTTTGAATTCATGGTTGCCCACTACTAGGTACAAATTTACTTGCAAGTATTTAGGGGTAAGTTTGTGCTCCCAAACCCCTCATTTTGACTCATGCATGTTTTTTTACTAGACCTCTTCTATTCATATTCTATTCTATTGCATTCTGTTTGCTTGTTTTCAAAGGTCAAAAATTTCTTTTCATTTTGAACAATAAACTAAAATGACCTAGGGGGATTAACTAATGTGCCTCCAACATTAGTTTCACAATGGCCTAAGTAGGCCCCCAAACATTTACCATCATTTTTTCCAATATTTTGTCACTATTTTTCAAGTCTACTCGAATTTACATTTGAGGATTCTAGAGCATGAATTTGGCCAAGATCAATCACCAAATCAAGTAAGTGTTCTAATAGATATTTTAGGTTGTTTGTTATGTGTTTGTGTCTCCTTTCTATTTTATGTAGCTAAAAGAATAAAATAAAATTTAAACACATCTGATAGATTAGTCAAAGAAATTAAATTTTGGTTTAGATCATAAGAAAAAGAAAGTGTTTCATTTCTAGGCATCGAATAAGAAGAGCATATAGTTTGAATTTAGGCTATTCTTGTTTGTTTTTTTCAATTATAGGGATAGTATTCATTGAAATAAAGAATTGTTTTAAGAATAACATTTTATTTGCCTGCATTGTTGTTTTCCCTGTATTGTTATTTAGTTCTTTATAGTTTAGAACTTATTCAAAGACCAAAAATAGGTGTTTTATAAAAAAATAGATCAAACCTTTCATCCCAAACTTGGAGTGAGTCCTAAAACCACTCTTTTTGAACTCTTCTATTTCCCAAAACTTTAGTGTAGAGAAATAATAAGCCTTGTGATTACCTCGACTCCTAGTAGATCCACTAAGAATTTTCCATGAGGATTATTTTCCTCCTCTACAATACTTTTGAAATTAATACATTCTTAGGGTCCTCTCATATATTATCATGCTAAGGGTAATATAAAATGAGAAGATGTTGTACAGGCAAGCTATGAGTATCTAATAAAAAGTAGGACTTGGGAGTTGGTCCCCCTTATAGAAGATAAAATATTATTGAATGCAAATGGGTCTATAGGACCAAATACATATTTTATGGTCAAGTATAGGAGGATAAGGCATGCCTTATTGCCAAGGGATAATATCAATAGGAGGGAGTGGAATATCTTGATACTTTCATATTAGTGTCCAAGATGGACTGAGTTAAGATGATTATCTCTATTACTACATCATATGGATGGAAGGTACATTAGATGGATGTGAAAAAAACCTCTCAACATGGGGAGCTTAAGAAGGAAATCCACATGTAGTAGTCATCTAGTTTTTATAGTAAATGAGCCACTCCAATGGTTTTTTGTTTGACCAAGTCCTTGTATAGACTTAAGTAGGCTCCTCATGTATGGTATGAGAATATCCATTCATTTTTTAGTTATGGGTTTCAATATATGAAGTTGAACATGATGTGTACATCAAACATCAGGATGGGGAAACTTTGGTAATTGTGTTGTATGTTGATGATCTTCTCATCATTGATATATCCTCTAATATAATCTAGGATATGAATTCACAACTTTGCTCAACTTTCAAGATGATAGATTCAGGGCTTGTATATTAATTCTATGAGATTGATATTGATAAAATAAAGTTTGGTTCACCAGTTCTTAGCCAAAGTATGCTAAGGACCTTCCTTAGCTTTTCAAGATAGAGGATTGCAAGTCTACTCAGACTCCTTTCACCTTAGAACTAATACTTGGAGTTGATTACACCACATATTTGGTATATGGCATGTTGTATCAATCTCTTATGGTATGACTCTTCTATCTTACTCACACTACACCTGATATAGCCCTCGTTATAAGCTATTGTTCTAGATACATGTAAGCATACTAGGAGAGTCATTGGACAATAAGTACGAGGATTCTTAGATACATTAGAGGTACCTATCATATGGTTATTCACTATCGCATTATCTCCTCTTTTATTTTGATAGATTTTTTAAATGATGAATGGGAAGGTAACTTGGATGAGTAGTGGTCCACAATGGGCTTTGTTTTCTATTAAATGTCTAGCCTAGTTTCTTGGTGTTTCTAGTGCTAATCCACTATTTTAAAGTCCTCCATAAAGTCTTAATACTATTCTACCAATGAGGTAGCTAAGCATATCAGGTGAACACTAATAATTTTGGAGGATATTGGCATCCCTCAATGCTTTCTAGTCACCCTTCAATGTAATAATGAAAGCACCATCTAGTTTGTTCACAATCCACTATTCCATCAGTAGAAAAAGCATATGGATATATGGATATAATTTATGAGATAGCTTTATGCACACAAGATGTTTGATCCAATGTTCATGTTGTCATCAGAGAAAATAATGGATATTTTTCCCAAGGCCACTTTTGTGTGTATATAGGAGCTTCTTGGAGTTAGAGAGTGTTCCTTAAGGGGGATGACAAGTAAGATTCTCTCTTCTTGTACCTTATTTAACTTAAGGTGGGATGTTGAAAAATTTGGTGGTTGAGCTTCTCTTGAGACCATGGTTGACTTTTATACTTATATTGATCATATTTTTCCTTTGGGCCCATGTAAACCTTGAAAAAAATGCTTTTTGTATTTTTTTGTAATGTTTCATTCTTGAGGGTTAGTCTCACAACCTTGACCTAAAGGCATCATGTATCTAGGTATAAATACCCCTTAATACCAACCATTTTTCTTATTGGTTGAAGTGTAGTTACATTTTCATTTAGTGAGATTATTTGGTGTAGACACCTAAAATTAACAATTTTTCTAAATTAATAAATTAAAATAAAAATACCCGTATAAATCCTAGAGAATAAAAATTAATCCAAAATCTCCAAAATTTCCTATCAAAACCTTAGAAACACTACATATATTAATGTAAATAATAATTAATCCAAATTTTGATATATTTCTTACACCTACAAAAGTAACAAAAATAATAAAATATTATACAAATTTCCTACATCCCCACATGCCACTATTATTATAATTAAATATGTTATTAACCTCAATTTTTTTAATTAATAGTAATTGATATCACCATCATAACTATATTTATTACCTCCTTTTTGCATAGAAAATGCTAAAAGAATAAAATAATAAAAAAGAAAATTAACACTAATTAAATATAATATTAAGAGACCCTAATCAGGATTAAACAAAGATCTAGGCATGGCATTTAATAAAAAATCTCTAGAAGCCTAGAGAATTTCTCCCTCTTTTAAAATTCAAAAATCCCCATTTAATATGCCACCTCATATGATACTACCCCCTCATGCCTAAAAAGGTAATTTTAAATTTAAAAATGTGCCTAGTCAAAATCCTAATTAATGCCACTTGGCCCAAGGACATGCCACATAATTATCCTCCTAATTTTTAATCCTTTCCCCTTCTCCCATAAATTAATATCCCATCCCCCTAGGACACCCTACCCAAAGTTCTTTAATGTGCCACCTCACCTATGGGACACATCACCATTTTTAGGAATTTTAAATTCCTCCACAAACCCCCATGCATCTAGAAACTTAATTTAAAAATAATTCCCATCCTTCTAGACCCCCCCTTTCCCCAAGACACTTAAATGAGGTTTTCCACCTCATCTTCTCTAGAGCCTTCTCCCACCTAACCCCACCCATGTGGAGCCTATGTGGCATACACATGGCATCCCACTCATCCTTGCTCAAATTATCTCTAAATATACCCTCCCATGGCCAAATTAAGGGAGCCCAAGTTGTTCTAGCTAAATATCATTAAAATTGCTCTAGGATTTTCACTTAGCTATTTTCCAACTCACCCTTGAGCACTCTTAGTAGCTTGTAACCTCACTCAACCTTTAAAACCCCATTAAATCCCTTTGTAAGCTCTCGACTGTCATTTTCTACTGATTTTAGGTCCTGTTTTGAAATAGTCTTCCTTGAGACGATCTTGAAAATCTGTGACTATCTCTACAAATACGGTATCACAACTATGAAAAACCAGCAACAAAACTTCAAATTGGTAATTGTTTCAAGTGATTACAGATATATTTTATCATTTTAGTTGTGTTTAACAATAGGATTCCCTATTTTCACTTGAATATCATATCACTTGAGCAAAAGCCCAACCAAGGTGGGTTTTTTTTATCACTAAGCTTTCTCTTTTGAGTGTTGCATTGTATTTATTGCATAACATTTGAGAAACATTGAGAGAGAGAGAACATACAGACACACACCCACACTACAATTTGTTGTGAAGAGGAAACATTACACCATATTATGTTGTAAAAGCCTTTGAGGCTTCATTTTATTTGTAATAAAGCAAAGAGTTATTGGTTATCATTGTAAAATATTACATATTTGCAATAAAATCTATTGTATCAGTTAATCTCTTTATCTTTATTTTACTCTTGCATATGGTGGTTTCTCCCTCTCACAAAATGGTACACCTCGTGGGATCTTTCCCTTGACTTTCACTTTATCCCTATTAAATTTTAGCTTATATTAATCATAAGGATAAAGTGTAGGTCTTATCTTATGCAATTATACTGTTACTTTTGACTACAATTGTGCTTTTTTAAACTACTATTGTTGTCTATTGTTTTCACAGGTGACAGTTGATACCGCCTTGGTAGATACGGTCTTAGGCTACCATACTGCCTTAGAGGAGATGGTCGCACCCCAAGGATAAATTTACAAAAAATGTGCAGAATTTTAGGTACTCATCATAGTTTATATCTTTACCTTTGTATCACAACATATTTCTGGGCTCATTTTGCATACATAGTTTGTGTAGTCTTTTCCCCTTTTAGTATAGTACACCACCATATTTCTTAGGCATTGCCCTTAGTTTATTTGACCTCAACAGGTTTTTCTTTGCACCATAATTTGCCCTCTTAGGACTTTGATATCCATACTTTCTTAGAATAGTTTCTTCCCCTTGGGATTACCTCTTAATACATTTTTTCCAACATCCTTAGGCTTTTAACTTAGTTTTCTCCCTCTTAAGCCCCTTACCCACACATACAAGCCTCCTTAGGATTCCCATTTTCACTACACATTTGGGATATTTAACTTGTATACTTAATTTGCCTCCTTAGGCTTTTAGAATAGTTGGTCCCTTTGGCTCTTCCTTACACACACCACTCAAGCCTCCTTAGGCTTCCTTTCTGCCACAACTATTTTTCATACATTTTTCACTCCTTTTTAGTTTATTTAGAATAATTAGCTTTAGGTGATTGTTTACTTTTTGATATTTTTACTTGCTTTCTAATAAAATTGGTTTTAGCTAATCTTTATTTAATATTTAGTTTTAGTATTGACTTTAACTTGTGCTATTAATAAGCCTATTAATAGTAGTTATTAGCTTAAATTCATTCTCTCTTCTCTTGTTGCATTTTGTTATCGCACTTCTAATTTATTTTTTGTTTATTATAATTGTACTGCCTCCTAGGGGATGGTCATACACTGTCTTACCGTCTCCTTGAAAGACGGTCTCATTTGTCAAACTCTTCTTAAGTTTTTTTCCATTTGTTTTGTACTGCCCACTATACCATATCCCTCTATATGGTTTCACTAATTATAACCATATCTCTACAGACGGTCTCCCTTGTGTGTCATGTTTCTACTATTTTTTATTTGTTTGTAATTTGACTGTTATATCATCTCCCTCTAGACGGTCTCTCTGCTTATAACTATATTTCTATAGACGGTCTCCTTTGTGTTTCATTTTTCCACTATTTTTTTACTATTTCCACTTAGCCAACTGAAATGTCTCCCAGAAGATGGTATTACAACTTGTAACTATCTTCCTACATATGGTATCACCTACACAAAGTTTTTCAACAAAACTTCAATTTTTAGTTTTGTAGTTGTTAGGCTTGCATTTATCTTAGTTTTAATATAATTATTTTGCTCATTTTGCTTTTTGTTTTCCTAGAGTAGATTTCCAAACACACTTGCATCATCTTTTTCCACACTCCATTTATATATAAACATTTGAGTGCGAGGATAACTTCCTTGGCGATGTTGGATTTCACCACCAACCATTGGGAGCCCCTAGAAAATCCATAGTTAGTATGATAATCTTCTAGATTTCATCACCAGAAGATTGGTTATCCTTGGAACTAGCTCGGGGTAATCATTAGGTTAGATGCCCTTCTGCCACAGGGCTTAATAATTGGTGGAACATAGCTATCACTTTTGTCCAAGCCTGCCCAAGGATGAAGCGAAAGCCTGTGGGGCCTTACCTTAGGTATTAGGCAAATAGCATGACTTAGACAATGTGATCTCTCATAGATATATTTTGCCTCATTAGGTTACCCTATACCTACCCTCCATCCTAGGAAGCCACTTTTGTGCCCATACACCTTTTTTTAGATACCACTTCATCCCCACCTTTTATAGTTCAAGGTAAGCTATACATAAAACACACTCAGAAATCCTATTTATATATATATGGTGTGGTTTATGTTATCAATTTTCTATTTTGTATATAAACTTATAATTTCTTATTTTTTGGGATGATTAGTACTACCTCCTAGGTTTGCAACGTATTAATATAACCTTTTTATGAAAAGCTTTTGGATATTTTATTTTTTTCATGGTTTTGATGCGAAGCCAAGCTGAAACCCAAAACCTACTCACCATGGATCTTACCCGACCATCTTCTATTGCCTTTCACTTAACCCCTGTGAGTGAGGAATTTTTCACTTTAGGTACATCTTATTTATGGCATAACCCCTTTCCTCTAGACACCCATCACAACTATGATGCCTATCTCGTTATTACTACAATGGCCAATACTGAAATCACTTCTCCAGATACCTCTAGAGAAGGTACTCCAACCCACACCCAACAAAATCCCTCACCCTTTGATCCTTTATCATCTACCTTACCATTAATCCCCATTCCCCAATATTCCTCTATCACCACCACTATTCTTGACCTCTTATCCCAACCCCTTCTTGATTATCCAACCACCCAAAAATTTACTCAATATTCTATTTTCATTCCAACCCCACTTTAACAACTAATGGCCCAACCTCAAATTAATGTAGTTACCCACTCCATCATCCCTCCTACTTCAACCCTTGTCACTACTTCTCAATCATTTTCTTCCACATTCCCTTCCCAACCCAATGCTACCAATGCTTCATCCTATACCACAACTTACCATATACCAATCCATGATTCTGGTGTTTCTATTTCTAGCCTTCCACCCCCAACCAATCCCCTTATTACTTTAGCCTCATAGTCTCTGACTAATACAAACCCTTTTCTCCAATACAATACTACCCAAACTCAATCACCACCCCAAATTCAAATACCATCTACTTCCTCTATTCCACCCCAAGCCCTTAACCTTACTCAATAACACATCCCCTCCCCTCAATCCCAAAACCAATCCTTTGCACCATCACAACCATCTCCCTCTAATATTCCTAGCCAACCTCCTCACTCCCAATACCCACTCATTCCCCAACAACCACCACATGCACCTCAATGGCCTCAATAATATTCTTAGTCTAATCCCCAAACTTTAGTGATACATTCCCAGTATCAATACCCATTATCTCAAGTCCCTCAACCACCTCCTTTGTCCCAACCTTCATCATCCCAACATATACTCATTCCATCCCAAACATATCAATCTCTACCTCAACAAATTCCCTCAAATTCCCCTATCCAACCTTCTTATCCCCAACATCAAACTTCCCTCCAATAGCAATACCAACCCTATCAATACCCTCCTTCATAGGTCCCTCAACCTCCTCCCCAATCTCAACCCATATCATCCCAAATTCCTCAATACTCTCATCCATAATCCCCTCAACCTCCTCCCAAATCTCAATCCATATCATCCCAAATTCCTCAATACTCTCATCCACAAGTCCCTCAACCCCCTCCCCAAACACAACCAAGCCCCTCTCATCCAACTCCCTCTTTTCAACCACCCCCAGACCTACTACAATATGAATCCCAATACCCATCTACCATCCCTCACCCTTCAAAACTCTTACCACCTCAATCTAACACCCATACTTATACTTACCAACCTCATAACTATACCTCTATACTTATCAATCCCACTTATAATTCCACACCTTCACCACCTATACCGCAATCATATTTGTAGGATGAAATACGACTTATTAGTCTTATGAATGCATTAGAATTACAAACTATGGGTATAGGCTACCAAAATCTTACCCTTAGCTAGATCTATACCCAACCTATCCATCCATATGTTCCAACCCCGATTTATCCATATAAATTTGAGTTACCTAAAATCGAACCCTTCACTAGATATGGGGACCCAAAATACTTTTTAAGTAAATATCTTAATGCTTTCTTCCTTATTAGTGGTAGTTACCACCTTCTCCTTTGTAATTTTAGCATATACATGAGTAGCACTGCTCTCAAAAGGTATAATTCTCTACCACAACATAGAATTTATACCTTTGAACAATTAGCCAATCTCTTTTTTTGAACATTTTTCCCTCTTGGTCAGGAAGAAGACTAACCTCACTAACATCTACAAACTTAAACAATTTGATGATGAATCTATTCTCGATTATGAAGCTTGATGGCAAACCATTATTAATGAGCTACCCTTTTCTTTACCTATTACCAAAATAACCCATATTTTCAATCATATCTACAATAAATACATTTCCCTAATACCACAATTACAACAATATAAGACCTTTGAGGAAGCATTGGCTCAGGCCAAAGTCATTGAGGATATCAAAATACAAGAGGGCATCATAAAACTTAAAAATAAGTGGAACAATAAAAACCAAAATAATGGTGCCACCTCCACCAAATAACCCCAAGTTAATCAAATTGTTCTTACCTCACCTCCTCCTACCACCACTACCCAACCTCTCATACAACCCCAACCACATTCAACACCTCAACCATCTTCAACCCAATATTTAACCTCCACTTCCATAACCCAATCTTTAAATAGACCTCTTGAGTGTCAAGACATGAGTTTACTCCCCGTCCTGAGCCTTAAGCCAATATTTTTTATTTCCTTGTTGAATCCCATGACCTTATCCTACCCAAAATTAGGCCTCTTTCCTATACCAATAGGTCCTTGCCACAATATTATGAAGCACATATTTACTATGTCTATCATCATCAACCGATCCATGACATTGAATATTATATCCAATTTAAAAACATGGTTCAAGACATGATAGAATGGGGGGAAATTCTTATTGATAATCCTGTAGCCCCCCTAATCAAAACCTTGGTATTTATCAAAATCCTTTACCCCAACACACTACTGCTTCCACATATTCTACACCTCCTAATCAAGTTAATCACATTGAACATAAACCTAGCTTTGTTGGGATGGTGCATGTGACCACTCGAAGTCAGTGCTAAATCAACTGTCAACATCCATCTCAAATCCAATCTCAAAATTCTCCATATGACACCCAACATTCACCAACCCCTATAATCACTATAACCCCTAAACCATCTACACATAAACCCGTTATCACCCTTACCCAAAAACTAATCAACTACCTTAAGTTTGCTCTGACTAAAATTTCTATTTATGACCTTATTCAACAATATCCTACCCATCAAGAAGCCTTAATGGAAATCCTTAAATCCATTGATGTGCCTCCTTAAGACCTGTGGGCTTTCACAAATTTTATAGGTCATATTCATACATGTACTGAACCTTCCCTTGTTTTTTATGACTATGAAATTAAAACAATGCCTATAGGGGCACCTAACCTCCCATGCATATCATTACTTCAATTAATGGCCTAGAATTTAAGATAATCTTGGTTGATATAGGATCTTCTATTAGCATTATCATGTTAATGGCCCTTAAAAACCTTAACATCCCTACTTCCTATATAGTCCATTATGAATTTACCCTTTGAGCCTTCAATGATGCTCTTTATCGTACTCTAGGCACTATTTTTTTTCCTATTTAGTTCGGCACTAAAACTATTCATACCCTATTATATATCCTTTAAGGAGAGATACAATACATCATTATCTTATGATATCCCTAGATTTGAGAGATGTGATACGTTCCATCTACTTTACATCATTGCTTAAAGTTTATATATTATGGTCTAATTCATTGCATACCAATAGATGATGAACCATTTAAGCAATACAACCTAATAATTGATACTTATCAACCCTCATTACCCATCACACACTTTTCCCTCACCCCAAATACCACTACATCCACCTCCCCACCCATACCCCCAACTGTTTCTCATGTCTTGACACCAATGGAGGATCAATTATCCACTTTCTCCAAAAAAATGATCTTACACCTACTCAAACACCTCTTCCTTTACCTAAAGTAGTCAACCCCCATCCTAATCCCTCTACTGACTTACTCTAGATCATACCATTACTATCTCCCAAGAGGAGGATTATTATACCCCACATTCTCCACCAATTAACCCAGACACTTCTTCCAACATTACCCCTTATCAACCTCATATTATCCCATCCCGATAACTTCATCCCAAGATGCACCTATCATATCCATAGTACTTATGTCACTTTCTCATACAATACCACACATCATTGTACATATGTCAACCCCAGCCATAGGAAAATATCTTGTACATAATTTACATATTAAAAACTTACCCCATGTCAATTTCATCAAAGATTTTGGCAGATATTTAAATACACCTATAGCTATAGGTGTTATTGTATCCAACCACACCAATTTTTTTATAGATATATCACCAAACCCTCATCATCCCCTACTTCCACATCACCTCCCACTTCTATAGTACCCCTACATCTATATCACTGCCTACTTCCATCCTATCTCAAAATCATTTTTCTATTAACATTGTATATCTTTCAAACCCATCTTTTATCATGCATTATTTTCAAAGGTGTAATTGAAAGGATTTTGGCATTGGATGCTATGAGCAAGGCATTCACATTCCTATTAACCCTCCAGGTCAATCACCTCATATCCAAGCAGGTCTCAATTATACTGAACTATCTACTCTTACATCCCAACTCAATGCCCTTAATATTTGTGAAGATGAGGAGGAAAGCAACCACCCTAACACCACACCTCCACCACCTTATCAGGTCATCATGATATTTATGGATATTTTTGCTCCCCTTAACCATCCTACTAATCCCAATCACATATTACCCATAAAACTTGAGGCTATAGATATGAGTCTTATTTCCATGCCTCCAAATCCTAATGACTTTATACCTATTCAACAACTCATTCCATATACTATTGATAATATCTCATCCTCTTTCAACATTGTATGCACTACTGATGTAACACATGCCCCTCCCACACTTGCATCTATAAATTATCCATTACTTATACCCACACCCCATCAGTTGGAGGAGGATTCCCACATGATAATAAAAAAAACCTTAGATATTGACCTTAGTTTTGATTCCTCCAACCCGCAAATAGTTGAAATAGGAAAATACATTTTTGAGGAAGAGTGAGAACAATTTATTACTCTTAAAAGAATATAAATAGGTATTTTCTTGGTCCTACAAAGACATACCTGGCCTTGATCCTAATCTAGTCTTCCACAATCTTGTGTTAAATCTTGATGCTTGACCTGTTAAACAAAAGTTATAGAAATTGCATCCCACCATTGCCCTCATGGTAAAAGATAAATAACAAAAATTACTTGATGTGTGATTTATACAACCCATTGACTATCCTGAATGGGTTGCTAATATGGTATCCATTGGAAAACCCAATGAGGGGATACACGTATGCATTGACTTCCATGATCTCAACAAAGTGTGTCCTAGAGATGATTTTTTGCTACCTAACATTGACACATTAGTAGATGCAATGGCTAGGTATGAAATTTTGTCCCTTATAGATGGTTTCTCGGGTTACAATAAAATTTGAGTTAACCCTATTGATCAACACAAGACTTATTTTACTACTTCCTGGGGGACTTTTTGTTATAAAGTAATGCCCTTTGGACTTAAATATGTTAGAGCCACTTACCAAAGAGCCATAACTTATATTTTAAATGACTACATGCATAAACTTATGGATTATTATTTTGATGACCTCCTCGTAAAATCCAAACATCAACATGACCATATAGACATTCTATGTAAAGTCTTTGATCACCTTTTGGAAGATAATGTCAAGCTCAATCCAAAGAAATTTGTCTTTGGTGTTACTTCAAGGAAGTTACTTGGATTTATTGTTTCCAAATATGGCATTCACGTGGAGCCAAACAAATTCAAGGCCATAAAAAACATACCTCCCCCTCAAAATATCAAAGAGTTAAAGATCTTACAAGGAAATATTGAAGTTATTCGCCAGTTTATAACACAATTATCCAACAAATGCAATCCCTTTAACCACCTTCTACAAAAGGGAGTCAATTTTGAATGGAAACCTGAATGCTAGGCTGATTTCAATAATATCAAGTGATATCTTGCATCACCTCCAGTTCTCGTTCCTCCCAATCCTGTTATTCCATTTATTTTTTACATATCCATAATCAATTTTTCTCTAGGGACCATGCTTGTACAAAAGAATTACTTAAATTATGAGTAAGATATTTATTATTTAAGTCATACACTTGTTAGCAATGAGATTCATTATCCCTATGTGGAGAATTTATGCCTTGTAGTATTTTAAATGAAGAAATTGTGACATTATATGTTGAATCATACTACTTGCATGGTAGCCAAAGAAAACCCCCTGTGCTATATGATGACTTGTACATATACCAACAACAAAACCACCAAATGGATACTACTTCTCATTGAGTTCAACATAGAATTTATTAGTCAAAAATATATCAAGGGTCAAGTTATTACTAACCAACTCGTGGAAGCTTCTTTGTCCAATACTAAACCTCTTAAAATTAAGCTTCATGATGATTGTACATTTTTTGTTGATACAATAAATAAACTAACCCCCCCTGATGATAATAATAATGATATAAATATATTCTTTTATGGCTTTAAGTGTGAACAAGGGGGTTGTGTAGGAGTCATCTTAGTTACCCTCCAAAGGGATTCCTATCCCTTTCTCTTTTAAATTAAACTTCCCTTGCACCAATAATAATGTTGAATATGAGGCTCTTATTCTTGGACTTCAAATTGTTTTAGCAATATGTGTCAGGTGCTTACGTATCCTTGATGACTTCCTTTTAATTATTAATCAAATTAAGGGGGTTTATCAATGTAAAGACCCAACTTTGAAGTCCTATAAAGACATTGCTGACAAGTTGTTGGCCCTATTTAATTGGTACGAAATCAATGCCATTCCTCGATCATCCAATCGATTTGCCAACACTATGGCTTCCTTAGGATCCCTCATACCTAAGAACCATTTTTTATGATGTTACCACCCTTCACATTAAATTTTTTTTCCAATATGCTCTTCACTCGCTCACATCTAACATCGAATTTGATGTAAATTTTATTACTATTGAATCCTCCTCTCTTCAAACCTTTCAAATCCAAACTCTCTTTCGTTCCCTCATCCATATGGATCCTTCCTCCTTTACTGGGCCTATAACTAATACGTATCCCTCATTCACCACCCCACTCTTTAAAACCTTCACTCAAACAAATACTCAATCCACAATATTTGCCTTCACTATTGATGGAGATTGACACACCACTACCATTTCCACCAACCCTTCTTCCACCTTCTTTCCTTAGTTACGAGAATACCTTCAAACTGGATATTTTCCACCAAAATTTTCCTCCACTTCCAAGTGAACTTTGAAATAAAATACAACATAATATGTGCTATTGTGGGACAACCTCTATAAATGAGGTTATGATGGTATTCTACTCTGTTGTTTGAAACCCCCAAAAACTCAATGGGTAATTTCTCAAGCACACAATAGTACGTGTGGGGGCCATTTTAGAGGCTTATCCATTGTTAAAAAAAAATTACAATTGGGATATTATTGGCATATCATGGAGCATTATTGCTCTGAATATGTTAAAATATGCATCAAATGTCAAACTCATGCTCATCTAACTTATGTGACTTTGCAAGATTTACAACCCATATAGGCCCATTGGCCATTTTCACAATGGGGGTTAGACTCGATTGGTAAAATTTCTCCCCCCTCTTCTGGATAACATATATTTATTATAACAACTACTGAATATGTTACTAAATAGGTAGAGGCTATTCCCCTCACCTCTATTACTGGAGCTAAAATAGCTGAATTTATCCTTTATTACATTATATGTCATTTTGGAATACCATCCAAGATCATTTTAGACAATGGTCCCCCATTTAAAAATAAAAATGTTCACAAAATTTACAAGTAATATCACATCCATCATAGCTTCTCCACTCCTTATTACCCCCAAGCCAATGGACAGGTCGAGGTCTCTAACAAAACCATTTGTTCAATCCTTCAAAATATTGTTAAGGAAAACCATGGGGATTGGCACCTCCAATTACCCCTCGCACTATGGGCCTATTTCACTAGTATTCGCACCCCTATTGGGGAAACTTATTTTTCATTGGTCTATGGTGTTGAGGTAGTTATACCTTTAGATATTGAAATCCCATTCCTTCGCATATCTTTACAAGAATTCATAGATGATGATACCACTCACCAAGCTAGACTTGATCAATTAATTCTCCTCGATGAACATCAGATTAATGCCCTAGAGCATCTCTACATTTATCATAATCACATGAAATGAGCCTATGATCATAAATTTCATTCCCATGAATTCTAGGCAGGTGACCTTGTCCTAAAAGAAAATAAAATATAGTCTCATATTTCCCCTCATTTGTGGGATAAGTTCACTGCTAATTGGTTGGGACCTTATATCATAAAACAAAAATTTGATATAGTAGCATATCGACTTGGTACCCTTGAAGGAGAGGAGGATCCTGAACCCATAAATATCTTCCACCTATAGGCTTTTTATGCATATTTTCCATATCAATTTACCAATATTATACCTTTTGTACATACACTTGCTTTTACTACACTTCTCCTTTTCACACCTTTTTTTCTTCTTTTTATCCACCTTTTTCATCCTGCATTTTGGATTTTGAATATAAATGCCATTATAATTACCTTCACCATATTGTACGCATCGCTTATAGCCAATTGTTTTGTTCTTTTATGAGAGATTCTTACCTACTTAATCATTCACCTTTCCTTTTATACATAAGGGTATATATATGTGATTTTCACATCCCATTTTTTATTGTACCCCTTTTCTTTCTATTTTCCCTTTCCTCATATCCCAAGGACATTTTCATCACTCAACCATACCTAGTATCCACATCAAGTATATATATATATATATATATATATATATATATATATATATATATATATATATATATATATATATCCCATTCAAATCCATGATGCTTTGGACCCTCCCTTCGTGATCTATTGATATATCCTAGAACCCACACATTACATACATAACTAATATCATTTTTTAATAGGTGAGGGTGACATCATGATTAGTCCTAATGCCTATAATAGTTCATCATCTACCTTTTGAGTTCCAAAACCCAAGGGTTCATGCTTCTAAAAAAATGAAAATCAAAAAGCTTAAATCCTTAGGCATATTAGATGATTCCATCGGGGCTATAGAATCTCGACAGTGGAGTGACAATGATGGACTATGTGCTATCTCCTATGGGGCTATAAATTCCTGAATCATAGTGGAGTATACCTTGATGATGTGCTTATTACTTCTCATTAGGACTATGATTGGTTAAGTTTGAACCTATTCAAAAATATGGTTAGTGAACTCACTACACACATAGTGGTTCTAGGATGTCTTGATATATCTCAAGGGACCTCTAATTATAATGGCTTAGAATGGGCACCTTTGTACTTGAAGGGTGTACTAGCATGTCCGAGTCTTGCAAAATTTCCTTTGGATACTTCTTCTCTTCTTATTTTGTTCTCTTTGCCCTTTCCTTTCTTGCTCCCCATCTCTGGGAACATTATATACCCTTGAATATCTTAGGAAATATGTTTGATTAATAAGTTGAACATGTCCTATTATTTCCATAATTACTACTACTTACATAGTATCCTTATTATCCATCATATACTTCCCTATGTTCATTATATTTTTACTTATCCAATTACATTAATCCATCATAATCATTCTCACATCCATTATCTATCTCCTAATCATTTAGACATCAAATCCATACATACATCCATACATAAAAACACAATGAGACATAAAATCACATGTATATATATCCATAAAAATGATACATTATATATATCACAACCACAAGCAGTCTTTAGATAACAAAAATACATATCAAAGATACAATCAGGCTCATAGAAGCTCATCTGACCCTACCACCACTTGCTAAATATCCCTCACCCCTATATCTAACTTTGTCCATATTGGGTCCTTGTCTCTCCCGCTCACTCCTGTCCCCTCCACTGGCCTGCGATCTTGTCCCTCTATGAAATGGGAGCACTCATGGACTAATGAATGGTGCTCTTGAAGCCATACTCCTGCTCCTAGTTCCACTTCTACTTTATGACTATGATCATGGGGGATCCTTGGGTAATAGAATATGATGTTGTAAAAGCTCCATCTCTAACTTGACACTCCATGCTCATGCTCCCTCATAGGCCACCAAAATTTTTGATTCCTCCTAACTCTACGTCCTTCTTAACTACTCCAAATCTACCTCCAACTATTGAAATCCAACCTTGTAACTGAGAACACTTTGTCCTTAGTTGCTTCATATCACCATCCAACTCTTGAATATGATTACAAAATACTGAGTGATCTCTCCTTAGTAGTACTCTCTCCTCACTCTCCTACATGTTCTCCATTTGTAACCTCCCCACCTAGCATCGAAGGCCATCCCACTCTAATATCATCTCATCTCACTCCTTTTTCCATTGATCCACCCGTGCTCTTAGAGCATTTCACTCTATCACTACCTGATTAATAATAGCTTACCAATATTATAGTTGCATTACTCATTATGCCCTCTCCCTCTCCACAACCTCTTGTATATAGGACATCTCATCCTCATATACCTAGCAAAGTCTATCCATATCCACCTTCACCACCTAAAACTTGTCTTGAGCCTCATCCCTCTCATCCATGGCCTACTGCCTATCCACCTCTAAGGCATGCACCTACCTCCTCAAATGCTCCATATAATTATTATTTATATCCCCTCATCTACCTACCATAGGGATTCCATGATACTACCACCAAGTCTCATAATCAACAATCACACCTACATCCTCTATACCATCCACATCCAATATCATATCATCATCATCACCAATAATCATAACCTCCCTAGGAGGCAAGTGCCTCTCTATGTTCCTTCTTCGATATACTACAGGTGCTAGAGGAACTCCTTATTGAAGACCAAACTATCTCAATATTCTCTCATACTGAAATAGCTCATGGTATCCCCTATGGAATCCACAACACCACCTCCTCCTTACTCTCTTTAAATGCACCCTATCAGTATTCCATCATGGCCTTGCTAGCTAAGGTCTCCATGTCACTTATCATGGTCATAGTTTTTGAAACTACTCATGATAATACTCCACATCACCTAATCTTGTGTGAATCAACCCCTTCTCCTTTGTATGCTCCCATCACATGGCATACCAAATCTCGGTATCCATATTAGTGTGTGCCTCCCAAGGTAACCCAACTGACCTCTCTATGCAAAAGTACTCCCATCCCTATACTTGACATAGGAAGCTCACTCCTAATCCCACTCTCTTTCTCCTTTTCACCTCATAGATTTCCCTGTAGCCATATGCTAATAGTGTGGGTGTCCAAGTGAAAACTATCTCATACTACAACATATCCATAACCATATCCAAAAGGTTCCATGAGAATCATGTACCTGAATAATTTAGCAATATCATGTTGGATATGATATACATAACCACTACATGATGAGATGTTAACATCTTCATCATGTATTGGTTCTCCACAAACATACCTCCATGTCCCACATCCATCTATGCATCATCCACTCAATCTTCATACACCCTAGTCAATACCCTATTCAACTACCTCATCTCAACTACCAGTATCCTCTCCCCTTCTATCAACAAATGAAATATCCAATAGATGTACTCCAAAGTGATGATAATCTCCCCAGTATGAAACACAAAAGTGTTTCTCTCACAGTCCCATCGCTCCACTAAAGTAGTAAGATACTTTTTGTTGGTGTGTATTATATATAACCTCATGACATCACATAACCCCACCTTATTTATCCCATCCTACCTCTTTTTTTTACCCTCCCCACCCTCACCCTCATTTTTCTTCAAAAATATGGCCCCTCACGGCCATTGTCCCTTTGAATATGGCCCTACCCCCACATCCCTCACTAACACATTAAAAAATCTTGACCATCTTTGAAGAGATAGTCCTTGATGTATCGTCTCTCTATAGATGGCCCTACCCCCACCATTATAGGTGAGGCCATATTCACCAAGATGATCTCCACCACATCAATGGTGGCCATATTTGGAGAGATATCCCCATCCTCCTCATCTTACTGATAGTCTAGCTAGTCAAAGAGGTTATCTTTGTGAAGGTGGTCTTTGTTGCAACAACGAAGTCCACATTCTCATGGATGGACCTGAACCTACATCATTAACCCACACACCATAATCCCATTAATTAATTAATTTTAATTCACCCCCTTTTACCCCCAAATTCCTCTTCAAACAACTTATTTATTAATTTTAAAATTTAATTAATTAATATCAATTACAAACCCTAACCTTAGTCTATCTTTTCCCTACATTAATTCCTTAAAATTAACCCAAAATAATAGAGCACAAGAAACCCCTTACCGGTTGCCTCACCCTCCTCCACCTCAATGTTGCCACTCCATCCCTTATAGCCACCTCATCACCCCTGCCCATCCCACTCGATGCCATATCCCTTTTCTCCTCTCATTTTTCATCATGCATGAATAAAAAAATGACCCTTTCCTTTGTAAATTTTCTTTTTGTACCCATCTACAGTAATCCACCTGAGATAGTTTCATGATCAGTTGAGATGGTCACCCACGCTCACCTAAGGTGGGCGTGCATATTCCCTAAGCGGATTTACCTCTTGAGACCATCTCAACTAAGACAGTCTCATCAAGACCATTTTTTTCATCCAACCCACATCATCCCTTTTCACACAATAGTATCATCATACTCTTTTCTCGTTCAACCTCAGCATGCACCTATGGCATATTTCCACATGATCCTCTCATGACATGGCACTTTTTATTTTACTCTTCTTTCAATACATTTTTTTACTTTCCCCCTTGGGCCTCACACTCTTTCTTTGCCTCCTTAGGTAACCACTTTTTTACTTCGCATCTTTAGGTGCCCCTTTTTACCTCTCCTCCTTAGGCACCTTTTTTTCACACTTTTCAATACCCATACCTTTATTTATTCTCTGGAGTCTAATTATTTTCCATGAGTGCATCATTTTACTTCACTCTGGTATTTTTTTCCACCATACTCCCCCTCCCTCCCTTCCCGTCATATAGTTTTTTGTGCCCTATTTTTAATTATTCACTCCATTTCAATTTTGTCAAGTGGCTCATATTTGGCCTTGGCCTTTTGCCTACACACTCACCACTTGATGGGTTGCCAAATAACCACTTCACTGCAGCAACAAACACCAAAATTTTGAAGTACTATGTTGTTTTTTACAAACAAAACATTGCAAAAAGTGCGATCATCTCAAGGAAGATAGTCTCACAACTATGAAAAACTAGCAACAACACTTCAAATCGATAATTGTTTCAAGCGACTATAGGTGTATTTTATCATTTTAGTTGTGTTTACCAACAACATTCCATATTTTTACTTGAATATCATATCACTTGAGCAAAATCCCAACCAAGGTGGGCTTATTTTATCATTAACCTTTCTCTTTTGAATGTTGCATTGTAGGTATTGCATAACAATGGAGCAACTTTGAGAGAGAGAGAACATACACACACGCCCACACTATAATCTATTGTGATGAGGAAACATTACATCATATTATGTTGTAAAATCCTTCGAGGCTTCCTTTTATTTGTAATAAAGCAAAGATTCATTGGTTATCATTGTAAAATATTACATATTTGTAATAAAATCTATTGTATCAGTTAATCTCTTTGTCTTTATTTTGATCTTGCATATGGTGGTTTCTCCCTCTCACATTTAGTGTCTACAAACACCCCAATATATTTTGTGTTCTATTTTTCAATGTTTGGGTATTCCTTTGGTAAGCAATATAGGGTAATGTTTGATTCCATTCATTTCTCGAATTTCTATAAAATACAACAATTTTTCTAGGAATATGTGATAAGAAATAAAAAAAATAAAAAATAGTAATAAAAATTAAATAATAATAAGAAATATTATCATTAATTGTATTTTTATATTAGGGAGGATGAGGATTAACAACAAAAAAGAGTCCAAGTCCATCAATATGATCTTGGGATAAACCTATGTTATGTCTTCTCATAAAGCACATTGAGTAATTAGTCAAATTTGTGGTCATTCTTATGGATAAGTACTTATGATATTAGAACTAATACCTTATAGATCATGTTATCCCATATTGCAGTTAATTTCTTCTACAATCATAAATACTAATCACAATATGGATTTTAAAAATTTAATTTATTCGTTAATTGATCCAAAGTGAATGAAGGTTCTCTTTTTAAAATATTTAAACCTACAACTTGGGGACATGGCTATCAAATATAGAATCCCACTTCTCATATAGCTATTTTATTGGAACAAATTTCCAAATAGTTTTGGCCAAAGTATTTTATATGCAATCAACTTATCATACTTAGGGATAAATGCAATCATCCATGCATTTTCTATAAGCCATGCTTATATATATAATCCAATATATAATCAATCTATAAATTTATTAAATGCAACCATAAATTCCTATATATAATCCAACATATCTACCTCTTATGTTCATTTATATAATGCCTAAAACACATCTATCCTTACATCCATTTATGCCTACTTGTCCCATGTAGTAAACTTGGTCCTTGTTCCATGCAACATAGTAGTTATAATATTAAAAAAACCAATGATAATAAGTCCTGCAATACAAATTATGAGGTTTGAAATCAAGACCCATAGATACTCTATAAGACATATATTTAACACAATCACTTACTTTCTATTACTTAGTGATCCCATAGAACATTTAAGTACCTAAAAACCTATACATACAAGTAGTTTATGTGGAAATATAAGGGAAAATTGATTTCATTAGAAAGCAAAAAACCGTACACAACATAATTTAATCATCCCTGAATATTGCAGCATAAATAATTATTGTCTATTACAAGCACCTACAAGTTTGGTTTCATATAAAACCAAGTAGATCACTCATTCCCTTTTCTTATCCAATTTACTCAAATCATCAAATATGTTTATGCATCCAAGAAAATAGAATTCAACTTTAGGAAATAAAAATATTGGTTAATACAACATACATTAAGTCCTTCTATGACGGTAAATTTATATAATGTAAACTATAAAGCTATAGGTATATAACTAATTGTTGTCATGCAACATGATACGTAGATTAAGTGCTTCTGATATTAGACTTTTTTCAAGGTGCCTATTTCATCTCCCTTGGTTGTAATTAGGACTTGTTGAGTGATAATTTTCCCAAATGCAAAATCACCATCACAGTCAAGGTATTATTGGAAAACCCTCTCTTGTAAAGAAATTCAAAATTTATACAAGGTTCTTGCTTACTTAAGTACTTTAAATATGCTTGATAGTTTGTAAATATATTAAAATGTGTTGAAATACCTTATATATGCAATCAATTTTTAACAAGGGTCTTGTGGTTTAGTATTGATTTGATTTGCAATAATTTTGTTACTCATGTGATTGTTAAAAATGTGTATTTGTTGATCCACTATATTTTTTGAAATAATGATTCCATAATGGTGATTTAATTAATTTTATCTCAAATTATTTAAGTAGATTTTATCTTATTTTGTTAAGCTCCATTTGAGCATGAAATAAAATGACTAAATCTAACTTTGAAATGTGAATCCCGAAATGGTGATTTAATTCATTTTATCTTGCTTTTGTTAAACAAATTTTATCTTGCTTTGTTAAACAAATTTTATCTTGTTTTGTTAAGCTTTGTTTGAGCATGAAATAAAATGACTAAATCTAACTTTGAAATATGAATCTTGGAATGATGATTTAATTCATTTTATCTTGTTTTGTTAAACAATTTTTATCTTGCTTTGTTAACAAATTTTATCTTGCTTTGTTAACAAATTTTATCTTGCTTTGTTAACAACTTTTATCTTGCTTTGTTAACAAATTTTAAAATGATAGAACATATGGAGTGCAAGAATTTTTTTTGTTTGTTTTAAAATCTTAAGCAATGTCTTAATTAAATGTGTCCAAATAATTTAATGTTTTAGCTTTGAAGAAATTATTATTTGGATATTTTAATTACTTCAAAACCTATATTTTTAATGCAAACAAATATAAACCTCCTAGGGTTTTGAGTGTTTGATGGAGCTTAAAGAAAATAAAATGAAAGATAAAAAATAACAAAATCTAAGGTTAGAGAAAAAAATTGATAAAATTCTAAAATAATATGGACACAAAAATGCAGAAAAGAAATCAAAGTGAGCTACTGTAAATTAGTTTCCCCTATTATGCAAAAAAAGAGAAGATCATGAACACTAAAACAAAACTAGGTTAGACCTACATCCACACAATCTAAATCTAGTTAAGTGCAAGAGTTTGAGGAATAAAAGCATGCATTAAAAACATTAAATGATGCTACCATATCCATGCATAAAACATCATCGAATGAACTCAATACATGTAGGAGAAAAATCTGCAATAAAAACTTGTATTCAAAACCTTATTTCTCCACACATGGTAAGAAAATCTATTTGCAGCATCTTGAAAATCTTCCAATTCTTTCCACGCGCTCTTGTTCCAAAAAATTCCAACCCTTCTTCATGAGCTTCAATGGCTATTTAAAATTTCCAACATTGGCTATTCGTTTCCCTCTTCCTCTTGTTTGGTTGGAATTCCTTCTATGATGTGGCATGTGGCAAACAATATCTTCATATTATCATAATGCTATTACCAAGTGGTACTTACATTTTAATGTTACACTTTGACTCATCATTTCTATTGGTAACATTTTTTCTTTTAGAGTGTTGCCACTTTTTTTCTTTTTTAGTAGTAGCATTTTAACGTTACACTTTGACTCCTTTATCTTCCTCAAACTTGTAACTACCACGTAATCATTTCTATTGGTAACGTTTTTTCTTTTAGAGTGTTGTCGTTTTTTTTTTAGTAGTAGCCTGCAATAAAGAACACATAAATTAAACTTTCCAAAACAAAACTAGATTGGATATATATATATATATATATATTATTTTCTTTATTTTTTTTGTTTTGTTTTTATTTTTTTTCATGATTATTATTATTTATTTATTTATTATCTTTTCTCTTTTTTTATTTTTTTATTTTTATTTTTATTTTTATTAATGCATGGGTAATGACTAGATTGGATTCAAGAATAATTTAATATAAAATATTAAATTAATCCTAAAAAAAATTTAAATTTGCTAGATAAATATTAGGAGAATGCACCATATGGTCAAGCAAGAGTGACACTAATCTTGATATTTGAAATGGGATGACTACAATGGTAAAAACATGAGGTCAACTACATGAGAAAAATGAGATCAAGCACAAAAATATCCACTGCTAAGACCATGGTAAACTCTAGCAATTATTCAATGCAAGCCAAAACTCCATATAGACATCAAAATTTCAAGTGGGTCCCCAAAATTAGGGTCCATTGTGCGACAATCACAACAAATGGTGACTCAGCTAGGAAATTCTCCTAAACATTTTAGATAAAGAACTCGATCTAAAACCAAAGGAACCAAATATCAGAGAGATAAAAATCATATAGCAATATCCAGATAAAGTGGTGTAAGCAACTTCAAATGAAAATAAATGAACCATTTGCTTTTGCTTAGTGTGTGAAGTGTGATTCATTTTTGCATTTTTAAAACAATTTATATTCCATCATTTGTTTTGCATTTAGGCTATAGAATGTCACTCATTAAAAATGTACCTCTACATTGCTCCACTGCCATCCAGGCATCTATAACTCCGATGGATATGACCTTGATCTCTTCTAGACATTGCTCTACTGCCATTCAGACATCTATAGCCCCAGTAGAGATTGTCTAAATCACCCAGGCATAAGATTGATTTACATGTTTCCTTTTTTTTTAATAAATCATTTAATTGATTTGCAAACTTTGTATGCCAACTGGGTTAGAGACCACTTAAGGCTAAATATGGAGTGTATTGGATTTTCACCTTAATTTGCAAACCAAAATGACTTCATCCTTCAAGACTTCAAATAATACCCTTTATATAGTGAGTTACATGTGGAGCTTCAACGAAATATCTCATTGTTTCAAAATCCACCATCTTAGTACAAAATCTAAGAATGGTTACTAGAAAATTTTATATCCTTTTCCTCAATTCAACCTGATTCCGAACTAGATAATCCATCCTACATGACAAAGGAACAACTATCAAAAAAGAAACCAGAAGTTAGTAGCTATCACAAAGCAGTAACTCAATCATAGGAATAAACCCAAAAGCACATTTGTGAAAATGAAAAGTAAAACATAAAAATAAACCAAAACCTACCTAATCTGAACTGACATAAATGCAAAGCACACAAAAACAACAAAGCAAAAAGAAAAATTGAAATCAAAAATCACAAAACATGCAAATAAATGAAAGCTATATCCAAACACTATAAAATAAAACACATGAAAATAGAAGACTATATAGAAGACTATTTACAAAACCAAAATTGGGATTTTCTAGGATTCCAAACATGATTACCATAATTTGAGAGATGCCCATAATGATAGGCATGTTGATCTTGATAGGTATTATCCCATAATAACATTAAATATAAAAGCACAAATGCCTTCATTTTTCCTCTCTCACCCCACCAGTTCAATTTAAATCTATATTCATTATCAAAAATAGATTTTGCTTCATCAAAATTAATGGTCCATAACTGATCTTCAATTAATTGTTGTTTACTGTGTGAGATGTTTATTATTGAATTTGTATCTTCAATCACCATTTCAACTAGCATGGTGTGAATTCCCATTTTCAATTCATTATTCAAAATACTATCCTCATTGCTATGATGAGACATGATCTTTTCTAAACTTGACCCTATTTCTAAAAATTTGCCTACCAAACCACTATTCATAGTTTTAGACCAATCATAATTATGTAGCAATTTGCAAGCATCTAGGATATCTACTAAATGAGGATCATTATAAGTTTGAATCCCAGGTCGAATAGGTAATTATTGTTGAACTTGATTTAAAACTTCAATCATGTTTTTCTATGCTTTGTTTACTGCAACAATTTTATTATTTGGATGAATAGAAGTTGACTCTAATTCCTTGTTAACCACCAATGGTATTTCTTCATTTGAATCTCCAAGACAATCATGTGAATTTGTACCCAAATTTTTAGTAGTCAAGAATAAAAGAGAAGATTTTACCTCTTCATCATCCATAACAAATGAATCATAAGAAACATTTACCATTTCTTCTTTTTTAATTTCAGTAAGGTGTTCAATAAAATCATATTCAAAATGATTGAATTTTGGAATCTTCTCTATTTTTGTAAGTGGCATGCCATTTTATGATTGTACAGGAATCATAGGCTCTTTAGGTAAGATAGCAACTTCAATGTCCTACATATCATATGAAGAAATTTTTTTATTAGAAGGCATAAAAGAAACACATTCCTCATATTTATTCCAACAATTATAATAATTATCTTCTAAATCTAAGGGGTGAAGTTCAACCATATCTTTTGTGTAATCTTCAGATACATCTATAGATTTATTTTCAAATAAGCCTTCATCCACTTTTCATGATTTCAGTGTTTCCAAAATTGAATCAATTCCTACATTTAGATTGACTTAATTATCACAATCCTCATTTACATCTAATGACTCTGAGATTATCATTTCTATCTAGTCATTATTTGGAACATGTTGAATTTCTTGATCATCTACTTTAACAATTTCATCTAATTCTATGGAAGGTCTTGACCTGTCATATGTTTCAATGCTAGTTAGATCTAGGACTCCTCCATTGTCTAAGAGAGTATCACTTTGAGTGTCTTTGAAATTTATCTCATGAACATGATTTGAATGATGGTCAAGATGTGTATATTGCTTTTATTTTCGTAATAAAATTATGTCTTTTCTAAGTTGTAAAACTAATCAATGCATATTGTCTACATGAGGATTGGTATCATTAACCTGAGCCATAGTAGTTTGATTCACCACATTATCCAGAGGTATTGGGGTATTTTGAAATTGATTTGAATTTGAGAATGATTGTTGATTCTGAATGGTAGATTGAGGTGAATAAACTGTTGGGTGGGTAAGGGAGGTATCAAATGATTGAGGATTATATGATCCAAGACCCACACCAAAACCTTGAAAACTTAATTGTTATTCAAGTGCAATTTTTTTCATATAGGCTTTGGACAACGATGTGATTTGAGGACTCCTTCGCAAATATATAGAAGTTTTTTTTTGAATTTACATGGTGGAATCGGTAGCCACCATGAATCCGGGCAGGCTGTCCAGATTTTATGGCCACCACAGTATTTTGCGCTGTCCACCCCAGAATCTGCCACACAGATATTCATGTAGCCCACTCCTATAACCACCATGCCACAATCATTTTAAACCTTTTACGTCGCTGAAAGCACCAGGAAAGGGACAAGTGTTCAGTCCGTTGAGGCCCAATATTTGAACCTTGGACCTCCGCCCCACTTATGGGGTTTGGATGAACCAATTGGTCTACACATTTGACCTCAAATATATAGAAGTTAATGGGTCAAGAGCATTGAAATACAATTGGACAATATCTCCTTCTGTAGGCACAAAAGGTACCATCAGTTGAGTATATAACCTATGGAACCTCTTAGTGAATAGTTGTAAGGATTCATTAGGTTCTTTACTAGCAGTGATAAACTAATGGTATATGAGCATTGGGTCAACTGGATTTTTATTAAAATGACTAAGAAAAGTTACCTCCAGTTGAACCCAAGAGGTGATTGAACCTGAAGGTAGGTTGGTAAACCAATCATATGCAAACCTATCCAAAGTGCAAAGGAACATCTTACAAGCAACATCTTCATGCATTATTTGCAAATGAATCATACTATCTTTGAATGCATGAATGTGTGCTTCAGTTGACCTCATTCCATCATGCCTAAACTGGGGTAGATAACACGTAAAATCTATAGGCACATCATGTGAAGACCTAGGTATGTTTAAAGGGCTATTGCAAATCATCCAAGGAGCAAAAACTGCCATTAGTGGATCTTAAAGAATATAACTTTTAGTACCAATTTTTTTAGTCAAAGAAATATATCTTGCAGAGATGCGTGAAATGACTAAAAATTTTCAAATGTTTTAACAAATAAAATATCATGTAAATCCATTACAATGCATCAATCAATCCTAAAAATAAGGAAAAATTCTCAAATTTGTAAAATGTTAGCATCAATGCATCATTAATTAGAGAATTTTCCAACCAACAAATGTGAACAACTTTCATCAAGAATTTCGTAATTTAAAGCAAATACCTTCAATTCAGGCCCTCCTTCTAGCATCAAATATTTTGAGTGATAAGTTTTCCCAATTGCAAAATCACCATCACAATCAAGGTATTATTGTAAAACCCTCTCTTGTAAAGAAATTCAGAATTTCTCCAAGGTTATTGCTTTCTTAAGTACTTAAAATGTGCTTGATTTTTTATAAATATATGAAACTGAAATATCATAGAGGTGTAAGAAACTTTTAACAAGGGGCCTATGTTTTAGTATTGATTTGATTTGCAATAATTTTGTTGCTCATGTGATTGTTAAAAATGTGTATTTATTGATCCACTATCTACTTTGAAATAATGATTCCAAAATGGTGATTTAATTCATTTTATCTCAAATTGTTTAAGTAGATTTTATCTTCTTTTGTTAAGCTTCATTTGAGCATGAAATAAAATTACTAAATCTAACTTTAAAATGTGAATCCCGAAATGGTGATTTAATTCATTTTATCTTGCTTTTATTAAACAGATTTTATATTGCTTTGTTAAATAAATTTTATTTTGTTTTGTTAAGCTTTGTTTGAGCATGAAATAAAATGACTAAATCTAAATTTGAAATATGAATCCCAAAATGGTGATTTAATTCATTTTATCTTGCTTTGTTAAATATATTTTATCTTTCTTTGTTAACAACTTCTATCTTGCTAGTCTAACAAATTTTAAAATGATGGAACATATGAAGTGCAAGAATTTGTTTGTTTGTTTTAAAATATTAAGAAATGTCTTAATTAAATGTGTCCAAATAATTTAATGTTTTAGCTTTGAAGAAATTATTATTTGGATATTTTAATTACTTCAAAACCCAAATTTTTTATGCAAAAAAAATATAAACCTCCTAGGGTTTTGAGTGTTTGATGGAGCTTAAAGAAAATAAAATGAAAGATATAAATAACAAAAGCTAAGGTTAGAGAAAAAACTGATAAAAATATGAAATAATATGGACACAAAAATACAAAAAAGCAATCAAAGTGAGCTACTATAAATTAGTTTCCCCTATTCTGCAAAAAATATAAGATCTTGAACACTAAAACAAAACTAGGTTAGACCTGCATCCACACAATTTAAATCTGGTTAAGTGAAAGAGTCTAAGGATTAAAAACATGCATCAAAAATATTAAATGATGCTACCATATCCATGCATAAAACATCATCGAATGAACTCAATACATGTAGGAGAAAAATTTGCAATAAAAACTTGTATTCAAAACCTTATTTCTGCATACATGGTAAGAAAATCTATTTGCAGTAGCTTGAAAATCTTCCAATTATTTCCACGTACTCTTGTTCCAAAAAATTCTAGCCCTTCTTCATGAGCTTCAATGGCTATTTAAAATTTCCAACATTGGCTATTCATTTCCCTCTTCCTCTTGTTTGGTTGGAATTCCTTCTACGATGTGGCATGTGGCAAACAATATCTTCATATTCTCATAACACTATTACCAAGTGGCACTTACATTTTAACTTTACATTTTGAATCATTATTTCTATTTGTAAATTTCTTTTACAGTGCTTCCACTTTTTTTTTTTTTAGTAGTAGCATTTAAATGTTACACTTTGACTCATTTATCTTACTCAAACTTGTAACTGCCACGTAATCATTTCTATTGGTAACATTTTTCTTTTAGAGTGTTACCACTTTTTTTTCTTTTTTAGTAGTAGCCTGCAATAAAGAACACATAAATTAAACTTTCCAAAACAAAACTATTAATAAAATTAAATTAAAACAAAACTATAGATAAAATTAAATTAAACTTTCCCAAAACAAAACCATTAATAAAATTAAATTAAACTTTTCAAAAAACACATTGATGGTTATATATATATATATATATATATATATATATATATATATATATGTTTGTTTTATTTTTATTTTATTTTCATGATTATTATTATTTTTTAGTTTTTTATCTTTTCTCTTTTTATTTTTATTTGTTTTTATTAATGCATGGGTAATGACTAGATTGGATTTAGGAATAATTTAATATAAAATATTAAATTAATCCTAAACAAAATTCAAATCTGCTAGATAAATATTAGGAGAATGCACCATATGGTAAAGCAAGAGTGACACTAATATTGATATTCGAAATGGGATGACTACAGTGGTAAAAACATGAGGTCAACTACATGAGAACAATGAGATCAAGCACAAAAATATCCACTGCTAAGACCATGGTAAACTCCAACAATTATTCAATGCAAGCCAAAACTCCATATAGACATCAAAATTTCAAGTGGGTCCCCAAAATTGGGGTGCGTCGTGCGACAGTCACAAGACTTTTTTTTGAAAAAATATCTCATCCTTTGGGAGCCATATATTTGCATAGAGTTGTTTGATTTAGGTATTTTTGTGCTATTTTGTGAAAAATTTGAAGATATTTGAAATGAGTGGTCATAGAAAATAATCTAAATAGTATCTAGGGATATATTTCCATGTGAATATAGTCATCTAGAACAAGGGCATCATTAGGGAATTTTTTCTAGGAAAAACATCTCATATTTTAGGAGCCACGTTTTTGCAAAGGGTTGTAAGACTCAAATGATTCTTGGACTAATTTGTGTTGAATTTAAATATTTTTAAAATAATTGGTCATATGAAGGAATATAAGGATTATTGAGGAATACAAACCTATGAAGTTAGCCATCCAAAACAAGGGCAGTGATAATTTTTTAAGTCATGGAAAAACAAAATTGATATATGTTAGCTAGGGTTCAAATGATGGGAGGAGCAATGAAGGGATAGGGAATCAAAAAGCCAAGACATTATATCTAGGAATAGAATATTTTTAGCTAAGGTTCATTTTCTTTAAATTTTTGCATGCAGATTATTGTAGGTTTATTTTCAAATAATATAATTTTTATAGGATATACTTGTAAATTTTAGTAGATATTAAGTTATAGTGTCCTTCCCATAGACTAATTCCTAGATAATCCTTAGAATTATCAATAGTAATAAAGGTTACGGAGTATATCATAGAGAAATAATCCTTATTGCTCAAAGATAAGGTATTCATGGGTAAATTTAATTCATCTTGGCCGGGGGCTTTGACATTGAGAAAATGGATTGATAGGAGATGGAAGTCTCCAAGATTGAGTCTATTTTTCTTTCCAAAGGTTTCGTACTATACATTTTCTATTATAATGAGGAAAGAGATATAATACTAGAAGGGATTCCTTAGTTTATAGGAATAGTATGACTCTTCCTTACCTAATGGTTTAAAGGCTTTGTGCCTAAAAATATAAATATATCCCTAGTGTCAGTCTGGGTTAGGATGTATGGGTTGAATATTGAATTTTGGAAAATGGATACATTTAAGGAAATAGAGAACACTCTGGTATAATTCCTTGATATTTCAAAAACTACAAAATATGGATTCTTATCTATTTATACCCAAATATTGGTCATGATTAATCCTTTATCAGAATCAATCATTCTTAAGTATGGGGGTAAGTTGTGGATCCAAACCATGGATTATGAAAATATATCTTTTATATGTAAAATATGTTATGACATGGGGTATATTGAGAGATCATTCCCTAAGAATATTTCAATAGAAACATATGTAGAAAACCACAAGAGAAACTTACAAATGGATATGGATGAGGATGGTTTTCAATTTCTAGAAAATAGGTCCAAATAGATCAAAGTAAATAAACACTAGTAAGAATGTTGGAAGAAAAACCAATTATTTTTTAGTATTTAGCCTATAAAGAAAAATCATATCAGATCTTAGAGTACATGGCACAATAGGATCAAAACATTAACAAGGAATTGTCTACTAAGTCCAATTCTAATTTAGGGATGAACGTTCTTGCTAAACATAAGGAATGTGTTTCTTTAGATTTTGAACTCTATTGAAGTACATATTGTCCTCTCTGATCATCATGACCATTGAACATGGCATAGACCAAGTAGTTAGGGCTATCATACCTTACACATTGTGACATAGCAAGGCTCATTCCAAGAGCATGAGGTTTGGTTTACTTGGTTACCTCCAAGATTTTGACAAAGGTTAGATCCTTTATAGGATGTTATCTTGAGTGCATGGTTCCTAATATAAAAGGTTTGGGGAAAAATATTACAGAAATAAAAATCAAATATGGTAGAACCAAAGATCAAATAATATCCCCATGTTTAGTAGTTGTGATCGTAATGAATTGACATGAACCCTTCCTCTCCTTGACATCCATAATTACAAATTTAATATGAAACACACACACACAAAGAATATGGGTCAAGGTATGATAACCAAATAAATTTACAACCTCTTGGTATGTAATCTACCTAGTGGTGTGATGTGCACCCTAGACCGTGACCAATATTGAATGGCTCAAAATTTCTTTTGAGCCAACCTTCGGAGACTAAATAAGAAAATAGAACTTTAACAATTAAACGTTATGCATCCTTAATATTCCAATAGCCTGGAGTGATAATCTAAATAAAAATTAGGCCTAATATAATAGACCATCCACAAATATTTTTATATAAATATCTAGAGACTACAAAGCATTCATATATAAAATAATTTAGTAACACATTTCTAGTAGAGGTCAAATAGCAAGTTGATTCATTAAGAAGTAGAGCAAAAATGCATAGTATACAACAAGAAAACACTCAAATTTCCAACCCTCATATTGAGATAAATTATGTTATTTATAGTTTACTAGAATAGCCTATCTAATTATTAAACAATGGCCTACCATAGGCCTTACAAGAATAGGTTCATCCTAGCCCTATCCAAGGCTTGTGCTTAAACAACATACTAGGAAGGAGTGGAAATCACTTTCTTGCTCTATCTTGGCTAGTTGTTCTAATCTAGTAGTCAATCACCACATTCAACATCCAAATATCTTTAGCAAACTTGAGTCTTTTAAGCACACTCAACTCTTCCCAGTATACCCTATTGTTGAGCCAGTTGTTAGTGACACTTCTATTTATGATCAATGGTGATCAATGTTGTTTCAAGATCTAGAAGACTTCTCACTTTTTTTAATCGCTTCATTCTGCATGGTTGAGAAGTGTTTAGGTGGCCCATGCCTCTAAAACACATAATATTTACTAAAATTTACCTATCCAAGAGGCTTCATCTTTTATCTCTATCTATTGCAAGAGTTTACTTGCCATGAGGGCTTTAGGGACCTAGATAGGATTTTTAGGAGGCTTTGCTGACATCATCATTCAAGTTGACCTCTCATCATTCTATCCACGTATGCTTCTAGAAAATTATGGTTTGGATTGGTTGGGACTTTTGTGCACCCTAGCTGGCCTCATATTCATAAATATCTAACAACCCTTATTTCAAACTCTAAAGTGGTTAGGATTCTTTGCCTTAGCCAAATTTTGGACCTAGCAAGTTGTCTTCAAATTTTTGGCCATCTATATAAAAAAATTTACCAAGTCTAATAGGGCTTCCTTGCATCTTGATCAACAAAATGTTACAAAAATTGATAATCCAACAAAATTTACTACAATATATCTATATGGAAACTCTTATGCGCCCACATTATTGGCACCTCCTAGGGATTTTTTATTATAAAATTCATAACCCATATAGCTCTATCCATTTTGTAATGGAGCCAAGTAGTGCCAAAGAAAATACTTTAGAGGAGGAGAAACTAAATACTAACTGATATGTATGATTATTAGATAAAATTTACTAGGCTTGTTATTTTAATTGAGTTGGCACCCCTTAGCCTTTTTAGCCTACTCTATTACATTATTTTACCCTTCATGCTTTCTCCAGTAGCTTGCCTAAGTAGTACAAGCTACTTCCTTGCCTTTCTTGATTTTTATGCTTTTATAAGTTACCTTCATACATGAATTATAAAACCACTTCATGTGATGTGTGTACCTAAAGGACTCCCTTCATCTTGCTTGGCCTATTTTCTCCCTTGCTCTTGGATGAAATATTTGAAAAGTTGTGATTTTCAAAAATATTTTTCTTTTTTTCCTTGCCATGATTGAGGTGACCTTTTAATGGACCCAAAAAGCTACACCATTTGTAAAAGTTTGATAAGTTCAAAATCCAAGATCCTTGTGTTTTCATAAGCTTTTATAGATGACACCAATCATTTTCCTAGTAGCCATTGGTCCTCTTCATTTCTCTACTTTTCTTTATTTTTTCTTTTCTAATATCCCCTACTAGGTGGTGGTAATGGACCCCATTATCTGTGGAGTATAGTTTGATTTTTGAACCCACCCCTTAGGATAAGGAGTGAATCTTAAATGGATGAATAAGACTAAGTCTTACCAAAGGTATTCTTTTTAGCTATTACTAGGATGGCTTTAGAACCCCTACTAATAGCAAAATTTGTCTTAGTTATCACTAGAAAATCTATAGGATATTATCTTCTTGATCTTATGAATTAACATAGCCTCATGGTATAGGGAGGTTCACAACTATTAGTAGTTTTCTTCCTAAGCTTTCCTTCACAAGCAACTCAAGCATTTATTTGGCATTGGCCACTTGATATATCAATGGGACTTTAGGGCATCTTATCTTGTTTAGATTTAAGTAGTATTTCAGCTCCAAATTCTCCTCTCAAGTTAGGTTTTTTCTTGCAAGAGATAAGGAACTCATAAGTGGAAGCCTTGTCTATTAAGCATAGAGTCTATTGGAAATTTGAGCATTAAAGAGGAGGGAAAGGAAACTATCTCTTCTGAAGGACAACCTTAGTTGAGACTTCCAAAGTGGTGGGAAGGAAATCCTCCTTATATATACTCCTTCAACCAATAAATTCATTGTAATCATTTATCCAATAAGCACTATTTCCCATACCACCTTCTCTATCAATTCATCAAAATATTAATTTTTAAATATCTAAATTAGCAAAAACCTAGTTCTTGATACCTTCTTAGTTGTCGTACGGATTCTTGAGCTTCTTGATTTGTATCAAATTTTCCTAATCATGCATGTGAATTTCTTGTTGAACTTTTTCCAAAAATTTGCTGTGCTAGAGGTACTTTGCTTCCCACCTTAGCCAATAACTTTTAGCTCTTATCAGATTTATTTACATATTACATATTTACACAAATTTTGGTAGGATTTCCCCTGCTAGCTATTTCTCACATGCCATTTTTTCATAATAATCAACAATTTTTGTCCATAGCATTTCGAACCTTTGCTTTTCTAGTATTTTGGTCATTTAAAAAATGTGACTTATTCAAGCTAAGAGTTGTCATCACATTTCAGAAAAATAAGCTATTTAAAATTTAAAATTGTTATGTTCTACCTAATACTTCTTAAAACCTCCATGGGCTTATACTATTACACTTTTCTATGTATATTTATAATACAAATTGGTGTGTTTTTTATTTTTTACAAAGTGTTTCTAGCAATGATTGTTTACTAGTATTCGAAAATTTTAGTCATTGATTCTAGTTATTTGACATATTACATTTGTGCCTTATAATATTTTGCTAAGGCCTAGGCCCTATGGTGTCAAATTTATGGTGCTTTCCTAGACTAGCCTTCTCTTCATCCTAAAGCATTGGGTTACCAAATAGAAAATATTGCAACCAATCCATCATATCAAACTAGCATTTAGGAGAGTCTTTTTGTTGTCAAGGTTGTCATAGGATTTCTCTCTTTACTCCTAAAATAACAATTTTTCCACTCTCATTTCTTGGAGTTCCTAATTTGAAATGACCGTAAAATTTTGGTCTCCTAAATTATTAGAGCATGGGTTTTTTAGCCTTTGAAATTTTATCACCATCTAAAATCGAAGTTTTTTTCATCTTCTAACCTTAAAAAAAATTTCACCATCTGACCTCAAAATATTATGCATTCAAAAATTTTGCTTTTTGTCATTGGCCAAAAATTTTCTAAGATTCTACCTTTTGGGCACTTAGCTTTTTTGTGCTTTTTGGGACTTTTTTCCTTCTAATCCTCAAAAAATTTCAATTAGAACTTTTGTCCACACTTTATCCAATGCTTCATTTTAGGTTTCTTGCCTACTTCTTCCTCTTCCAATGCTACTTTGCTAAGGCCTTCTTATTTTGAGTGTAGTGAGAACTCACTATGGTACCATGCACCATTCATGAGAAGGAAAGTGGTAGATAAAATGCAGTGTTAGATGTTAATGTCTCTACCATTAATAATAAAATACCAAAAATTCAGCATGATAAGTCAAAAGTTTATTTTGTAGAGCTAAGACAAGATATTATTAATGAAAAGGAAAGTTGTGAAATAATATTGAGGAATAGAATAATAAGACCTAACCCCAATACTAGCAAGGTAAAAAGAGAAAAATCTTCAAATTATCATGTGAGAGCTAGGGAAACAAGAGAAAATATAGAGAAAGGAACACAATCTAAATTTGTCGAACTTATCTTTACGAAATAGAAAAATGATATTGGTAATTCATAGGAGGGGCTAGCAGCCCCTAATGAGACGTGATTACCATCTCATGGAAAATAAGTGGTGTTAATTCTCCTTCAAAGAAAAGGTGTATCAAGGACCTTTGTTTAAGTGAAAAGACTAATATTCTTTGTATCCATAAAACTAAAATGACAAAGGAAGAATTTTCTAAAACTAAGAAATTAGTATAGGTAAGATGTTAATGGGATGTTGTGAATTCGAAAGAGCATTAGGGGGAATTCTAAAATTTTGGAATCTAGTTAGAACCTTTTGTGAAACCATTCATAAAATTAGGCATTAAATAGCCTTAATAGTCACATGTTGCTTTGTAGATTTTTTTCATCCTTATCAATATCTATGGACCTGCAACTCAATCATGTAAATTAAAAGTATGGAGTGGGATTGAAGCCTTTATGAGAAGTAAATACCAAAAAACCGGACTCATGATTATAGGATATTTTAATGCCATAACCAATAGGGATAAAAAATATAGTGGAAATAGGAAAATAACCTAAAGTGAGAAATTTCATAGCTTTCATTCCAAACAATAAGTTATAGGAGGTTGAGTTTGAATACGATGACTATACATAAACCAGTAATATGATTGGCCAAAATTTGATAGAAAAAATTGGATAGATGCATACTTTTGTATCATTGGCTAGATGAAGGAAATTGTGCTAAAATTAATACCTTAATAAGAATTGGTTCAAATTAATGGCCAATAAGAGTTCAAATGATGGTATGTGAATAAAAAAAACATATTTTAAATATGAGTAGATGTGGTAAAACCATCCTTGGTTTATTGATATGATAACACAAACATGAATTATTTAAGAAATGATGGGCTATATACACTCACAAAAAAAATAAATCAATGGCATCTAGATTAAAATAATGGAAAAAGAACATGTTGATTCATCTTTCATGTACATCCTACAAAGAGTAAACAAGAAACACAACACATAAATGGGAATAAATCCCTCTCAATTTAGGATCTTGCTGGTTATCCAAGGTGTGAGTTACAGGGTTGGGTTGAACGTCCTCACTCTTTTCCACTTCTGGAATAGTTTTAGTGACCACCTCTTTTACCTGCAAGGGGGTTAAACCTTCGTTTGTTGTTTTTTGATTCATTTATCAGATTTGCATTTGTAAATAGATCTAGCTCTTCAAATTTTAGCATATTAAAAGAATAAAGAATTTTAAAGAACATAAAAATGGATCTCTTTACAAATAAAAATAGAGAGGGTGAAGTAGGGAAGAAAAGAAGGGTGAAATCTTGTAAATTTAACTGTTAATTATTCTTTCCTTTGCATACCGTTATGTTCTCCAATCTTAACCAATATAATAATAAATTGTCCAACTTTTTAGGATCAATTTATTACCTAGCAAGGGGTGAAACAAGTTTATGAAATAGACCGAACACTCTCAATATAGTTTAACCACTCTAAAGTTTCAATCTTTTTGGGATGTTTTTTCTAGTAGCATAGCTCATGCAGCAAAACCAAAGCCAGTAGAAAAAAAACTAAGTTTTAGAATGATTAAACCTCAATGAAGCTCTCCACATAACATCAACAACATGCTGAAACAAATCAAACTCATAAAAATTATTATCACATACATTCCTATGAAAATAAAAATAAGGAAATGAGAACCATTCAAACTCGAGAAGCGGATTAAGCACCTAACTACACCACTTCAAAGTAACAACACCGCAAAAGATCATATGTTGACAATAGACATATTTCTAGAAAAATAGTTTTATAGAAAACCCTTCTAGTATAAATTCTTGCATCTATTATTTACATTCAATGGGAAAATTTATAGACTCTGGACATGCCTTGATATTTTCAAAAAATATCAAGCTCCCCATCAAGCAAAAACAGTTTAAAAATCCCACTATGGGGCTTCGCATAATATTAAAATAAATTTTAATAGTCCTGTTCAACTCTAACCACTCTAGAAATTTGTTTGATATATATTCACTTTCCATCCAGTTGTAGGTATGTTCATTCAACACGCATCACTTTGGCCATGCCTCAATAAAGTCCTCATTTGTAGTGAGCCCTGCAAAATCTAGGTGGATCATCCATTTTATGCATCTTCTATATCTGCACGACCACCCTTGCTTGGTTCACATTGAAATTCCAAGTTCGCCATCACTTTCGCCATTACTTCTATCATTAAATGCAGCCACCAAAAAAAATTTGCAAAAATTAAAAAGGGGCAAAGGTTAGAACATTGTAAAATAATTAATTTATTTTTTCTAAGGTTTGAACCTTTAATTTTAAATTTTTAAATTTTATTATTTTTCTAAGGTTTTCGATAAAATAGTTTTCAGGATTATACATCATTCATTGCTAGGCTTCTCTTTCAAATTTATCGAGAATGATTTTCTAATGCCAAAAATCCATTTCCATTTGCCAAAATTATTTTCAATTTGTTGGGGCTTTATTTTCCCTTTTTCCAACCTTTATTTCTATAGGTGGAGCTTTCTTCCAATTTGCATGGTTGTACTTCCTGGGTGGAGCTTTGGGTTCCTCACTTTATTTCCAATATATCATTTTTTTGACCAACTGTATGGGCGGCACTTTGGGATATTCACTTCTTCACCAATATCTGAAATCTCTACCCAAAAGCATGGGTGATTTTTTGGGTTTCACCTTTTCCACTAATGTCCAAAATCTTCGCCCAAAAGAATGGGTGGCACTTTAGGTTTTATCGAGAGGTGGTAGCATCTCATTTCTCCATCCCTTTAGGTTTTATTTCTTTATTGAGTGCAGAAATGATTTTGGGATGGTACTTTCTCCAACAACATCCCATTTTATTGCCCAAGTTTACTTAGACAATTTTTTATTTTCCTCACGGTGGGTGGAACTTTGGGACTTCACTTTTCCCAATAATGCTCCATTTCTTCGCCCTAGCTTTCTTCTTTTGTAAAGTGGATGGAACTTTGGGACTTCAATTTTCCTAATAATTCTCTATTTCTCCACCCTAGCTTTCCTTGCATAAAGTGGCAGGGTTTTAGGTTTCTCTCGGAGTATGGTGGCATCTCATTTCTTCACCCTCTTCTTCCAACACTTAGAAAAATTTCCAAAAATTGTACATTGACTCCAATGACTCCACCCATTTGTATTCTACACTTTTAAAGGCTTTTGAAGGATCCTCCATGCTCAAAAATTATTTTCAATCTTGGAAAACAAACTCAAATTGCGTGAAAGATACTCATTTCATGTGGTGTGAAGATTATGATAAAAATTGAAAGTGCTCAGAATTGAACTAAACTTTCCATATGTCTAAATGAGCCAAATGGGTATTCTAATATATAGAAAAAAATATAAAAAATCATCCTAGATCAAGAGATATAGCATTAATAAGTCAATTAGCTACAATTAGAAACTGCTATTTTTGGAAAGTAAATCATGCATGAAACCCTAAAAATTTGGTATCACTACAAAGAGAAGCTTAAGATATTTCATCCAAAATTTGAATTACCTCAAACGGATTCCTCTATCAAAAGATATGGTGATTGCAAATTTGAAGTAAAATCATGGCAAGACCAAATTCAAAGAACCCTAAAAATTGATTTTAATCTTTTTTGAACTTTAGGAAAACCATTGAAAATTAAATTTTCTAAGACAATTTAATCTAAAATAATGTCATTGATGCATAAATATTCCAAAAAATCCAATTCAAATGAATGTTCCAAGCAAGCATTTTTGACACCTTGGTGTAGAATAGTAGCACTATTTGGAACCCATAACTCTAGCTTTAAAACAATTTAAATCATGCACAACACCTCACCACAAGGATTTTCAAAATATTTTAATTATTATTTGTCAATCCATGAAAATTTCCCAAGGATATACTAGGTTGCATCACTCAAATAAAACTCTGGTGTGTGATTGCAGTGTATGAATCCTTCCTCCAAAGAAATCCATGGTTTAGAATTCTTACTAAGGATTAATCAAGTTGTTTGAATTGCATAGGGTTATTTGATTAGAGGTCCACTATTACTCTTAGGTTTTCAATACCTTGGTTCACAGCCATGGGGCATCTATAGCCCTGGTGAACATGTCTAAAATTTCTCTTTCAGAAATCTTGACTATTTCTCTTTATTATGAAACTCTTTTTCTTTTTAACTCTCCTTTTCTTTTTTCTTTCTTATTTTTTCTCTTTTTTTTTAGAAATAGACAAATAGCCAAGAAGTCTTACTGAAGGTTTGAAATTTGTATTTGCCCTGATGTTTTATTAACCAAACAACCTATCAACTAACCAATTCAGCTCAGGTATCAATAGCTTCTGTGGAGTATTTAAAGTGATCTTTTTGAATCAGATTTTTCCTCTTATGACCAACTTTTCTTGTATTCCTTGGGAGTTCTATAGCTAAACAACATAACAGTTCTTTTATGATTAAAATAATTACGATAGGGAAGGTATATAATTTAAACTATCTCTCCACTATCATTTTGGATAACAAGCATTGCCACTCTTCTTTCTACTTTAGCAGATCCTTTTATCAAAATTACCCCACTTTAAACTACAAAACCAAGACAAAAAAACAAAAGAGGAAAGAAAAGTAAAATAAAGAAAAAAAAACTTAATACTCATAAAACAAACTAAACAAAAGCACTGACTTATTTTTTATATAATATATACATATATACAAAGGCACCTATGATTTGTAATGACCCAAAAACGCACAAATAGAAAAATACAAAAATAGAAAAAGTTTTTTTTTTTACTAAGGAGAGAGATACATGAACCCTTCATGAACCCCTAACCCAAACTAATATTTTCTTGAAGTTTAAATCCCCTAAGTTTTCTTCAAAGCTATATCTCACGAGGTACCCTTACACAAATCCCATATGTGTAGGTGTATCATGTGTTACTACAAATAAGCCTATTTATCCCATCACTATTGATGATTTATACTTATCACCCTCAGTAAATCAAAGGTATACACGTATCACCATACCATACACAAGCCATTATGTGTAGGTATGTTATGAGTATTGTGAGTTAAGCTATCCTTCTCATCTACATGATGAGCTATCTTAACTCGGATGTAGTCTCTTTCCACAACTTAGTCCTTTATCTCCCTAAGGAGGTCTCAATTCCCTTAGGTCTCCTATGTTCACCCTAAGGGGTTCTTAATTCCCTTAGGTAACCTATGTTCACCCTAAGGTGTTCTCAATTCCCTTAGGTCACCTCTGATTTCACCCTAGAAATCTACTCTCTCATTTTATTATTATGCAACCAAACAAGAATACATCTAGATACTAAAATAAACAAAGTATAATCACTAAGGATCCAAAAAATAAAGGAAGGAATAACACTAAAAGAGAATATCATCAATGGAAAGAGAATCAATTACATATTATAACCAAGAATGGTATTAAAGTAAAATAATATACTCTAAACCAATAAATAGTTATAGCATTAAATCTTGTATGGTAAATCCTTCTTACTTTAAAGAATATTACCTTAGCTGCATCAGGGATATCTCCCCACAATTCTAGTCTATATGAGCATAAGTAAATCAACATAAAATACAATTACCTATACATTGATTCCATTGAACTCCTTGCTTCTCATTGCTTCCCATTGGTTCTTTGAGGGTATTAGGGGATCACGGTACTCATGGTTTAGGATAGGCATACCTCTAAATGCATCTATTCATTTACTTTGCCAAATTGCAACTATACAAAATTCAATTAAGTTTCCAACCATCTAATGCATAGTGGATATTATAAAAGATCCTTTACTTTTATCTTCACCTCTCAAGTTCCCTTAGAGAGCCATCCAACATGTACTACTTAGATCAAGGTCTAACTTTAATCAAATTTATTCATGTCTTAAAGCATTAAATTCCCATACCTTTAATATCTAAAACAATCCTTCATTCATTCACTAAATCAAAGCCCCATAACTTCAATTCAAATAATAAATCTAACATCCTTTTAATTCATAATTCCAATCAAATCTAATATTGTTTTAAAGCATTAAAGTCCCATACCTTTAACCTCTAAAACAATCCTTCATTTATTTACTAAATCAAAGCCCCATAACTTCAATTTAAAGAATAAATATAACATCCTTTTAATTCACAATTCTAATCAAATCTAATATTTTTTTAAAGCATTAAAATCCCATACCTTTAACCTCTAAACAAATCCTTCATTCATTCACTAAATCACATCCCCATTACTTCAATTTAAAGAATAAATCTAACATCCTTTTAATTCACAATTCCAATCAAATCTAATATTGTTTTAAAGCATTAAATTCCCATACCTTTAACCTCTAAAACAATCCTTCATTCATTCACTAAATCAAAGCCCCATAACTTCAATTCAAAGAATAAATCTAACATCCTTTTAACATAAACTTTGTCCTCAACTTTATAACATATTATGTTTTCTTTTGAAGCCCTTTTAGTAAAATCTACATCATAGACTTACTAATCAACCTTAATTTTAGATTCATAACCTCAATTAAAGATTCACAACCTTATCTAAAGATTTACTACTTTAGTTAAAAATAACCATGTCATGATCTTACTAAACAAAGGTCTTACTTTAATTAAAATCACACAAGGTAAATCTTACTAATTAAAGTTCTTACTTTTATTAAAATCACATAAGGTAAATCTTACTAATTAAAGGTCTTAATTTAATTAAAATTTCATAAGATAATTCATATTAATCAAAAGTCTTACTTTAATTAAAATCTCATAAGATAATTCATATTAATCAAAGGTCTTACTTTAATTAAAATCTCATAAGATAATTCATATTAATCAAAGGTCTTACTTTAATTAAAATCTCATAAGATAATTCATATTAATCAAAGGTCTTACTTTAATTAAAATCTCATAAGATAAACCCTGTTAATCAGAGGTTATATTTTAATTAAAGTCACATAGATAAACCTTACTATAGTTCCCAAGAACTTAGACTATTATGACTTCATGGTGGATGCAAAACAACTTCGGTAGGGAGGTCAAGCGACTGCCAAACTTAGAGCCCAAGAAGGGTAAAATCAGGTGTTAAGTTTACTTCTCTATCGCCACTACCTGTCTCAAAGGGACTAAGCTTTCATAGCAATGGAACTACCACATAGACACAGGTGGTTTCCCATTACAAGTAGCACTTCCCATTTAAACATAGGTGGTTTCTCATTCATGCAACGCTTTCCATTTAAACACAAGTGGTTTCCCACTACAAGCAGCGCTTCCCATACACAGGTGGTTTCCCATATATGCAGTGCTTCTCACTTAGACATAGGTGGTTTCCCACTACAAGTACTCCCACTTAAACATAGGTGGTTTCCCACTACAAGCAGTGCTTCACATACACAACACTCCTACTTAAACACAGGTGGTTTCCCACTACAAGCAGTGCTTCACATACATAGCACTCCTACTTAAATACAAGTGGTTTCACACTATAATCAATGCTTCCCATACACAAGTGGTTTCCCATATATGCAGTGCTTCTCACTTAGAAATAGGTGATTTCCCACTACAGGTAGTGCTTCCCATACATAGGTGGTTTCCATATACGCAATGCTTCTCTCTTAGACACAGGTGGTTTTCCACTACAAGTAGTGCTTCCCATACACAGGTGGTTTCCCATATATGCATTGCTTCTCTCTTAGACATAGGTTATTTGCCACTGCAAGTAGTGATTCCCATTCACAGGTGGTTTCCCATATATGCAGTGCTTCTCTCTTAGACACAAGTGGTTTCCCACTGCAATCATTGCTTCCCATACATAGGTGGTTTCCCATTGCAAGCATTGCTTCCCATACATAGGTGGTTTCCCACTGCAAGCATTGCTTCCCATACATAGGTGGTTTCCCATATACACAGCGCTTCACAGACGGAGAGAACACAACGGAGAGGCATTGTTTATTTTTTTTAAACATAAAGAAGATATACGACACCTTCCAAAATCTTGATGATGGTAAGGCCCAACTTCCATGCATCTAAAAACCACAAATGACTCTCACAAAATTCCCAAGCCCAAGCTAGATTCCCACTTAAGTTTTAATTAAAAATAAGAAGGTTTCCAAATATTTCAAAAGAGATTCATCACTGTATAGGAGGGGTTTAACCAGGTTTCACTACTCATTCATTCATCATACCAAAAGCATGTATAAATAGATAAATATTTAAAAACATCCAACCATAATACTCCTGCGAGATAGAATCCAGTGGCGTCTTGGTTACTTCTCCTCCTTTTCCTGTTGCACGCTCTTGTCTCTCCTAGATCGCATGCTCTACATCTCCCTCTATTTTCTCCCCATTCCTCTTTTTTTCCCCCCCTTACACCTTACGTGATCCTTCATTCAAGGTGTCTCGTCCGTCATCCTCCCTTCTCGAATCCCAAGCCAACCTCAAGCCCATTTTCTTCAATGCTTTCATCCCTAATCTTATCTTTCCCTGGCGGTAAGCAGTTCTTTAATCTCTTATTTTCACCTTTGGAAATTAATAGCACCCTAGGTTATTTACGTAGATTGCACTATATAAGGGAAAGGGATATTTGCATTATTAAAATAAAGAATGGTACCTTTTAATAAAATATCTCTTACATGATATTTTTTTACCATTTAAAATATATTTCTTTTATCTAAAGCAATTCCATAATTGCTTTCTTTTTTTTAAATAAAATATTTCTATTTATTCTTAAATGGACTTTTCATTCATTTCATTTAATTAAAGTCTATTAATGAATTTACATTATCATTAAAATGAACTTCTTTAATTATTTTAAATGAACTTCCATGTATTAATTACAAGAAATTTTACTAATGAGTTTAAATGAATTTATATCATTATTCAATCAAAACCTCATTAATTAATTTAAATGAATCTTCATTTATCATTTAAATTTGATTCACTTTTCTTCATAAAAATGATGCTCTATTATAATTTAAATTTAATTCACTTTTCTTCTATCTATCCATAGCTTCTTTAAGCCTTTGCCTAATTTCCTTTAGTTGATCTTCCATCACCTTGACCATTTTTGGCCCAATCACAACTCGGTCTTCTAGGTTATCCCAAGACAATGGTGTTCTACACTTTCGCCCATACAAGGCATCAAAAGGTGCCATTCCTAGCGAGGAGTGATGTCCATTATTGTAGGCAAACTCTACCAAAGGTAGAAAATATTCCCAATGAGACTTGTGATCCATGTAGTACATGCGGAGCATGTCTTCCAGAACTTGGTTTACCCACTCCGTTTGGCCATCTGTTTCAGGGTGGTATGCTGAACTCATATTCAATTTTGTACCAACTGCACTATGAAGGGATTTCTAGAATTCAGAAGTGAATTTGGAGTCTCTATCTGAGATAATTACCTCAGGAAATCCATGCAATCGGAATACCTCTTTGACGAATCTGCTAGCCACCACCTGAGCATCGTCCTTGGTATTCCCCGGTATGAAATGGGTAACCTTAGTCAATTTTTTGACCACTACAAATATGGCATCATGTTGGTACCGAGTTTTGGGTAAACCTACTATAAAATCCATGGATATAACCTACCATTTTTGCGTAGGTATATCATGCAGATATAATTTTCCTACAGGATGTTGGCATTCTGCCTTAACTTTCTAACATTCGAGGCATCGAGCAACAAAATCCGTGATATCCTTCTTCATTCCTACCCAAAAGAAGGTTCTTTTCATGTTTTCTCGCATTTTGGCTCCTCTCGGATGAGCAGAATAAGGAGATCTATGGGCTTCTTGCATTATCAAGTTCCTCAAATCACCCATTTTTGGTATGATGACCCTTCCCTTATAACACAAAAAGTCATATTTCATACTAAATTCCTTATTTCCTTCAGGATATCTGTTCATATTAACTTGAATTTCTTGGCAATACTCATCCTGAGATTGCTCCTGTCTCACTCGATCCATCAGGTCCATGTGAATTTTAGTTATGGTTGCTATATATTTTCTTCTACTCAAAGCATCAACTACTTTATTCTCCTTTCCTTTTATGTATTCAATCTCAAAATCATACTCAATGAGGAATTCCACCCATCTTCTCTATCTCGCATTGAGTATTGGTTGGGTGAATATGTACCATAGACTTTGATGGTCAGTTTTTAATTCAAAGGGTCTTCCCACCAAGTAGTGGCACCAAAACTTTAAAGCATGCACCACTACAGCTAGCTCTAAATCATGCATAGCATAATTAACTTCATGATTTTTGAGCTTCCTTGAAGTATATGCCACTACTAACTCCTCTTGTGAGAGTACCCCTCCCAACCCGTCTATTGATGCATCAGTGCACACTGAAAAGTCCCCTTGTGGATCGGGAACCTTTAGTATTGGTGTGGTAGTAATCTTATGCTTTAGTAGTGCAAAGGCAACCTCACACTTTTTTGACCACTTGAATTCCTTTCCCTTCTTCTGAAGGTTAGTTATGGGTCCAAAAATCTTGGAGTAATCCTTTATATAACGTCTATAGTAGCCCGTTAACCCCATGAAGCTTCGCACTTCAGTCACATTAGTAGGGGGTGGCCAATTTAGGATAGCCTCTATCTTCTCTGGATCCACAACAATTCCTTTTTCTGATATGATGTGTCCAAGATATCGTACCTCTGGAACATAGAATTCACTCTTAGCCAGATTTCCATAAAGTTGGTTTTCCCTTAGCAATTCTAACACGATCCTAAGATGTTTATCGTGCTCTTATCTATCTCGAGAGTATATAAGGATATCATCTAGGAATACCAAGACAAACTAGTCCAAGTGCCTTCTGAGCACATTGTTCATTAAGTTCATGAAAGCAACTAGGGCATTAGTCAGTCCAAAGGGTAGAACCGTAAACTCATAATGCCCATACCTAGTCTTAAATGTCATCTTGTGAGTGTCTTCCTCATGAATTCTTAACTGGTGATACCTTGATCTTAGATCGATCTTAGTAAACACCTTGGCATATTTTAACTGATCAAATAAATCTTCAATCCTAGGTAGAGGATATCGATTCTTGATTGTAGCCTTATTTAGCATCTTGTAATCAATACACAATCTTAATGAACCATCCTTATTTTTCATGAACAAAACCGGTGCACCCCACGGTGACACACTTGGTTTTATCAAACCCTTCTCTAATAATCCTTGCAATTGAACCTTCAGTTCTTGCATTTCAATAGGATTCATCCTATACGGGGATCTATGAATAGGTTCGACTCCTATCATAAGTTCAATTGTGAAGTCAAATTCTCATACAGGAGGTAGTCTAGGTAAGTCCTCTGGAAATACATCCTTAAAATCCTATAAAATCAGATGTTGTCTTAGTATTTCTCCTTTCTCATAGTCTTCCACTTCATTAAGTTTTACTACATACACTATTCCTCCTCTCTTTAGGGTCTTTTTCAATTGCATAGCTGACAACATCTGAGGTTCAAACGCCCCTTGTTTTCTATGAATTCTTAGTCTCCTCCCACCTTCTTCTAAATACTCAATCCATCGGTCTTGAAAATTGACTAAGGCTTTATGAGCCTGTAGCCAATCCATCCCTAGGATCACATCAAAGGCATGTAGGGGAGCTACATATAAACAACATTCAGTAGTCCCATTAGATAGAGTGATTTCTACCATAGGATAACACTGGTTCACCGAGTAGGTCTACCCAGAACCATACTCAACCTTCCACCCTTGAGCCAAATATCCTGGCCTTTCCAACATAGTCCTTGCTAGGCTAGATGAAATAAAACTATTAGTGGCCCCACTATCTATCAAAATGTTTACTTGCTTATTAAAAACCTTACCTTTCACAAGTAATGGGGTGGCTTGTCCCTCTAGCTTTTGCTTCCCGGTTGTGGCATAGATCCAATGTTCTGGTTCCTTCCCTTTTGCATTAGTTGTGCTAGTCCCTACTCGATATGGACATTGATTATAGTAATGAGGTCCCCAAAAATTGTAGCACCCTTCCTTGGGTCCTTGCTATTTTTTAGGTTTTTGATTCCCGATTTTAACTGCTAGAGCTGGAGCTTGCAACTTCTGTGGTTGAGGTTTCGTATTATTGGGTTTGTTATCCTTCCTATGAAAGTTCTTCTTGAACTTCTTTTGATTTCCATTAGGTTTCTTCTCAGGATTTTTGGGGTTCTTAGCCTTTCGATCTTGATCAGCCTCCCATTTTACAAACCCATCACTATTCCTCTTCTTTAGTTCCTACCAAGCTTGCTCGGGTAGGGTGTCGTATTTATAATATAAGTGTGACTCTACTTTCTTTGCTAGGTCATATACCTTTTGCAATGATTTAGGCTCCTGCATGTCTACATCATGCTTTATCCTAGACTCCAATCCAAGAGTGAACTTGTGAACCCACATTTTCTCATTATAAATAGGTACATATTTAAACAATCTTACCAGCTTCTTGTAGTACACCTCAACTATGTTGGTTCCTTGTTTTAGACTAGCAAATTCCTCAAACTTTAAGGCATAAAAATGCTCTGTTAGGAATATCTTCTTAAAGATATTTATAAATTCTTCCCATGGAGTGTCAATAGGTTCAATCTTAGTTTCCTCATAGTGGGTTTCCCACCATTCTAGAGCAGCCCCTTCCAGGTTGATCGTAGCCCAAAGTGTTTGGGTTCCTGATGAGTAGCCTTTTATCGTAAAGTGAACCTCTACTTCTCTCAACCATGCTTCCATTGCATCCCCTTCGCCCTCCCCATAAAACTTGGAGATACTAATATTTTTCATGTCCCTAGCTATTTCCTTTTCTACTAAGGCTCTAGCTTGCACTTGTTCTATAGTTAGTCCACTATCTAGACCAATCTCTGAGCCTCGAGCTTGTGAATTCTGGTTCATAGCTATTTCTAGCAATTGTCTTATCTGATCCTGCATAGCAATGACCATAGTGGTGAGGTCTTCTACCTCCCTATTGGGGCTTATTGGTCCCCCATCCTAGTTTTCTTCTTCGACATTACTTTTTCAAGTTTGTCTAGGCGTAGGCCTCCCTCTTCTGGTCTTAGGTGGCATCTTAACCTGGTTCCATCCAAGAAAGAAGATTAGATTACAGTTTCATCTTAAGTTGTATCTCTAATTCAAGCCATAATACAAATTTCTCTTGCTAGATGCATTAACAATATAACTAGGGTAATATCCCAGGCTAGGATGTGTCATTGATACCAAAGCCCATACTAAGGTATCCTAACATCCACTCTCCCTTGGGGTTAATTCCCATCAGATTCTAGCAAATAGGGTATTCTAGGTCATCCCAACTTTAGCCTATACCTTAAGCAAGCCTTCATTGGAGACATCTAATTCCCTTTAGCACACATAGAAGCTCTATACCCTCGTACCTAGAGCTCTGATACCAAATGTAATGACCCAAAAATGCACAAATAGAAAAATACAAAAATAGAAAAAATTTTTTTTTACTAAGGAGAGAGATTCATGAACCCTTCATGAACCCCTAACCCAAACTAATATTTACCTAAAGTTTAAATCCCCTAAGTTTTCCTGAAAGCTACATCTCATGAGGTACCCTAACACAAGTCCCATCTATGTAGGCGTATCATGTGTTACTACAAATAAGCCTATCTATCCCATCACTCTTGATGAGCTAGACTTATCACCCTCAGTCAATCGAAGGTATACATGCATCACCATACCATACACAAGCCATTATGTGTAGGTATGCTATGATTAGAGTTAAGCTATCCATATCATCTACATGACGAGCTATCTTAACTCCGATGTAGTCTCTCTCCACAACTTAGTCCTTTATCTCCCTAAGGGGGTCTCAATTCCCTTAGGTCTCCTATGTTCACCCTAAGGGGTTCTTAATTCCCTTAGGTCACCTATGTTCACCCTAAGGGGTTCTCAATTCCCTTAGGTCACCTCTGAGTTCACCCTAGAACTCTACTCTTTGATTTTATTATTAAGCAACCAAACAAGAATACATCTAGATACTAAAACAAACAAAGTATAATCACTAAGCATCCAAAAAATAAAGGAAGGAATAACACTAAAAGAGAATATCATCAATGGAAAGAGAATCAATTACATATTATAACCAAGCACGGTAATAAAGTAAAAGTACCTTCTCTAAACCAATAAATAGTTATTGCATTAAATATTGCATGGTAAATCCTTCTTACTTTAAATAATATTACATTAACTGCATCAAGGATATCTCCCCACAATTCTAGTCTATTTGAGCATAAGTAAATCAACATAAAATACAATTACCTATACTTTGATTCCATTGAACTCCTTGCTTCTCCTTGCTTCCCATTGGTTATTTGAGGGTAGTAGGGGATCAGGGTACTCATGGTTTAGGATAGGCATGCCTCTAAATGCATCTATTCATTTACTTTACCAAATTGCAACTATACAAAATTCAATTAAGTTTCCAACCATCTAATGCATAGTGGATATTATAAAAGATCCTTTACTTTTATCTTCACCTCTCAAGTTCCCTTAGAGAGCCATCCAACATGTACTACTTAGATCAAGGTCTAACTTTAATCAAATCTATTCATGTCTTAAAGCATTAAAGTCCCATACCTTTAATCTCTAAAATAATCCTTCATTCATTCACTAAATCAAAGCCCCATAACTTCAATTCAAATAATAAATCTAACATCCTTTTAATTCACAATTCCAATCAAATCTAATATTGTTTTAAAGCATTAAAGTCCCATACCTTTAACCTCTAAAACAATCCTTCATTCATTCCCTAAATCAAAGCCCCATAACTTCAATTCAAAGAATAAATCTAACATCTTTTAATTCACATAAAAATAATATTATTTAAAATTAAAGTCCCATACCTTTAACCTCTAAAAAATCCTTCATTCATTCCCTAAATCAAATCCCCATAACTTCATCATAAAAAAAAAAATTTAAAAAAATTCAATTTTAAATATTATTTTCTTTTGAAGCACTTTAAGTAAAATCTACATCATAGACTTACTAATCAAAACCTTAATTTTAGATTCATAACCTCAATTAAAGATTCATAACCTTATCTAAAGATTCACTACTTTAGTTAAAAATAACCACTTCATGATCTTACTAAACAAAGGTCTTACTTTAATTAAAATCACATAAGATAAATCTTATTAATTAAAGGTCATACTTTAATTAAAATCTCATAAGATAATTCATATTAATCAAAGGTCTTACTTTAATTAAAATCTCATAAGATAATTCATATTAATCAAAGGTCTTACTTTAATTAAAATCTCATAAGATAATTCATATTAATCAAAGGTCTTACTTTAATTAAAATCTCATAAGATAATTCATATTAATCAAAGGTCTTACTTTAATTAAAATCTCATAAGATAATTCATATTAATCAAAGGTCTTACTTTTAATTAAAATTAGAGGTTATATTTTAATTAAAGTCACATAGATAAACCTTACTATAGTTCCCCAAAAATTAGACTATTATGACTTCGTGGCAGATGTAAAACAACTTTGGCAGGAAGGTCAAGTGACTACCAAACTTAGAGCCCAAGAAGGGTAAAATTAGGTGTTAAGTTTACTCCTCTATCGCCACTACCTATCCCAAAGGGACTGAGATTTCGTAGCAACAGAACTCGCATACAGACATAGGTGGTTTTCCATTAAAACGTGGTTCCTTCTTCCCATAAGGGTTGTTTCTTCATTACACAAGTGGTTTCCACTACAAGACTTTCCCACTTAAACACAGATGGTTTCCCACTACAGTGCTTCACATACACAACACTCCTACTTAAACATAGGTGGTTTCCACTACAAGTTCCTTTGTTTCTTTCAGGTTCCTTACATAGGTGGTTTCCCATACAAGCAGTGCTTCCACTTAGACATAGGTGGTTTCCCACTAAAAGTAATGCTTCCCATACACAGGTGGTTTCCCATATACGCAATGCTTCATCCTTAGACACAGGTGGTTTCCCACTACAAGCAATGCTTCCCATACAGTGGTTTAAACACTTCACTTAGACACATGTGGTTTTCCACTACAAGTGGTTACTAACATAGGTGGTTTCCCATATACATAGTGCTTCACAGATGAAGAGAATGCAATGGAGAGGCATTGTTTTTTTTTAAACATAAAGAAGATATATGATATCTTCCAAAATCTTGATGATGGTAAGGCCCAACTTCCATGCATCTAAAACCACAAATGACTCTCACAGAATGCCCAAGCCCGAGCTAGATTCCCACTTTAGTTTTAATTAAAAACAAGAAGGTTTCCAAATATTTCGAAAGAGATTCATCATGCTACAGGGGGGTTTAACCAGGTTTCACTACTCATTCATTCATCATACCAAAAGCATGTATAAATGGATAAATCTTTAAAAACCTCCAACCTTAATACTCCTACGAGATAGAATCTGGTGGCATCTTGGTTACTTCTCCTCCTTTGCTTGTTGTGCGCTCCTTTCTCTCCCAGATTGCCTGCTCTACGTCTCCCTCTAATTTTCTCCATGTTCCTTTTTTTTCCCCCTTACACCTTATGCACTCCTTCATTCTAGGTGGCTCATATCCCATCCTCCCTTCTCGAATCTCGAGCCAACCTCGAGCCCCCTTTTCTTCAATGCTTCCATCCCTAATCTTATCTTTCCCTGGTGGCAAGCAGTTCTTTAATCTCTTATTTCCACCTTTGGAAATTAATAGCACCCTAGGTTATTTACGTAGATTGCACTATATAGGGGAAAGGGATATTTACATTATTTAAATGAAAAATGGTACCTTTTCTAATAAAATATCTCTTACATGATATTTTATTACCATTTAAAATATATTTCTTTTATTTAAAACAATTCCATAATTGCTTTCTTTTTTTTAAATAAAATATTTCTATTTATTCTTAAATGGATTTTTCATTCATTTCATTTAATTAAAGTCTATTAATGAATTTACATTATCATTAAAATAAACTTCTTTAATTATTTTAAATGAACTTCCATTTATTAATTAAAATGAAGTTTACTAATGAGTTTAAATGAATTCATATCATTATTTAATCAAAACCTCATTAATTAATTTAAATGAATCTTCATTTATCATTTAAATTTAATTCACTTTTCTTCATAAAAATGATGCTCTATTATCACTTCAACATAACAATTTACTTTATGCATCCACATACATTTTGCAGTTGTTCTCCTATTGAAATTCCAACATTATGCTACCCAAGCCATGATGCAGTAGAGAGCAATCAAATTTATAAAACAACAAAGAGGGAATCTTTCCATCAACCCAATCACCTATCTCAGCCAAAGGTTTTACGATAGCTACTAGGCTATCAACTAAGGCTCAAGGTGATCAGTCATTGATGATTATCCCTTCCGATAATGCATGCCTATATGAAGGTATCTATCCATGTTACCTCCGAGTACCTTAATCATCATTTCCCCTGATCTTAAGTACCCTCATTTTTTGTGGATGCTTTTACCTTCTCCACCTACGAGTGTACCTGATCCTGCACACTTGGCAATATGTTAGCGATAACATGCCCTTCTAAATCAACTAAACATCATATAGTTGGTTCAATTGTTCAAACTAGGTATTACCACATCATAGGTTAATACATTGTTTCTTCGTGCCAAATAGTCCGCTAGGGAGGGTCATGACATGATTAATAAAATGATGCAACAAATGGAATAGCAAATAAATAATATTTCATATATTCACCATTGATAAGCAATTTTAAAAAACTATCTCCCAGGTTCTGTAGACAAAATGTATTACTACCCAAAAATTTTGTGATTATATATGGCCTTATCCACAAAGGTTGCAACTTGGCATGTTTACCTTTCTGTTCATGGGATTTGTCTTGCAAGAGCACTAGGTCTGCAAGTCTAAAGACCTTCAATTTTTCTCTCTTATCAAACCAACTAAAATGCTCCAAGACCTTAAGTCTTTCATCCTGTAAATTAATCAAGTCTAACACACAGGCTTTTACATCTGCATGATCATTAAAATAATTCAAGGTAAACTGGTAAGTAGGATTCTTAATTGAAACTAGAACTATTGATTTAGTTCCATACAGTAAAGCAAATGGTGAGATTTTTAAAACTTTCTTGTGTCTTATTCTATCAGTCCAAAGCGCGTACAGTTTTTCTACCTCCTTCATAATCAGGGCATTAACATGTCTCTTTTTTTACCTGAAGGATTTATAGAATTATTTCAAAGGGATTGTATGTGTAAACCCCCCAGGATAAAATATTTTAAGGTATTTATAGGACCAAGCCACCACATATTTAGACCTATGTGACAACTTAGTGAGATCATGCTTTATTTGTGGGTCATAGTTTTTAATAACTTGAACATTCTATGGTTGCTCTACTATTCCAATGTTCAAGATTTTAGTTTCTATTCCACTAGTGGAATTTCTAGAACTTGCTCTTGTACCTAAGCCTTTCTTAGACTTAGCCCCATCAATATGTAATGTCAAAATATCATTGTTGTTATTGGTTAGATATTTAATTTATCTCACCTTCTTAGTTATAGGTGAAATATTATAAACTCCAAATCTGCATCAACATAGTTTACAACCTCATTTTTAACATTATGTTCGATGATCATGTGTTTATATTTGGTTATATTTCTATTTTGAGTTGATTGGCTACACCCTTCCAAGGCAACCACATGTGCAAAAATATATTGCCAAATACCCATTCAAATATTTTGACCAGTCTCTACTCAGGAGCATTCCATATCTTGTAGGAATATCTACCACTTGAATGTCAATATTGAGTTACGCTCTAGGTTCAGAGGCCAACTATATGTGCATATATTGAAGTTCACCAATCACCTTGACTTTATTTTTATCTAATTGAATGAATTTTCTCTTAGACTTCTCAAGAGTTAATCCCAATTTTTGGTAAATGGCTAGAGGCATGACATTAGTTGAAGCACCAGAATATACTAAATAGTTATGCATATTTTTTTATATATGTGAATTGTCAATAGTAAAGTTGAAACTTCAATCTTCTCTTCAGAGATGACCATATTTGTATTTAAAATATTTTTACCTTTCTCTTGAGTTTTAATCATAGGTTCTAAATGTATCTTTAAAATGGTATCTCTTTTTTCTATGATCTGAGCAAGCTTACACAAAGAGATATTAGCTTTGGTCTTCTTCAAATCCTCGATGATGTTATACCATTTTCTAGGCATTGCACCATATTTATCTTGAGTCTCATTTTCATTACCCTTTAGTGGGGGATGATCATTGTTAGGAGTAGGATCTGGTGGAATACCATAGATTTTGTTTAGATAAGTTGAAGATATAACAAGAGGTGATGTATTTTTGTGTCTCAAACTATAACTATCCCTATGGAACTATTAAAAATCTTGTACCTCATCCCTAGGTACTTGTACATAGTCTTCTGACTAATATAGAAAAGTAAATGAATCAATAATCATAGCAGTACTGGGTCTGGATGAATTGAAACCATCAAGATTTCTCTGATTCTTAGGAAAACTCAACTCTCCAAACAAAGCTTCAAAATCATTGCAAAACTCCAAATAATCTAATTATCCATGTTGAAATGTTTTGTGAATCCTGCACCAATTGGGTAAAGCTAAGTCACATATGTTGAGTTCAGGTCCCTTGCCTTTTTTGTAATCCTTATTGGATTCATATGGAAATATAGAGAATCTATTCTATTGGTAAGGTAATCTATTTAAATTTTATTCTCTAGAGACTTGTCTCTTAAAACTCGGGAAGTCATTTGCCAGTTTTTAGACCATCCTTGATACATATTTTATCCTAGTTTTATTAGATTCCTTCTCTAAATTCTACACATGCTCAATGTGTATTAAGGGTAATGGAGTTTCTTTAGTTATATCCTAACACACTAGCACTAATATCTAATGTGGAATGAGATTCAAAATAGGTGTATTTTGTATAACATAGGATATCAAAGGACTACTCAAAGGTAGAGGTCCTAACTATATTTCAAGAATTAGAGCTTCCTTATAATCTCCTATTAAGTTTGTGACATTGGTATCTCTTTTTAGGAAAACAAATGTCATTGGATCCAAGGCATTTTTGTATATTTCTAGGGTTAGATCTGCACTCGGTACATAATGACCAATAATTCTACCATAAGCCTTTTGAAATCTCACATTGAAAGATATGATAATTTCACCATATACTCTCTTAATGCTAGAGAATTGATTATATAGTAAAATCCAATCAATTACTTGATCAAATTGAGAAATGAAAGCAATTTCTAACTCATCCCAGCTAGTGATAGAGTCATTGGCAAAATTTAGGAACCAATCATATGCAGATTCTTGCACGGTAAAAGGGAAAAACCTACAAGGAATATCTTAATGATGGATATTTAACAATTTAATAGTATTTTTGAAGGTAACCATGTGCTCTTTAGTTTTTCTAGCACCATCATTGCATGTAGGGAGATATTTCTTAGGATTCATGGGTAAATCATTAGTTGCACTGAGGATATTCAAGGTAGTGGAACCCAACCAATTGGCCATGACTATTGGATTAATTACAAGATTTTGAGTCACAATTAGAGGAACCACTTGGTGACAATGCTATATTGGATAAAGATCTAGCTCTCCTAAGATTGCTGCTCCTTGGTGCTTCTAACTTAGAAAATAGAAACTTTGTAATCCTTGGGTGGGATCTGGTTATTCGAAAGGTAGAATATAGCCTGACTAATTATCTTAACAAACACCAGATGGAGGTTCAAGCCCTCCTTCTAGCACCAAAATAGTTTTGATTTGAGTTTTGTTATTTAAGCAAGTAATACTCAATCAAACATGATTCAAAAGCAGGAGGGAAAACCCACTAGCTAAGGACAAAATTGAATAGGCCACAAAAAACAAAACATAACATAAAACTATATTTTTCAATTTAATTAAACACACCACGATGAACCATGAATAGAGGTTTGTGCCCTCCTTCTAGCACCAAAAGTAGTGTTGATTCATCTTTCATGAACACCCTACAAATATTAAACAAGAAATACAAGTAACACATAAACTGGAAGAAATCCCTCTCACTTTAGGATCTTGTTGGTTATCCAAGGTGTGAGTTACAGGGTTGGGTCAAACATTCTCATTCTTTTTCACTTTTGAAATAGGTTTAGTGACCACCTATTTTACCTTCAAGGGGGTTCAACCTCCATTCATTGTTGTTTGGTTCATCTATCAGGTTTAAATTTGTAAATAAATCTATCTCTCCAAAATTTAGTAGATTAAAAGAATAAAGAATTTTAAAGAACATAAAAAATGAATCTCTTTAGAAATAAAAACAAAGAGGATAAGGTAGGGCAGAAAAGAAGGGTGAATTCCTACAACTTTAATTGTTAATTATTCTTTCAACTTGGCATACTATTATGTTCTCTAATCGTAACCAATAGAATAATAAACTATCCAACTTTCTAAGATCAATTTATTACCTAGAAAGGGGTGAAACAAGTTTATAAAATAGACTGAACACTCTCAAGATAGTTTATGAAACAATTTTATTGGTGGTAGTGTAAAATTCTAGGGTAAAATAGTACATACCTTATAAAATAAATGTAATATATCTTATCCTAATTCCAAAAAAGTATGTAAAATTGTTTAATTCATTTAGGCTCATAAATCTATGTAATATGACATATAATATAATCTACAAAGTGATGTAAATCTATAAAATTAGTTAAGATCACTATTAGATAAAACTATTTTAAAATATTAAGGAGGATTTATGAAAGGGAGATAGATTTTGGATGGGATCATAGTAGCTCATGATATAATCCATTTAGCAGCTTTTAGATAAGAGAGCAATAATCTTAAAAATTGATACAAATAAAGCCTATGATAAGGTGAAATGGAATTTTCTTTTTGTAGTATTAGAAAAGTTTAGAATTGGAAAGAAATGGGTCAAATGGATTAAATTTTTGTCATTACAGTATCATATTCAATGCTAGTCAATGTGCTAGTAACAAAATCATTTAAAACCAAGAGAGGTCTTAGATGGGAAGATCCTTTGTTACCATATATGCTCATTATTATAGTAGAGTTATTAGGAAGGAACCTAAAAAAGGCATATAAATATGGGCTAATAAGTAGACTTAAGGCTAATAATAACATCGATAACATCACCCATCAATAGTTTGTAGATAGTACAACACTTTTTAAAAGGGCAAAAATGAGGCCAAAGATTTGAATAAGTTATTAACGAAATATGAAAGAGCATCTAGGCAAAAATTTACTAGGAAAAATCTAAATTTTACTTCCTAAAAACTCCAACCAAAACTAGAGTAGGGATATGCAAGTTACTTCAATTGAATGAGGTAAATTTTCCAGCAACATATCTAGTGGCGCCCTTATTTGAGGGGATAATGAGGATAGAATTATGGAATCCAGTTATAAGTAAATTTTATAATAAACTACCACTATATAAAGGTAGATGGTTATCTTTATTATGAAGAGTGTTGCTAATTAAATCAATCTCATAGGCCATTCCAAAATATTATATGTCCTTGTATATTATAAAAAAATCAATAGAAAAATTTTAATCTATATTATGCGATCATTTTTATGGTCAAGGTTACATGATAAAAGGAGATTTCCTTTGGTGAAATGGAGAAAGGTGCATAATGATAAAACTAGGGGAGGTCTTGGTTTAAGAGTTCTTATGGATGAAAACTTAGCTCTAAGGGGGAAAATAATTTGGAGATTTTAAAAAGAGAGACAAAGACAATGGGAAAGAATTCTTCTAATTACAATGAGCACAATGACCCAAGGTTAATATTTATTATATTCTCACTACAAGATGGTTCTGCACTATGGAACTATTTTAAATAGTGAATTGATCTAGTGATTAAAGGTCTAATATGGGTGGTGAGAACTGGAGAGAAAAAATATATATTTGCATGGATAATTGGTGTGATAAAATACCACTCGATATTGATTCAATTTAGAAACTATGGATGAAAATACTTCAAGATAAATATGGTGATAGGGTTTCAACATTATGTACAAGGGTCAGGAAGGAAGATGCAAATAAAAAGAAGATATTTTTACAAGTATGTATATTGTTGCTATGAAGAAGTTGAGTAGAAAGATACAACAATGATTATTCTGATGGGAGTCAAGGATAAACTATTTTAGATGTTGAATAGCTTAGGATAATACACAGTAAGAAGTAGATATAATTTCAAGCACCAAAAAAATAGGAATGATGAAATAATATGGAAAGATATTTGGGATAGGCAAAGCATTCCAAAATTCAAAATGTTTGTATGGCTTATAGGTCACAAGAAAATTGTATCCTAGGATAACCTAATGAAAAGGTGTTTTCATGGCCCCTCACAATGTGTTTTGTATAAAAATTATGAGAGTATAGACCATCTCTTCAAACATTGCTCAATAGTCTAGGAACTATGGAAATGGATTCTTAATATGTTTGGTAAATTCATGGTGATGAATGGTAGAATTAAAGAATGGTTAAAGTAGTGGTAGAGAGATTTTAAAAGTGAGGTAATAGATAATATTGGATACATCAAAATATATAATACTTTGGACTATATGTCTAGAAAGAAACAAAAGAATATTTAAAGAAAAGGAAATTAGTTTAGAGGTAATGCAAAATAAGATTTTTTTAGACATGCAGGAGTCTAAACAAGACCTATCAACTCACCCAATGCCTAATTTGAAGCAGAGATCCTTAATAGATAGATTCAATTCATTAATTGGAATTATGATGGTTGGTACAGGATAAACAAAATGTAAAAAATATAAAGTGAAAACCACTAGAAGTAAAATTGGTCAAATTGAATCTCAATGAAGCTTCTAAGGGAAATCTAGGACTAGCGAAAGGGGGAGGAATAACAAAAAAAATAAGGGTGAAATTTTTTTCACATTGCGCCATGCATAGTGGCTAATCATCATTAATTAATGAATATTTGGATTTTTGAAATTTGGAATTGGATAATATGGGGGACCCTTGACCAGGGCCTATTAGCCCAAAATTTCTAGGTGCAAAATTTTTTTGGATCGATTTTATCCCAATTTTATATAATTTGACCATTTTAAGTTTAAATTTTCAACATTGCCTCTAATAATAGTGGACCTTCTACATGATTTTGGACACTATTCACCTAGATTTTTAAACTGATTTACCCCATTTTTATAAATACATTTTGGGGCCAATCCCTTATGCATAACCATGCATTACGCTTTCAATAGTGGATTTAAGACAAATAATGAAGCTAAATATTCAATGGCTTTGGAAGGATTAAAAATATGGAGATAAAGTATGGATGGAAGGCAATTCACTAGTAGTAATAAATGCAATTTTAAATAAAGCAAAGGCTCCACGAAACATACAAGAGATCATTGTAGATATACAAGAACTTGCTCTATTTTTTGAAGAATTTAGATTTACACATATATTAAGGGAATGGAACAAATGTGTATATAGGATAGCCAATAGAGGGGTTTTAATAGAGGATCATGAAGTTAAATTATTTTTTCCATGTTTATAGGAAGTAGTAAGTTTAGCTAAGGCTGACAAGAAAGATCTAAAATGAGCAAATTCAAAATAATGTTCAAGAGGATTACAAAACATTTTAGGGGATCCATTTATAGATCAATGCATTGGAGGACACTAAAAATCTAGATTTGGTAAAGTGGACTATGATCTCATGAATTGAGTAGAATTTTTGTATGTTAAAGTAGAAGAAGATGATATCAATGGGCTTCATGGGTGAATGAATTATTTGAGTTGTTGGTTGTTGGTTGGATTATGGTATAGAGTATGGATTGGAAATTTCAACTTTTTGATACTGTTAAACTGTTATTAAAATAATACCATTATGATTTGTTAAAATATAATTATATGAATAAGGTTCATTTTATAACTCATTAAAATGTTAAAATTTTATTTTTAATCAATTATTTAGGATTAAAATGAATTACATTTGTATTATATAATAACCCGTAGTTTAGTTATTATGCATTCTTCTTGAGAATATTTAATCATGAACTAACAAAATTTTGAAGTTGCTAAACTATCTACTATAGTTCCTATGGTTGCACTAATGCTTCAGTAAGGAAACTAATACCCCAAAGCTAGTAGAGTGAACTATGATAATGTGAAATTTTGAAAATATGACTCTACTAAGATGTAATGCATAGACAATAAAGGTAAATTTTTGGTATTGTTAAGGTTGCTATAGGAAAATATCAAGAAGAATGATATGCTTAATTCTAGAAAATTTATATTACAAAGAAAAATCGAAAAGATCCAAAAAATGAAAAATCAAGAATTTGGACTTTTTATGAGAAAAGATGATATGAGAACTAGACCAAAAACCTAAAATCTAATTTATGAGGATAGATTTTACCTCATAACTTACCTATTAATATTTATTTATATCAAATATTTCATATATATTTGTAAAATCATGGTTGAGAAAAACCATTGGCCCAAAGCCATGAGAAGAATAGAAGATAAGGCCTGAAAACATTTTCAAGATAAGGCTTGATAGCTTTTTTAGAGCCTAACAAAATTTAATCAAAATCTAATTAATTAAAACCTAATTAATTAAATTTAATTAAACCTAAATAACAATCCCTATCATTCCTCCCAACCACAAAATAATTGGACTCCAATGTATACAAAAGGAGAGGAGAAAAGCACAAAAACTAGAATATTGGCCACCCAAACTTTGATGCTTTAGTAGCTAAAGTACGACTTAAAAAAACTTGAAAATACTAATTCCACTAGATCAGGCTTGGAAAATTATTTCCAACAAGTATATATAAGCCTATACTTAGGAAAGTAAAAGTGCCTCAATTTGTAAGAAAAATAATGTCTCATCGAGTAGCAAAAAGATAAGTGAAAATATTCCCCTCCAAACAAAATCGCGAGGGAATATTTTGTAGCATTTTCCCTCCAAGTAGAATATTCGAAGAATAATCTTGGGAATATTCTATTTGTTTTAAAAATTTATATGGCCTCAATTTTTTAATTACATTGTAAAAAAGGAAAATGCAAGCTAATATAGGTTTTGAAGGCCTTCCCACATTCCATGTGGGACTACTAGGGGGATATAATGTTGGATAGTGATGGGATATGTCATCCTCAAAGCTTGAAAATGTGGAAAATCAAATAATAGAGGTGGGTTCTAACATGTGATGGGAAAAATATTATGTGGTCATGCCTTGGTGGTGGCACAAGTCAAGGCCTAAAATCTACTCTCTTTCAAGAGAGTGTTTTTTGGTGTGTTGGAAATAATGTTGAGTTCTCTGCAATCGGTCCAAAATGAATGCATATAAACATGTTGCAAGATTAATCCCATAATATAAATGTAGTTTGACTTAAACATGTCACAAGATGTCATAAATGGACCAGTCTCAATGAGAAATTGAAAGTGAATTGGTGATTGTTCATAATCACATAGTGAGAATAGCGGTATCAAGAGGGCTGCACTGGAGGTGGTAAATACATGATCAAAGAAAATGGGTAGAAGTGGTGGTATTTTGGGATCCTAAGTTGGGTGGGGAAGCACATTGATGAGGTTGATAGATCACCATAATAGAGGAAAATAGGTCTACATTAGAGAAAAATTATTCCTATCGAGCTTGCTTTCCATGCAAACTTTATGAGGGGGATTATTTATTTTCCATAGTGGGGCTCCATAGGTTAGATTTTGAGGGTAGATTTTCTTTTCTATGGAGGTGATGGAGGATGTTGGTATAGAAATGGATTTGGAGTAAATTTCAAATACTACAAGCAAAATCTATAGTCATTCCTTTAGAGATGAATACTAGCATTACAAATGGTTCAGAAATCTCATCTTTCATTTAGTCTAAAGGTTCACATAAGTCACAACAGTGATAATATTGATGGTGGCATGTTTTAGAGAGGCTATGTATAAGTAGCTCATAGTGATGAGCCTTTGGATATGGAGGTGGCAATAGGGGAGGTCATGATTATGGTATGTAGTTGGAGTGTGCAAGTAATAGCGTGTGTGGTAATGAACAATAGAGGTGCATGGTTGGACAATGACTTGGCAAAGGAGGTGCAAATAGTAATGAGCAAGGAGGATGGTGAAAAATAACTTGAAGAGACACTCAAATAATTATCTCTTTACAACTATCTATTACACCCAATCTTCTAAAATAAGTCATCAGGTGTGATAGATTTTTAGCTAGAATTTGTACAAATCCTTTCCATGGACTATACTAGAGTAGGAGTTTCTGGAGAATATGTAAATCATGCTAAACAATGGCTCTCACTAGGATACCAATATGTGGTGTTGGTTTTTGTATGGTAAAGAAATGAGAGCTATGGGAATAAATAGGGTAGTCATGATTTGCTATGATAGATGAGTGGGGGTGCCTTGTGTTTAACCCTATATTATGGTTTTCTATCAAATAGCTACTCGAGCACTACTATAATAGTTTGCAGAGAATTACCCTAAAAGGGTTTCTTTGACTTTATAGGAGTCATAGCTTTTGGTAATAGAACTTGCACCTCCAAACTATCCCACTCTTATTCTTTTGAGTCTTCACTAGATAGACCCTCAAATTATTCATCCTAAATAAACATGGTATATCTAGAACAAAAAATACTAGCAGTATTATCTAATAAAATAAGACATGGGGATTTTAGCCCATAAATCTTGGTTTGAGTCTAGGTGTTATGTTATCAGGAAACATCTCATCACACTCACCAATTTTGGGTGACTTGCAAGATTAGTCTTCTCCAACATCAATAGTAAGGTTTTATTTTGTGTCATCCATGTTTGACATGATTGAAATAACTTTGGCATAAAGCTCCTTGATTTGTTGCACGAGATTTTGCATAGAAAAAATCTTGTGATGATCTTGATTAGGCAACATGGAGTCTTTTATGTAAGCAACCCATGGATGGATCAAAGTGTTATGATATCAAAATGATACTACAACCAAACCAAAAACCCAAAATCTTATTGATGAGGATCAATTTTACCTCAAAACCTACTTGTTCATTTTTATTCATATAGAACACATATATAGTATTCGCAAAACTATGGTTGGGTAAAACCATTGGCCCAAAATCATGAGCAAAGTGAAATGTAAGGCCTAAAAAAAATATAGATCTTACAACATTTTAAGGATAAGCCTTGATAAATTTTTTAGATCCTAACCAAATTTAAGTAAAATCTAATTTTTTAAAACCTAATTATTTAAATTTAACTAGCCCTAAATTTTAATTAATATTTAATTAATATAATAATCCCTATCAAAATATGTAGGTATTTGCTATAGAAATTGAGATGAGAATTGAATATATTTGTAAACTCTCAAACTCTAAAGGAGAGAGTTGTGATTTTTCAAGGGTGGGGGACTTGAGTACAATCCCTTTTTCTTAAGAAAATAAGAATACCACTTTTTTTATGTCTATTCATGCTTATACAATAGCATAACTATATAATGGTAAATATTACATAATTGGGCTAATATCATAGTTTCATATGTAACAATATACAACATGAATATCCACCTTCATGAGAAGCTTAGAACTCAATTATCTCATTCATGATAGGGTCATCAAGTTGCACACCATACAAGATTATTCATAGTAACACCAATTAAATTTTTAATATTAGATGTCAAGAAATTATTATAATTTTTGTACTTCTTATGCAAGGGTTATCTACTACCTGATATTGTATAATATTAAACACAACACCCAACTCTTAAAACAAAGTTTCAATGTTTACAAACCAAGAATACAAATCATAAATAATGATCATTTTTTGTTCAAATTGAGGCACAAATTCCTAACATAGTAAATTAATCCCTTAACAAAAATTCTTATAGAAAAATTATAACATCCCTCCTTGATAGAACTTTTATGGACAATGAACTATGTATTAATGTGAATGTTTAATGGTATATTTTCTTTATTGATTTCTTTATGATGGAATGATTGCATTATTTTGAGCTTAGAATATGGTATTGATAGCATAAATTGTGGATGTGGGATCATGTGCTCTCTCATTGGAGGGATCATAAGGGTGAACCACCTACATAGAGAGATATTTAGGAAAATCAATAGCTTAGGGTAATAGATCACCCTTCACGTAGATGTATTTGCATTTTGGTTATTCACATGATCACACCATTGGACCAGGAAATTTCTTGTGCAATAAGTCTCCTTAATAGGTTGGCAATAGCATTAGACTATCTTAAAGGAGACTATCTACTTGAGGATAAAACTATGATGTGAAGCATTATTGGAATGAATACATGATTGTTCCTAGTATGCTTAAAAGTGTATTAAGTTTCTTAAGAATTTGGAAGCATTTAGATTCGTGAAGTATTATTTGACTATTGATATTAATACTTAGGAAATAAATCAAATGATGGCTTTGAATATTTCTTAATCTATTAACCTTAAAATTAGATTCTAATGTTGTGAAGTAATTTAATTAATCATCCAAAAATAATGGATTAGAACAATCCCCTAGTTTAAACAAGATTAATGCTTTATTAAACCACCTTGTCATGCTTGAGTGGGCCTTCTTTAAGTTTGGAGGTGGGTGTGCGATCCTAGTAAGAAAATGCCTTCTTGGATATTTCCTTTGAGCACCTCCATGCTGTAATGTGTGGTTTATTCCTCTTGCTCCTTAAAATTTGATATGTTGGGAGGAGGATGGGTTGGAAGAAAAAGCTCAGTTTTCCAACTTGTGGAATGCATATTGGGAGTCAACACATCGCTAGAGTAGAAAAGACATAAGAGGAGCACAAACAAAGTTGCTTCTTGGTGTTTTATTTCTATGCTTTGCTTGGTTCTCTCTGATTGTTGCTTGGCATTTATAGATATTGCTTTATTGATTGTATTTTTAACCCAAGTTAGTGTATTGTGTGAGTTTAAGAGCCACGCCTATCCATATTGTGCTTTTGAGTATTAGTTTGTTTCCTTGATTGAAATTCTTAGTTTGCTTGGTAGTTATGTTGTGTTGTTTTGTTTTTGACTATAGCCATAGCCTCCCTCCCATTTATTGTACAAGCCAACGTTGTTCATCTATGAGTTGTGCCTCATAGTCCATAGAGGATGTCATGTTGTTTTTATGGTTGTGTGTTATTGCATGGATCACCATGTTTTGTGAGCCAGGTAAGATCGTCATCCCTATGTTGGGGTAGCTCCCTCTAAGCTACCTATCTTGGCATCCTTCTTTGTTTTGGCTTGTGTATGGTTTTATCTTGGGCAACATAATTGAGTTATAGATTTTTTGTTTATTTTGATTTTCCATATCTTTCTGCTTTAATGGAACTTAGGAATATTTCTTTATATTTTTTAGAACCCTTTTAGTATTGAATGCTACTCTTTTAAAGTCTTATATAAGGTTATAGTTGTAGAAAAATGTTTCCTTTCCAAATGCATAATGGAGGGGAGAATTAATGAAAGTGGATTTAATGTAGACTAATCTAGTCAATGCTAAAGAGTTATTTATTGAATTAGAATAAATGTGTATCTCTAAAGTATTGAGGTTATGGGTTGTAAGAAAGAAACTCTTATCCATGATAGTTGGTTAATATGGAATAAGATTAAAAGTGGCCTTTATATTAGAATGGTTATGATAAATTTGTAATTTTTTTTTTGGTTGTTAAAGTATGGATTTTTGTATGTTCTAGTTTAAAGGAGAATTTTGTTTAAGAATGGAAATGATGAGTTTTGAAATAGAAACTATAATAATGATTTTTTGAGACTCTTGTGGGTTGACAGATCATTATGAAGAGAAGTATGGGATTCTCTTTTGGATTAATGGTTTTGAAAGAAAAATAAAACAATGACCTTTAAAGACTTGTGTGGATTAGGATTTCATTATAAATGAAATGTTGGATGTTGATTTTGAAATAGAAATTATTATAATGATATTTGAGACTCTTGTGGGTTAGGAGATCATTACAAAGAGAAGTATGGGATTCTCTTTGATGTTTTTAAATGTTTATTTTTATTTTGAAAGAGAAACTACTATATAGAATTCCTAAGATCTGAGTGGATTAAGGAATTGTTATAAAGAGAAGTATGGGATTCTCTTTGATGTGCTTAAATGTTTATTTTGGTTTTGAAATAGAAACTACTATATAGAATTCTTGAGATTTGAATGGATTTATAAATTGATATAAAGAGAAGTATGGGATTCTCTTTGATGTGCTTAAATGTTTATTTTAGTTTTGAAAGAGAAACTACTATATAGAATTACTAAGATATGAGTGGATTAAGAAGTTTTTATAAAAATAAGTATGGGATTCTCTTTGATGTGTTTAAATTTTTATGGTGGTTTTGAAAGAGAAAACTACTATAGCGATTTCTAGACTCTTGTGGGTTAAGGAATTGTTGTAAATAGAAGTATGGAATTATTTTCTTTAAGTTGCACTTTCGCATGTTGATTTTGAAAGAGAAACCAATATAATGATTCCTGAGACTTTTATGGGTTGAGGGATCATTATAAAGAGAGGTATGGTATTTTCATCTTGTAGTTTGCTTATATTTTATGCATGGTTGTTTGGTTAATATAAAAATACATGATTTAAGTTACATTGCATATAGAGTTATCTTGATCCCTAAGTATTCTTCATAAGCTATGGGTGGTTTTCCTATTGCATAGAGGCTTGCATATGCATAGATGGGCTAAAGGTTATTGGTATATGGCCTCATAGTTCTTTAATGTATAGATGTGGTGGATAATCAAAGGCTATGTAAAAGCATGTTTGTTCAATAAGTTTGTAAACATTGATTATTATACAAACTGAAAGATTATGTTTTTTTAATGATATCTTGGGTTTGTATATTAAAGTATTTTTAGCAATATTTTATTTGGACAGTGTTGAGTTCTATCAATTGAAGTAATGCATCTTTATTTTTAATACTCGATTTTTATGTTATAGTGTTTATGTTACAGGAATGCACCTTTGAAGTTTATGTTGAGCATTTGAGTTAATAAAATGTGCTTTTATTTAAGAGGCATCCTCATTTATCTATTATATCATTTTTGATTAAATGACTTTCAATTTATGTTATAAAGTGCAATATTTATTTATGATAAGTTTATCTTGGGATGGTTAGAATCTCTTGTGAACCTGAGTCAATAATTTAAAGTCGAATCTTGGGATGAGTTGCACGAATGCAATACCTAGGTAGCCATGAGAATAGAAGGAGTTGCTAGAATGCAATGGCTAGGGACTCATGCAACTGGCAGGAGTTGTGTGAATATAATAGCCAAGTCTTCTTGTGAATCAATGCACCTTGAACGAGAAGGCTCAAGTGTACTCCAACTAAAAATTATGGAGCCATTCACAAGATAAAAGTTATGATCCCTTAGTTATCCCATGAAGGTGTGGTAACTAAGAATAGGATCATGTTAGTTATTTATGAAGTGGAAATGACATTAGTTAACCCACAGAAGTGTGGTAACTAAGCACCAAGGCTCTATGCTTGATTAATTTTCCTAGATGAACTTAGAGTCAACTTAGGGAATAAGTGTCCCCTTTAAGTGTTATGGGCCTTAAAGGATAATATCTAAACTATGGTCACATGGTCCCATGCCAATGAGGGTATAGCAAAGGTGGGGGGGACCAATTTTGGCATCATTTTAAACATATAGGTTTAGTAAGGTGAACCCTAGAAAATAAGGGAGTTGGTCACTCCTGTCCAATGAGTGTCATATGTAGTGACTTGGAACTCGGATGTGGTGAAGCCTTATATGTTGAGATAAATAAAAGAAGTATTTCTCCCTTGTGAAACTTTTCTTATAATAATAAGCAACATAAAAAATTGGGTTGGCAGTTTTGGGTTGTTACAAAAATTTCTTCATAACCCCTATTTGGAAATCTATGCTTCTATTTAGCAGGTGTTATAACTATTTTACTTCCCTATTAAAAAATGTTAAGTTACTTTTCCTTTAACAAAGAATACAATCCTATTGTGTTCCACATAAATTATTTTAGAAAGGGTATAAAACACAGGGTACTACTATGCATGCATTCAATAACTATTAGGGACTCAAATTATCTTCTAATATTAAAGGATATGCATATTTTTTAACAAAGTAATCATTCACCCCAATTTCCTTCAATAAGATACATAATGGAATACACCATTTATCCCTATAGGGATATTATATGTAATACCTTTTTATACCATTCTAAGTTAAATATAATATGGGTTTCAAATAAAACTTTTTTTAAGATGCAAATAATTATATGAGAATTCATAATATTTTCCATAAATGAACAAAAGAAATCCATACACTCAAGTATTATACTGAAAATAAAAAAGGATGAAAGAAAGGACAAGAGACAAAGTTATGAAAGCACCCCTAGGTACCATAAATAACCACTATATAGTCCATAGATTATATTCACAACATCTTGATGGTTAAAATGAGGAGTGGTGGGGGGTATTTATACCAATACCAAATACACAAATAAACTTAACCTTAATACAACATAAAAATAAAGGCTTTAAGGTTAATTATAAGTTTATAAGGTGGGATTAACCATACAAGGTTAACTACTACCCACAGGGCTTACATAGTAAAATCTTACAATAAATCCAATGCATTGTACTATGAATGCCCTTAGGATTTTTTGGTAAATTTTCATAAATTTTAAGTTTATTTTCCTTCCTCTGGATTAATATATATCTAAATCCTTAGAATAATATCTAATATTATACTTTAGTGAATGCACCATAAAGGATAAATCCTTGTTGCTCAAATATAGAGTGATTTCTAGTAAATTTAATGGGTATTGGATAGGGCTTCAGAATTGAGAAAATAGATTAATTTGAAGTCTCCATGAGTTATTCTGTCCTTTATTCCTAACAATTTTTTATTCTAGATAAGAAAGATATAGAATCTTGAAATGGGGTCCTTGGTTTATGGGAAGACCAAGATTCTTCCTTGTTGGTCTAAAGGCTTTTCACCTGAAAATATAAATCTATCCCTAGTACTAGCCCAAGTTAGGATGTATGGGTTGCCCATTGAATTTTGGTAAATGGATATGTTTGAGGAAATAGGAAAGACACTAAGAGAATTCCTTGAGTTTTTAGAACTATAAAATATGGATTCTTGGCTATTTATCCTTGAATATTGGTCATGATCAATACAATTAAAGCTTTACCAAAATTAGACATTCTTTACCAAAATTAGACATTCTTTAGTATAGGGATAGGATGTGTATCCAAAAAATAGACTATGAAAATATCTCTTTTATATGTATAATATATCATGAGGTTGGGCATACTAAAATATCATGCCCTAATAAGAATCCAACATAATCAAATGTAGAAAACTGCAAGAGAAACTTACAAATGGATATGGATGAGGATGGTTTTCAACTTCCAAAAACTAGATCTAGAAAAATAAAAGAAAATAAACAATGGATAGCATTAAGGAATGATTTTGGAATAAATACCAACTCTTTTAAGTATTTAGCCTATGAAAAAAGTAGATCAAAGCTTTGAGGACACATTACAATAGGTTCAGTATATTAACAAGAAATCGTTTATTCAGTATGATCCTAATTTAAAGATGAACATTCTTAATGAATTTAAGGAATGTATCTCATAAAATTTTGAATACTCTCTTTAAGTACCATGCACCACTTAGGAGAAGAAAATTGGTAAATAAAATGCAATGTTAGATGTTAATACATCTACCATTGATAAGGAAATACTAGAAAATGAGTAGAACAAGTCAAAAGCTTTTGTAGTAGAGCCAGGAGAGGATACATATAATGAAAAATAAAGTTATAAAATAATATTAAAGAATATAATAAGACCTACTCTTGATACAAATAATCAAAATAGAGAAATACCTTCAAATTATCAAGTGAGATCCAAGGAAGCAAGAGTAAACATAGAGAAATGAACACAAACTAAATTAGTTGAACTTCTCTTTACCAAACAACAAAATGATATTGGTAATTTGCAATCAGGGCCATTAGCCCCTAATTAGACATGATTATCATCTCATGGAATATAAGAGATGCTAATACCCCCTCAAAGTAGAGGTGTATCAAGGACCTTTGTTTAAGTAATAAGCCTAACATTATTTTTATTTAGGAAACTAAAATGACAAAAGAAGTTTCTAAAATTATGAAAGTAAAATGGGCAAGATGTGAATAGGATTCTATGGATTCTGAAGGAGTGGCATGGGGAATTATAACTTGTTGGAATACTATTAGAACTTCTTGTATAACCATTCATAAAACTAGGCATTGGATGGTCTCTTTAGTCACATTCTACTTTGCAGATATTTATTTTATCCTTATCAATGTCTTGAAGAACACAAGCTTATACTGAGAGGGGGGTGAACAGTATAAGATCAACTTTTACTTTTCTTTCCCAAACAATATTATCCAATATTATCAATGGCAATATCAATAGCAGTAATCAAAGCAATGCACAAATCATCACACACAATAGAGACACCAATTTAACGTGGTTCACCCAATGTGGGCTACTCCACGGAGAAAATATTTCTACTAAATTTTCTCAACAAATCTTCTTGGGAATCAATTCCCTATTACAATGTTTATGGACCTCTGTCCAAAGGAGACACCAATCCCCTATGCTCTGATTTGTGGATCTCTCTCCATAGGAGAACTCTTTCCCCTTTTCTCTGGTTCATGGAACTTGATCCAGGAGACCTCTATCTCCTCAACTGGTTTGTGGATCTCTCTCCATAGAAGAACTCTATCTTCCTAGCTGGTTCATGGATCACACTCCATAGGATAACTCTTTCCCCTTGCTCTGGTTCGTGGATCTCTATCCATAAGAGAACTCTTTCCCTTTGCTCTGGTTCATGGATCTCTATCCATAGGATAACTCTTTCCCCTCTACTCTGGTTGATGATCTTCTAGAAGACTTCTACCCCTACTACTTTGGCTTGTGGATCTCTCTCCATAGAAGACCTCTATCCTCACTCCCATAGGCTAATGGATCTCTATCCATTGGAGACTCCTATCCTCTACTCTATCACCTCCAAATCTTGCTCTCAACTCTATCTCATATCTACACTAAACTCTATCCCAAGTGTAGTACAAATCTGCTCTAACTCTATCTCAGGTCTAGCACAAATCTGCTCACAAATCTGTACCAAAATCTATCCTCAAATCTATCCTCAAGCCTTAACACAAAGCTTGATCCAATCATAAATCAACTCTGCTTAGATTTTCCCCAAGCCTTAACACAAAGCTTGAACAAATCAATCAATCAAATCTGCTCTCAAGTCTTCACAAAGACTTGTCTCAAATATACCAAGATTATCTCAATTCTACTTTCAAGAACTTGCTCAATTATTTCAATCATAGTTTTAATACATACTCAAAACAACTCATAAAATATGCTCAATCAATCTCAAATCTTGCACACAATGCTATCAAATGCTTTGTCTAATCTTCAAAGTAATTCCTTTAACTTGAAGTAGTTTAGACATATTCTATTCAGAATTCGTTTAACCTCTAGAACATATAGAGAATGATGTACTCTATCAAAAACTCAATATGTTCTACTCAATCATTAAGTCTGTCGCTTTCACAAATCTGGTTTCTAATGTTTGCACATTCACTTTCAATATCACTCAAATCCAATGCTCAAGAATTTCACTCAATCATTCAATCAATGAAACACAACTTGCTCACTAACCCTAAACAAGTGTTTTCAAACTTCTTCAAACAAAGAGCACAATGTGGGTCTCAAACCCTAACTCAAATAATTCTCAATCTCTATCTCAAATCAAATCATCCATCAACAAGGTGCACTTAAACTTGCTCATACATTTCCAACAATACTCATCAATCCTTTTTACTCCACCTTATATTTCACAACATTCATTCCAACATTTCAAACAAAATATGATGTGCCCATACCTCTTTGCTTTGATGGAGATATGTCTTCAAAACCTGTTTTACTCACAACCAAATCCTTTTGCCAATTCTAGGTTAGATAGCAATAATCTATCTCAAAATCTCCACAAAAATATTTACCTCAATAAATATTTCACCATTCAAGAAATACAATAAAATGTCAAGTCACAAATACACCTTATTACTCCTTCACTTTTAAAATAATATTCAACATATAAAAATAAATTTCTTACCTTTTAATCTCACTCTAAAATAATATTCAACACACATCAAAATAAAGTTCCTTGCTTACACCTTATAATCTCCAATACTTTATTTATTTTCTAAGCACCCAAAATAAAATATTTAATCAACAACCCTTATGACTCCCTAAACAATTTCACACATGCCCTTTTTAATTATCACGTGGCCTTAAAATACTTTCCGCATTCCAAAACCTTTGGCAATATTAATTTAAAAATTGCATACCTTATTGTTGGCCCACATCACCAAAAATATTGCGCACGTCTCAATGACCAGTGCCCAAACTCGAACCCGTGACCTAAGCCACCAAAGCCTTAGCCCAAGGCTAGGCTACCACTTGGGCTACATGCCCTCACATGAATAAAAGTGCCTTCATATACACTATCTTCTTCTTCCAAAGTTTATTGAAAATGAAAACTCCTTCCTCCTTCAACAAAATGAATGACGTGGGATTCAAAACCATGACCTTCCCTTCACAAGCACCTTAGCCACACCTTCGACCATCATCTATGCTACCCAGTGCCTTGGAATATTTTTGTCACTCCACGGAATTTCAATACACGTCTACCTTCCTTTATTTAAAAACCTTATGAAATATCTTCTCCCTTTCGAAAATGCAGCGCACAAATTCAATTGTCACTTAGGCATTCGAATTAGCATTAGACCTTTGGAAATGAAAATCATTTCCTATTAATACTCTTTCCTTTGCATTGAAACATGTCGGCCCTCTTTGCTTTCGAATTTTGAATTCGAATTAAACTTTGAAACTTTGGTGCCATTAATTATTTAAATTAAAATTTTAACCTTAGGTTAAAATATTTTAATTTAAATAAATTAAAACCTTTGTTAACCTTTATAACCTGCTCAATGGGCCTTGTCAGGGATATATATTTTTTAATGATTTCTTGGACCTTGTTATTCTTCACCTCTTCCTTTTGCCCAAATATTATAATATTATTATTTCTTTTCAAACTTGCTTCTCTTTTCTTGGGTCTTCCACCTTTTTAGCCTCTTTAGGCATATAATATTTAAAATAAATATTATACCCTTTTCCTTTTAACAACTTCCTTGCCTTTTGGAGAAATCAACCTTTTGACCTTAATGACAACAAACTTTTGACATCAATGCCCCCTTGACAACAAAACTTGCTCAAATTTCCAACAATCTCCCCCTTTGTCATTGATGGCAACCCTTTTTCTTTAAGCATTCCTTTTACCTTTTTCAATTCTGCTCCCCTAGAAATGCTCCCCCGATTGAATGCTCTCCCCCTAACTCAAATCTCTCCCCTTTGACATCAATGGCAAAGGGACACCTTTGGGGCTAAAGATAAGACTCTTAGCTCAGCCCCCTCCCCACCTCCTCTCCTTGAGGTGATTAATTTTGGGGTGGGAGTATCTCTACTCCCAACATACAATGCTCTTTTTCTTTGTCCACCTTCTTCCTCAACTGATCCTTCTGATTCTTTTGAGTATTCTTGTTCTTGCTTATCTCTAGAAATTCTGTTCTACACCACTTAGCCATATGCCCAACATTATTGCACTTATAACACTTAATGTTGTGGTTCCTAGAAGGTGCAAATATCTTGAAGTTCCTCCTGGTGAAGCCATATCCATTCCTATCATGAACCCTACAATGAATTGCTTTATGACCAAACTGATTACAAGAGTAACAATACCCTTGAAAGAGATACCCATTTCTAAAATTTCTCTTGGTGAAACCATATTCCTTCTTTTCATGTGTCCTACACTGCATAGCCTTGTGACCAAACCTGTGACATGAGAAGCAACATCCTTTGAAGAAATATTTCCTTTGACCCATTGGTCTCTTAGTCCTTTCTTCCTTGTGATGTTCCTTGTTCCTTATTTGTGCATTGTTTCCTTCCTTGGTGAACCTTTTATTTTTCAACTTATCCTCATAAGTCTCACTTTCTCCTTCACTCTCTTCTTTTGAAACTTCTTCTTCTTTGGAGCTTGAGCTTGACTCCTCTCCTTGTTCTCTTTGTCCTTCTTCAAAACCAAGTCCTGTCTTGTTTGATGAAGATCTTTGTACACTGATAATCTTATCCAAGGTCTTTGAGATTTTCCCAAACTTGTGTAGCTTATCTTTAGACTCTTTCACTTCTTTCCTTAGTGAAACTACCTCATGCTCTAATATTTCACATTCTAAGACTTTTGTTTCTAACTTTTCTTTAAATCTCCTTGTCTTAGATATTGAGTTTGTCAGATCTTGTATAAGCTTTCCTTTCTCTTCATCACATTCTTGAAATTGAACCTTGAGTTTTGAATTCTGCTTTCTAACCTTTCTTAATTCCTTAAGAGCAGAAATAAGCTCACCTTCTAGATCAACTACTCCTTCATTTTTTGATTCTTCCTCTACCTTTTTGTCTTCAAGAGCATCTTCATACCTTTTAGATTTATCTTCAATAGAAGCACTTCCTTCTTCCTCTATTTCCAAGAAGAGAATTTCTTCTTCATTATCTAAGGATCTTCCATCACTATCACTTGAACTCTTGCCTATCTTATCTGCATAGAAACTCTTCTTATGCCTTTGGAAAAACTTCTTTTCATGCTTGTTTTGTCCATACCTATTTTTCTTTTGATACTTGGATTTTCCTGCTTCCTTGTTCTTATGATCTTGTTTCTCTTCACCACTACTACTTCCATCTTCTGGATAGTTAGATGCATAGTGACCATATTTACCATAATTGAAACACTTAACTATTTTTGTACCTTTGTGCTTTCTTGAGTCCTTGTTCCTTCTACCATAGTTTGCTTCTTCATCATTGGATGACTCATCACTTGAATCTGACTTCTTATCTTTTATCTTCTTTGCTACTTTGAAGGCTACCTCTTTCTTGGGGATAGGATCCTTTCCTATTCTCATCTCAAAAGTTGTGAGAGTTCCATGTAACTCATCCATAGTCAAATTTTCAATATCTCTTGTTTCTTCTATGGCTGAAACCTTTTCACTATACCTCATAGGGAGTGACCTTAAAACCTTTTGACAAACATCTGATTCTTCAACTTTACACCCAAGTCCTTGCATGGAGTTAACAACCTCATCCACATGAAGTAAGTATGTAGCAATGTCTTCCTCATCCTTCATCTTCAAGTCTTCAAATATTTTCTTGTGATTTTGCAATTTTGCCATCTTGACCTTTTTGTCTCCCTCATATGTTTTCTTCAACTTTTCCCAAATCTCTTTTGTTGATGTGCAATGCATAACTTTTACAAAATCTACTTCATGTAAACCACTTAATATTACATTCATTGCCTTTGCATTATATATATGTAGGAGCTTACCATATTTATCTGTAGGAGGACTAGCTGGAGGTGTGTATCCATCCTCAACTTTCTGCCATGTCTCATATCCTTGTGCCATCAAGTAAGTCTTCATTCTTATGTTCCAGAAAGCATAATTGTTCCCATCAAACAATGGTGCCTTATTTTCTGAAGATCCACTCTGAGATGCCATCTGTGTTCCTGTATACTTTTCCTTCAAGTTGTTAAACTCTTTCGAAGGAACCTGCTCTGATACCAATTGAAGAACACAAGCTTATACTGAGAGGGGGTGAATAGTATAAGATCAACTTTTACTTTTCTTTCCCAAACAATATTATCCAATATTATCAATGGCAATATCAATAGTAGTAATCAAATCAATGCATAAATCATCACACACAATAGAGACACCAATTTAACATGGTTCACCCAATGTGGGCTACTCCACGGAGAAAATATTTCTACTAAATTTTCTCAACAAATCTTCTTGGGAATCAATTCCCTATTACAATGTTTATGGACCTCTATCCAAAGGAGACACCAATCCCCTAATGCTCTGATTTGTGGATCTCTCTCCATAGGAGAACTCTTTCCCCTTTTCTCTGGTTCATGGAACTTGATCTAGGAGACCTCTATCTCCTCAACTGGTTTGTGGATCTCTCTCCATAGAAGAACTCTATCTTCCCAACTGGTTCATGGATCACACTCCATAGGAGAACTCTTTCCCTTTTTATTTTGTTCATGGATCTCTATCCATAGGAGAACTCTTTTCTCTCTCTAGGCTGATGATCTTCTAGAATACTTCTACCCCCACTACTCTGCTTGTGGATCTCTCTCCATAGAAGACCTCTATCCTCACTACCCTAGCTAATGGATCTCTATCCACTAGAGACTATTATCCTCTACTCTATCACCTCCAAATATTACTCTCAACTCTATCTCAGATCTACACTAAACTCTATCCCAAGTGTAGTACAAATCTGCTCTAACTCTATCTCAGGTCTAGCACAAATCTGCTCACAAATCTATACCAAACTCTATCCTCAAATCTATCCTCAAGCCTTAACACAAATCTTGATCCAATCACAAATCAACTCTACTTAGATTTTCCCCAAGCCTTAACACAAAGCTTGAACAAATCAATCAATCAACTCTGCTCTCAAGTCTTCACAAAGACTTACCTCAAGTCTTCACAAAGACTTACCTCAATTCCTTCAAGTCCTCTCAAGAACTTGCTCAATCTGCTCTCAAGTCTTCACCAAGACTTACCTCAAATCTACCTTCAAGTCCTCTCAAGAACTTGCTCAATATGCTCTCAATACATACTCAAAATAACTCACAAAATATGCTCAATCAATCTCAAATCTTGCACACAATGCTATCAAATGCTTTGTCTAATCTTCAAAGTAATTCCTTTAACTTGAAGTAGTTTAGACATATTCTATTCAGAATTCGTTTAACCTCTGGAACATATAGAGAATGATGTACTCTATCAAAAACTCAATATGTTCTACTCAATCATTAAGTCTGTCACTTTCACAAATCTGGTTTCTAATGTTTGCACATTCACTTTCAATATCACTCAAATCCAATGCTCAAGAATTTCACTCAATCATTCAATCAATGAAACACAACTTGCTCACTAACCCTAAACAAGTGTTTTCAAACTTCTTCAAACAAAGAGCACAATGTGGGTCTCAAACCCTAACTCAAATAATCCTCAATCTCTATCTCAAATCAAATCATCCATCAACAAGGTGCACTTAAACTTGCTCATACATTTCCAACAATACTCATCAATCCTTTTCACTCCACCTTATATTTCACAACATTCATTCCAACATTTCAAACAAAATATGATGTGCCCATACCTCTTTGCTTTGATGGAGATATGTCTTCAAAACCTGTTTTACTCACAACCAAATCCTTTTGCCAATTCTAGGTTAGATAGCAACAGTCTATCTCAAAATCTCCACAAGAATATTTATCTCAATAATTATTTCACCATACAAGAAATACAATAAAATGTCAAGTCACAAATACACCTTATCACTCCTTCATTTTCAAAATAATATTCAACATATAAAAAATAAAGTTCCTTTTATAATCAATAACTCTCAAAATAATATTCAACACACATCAAAATAAAGTTCCTTGCTTACACCTTATAATCTCCAATACTTTATTTATTTTCTAAGCACCCAAAAATAAAATATTTATTCAACAACCCTTATGACTCCCTAAACATTTCACACATGCCCTTTTTAATTATCACATGGCCTTAAAATACTTTCCGCATTCCAAAACCTTTGGCAATATTAATTTAAAAATTGCATACCTTATTGTTGGCCCACATCACCAAAAATATTGCGCACGTCTCAATGACCAGCACCCAAACTCGAACCCATGACCTAAGCCATCGCAAAGCCTTAGCCCAAGGCTAGGCTACCACTTGGGCTACATGCCCTCACGTGAATAAAAGTGCCCTCGCACCTATACACTATCTACTTCTTCCAAAGTTCATCAAAAATGAAAACTCCTTCCTCCTTCAGCAAAATGAATGGCATGGGATTCGAAACCATGACCTTCCCTTCACAAGCACCTTAGCCACACCTTCGACCATCGTCTACGCTACCCAGTGCCTTGGAATATTTCTGTTGCTCCACACAAATTTCAATACACGTCTGCCTTCCTTTATTTAAAAACCTTACGAAATATCTTCTCCCTTTCGAAAATGCAGTGCATGAATTCAATTGTCACTTTAGGCATTCGAATGGCATTAGACCTTTGGAAATGAAAATCATTTCCTATTAATACTCTTTCCTTTGCATTGAAACACGTCGGCCCTCTTTGCTTTCGAATTTTGAATTCGAATTAAACTTTGAAACTTTGGCGCCATTAATTATTTAAATTAAAATTTTAACCTTAGGTTAAAATATTTTAATTTAAATAAATTAAAACCTTTGTTAACCTTTATAACCTGCTCAATGGGCCTTGTCAAGGATATATATTTTTTAATGATTTCTTGGACCTTGTTATTCTTCACCTCTTCCTTTTGCCCAAATATTATAATATTATTATTTCTTTTCAAACTTGCTTCTCTTTTCTTGGGTCTTCCACCTTTTTAGCCTCTTTAGGCATATAATATTTAAAATAAATATTATACCCTTTTCCTTTTAACAACTTCCTTGCCTTTTGGAGAAATCAACCTTTTGACCTTAATGACAACAAAACTGGACATCAAACCTCTTGACATCAATGACAACAAAATTGGACATCAAACCTCTTGACATCAATGACAACAAAACTTGCTCAAATTTCCAACATGTCTATAGGTCTACAACTCAGCCAGGTAGATTAGAAGTTTGGAGTGGTATTAAATCTTTTATGAGAAGTAAATATCAATAAATCTATTTCATGATCATCGGATATTTTCATGTCATAACTAAGCTAGATGAAAAATTTGGAGGAATTAGGAAATTAACCCAGATTATGAGAGATTTCTCAACTTTTATTCAAAAAAATAATCTATGCGAGGTTGATTTTGTTGAACTAAGCATGACACTGAGAGGGGGTGAATCAGTGTGTATTAAAAATTTAATCCAACTACGAAATCAAATCAAAACAAGCAATCACACAAACATGCATCACATAACACCAGATTTATAGTGGAAACCCGATGTGGGAAAACCATTGTGCCAATGGACTGTTTGGACTCCCATCCAAATCCAACCTCAAAAATATTTGGTCTTTACAATATTTTTGCAGCACCAACTACAGGGAATGGCACCAACCAACCTAAACTTTAGCAACACCAACTGCAAGGAGCACCGACCCCTGTTGCCAAGCACCGACCCGACAAATTTAAAAAGCTCTGATAAAAGTTTTAAATCTCATCAAAAGACCCTGAGTGGTCTAGCTCACAAATATTCTCCTCTAAAATATTTTGTCTAACCTTTTCAATCTTCTCAACTCTGCACATTGATTATCTCACACCTTGCACATTTTTTCAATCAAAATGCCAAAGAAAAAATTCTTCACAACATGCACCGACAGTCCTTTCTCAAAAAAACCCTCTTCTCCCTTTTCTTTTAAAACATATATATGCTTCACATTAAAAAATGCAGCTCTTTTTTTCAGTTACACAAAAGTACCACTCAACCGTTATATTCTTAGAAACTGCCAAAATTGCCAAAAAGAGTTGATAGGGTTTTTGTAATAGTCATAACTTCCTCCTCAAATTTCCAAATGAGCTAAAAATTGAAACATATATTCTTGGATAAACCGAATACCTTCAGTTTAAATTTTATATTTTAAATCTTCATGGATTATTCGTAGTACCTCCGACAAAGTGGCCTCTGACGCTGATTTTACACCTGTCACATAAACTGGAAAAAGTGCTCCAGAGCCATTTTGCAACGCTCACCGTTTCTTCTTCCGGACTCTGTTTGGGCTGAAATTTAAAAATTAAGCTCTTAGTATATCCAGATACCTCTAGTAAAAATTTGAGGTCCAATTCCTCATGGATTGCTTAATATTCCTCCCATAAAGTGACCTCCGATGCAGATTTTACACCTGTCACATAAAGCATGAAACTGACCAACAATGCATCGATGAAGCAACCGATCGTTCCAAAACTACAACCACACTTGCTAATGATAAAAAACCTCCAAATAGTATCTTGGGCTGTCCAACACATTCCATTGATGTTGTTGCAACTTTGACGATTTTTGCAACTTTGACAATTTTGCTACTTTGACAACTTCCTGATGATTTTTGCAACTTTTGCAAATTTGCATGAACAACCTATAACAACTTCACCCGAACATCAAAAACATCCTCATAAGCATTGAACACCACTGTACATACTCTAAAAACCTCCGAACAACTGTCCACTGCATCAACCTGTCCATCTGAGTGTGTTGACAACAATGACAATATTATCGTTGCACCTTGCTCAACAATCTCCCCCTTTGGAATTGTTGGCAACACATGCACAATTTCTTGTAACTCTTCTCCCCTTTGACAACAAGACCAAAGGGCTACTGCAAACTCCCCCTGAGTCCATGCACAACATTCTCAGGCAAAAATTATTACACTTAGCAAGAATCACAAACATGAGCAAAAAGATAAACAAAGACACAAATGCTCCCCCTGAGAATGTGGCCCCGATAGCTAGTCAATGCTTGGGAAGTGTGACCACTCCCAATTTCTTGTGAAGGTACTCAAAGACTTCCTTGGGCAATGGTTTGGTGAAGATATCCGCTACTTGCTCTATTGTTGGAACAAAATCCAACTTAACCTCACCTTCCGCAACTTTCTCCTTCAAAAAATGGTATCGGATAGCAATATGTTTTGTGCGAGAATGCATAACCAGATTCTTTGAGATATTGATTGCACTTGTATTGTCACACATGATCGATATGGGCTCACTAAAATTTATTCCAAGATCCTTCAAAGTTTGTTTCATCCAAAGTACCTGTGTACAACATGATGTCGTTGCAATATACTCTACCTCTATTGTGGATAATGAGACTGACTCCTACTTTTTGCTATGCCATGCAACAAGATTATCACCAAGATAGAATGCACCTCCATTGGTACTCTTCCTGTCATCTACACATCCTACCCAATCTGCATCTGAATACGCAATAAGGGTGAAGTCCTTACCTTTCGGATACCATAACCCATACTCCATAGTACCCTTGAGGTACCAAAAAATCCTCTTCACTGTTGTCACATGAGTCTCCTTGGGACTAGCCTAAAATCGTGCTACCATGCATACTACCTACAAAATATCTGGTCTAGTAGCTGTCAAGTACAGTAAGCTCCCAATCATGGATCTGTACATAGTTTGATCAACAGGTGGAGATTTGTCATCCTTGCTCAACTTGCAACCTGTCATCATGGGAGTGCTAACTGGCTTGCAATCCTCCATTGTGAACTTTTTCAGCATCTCTTTCACATATTTAATTTGAGAAATAAATATGCCCTTCTCCTTTGATTAACTTGCAATCCGAGAAAATATGAAAGTTCACCAATCATTGACATTTCAAACTCTTTCTGCATCTTATTTGCTAAATATTTACACAACTCATCTTTGTTGCTGCCAAATATGATATCATCTACGTATACAACAACAACAATATGATGACCATTTTCTATTTTGACATACAAATTACTATCCACCATACCTTTCTTGAACCCTTGTTGAGTAAGATAATTGTCTAGCCTTGCATACCATGCCCGGGTGCCTGTTTTAAGCCATATAACACTTTCTTCAACTTGCAAACCAAGTTGGGATCATCACCAAGCTGAAAACCATCTGGCTGCTCAATATAAACCTCTTCTTCAAGTTTCCCATTCAAAAATGTTGATTTCACATCCATTTGATAAACTTTGAAATTCTTGTAAACTGCTAAAGCAAGAAATATTCTAATTGCCTCTAGTCTAGCCACAGGTGCAAAGGTTTCCTCAAAGTCAATACCTTCAACTTGCGCATACCCTTTGCATACCAATATTGCTTTGTTCCTGACTACCTATCCATCTTCATTCAATTTGTTTCGAAAGACCCATTTAGTACCGATTACATTTTTATTTGCGGGTCTTGGTACTAACTCCCAAGTCTTGTTTTTCTCGATCTGATCTAATTCTTCATTTATTGCCTTTACCCAACTTTCATCTTTGCTTGCTTCAACAATATTTTTGGGCTCAATGCTGGATAGTAAAGAGTAGTTACTTACTAATCTTCTTCTTGTCTGAACACCAACTATGGGGTCTCCAATTATTTGCTCTCTAGGATGATCTTTCTGCCAACTACCTATTTTGAATTTCTTGTTTTCTTCCAATTTTGAATCACTTTTTGAATCCTCTGAGTCAATTCTTGGTTTCTTTTCCATTTCCTCTTCCTCATCTCCTTCAATGACCTCTTCATAAATTGGGTAGTTCTCTTCATAGCTAATTACTCGTTCCCTTCCTTCATCAACTTTAACATCGACACTTTCCACAATTTTTCTTAGCCTCTTGTTGTAACATTTGTAAGCTTTGCTTTTTGATGAATAGCCAAGAAAAATACCTTCATCCACTCTATCTTCAAACTTACCAAGGTTTTCTTCAGTTCTTTTGATGTAACACTTGCTTCCAAAAACTTTAAAATATCTTGTTGTTGCCTTTTTACCGAACCACAACTCATAAGGAGTTTTGCTTTCATGCATCCTCAACATGCACCTATTTTGGATGTATACTATAGTATGGACTACCTCTTTCCAAAATTTATCTGCTACTTTGCTCTCAATCAACATAGTCCATGCCATTTCTTGCACTGTCCTGTTCTTTCTTTCTACCACACCATTCTGCTGAGGTGTCCTGGCTACTAAAAACTGTCTCCTGATGCCATATTTTTCACAATACTCTATGAAATCCTCTGAAATGAACTCTCCTCCTCTGTCTGACCTTAAACATTTAATCCTTTTTCCTGTTTGATTCTCAACTTGGTTTTTGAAAACCTTGAACATCTCAAAAGCTTCTGATTTATGCTTCAAAAACAATACCCATGTCATCCTGGAATAGTCATCTATACACAACATGAAATATTTGTCACCGTTTATGCTTTGCGTTCTCATGGGTCCACATAAATCAGTATGTACTAGTTCCAAAGGTTTGCTCGTGTAGTACTCTTTTGTTTTAAATGAGACTCTAGTTTGCTTCCCTTTTTGACATGAAGCACAAATGCTATTTGATGGTTTGCCAATGGTGGGAATATCTCTCACTACTTTCTTTGAACTAATTTTTACTAGGTTGTCAAAACTGATATGACCGAGCCTCTTGTGCCACAACCAATTCTCTTCTTCCTGTCCAATCAAGCAAGCTCCTTCTGAAGTCTCCGAGAGAGTGTACAAGTTTCCAGATGTCCTTGATCCAATTGCTATCAACTTCCCACTATTTGCCTTTCTGATTTCATAGCCCTGCTTCTTAAAGATCACATCATGACCTCTGTCACAAATCTGACTTACGCTCAACAAGTTATGCTTCAGACCAACCACAAACAAGACTTCTTCTGACCTAATTTTTCTATCACTGATCTTAACTGAACCTCTACCAACTATCTTAGCTCCATCATTATTTTCGAATTTCACTGAACCACCTTCATATTGCTGCAACTTCTCAAATTTTTGTTTGTCACCTATCATATGATTGGAGCATCCACTATCAAGTATCCATGGTGCGGATTTATTCTACGCTTTAAATGTCATCTGTACGATCAAGGATTCCTTTTCTTCCTTAGGTTGCTCTTTTTCTTTCCACTCCGGTTTGATTACAGTTTTGGGCTCTTGTTTTGGCTTTTCTTTTTCAGTAGCTTGTGCATGTTTTTCGAGAAATTTTCTATTTTGTCTTATTCCATTTGGCTGAAATTTTCTTCCCTAAAATTGATTTGATGCAAATGTACTTCTACAATTTCTTGCAATATGCCCAAAGTTATGATAGTTATAACATTCTACTGCATAATCCATCAAAGGTGAAAAAGCATTTCTATTGGCAAAATTCCTTGGTCCTACATTATACTTGCAATCTGAAATCTTATGTCCATAACCATTGCATTTAAAATAGTAACCAGAAAAGGGATGATTGAACCTGGGTGGTGGTCTTTGCCATGTTGTTGTAGGAGCCATAAATCTTCTTCTTCTTTGATGTGTGACATTGGTGAAACCATCATTGTCAATTCTCCTTTCGTGCCTTGCATTATTGCTTTCCTTTGCATGATTCATTTTTGCTTGATTAACCTGTTTCTTTTCTTCATTCTTTGTGGATTCTTCATTTGTGGCCTTTGATCCATTTGATGATTCTCCTTCATCAAAACCCAAACCAAATTTGATGCCTGTAGTCTTCTGGTTCTTTATGATCTTATCCAACTTCATAGAACTCTCTTCACGTTTGTGATAAAAGCTAATTTTTTGATTCATCTCTTCTAGTTGCATCCTTAAACCAACAATCTCTTCTTCTAACTTGTTGCAATAATCTATTTTCATGGTTATTTGCACTTTGAGATCTTCGGAGATCTTCTTGGATTCTTCTATCTACACTTTCAAACTTGTTATGATTTCATTTGCATCCTCAAGATTTCTTGAAATTTTCTTATTCCTTTTTCTTTTTGTCTTCAATTCATCTAGAGCTGCAATTAGTTCCTCTTCCAAATTCACTTCTGCATCAATTTCTTCTTCATCACATTCCTGTTCTTTTTCTGGTTTTTCTTCTTCGAATGCCATGAAAAGAGCTTCACCTATTTCTTTTTTAGAATCCTCACTGGAGTTGTCTTCTGATGAACTGACCTTCTTGGAGATGAAACTTTTCTTCTTGAAGTTACCTTTTCTGAAATTTGATTTTTTCTTCCAGTCACTTCTTTCTCCGTGCGATCCTTCATCACTTCTGTTCTTCTCATTAAGTGGACATTTAGCTATGAAATGCCCAATGCCTCCATAGTTGAAACATTTAAATGGTAACTTTCCTCTGTATTTTCCTTTTCCCCTTTTTAGTTTTCGAACAAAGTTTGCTTCCATTTCATCTGATGTCTCTTCTTCCTCGGATTCTTGTTTTGCTTTCATATTTTTTGGGCTTTAAAAGTAGCTTCTCTGTCTGTGGGTTTAGATTTTCCTATTCTCATCTCATATGCAGTCAAAGAACCATGCATCTCATCCATACTAAAAGAATTCAGATCTTTAGCTTCTTCTATAGCTGAAACTTTAGAATCAAATATTTGGGGAAGGGACCTTAATACCTTTTTCACGATGATAGAATCTTTGATTTCCTCGTCGAGTCCTCTAATCACATTAATGACTTCATTAAATCTCAACATATATGCCTCTATATTCTCATCCTCATTCATCTTTAATCCTTCGAACTGAGCTCGATGTGTTTGTAACTTGGCCTCCTTGATCTTAACGTCTCCTTCATGAATGCTCTTCAGTTTGTCCCATATTTCCTTTGCCATTTTACAACCCATAATATTTACCAGTTCATTGTCCACTAATCCACACATGATAGCATTCTTTGCTTTTGAGTCATTCTCAAATAGTTTCTTACCAGCAACATCGGTTGGAGAAGTGGTGGGTATTGTGTATCCACTGTTTATTGAATCCCAAATGTCGTATCCCAAAGCACAAAGATATGTCTACATCTTGAGTCTCCAAAATGTGTAATTAGTTCCATCAAACAATGGTGCTTTGTTTGATGAGAAGCCTTCACCACCTGCCATTGTGTCACTTCCAAGATCACCCTAGTCGGTTAAGCCTATTCAGGAACTTGGCTCTGATACCAATTGTTGAACTAAGCGTGACACTGAGAGGGGGTGAATCAGTGTGTATTAAAAATTTAATCCAACTACGAAATCAAATCAAAATAAGCAATCACACAAACATGCATCACATAACACCAGATTTATAGTGGAAACTTGATGTGGGAAAACCATTGTGCCAATGGACTGTTTGGACTCCCATCCAAATCTAGCCTCAAAAATGTTTGGTCTTTACAATATTTTTGTAGCACCAACTATAGGGAATGGCACCAACCAACCCGGACTTTAGCAACACCAACTACAAGGAGCATCGACCCTTGTTGCCAAGCATCGACCGACAAATTTAAAAAGCTCTGATAAAAGTTTTAAATCTCATCAAAATACCCTGAGTGGTCTAGCTCACAAATATTCTCCTCTAAAATATTCTGTCTAACCTTTTCAATCTTCTCAACTCTACACATTGATTATCTCACACCTTGCACATTTTTTCAATCAAAATGCCAAAGAAAAAATTCTTCACAACATGCATCGATAGTCCTTTCTCCAAAAAACCCCTTCTCCATTTTATTTTAAAACATATATATGCTTCACATTAAAAAATGTAGCTCTTTTTTTTAGTTACACAAAAGTACCACTCAACCGTTATATTCTTAGAAACTGCCAAAATTGCCAAAAAGAGTTGATAGGGCTTTTTGTAATAGTCATAACTTCCTCCTCAAATTTCCAAATGGGCTAAAAATTGAAACATATATTCTTGGATAAATCGAATACCTTCAGTTTAAATTTTATATTTTAAATCTTCATGGATTATTCGTAGTACCTCCGACAAAGTGGCCTCTGACGCTGATTTTACACGTCACATAAACTGGAAAAAGTGCTCTAGAGCCATTTTGCAACGCTCACCGTTTCTTTCTTCGGACTCCGTTTGGGCTGAAATTTAAAACTTAAGCTCTCAGTATATCCAGCTACCTCCAGTAAAAAATTTGAGGTCCAATTCCTCACGGATTGCTTAATATTCCTCCCATAAAGTGACCTCCGACGCAGATTTTACACCTGTCACATAAAGCATGAAACTGACCAACAATGCACCGGCGAAGCAACCGGCCATTCCAACACTGCAACCACACTTGCTAATGATCAAAAAACCTCCAAATAGTATCTTGGGTTGTCCAACACATTCCATTGACGTTGTTGCAACTTTGACGATTTTTGCAACTTTGACAATTTTGCTACTTTGACAACTTCCTGACGATTTTTGCAACTTTTGCAAATTTGCACGAACAACCTGTAACAACTTCACCCGAACATCAAAAACATCCTCATAAGCATTGAACACCATTGTACATACTCCGAACAACCTCCGAACAACTGTCCACTGCATCAACTTGTCCATCTGAGTGTGTTGACAACAATGACAATATTGTCGTTGCACCTTGCTCAACAGATTCTGAATAAGACAACTATACATGGACCAAAAATAGGAAAGGCCAAAATATACTAGTAAAAAAATAGATAAATACTCTCAAATCATTGGCTAGATGAAGGGACTTGTTCTAAAATTAATACCTTGATAAGGATTGGTTCAGATCACTAGCCAATAAGATTTAAAATAATTGTAAGTGAATTAAAAAAATATTGTATTTTAAATATAAGTAGATGTGAGAAGACCATCCTCAATTTATTAATATGATAGCACATACATGGAAATTTTCAAGGAATTATGGGTTGTTTACATGTCTAAAACAAATTAAATCAATGACTTCTAGATTAAAGGAATGGAACAAGAACACTTTTGAAAATATTTTTGGGAAGAAATAACTAAAAGATAAACTTTCAAAATTCTAAAAAGGTGATCATAATAATCCAATCTTGGGGAAAGAGAGTTTCTTAGTGAATATCATAATATTTTGATTAAGGAAGAGAAATTTTGAAGATTAATATTGATACAGACTTGGTTAAAAGGAGATACAAATGTAAAGTTTTTTCATAGGATGGCTATAGTACAGATATCAACATCTAGAATTAGTAGAATTAAATTAATAAAAGGGGTTTCTCTTGAAGACCAAAGTGAAATAAGAAAGGAGGTAAGGTTTTTTTATTAGATATTATATGATCAAAGTAGTTTGAAGTTCTTAATGATAAACTTCTACAAGAAGTACCTTCAGTTATAATAGATAAAGACAATAGGAAATTGATGGAGCCTATTACTCTAGAAGAATTTTATTTAGCTCTTTTATATTTTAATAAAGATAAATCCCTAGGTCTATATGGGTTATCTATAGCATTCTATCAACATAATTGGGATATAGTAAAGGATTATTTATTTGTGGCAGTGGAACAATCTAGAGTAAAATAATTCATACCTTATAAAATAAATGCAACATATCTTACCTTGATTTCAAAAAATAAGGATGTAAAATTATTTGATTCTTAGACCCATTAGCCTATGTAATATGGCATATACTTTTTTTTCCAAATAAAAAATCATAATTTCTATTCCAAAAAGGAAAAAAATTACATATTGTAGATGCCTAAGGCATTCAACATTGTTCTTGCGAAAAAAAACCCAGAAAGAAAAAAATAAATACCCCCTATCCAACAACCAAGGAAAAAAATAATTAGGCAAAAATAGCCAGCCAAAATATAACTTGGACCAAACAATCAGGCTGATAAAAATTAGCAAAAACAACCAACCCAAAAACAACCAGTCAAAAATAGCCAGCCCATCGGGACCAAACAGTCAAGCAGAAAATATACAACAAATAAAGGAGACTTAAATCTTATAAGTGATATATAATTATATGGGTCATAGATATAACTGAATATAGTACCCAACATTTTACCATATTTCATTTCCATCATTAACGATTTGCCTTGCTCCATATGAATACCATCTTTTGATAAAGAGACTACTACCATATTTAATTCTTAGTAAATTTGAGAAAAGGTGATGTCCTTGAACGCCCTTTCCACTCCTTTCAGTTGTTCATAAATTGTATTTAGGAGTAGAACATTCATCCTTTGTAAACCCTTCATACAATTAATAACAAACAGAGAGTCCCCAAAAAATTTGATCTGTTCAACCTATTTTTCAATGGCTAATATAATGAGTAATTTTAAAGCAAGTAATTTGGCATAATTATTAGAACCATGTCCCAAACATGCTTTAAATTTTATGTGATGGTTATAAAATAAATAAAGAATACCCCCAACCCCACATAAAGATGTGATATCGTTCTGAGCACCATCAAAATAACCCCATGCACTAGACTTGTCAATATGGATTTCAAAAATTTATCTTTTCCTTTGGCTCTTATAATTCCTCTTGAGACCTTCAAAAATGGAATGGATTTGTTGAGAGCATTGAAAGGAAGGAATAGAGTGATTATTGAAAATATCAGCATTCCTTAAGAGCCATATTCCCCAAACTGTGACTAGAGGTAAAGCTCTAAAGACCTTCAGCTCTTTTCTTTCAAACCAAATTTTAAAACATTCATCTAGGGACTGCCCTTTCCATACATCTTTGCAATCAATTAAAATTTCAATTTTTGACCAAAAATTTTTGGTGTGTTTGCACCCCATAAATAGATTTTCACTAGTTTCCTCAGCCTCTCTGCACAAAGTACATTTTTTGGATCCATGCCAATTTCTTTTTATGAGATTGTCCCATGTCAAAGCCTTCCTAATTAAATCCAACCACATAAAGGTGCAGTTTTTCATTGGAGACTTGATTTTCCATATTTGGTTCCACCACCATTTCCGCTCAGCATGATCCCTTCTATCAAAAAAGACTTTATATCCAATATTTGGAGTGTAGTTACCTGTAAGTGGATTTTTGGTCCATATTAATTCATCAGAAATTTCATTTATCCTAACATTACTAATGTTAAGTTTTGCCATAAAATCATTCCACTGATTTGCATGATCGTTTTTCAAGCCTAGATGATTTACCCTCTTCCATCCTTGTTGCCAAATGGAAGTGGCATCATTGTCAGCCACATAAGCAATTGTATAAATACCAAGCCCATGGAGTCAGTTTATAAGTTCATTAGAGAGTTTATATTGATCACTGCTACCTACCCATGGATCCAGACCTAACCTGACTTCTTTTCCATTTCCTATATTCCATGCTAACCAGTTACCAATTAAAGGGAAAGCAAGACACATAGATTTTCACATAACTGATGCCTTGTTTGTGGAATTATTTGGACTTTTGATCCATTCCACCAGGGTAAGTGGTTCAATGTATTCCCATATTATAACTTATTTCCAAATATTTTCGTGAGTAATAATTCTCCACAAATTTTTGGCAGCCAAAGCTTTCCCAAAATTAAAAATATTTTTTAGTCCTCAGCCACCTTCCCTTTTTGGTTTTGCAATGTGCTTCCACTGAACTAAATGAATACCTTCTTTGATCCTATTCTCTGACCACAAGAACTTAAAACATTTTCTTCTGATATTGTCAAGGACCCCATTAGGAATGTATGCCAGTCCTTGCCAAAAAATTGGGATCGCTTCCACAACTGATTTAAGAAGGGTTAATATTCCACCAAGGGACAACCATCTATTACACCACAAATTTATTCTTTTATCTAGTTTTTCAATAAGCTAGCTCCAATGTCTTTTCCATAACCATTTGGTTTCAAATAAAAACCAAGATATTTAAAACCTGACTGAAAATCACATTTTTGAAAATGAAAAAGGTGTTGGATATTATTTTATTCCTCTTCTTGCAGATCATTGAAGGAGATCATAGACTTTGTCATGTTTATCATCATTCTAGTAGCATTACAAAAAAAATTTAAGAATACCTTTAAGACTTGTGTCTTCCCTAAAATTTCCCTCGCAAAATAGCAAAATGTCATCCACAAATAAAATGTGAGTAAGGAAATTAGATCTGCCCACCCTTATACCTTTTATATCTCTTGTACGCTTCGCTTATCTGATAGCCCAACTTAGAACTTATGCAATCAAAATAAAAATGAGTGGGGATAGTGGACAACCTTGTCTTACTCCATGCAAAGAGGTGAAGAATTTTGAAGCCAAACCATTTATTAAAACAACAAAAGAAATATTGTTCATACATACCATTATCCAATTTACAACTTTGAGATTAAACCCAATGTGTAAAATCATTATCCTGATATATGTCCAATCTGCTCTATCATAGGCCTTTGAAAGGTCCAATTTTATGACCATTGCCTTAATATTCTTTGTCTTAATTGTGTGTAGACCTTCCTGTGCCACACCTATAGCATCATGAATCTACCTACCATTCAAAAACCCAAACTGTTCCAGTGAGATATTTGCTGAAAAATATTCTTTAACCTGGAGGTAATTAATTTTGCTATAATTTTGTAGAGGCAATTGCATAGTGAAATAGGCCTAAAATCATCAAAGGATGTGGGAGAATCCTTCTTGGGTATAAAAGCGATAAAGGTAGAATTTATATCCATCAGGATAAAACCTGTGTTTTTTGTCTCCTCCACTACCCTTAATAAATCCTCTTCAATCATCTCATAGAAATAAACGAAAAATTATGTTGTCCAACCATTAGGTCCAAGACTTTTATCCTTTTGCATTAAGTTTATTACGATTTTTAGTTCATCCTTTGACACATCAGCTCTTAACATCTCATTGTTCTCTGCTTCAGCAAACCTTGGAAATAAGGAAGTTAACTTTAAAATTTTAGCTAAGTTAGCCTGTTTGGGATATTTGAACATATTTTGAAAGTGTGAAACCCCAAGATTGGCTATCTCTTTGAAATTCCTTGTTACGCTACCATATCCTCTTGGTATTTTCCAAATGGTGTTTATGTTCTTCCTTTTATTTTCATAGTTGTGAAAAAAACTGGTGTTTTCATCCCTCTTTTCCAGCCAAATGGCTCTACTTTTTAGTCTCCAAGTTGTTTCTTTACTAGACAGTAAATTCCTTCTCTTTGACTCTAGTTTCCTGATTTGTTGTTTGGAGGCCTCAGAAAAATCCCCTTCCATATCTGTTTCATAGAAATCTAATTTTTTTTCCACTGAAATAAGATCCTATTCTTGAGATTTATATTTTTGATAAACCCATTTTGAAACTGCACTTTTTACCTTCTTCAAACTAGTTGTGAACTATGAGCAAGTAGAATATGTAAGGGATCCATCATATTTCCTCCATTCATACCTAACTAAATCTTGAAGCTCTTGTTCCTCTAGCCAGGAAGATTTGTGTTCCTCTAGCCAGGAAGATTTGAATTTGAAGGGACTAGGGGGCTTTTCATCCTTGAGTCCAATTTGTAACATAATGGGAGAATGATCAGAATCACCTCTAGTTTCCACCCAGGTTCTGATAAATTCACCTTTTATCAAAAGAGACTCAGAGATAAGAAACCTATCCAACCTTTTAACAACCCAATATCTCCCAGACCTATTATTTCTCCAAGTTGGAACAAGTTTTATAGGCTCTATATCAACTAAACCTGCTTCCTCTATTTTTAGAAGGAAGAAACTAGCATTTGAATCTGCCCTTGCCAAAAACCCCCAAACCTCAGCTCTTTTAATAGTAAATTTTAGGTCACCACCTAATATCAAATTTTCATGTTTCAAAAATATATTGGAGAAAAGGGCTTCCCAAAAAGGCAATATATTATCATAAGGGCCATAGATGTTGACCACTGCAATTTTTTTTTTCCAACTCCAAAGAATATAACTCAGCACCTAGGCCTGATACTAGATCCACAGTATTTAAGAGTTGGAATGACCTTTTTTTCCATCCCAAAATGAGCCCTCCAGATCTCCCTTTAGCATCCTTTGAGAGGAAATCCTAATATTTCAAAAAAATAAGCAAATCACCTATGCTTTTATTTACCTCCTCCATGGTTTCCTGGAGCAATAAAATATTAGGATTCTATACATTCACTAACATGTTTAAGGTAGTTTTTTTATGAGTACTACCCAAACCTTGAACATTTAGAGATAGAATAAACATTTGTTGGAGTTTGATTGATTTCTATTATTAGTGTGTTTTTCTATTTTCATGGGGCAATATTCCTTGTGAATATCTCCGATTCCAATAGGTAATATTTAGGTGGTTTGGTATGATGTTGAGAACATTTTATTCTCATATATTTGTTTTCTTTACCCACTTGGAAGATTTGTTCTGTATTTTACTAACTTGGAAGATTCATCAGTTACATTCCCAAGCTATATATTGTAATGGATTATCATGAATTAATCAGTTCAGACTAATTTTGGCTCACATATGGTATCAGATTTAGGTTTGAGAGAAACCTTGATAGTTTTTGTTTAAGAATTTTTTTGTGCTATTTCAGGACGGCAACGACACTGTTCTCCACACTTTTTTCAAATGTGTCTTTGACGAGGATTCTGACGGTGCGAATGGCCAGGCCGTGCTTGGTGAAAAACGTGTGGGCCTCCTCAAAATTGAAGGTCATATGGGGCGGCTTGGTGGTGCTCTAGTCAATTTTTGAGGAATAGGGTGTTGTGAATACAAAAATGAGGTCATTGGATTATAGGAAAAAACTATAGTAGGTCTGATTTCCAGTGGTATGGTCAGACTTGGTGACCAATTGCATGCTAAGACCCCATGAGAAGTGCCTAAAAAATCTATATATTTGACATTGGATCTCTTTCAAAGATATCAAACTTGGTAGAGGAAGGTGAAGAATTTGTGGGTTCGAGGAAGCTTCGTGTGTAGAGAGAATAAAGGCAAAGAATATGTTGGTGTTGTAAAAGCATATATAGAGGACTGTTTCAGATGGAGATTGGGCGGAAAGATATCAGCAATCAATCAATTCATGGCTAGCAAAAGAGGAGCTTTGGAGACGGTGATGTTTTTGATTTTTAAAGTTGTGCTTTCATAACATATAAGATATAAATCTAGAGATCTTTTAATAGTTTTTTTTAATAGAATGGTTTTATTTTAATTAAATATTTTAATAAAATAAATCTATTTAATAGATTAAAAAAAATTGATGTGCACATTAGCACGTGTTTTTGTGATCATTGGAATTCAGTGTTGTCTGCTGCATTTGAAGAACAATCATTGGGATTGAAAGTCCACCAGTGAGTAAAGAAGGAGCTGCACCATTGATTTATAAAAATGGTAAATGGAAAATTCAGCGTTGTCTACTACATTTGAAGAATAATCATTGGGATTTAAAGTCCACCAGTGAGTAAAGAAGGAGCTGCACCATCGATTTATAAAAATAGCAAATGGCAACATTAATGTCCCAGTCCCAAAATTTAAATGAGACAACTATGACTACTAGTCAATCAAGATGAAGCACTTGATCATTAGCAAAGGTGCTTGGGAGATTATGGAGGATGGCTACACAGAGCTAACTGATTGTAATACCATTCTAGCTGCTGATAGAGAAGCAACAAGAGAGTCACAAAAGAAGAATAGTCTTGTAATATTCTACTTGCAAACAACCTTGGATGAGAGCATTTTCGCAAGGATTGCAAGTTGTGCATCAACCAAAGATGCATGGCAAGCTCTAAAAGAGAGCTATTAAGGCAACACTCAAGTCAAGCAAGTGAGATTGCAAACTCTAAAAATGGTGTTTAAAAATCTCAGGATGAAGGAAAATGAAAAGGTTGTAGACTATTACATGAGAGCCAAAGCATGTGTTGACAAAATGACGACTCTTGGTGAAGAAGTGAATAATGAAGTCATTGTAAAGAAAGTGTTGAGGACACTTTTACCCAAATGGAGCCAAGTATCCATTGTAATTGATGAGAGTAAGGACTTGACTACTCTCACATATGATCAGCTCATGGGTTCCTTAATGTCCCATGAGGAGAGATTTTCTTCAACTCAAAATGTTGGGGGAATGGAAGAAAAATCATTTTCATCCAAAGAAGGTGAATCTAGTTCAAGAGGAAGAGGCCAAGGAATAGGCCAATGGAGAGGAAGAGGTAGATCTTATTCAATAGGTATAGGTAGTTTTTATCCAAGAGGAGGAAGAGGTGGCTTCCAAGAAAGTGGAAGAGGTGGCTTCCAAGAAAGTGGAAGAGGTGGCTTCCAAGAAATAGGAAGAGGTGGATCTCACAAAATAGGAAGAAGTAGTTATCAAGGAAGAAGTAACAAGCAATGTTACTATTGTAACAAGTATGGGCACTTTGAAAAATATTATAGATTGAAAGCATCACATGGAGGAAGAAGCAATAATGCACACTATGGTGAGGAGGAGGACTCATCAATTTTTTTTTGTCATATGGTAAATCTGATCAAAATATGACTGAGACATGGATTCTTGATACTGGATGTTCCAATCACATGATCGGCAAGGAGGAGTTGTTATCTACAATTGACAATTCCTACAAGTTCAAGATCAATATTGGATATGACAAAGCATTGCAAGTTTAAGGTAAAGGAACCATGGAGGTACAAACTAATGAAGGTAAGAAGTGACTGATATTTACTACACTCAAAATTTAAAACCTAATTTGTTGAGTGTTGGGAAAATCATGGAAAAGAATTTTAAGCTTGTGTTTGAAAACAATAAGTGTGAGATTTTTGATAAGAATCATGGGCATAAGCACGTCACTACTATTTCCATGACCAAGAATAGATTGTTTCCTCTAAAATTTTGAGAAGAAAAGAATGATTTTGCATGTGCAGCCATTGATAGCAAAAGTTGGCTATGGCACTTAATATTTGGCCATGTAAATTTTCCTAGTTTGAGGAAAATGGTTTCTCAAGAGATGGTATATGGGATACCTAAAATTTATGATCAAAAAGGTGTGTGTGAAGGATGTGCTTTGGGCAAGCACTCAAGGATGAATTTTCCAAAAGGCAAAGCATGGAGAGCCACTTATCCCCTTCAATTGGTGCACTCTGATATTTGTGGGCCAATGCAGACTCAAATTATTAGTAAGAATTCATACTTTCTCACCTTCATAGATGATTTTTCAAGAATGTGTTGGGTTTATCTTTTGAATACAAAGGATGAGGCATTTGATTATTTTAAAGATTTTAAAAATCATGTTGAAAATCAAAGTGGGCACTATGTAAAATGTTTAAGGACTGATAGGGGAGGAGAATTGTGTTCAAATTAATTTCTTTAATTTTGTAAAGATTGTGGTGTTAGAAGGCAACTCACAGATGCTTACACACCACAAAAAAATGATGTGGCTGAGCGTAAAAATAGAACAGTGGTAAATATGGCAAGAAGCATGCTATAAATAAAGAGGTTAACTAATATGTATTGGGCTAATGCGGTAAGGACTTCCATTTATATTTTGAATAGGATTCATATTTCTATATTGGATGGCATCATTCCATATGAGGCATGGTATGGAAGGAAACCAACTATAATTCATTTCAGAGTTTTTGGTTGCTTGGCTTATGCACATGTTCTTGATGAAAAAAGGAAGAAGTTAGATACCAAAAGTGAAGAATGCATATTCCTTGGGTATTGTGAAAATACCAAAGCATAGAGGCTCTTTAATCCAAATATACACAAGGTTTTCATGTCTCGAGATGTGATTTTTGATGAAGGGGGAGTTTATGGTCATAAAAAATGTTATATTGAGAAGTCAAAATCTGTTTTGACTGGTGGTATTATTGATGATGATGAGCAGCCCACTAATTTTTTAGTTCCAAGTTCTACTAATCCACCAAGCAGCACCTCATCTAGCTCTCCAACAAGAATTTCTTCATCTATTTCTCTACCAAGCATCCCCTCATCTAGTTCTTTAGTTTCAAGTGCAAGTTCAAGTCCACCAAGGAAGGTAAGAAGCTTAAGTGACATTTATCGAAGGAGTACTATTTAAAAAAATGAATATTTCACACTATTAAGTGAATATTATCCAAGTAATGTGTTGAAAAGTAAAAAGCTTCAAAAAAACCATCCATCCTCTCAAATGTTAGATACAAAATTTCAAAAAAGAGTTACAAGAAGTCAAGCACAAGAGGTAGATCAAGTGGTGAAAAGACTTGAAAACTTGCATATGTATGGTGATGAAAATTATGGTAATCCCAAAGGTGATGTTGTGAATTATGCATATGGATTCTTGGATGATGAGGTTTATGTGCAACAACCTCAAGGATTTGTAGTTCAAGGTAAGGAGAATCTTGTGTACAGGTTGAAGAAGGCCTTGTATGGTCTTAAGCAAGCTCCAAGAGCTTGGTATTCAATAATTGATGGGTACTTCCATCAATATGGTTTTGTGAGAAGCAAGAGTGAGCCAACATTATACTATAAGAAATAAGGTAATGAGATTCTCCTTGTTTGTTTATATTTGGATGAGTTGATTTACTTAGGTAGTAATCCTAAGTTTAATGATGACTTCAAGAATACCATGATGCATGAATTTGAGATGAAAGATCTAGGCTTGATACACTTTTTCTTGGTATGGGTATCAAAGTGATAGTGAAATTTTCATTTGTCAAAAAAAATATGCCAATGATATGTTGAAAAAAATTGGGATGGAAAATTGTAAACCTATTGCAACACCAATAGCTCATGGTGAGTTATTGAGTAAGGATGATGTAGCTAAAAAAGTTGATGTGACCACATATAGAAGTATGGTTGGGAGTTTGATGTTTCTCACCAAAACTAGACCAGATATTACATGTGTTGTATCACTTGTATCAAGGTATATGAGTGACCCTTCTGAATTACACATGAAAGCTGTAAAAAGAATACTGAGATATGTAAAAGGTACAATGGATTTTGGCATCCATTATTGTAAAAATGAAGATGTAATATTATTTGGTTTTAGTGATTCAAATTGGGGGAGTAATGTAGATGATAGGAAGTCTAAATCAGGTAATTTTTTCAGCCTTGGATCTGGTTTAATCACTTAGAGCTCAAATAAACAAACTACAGTTGCTCTCTCTTCCATCGAAGTAGAATATATTGCAATCACAAGTGCTAGTGCTCAAGCATTGTGGTTGAGGAAAGTCCTGGAAGAAATTGGAGAACAACAATATGGTCCTACTACATTGTATTGTGATAACATGAGTGCTATTAAGCTAGCATATAATCCAGTTCATCACAGTAGGTCAAATAATTTTGATATGAAGTACCACTTCATTCGAGACATGGTCAAGAATAAGGTGATTGAATTGCATCATTGCAGCACTAAAGACAACATTGTAGATTTGTTCACCAAGGGAGTTGTCAAAGCTAAATTTTTGAAGCTGAGGAACTTCCTTTTCATTCCCCTCAAATTCAAAGGGGAGTATGTTGGAGTTTGATTGGATTTTATTATTAGTGTGTTTTTCTATTTTCATGGAGCAATATTCCCTGTGAATATCTCTAGTTGTAATAGGTAATATTTAGGTGGTTTGGTGTGATGTTGAGAACATTTGATTCTCATATATTTGTTTTCTTTACCCACTTGGAAGATTCATTCTATATTTTACTAACTTGGGAGATTCGTCAGTTACATTCCCAAGCTATATATTGTAATGGATTATCATGAATTAATCAGTTCAGACTAATTCTAGCTCACAACATTAAAGACCTTTCCCTGAGGTCATGCTTACTCTAGGAACCCCAATTATATTTTGTTGCTTTCCTTGATTGATTTATCTATAGGATTTTTCTTTGGAAATGCTTAGAAAGGATTTCCTTATTGAAGCACCTATTAACCTACCTCACCCCCATCAGTACTCAATCCACCTCTATTTACTATTTCATCTTCTGCAGCCTTTTTTTGATATTTGAGGAAATAACGATTCTTACCATTTAATTTTGGGTCATATTCAAAACTAGAAAGAGAGTGGGAGTAAGAAGGTGGATGAGTATACTTTTTTAAGTCTGAAGTTACATCTCTAGGAGGGAAAGGTTATTTACCATAGAGAAAAATATCTTATGTGCAGTATTTATCCCTCAATATGTCTTCCTTACTCTTCCATTCTTTGTTTTTATAAACATTAGAAGTATTTTCAAGATCCCCAAAAATAGTTTCAGGTACTTGTGAGAGATTAGGTGGGCATAAAGAAACCTTGTCGTGCTGAAATTGTGATAAAAAATATTTCTTATTTGATTGGTCTATTCCAGTAGTTACAGGTTCCAAAATAGGAGTATAGGGGTTTCCCAGCATGTCTAAACTACTCATTGGTCCTTCTATACCTCCTACTTATTTTTGAATTGGTAGACTAATGTTTGTCCCTTTAGATAAATTGGATAGCATAGCATCTTCCTTGTTAAGTGAAGGTCCACCTGCACTTCTAATAAATTCACCTCTTTGACCCTCTCCTAACTCCCATTGTGTTCTTTGACCAGATGAAGATCTTTGATTCCTATCAAAGTGCATTTTTCCTATACTCAGAGACAGGAAAATTAGCCCTCTATAATTTCTTAGAAAAATTTTGTGAACATTTGCTGGCCACATGTCCATAAACATGGCACCGTGTACAGTGAAATGGCACTTTGATATAATCCAAGGTCTGGGAGTATTTCCATTTACCAAATGCAATATCAATAATTCCAAGAAGGCCATCCTTCATGTCCAACACTACCAGTATCTGAGCCACAGTCCTAGAAAATTTTGAAATGAGCCTATCATCCATTTTCATGAAAGTCCCTATGTTATCCCTAATTTTTTTTAATATATTGTGAGCCCAAAGCTCCAAAGGCAGTCCTGTAAGTTTTACCCATATAGGTTTGGATGTCAATAACTCTTTTTGTGGGTCAAAACATGGAGACCGTATTTTTAGGTATAACAGTGAAGAGATCTAAAACTTCAAACTTTTTTTACAACTTTTTAAAATAGTGAACAGTGAATAGTGAAAAGTGAACAGGAAGATGCAAAAAGTTGTAAAAATATGGCTTTCCTTCTCTTTTTTATTAAAATTTTGCATCTTCCTCCTTATTTAAATAGAATGCAAGCCATCCTCTAGATAGAAGATATATTTTTGGAGTATAGCCCAAATCTTGACCCCAAACTTCTCCAGCCCATTGTTGAATTGATTTTTCAGAAAATAATTTATTGGAAAATTTTCTAGTAAGGATTTTCTTCTCCATTTCTAGAATTTGACCCAGACCAATATCTTCACCTAAAACAAGGTTTAATTTTTCTTTCTTCATTTTCAGACACTTATTTTTCTTTTTTATTTCATGTTCCTTTGAAGACCCACAATATTTTGGTTCTTCCATATTGCCCACCATTTCCTTCGTGCTTAAGAGATTTCCAAGAAAACCTGTTGAAAAATCACCATTAAAAACCTTTGTTGGGATGTGTATTAACTCTAAACTATTTGTTAACTCCTTTGTTCTAACTTTCAAGAAAACATTTTCTCCATCCTTCGAATTTAATCCAGTAAAACAACTTTGAATTTCTTTTGCATTTAAATAGATTTGCGGAGAGATCCCTTGAGAGTGACCACTAATATTTGAAGAGATGAAAATATGCTGCCCATCGAAAGGATATTTCGAGTAGTCCACAAGATCCTCTTCAAAATCCATCAAAAAAAATTAGCTATTTTTTTTATTATTCACAAATGTCCTCATATTTGAGAAGAAATTGATTGCAATTTTTGTCGAAATATTCAAATGCATGCCCTGCAACAATTTACCAATTGTTCATGCTCTCATAAATTTGTTGAATGTGAAATATTTGGACACTATCCAATACCTAAGCATCTATCTAATAATTATCACAATGCTCCCACACTGGTCACATCAAGCATACCCTGGATTCATGTATTCTACACCCTCACATATATTTTGGGTGATTCATCAAAATAATAGACCTACAACTACCTCTCTCCTATTCTCTATAGTCCATGGAATCATGGTAGTCTATGATAAATCATTCTGCTCAGACATGAAGTTGAACAACACCCAACCTTCCCTCTAACTGCTCGTTCTACAAATACCCTATAATCATACCATTCCATGAGATGACATCACTTTGAGAAATTTTGACAAACAGCTGATGTGCATCCTTGAGACTCCCATTACGTGCATATCCCACAATCATGGAATTCTAAGACACAACATTTCACTCAAAAAAATTTCCAAACACATTGCATGTATCCTCCATCTTGCCCATTTGCATAAACCTGGTAAGCCTGGATTTGGTCACCTTAAGACTTTGTTCTAAACCCTCTCAAATTATCTTCTACACAACTAAAGTAGGATAATAGAGGTACTCTATATCTGGCACCCAACCTTCCTCTACTTGCCATACAATGCCCAACCATCCTTTACTCACTCATTATTTAAATATCCTCATATAAATTTGACCGATGCTGAATTCATTCACCCGCTTTGATTTGTAGCTTTGCTTCACCATTGTGCGGCCATATTAGGCATATAATATTATCTCTAAAGTGATGGTGAATTGTTAATACCACTATTAGATAAAATTATTTTAGAAGAGCAAGGAGAATTTGTGAAAGGTAGATTGATTCTATATGGGATCATAGTATCTCATGAAGTTATGCATTTAGTATCTTCAAGAAAATATAAAGCAATGATATTAAAACCTAATATGAGTAGAACCTATGAAAGAGTTAAATGGGATTGTATTTTTGTAGTATTAAAAAAGTTTAGATTTGGGAAGAAATGGGTTAAATATATTGAATAGTGTGTCTTTGTAATTTCATATTTAGTGTTGATCAATGGGTTAGTAATAGGATCACTCAAAAATAATTAAGGTCTTAGACAGGGAGATCCTCTATCACCATATTTATTAATTATTATGGCAGAGATTTTGGGTAGGAACTTGAAGAATGCTAACACATATGGCCTTGTAAGTGGACTTAATAACATTGAAAACATCACCCATCAATAGTTTGTAGATGATACAACCCTTTTTGGGAGGGAAAAGATAAATGAGGCCAAAAATTTGAATAACTTATTAAAATAATATGAAAGAGCATCAAGGCAAAAAGTTAATAGGAAAAAATCTAAACTTTACTTCCTAAGCATGCCAACTAAAATAAAAGTAGAGATATGCAAGTTACTTCAAATGGAGGAGGTAAATTTACCAGTAGCTTATCTAGGGATACCTTTATTTGCAGAGAGAATGAGGATAGAATTATAGAATCTAGTTATAAATAAAGTTTAGAATAAACTACCGATATGGAAATATAGATGGTTATTATTAGTAGGAAGAGTGCAGCTAAATGAATTAGTCTTATAGGCCATTCCAACATATTATGTCCTTCTATACTATGCCAAAATCGATAGAAAAAAGTCTAATATATATTATGTGGTCATTTTTGTGGTCAAGATTACATGATAAAATAAAAATTCCTTTTGTGAAATATAGAAAGGAGTGTGATGATAAAACTAAGGGAGGTCTCGATTTAAGAATTCTTATAGATGCAAACTTAACTCTTAGGGGACAAGTAATTTGGAGACTATATAAAGAGATTCAAATACAATGGGCAAGAATTCTTCTAAGTATATTGAGAAGAATGACCCAAAATTAATATTTGCTGCATTCTTTCTACCAAATGGTTTTTCACTATGGAATGATCTATAAAAATGAATTGATCTAGTGAATAAAGGTTTAATATGGGTGGTTGGAACTGGGGAAAAGAATTCTATTTGGATGGATACTTGGTGTGATAACAAACCACTCAATCTAGATCCAATTTTGAAACCATGGATGAGATTACTTCAACATAAATATGGTGAAATAGTTTTAAACATTTTGTACAAGGATCGAGAAGGAAGATACAAATGGACAAAAGATTTTTTACAAGTATACAATACATTGATGCTAGGAGGAAGATGAGTAGAAATATAATAACGATGATTATTCTATTAGAATATATTACATTATTTGGTACATGCTAATGTACCACCATGGGTACATCCTTATATTAGGAGAGAATCTTAGATTAGGGTTTGAGTAGTTACTTTATGCAATGTAATAAATGCACAAGTATTATTAGAATGTGCAATGATGTAAATGTGCATGTTGTCCATGTGTACATGAGTCTATAGAATAGCAAGATGAAGAGTCATAGAAATATAGAATACCAAGAGTCACATCCATTATATATTGGTCTTTGTATGAGCATTTGAGAGTGACAGAGAGAAGGTAGAGAACATTGAGTAGAGTAGTAATAGATATAATGTAGATCATGTAAGAAATATGGAGATTTTGAGACCTCCATTTTTATCAATATAATATTTTCATGAGATTTAATTAATGGTTGTTTTATGAGTAGTTATAGAAGTTTCTCATGAGTTTCACATGCTTTGAATATTGCTATTATCATATATTTAATATTGCATGCTCATTTTGTACCTTGTGGTTGATCTCTCATTAAGTACTAAGCATCAAAAGCTAATAGTGGTATCAGATCGCAAGGTAGATTGAGAGGAGATAGAAATATCTCATTTTTAGATTTTTTGAAATTATGTTTTGGCTAGAGTATTTCCACAAAGTTGTACAAAAACTTGTGAATACTAGGACTCAGCATTGATTCCACTAGTTTGACAAATCAACTAATGAAGTTCATTATTTTTAGATTTGAAGAATTTACATTATTATATTCTAATATTTTGTTGCAAACAAGAGTTGATTCAAATAAATTTTGGAAGCTTCCTACAAGATATAGGAAGAATATCTTCTTTGGAATTAATCTAATACTTGCAGCAACAATTCAAAGATTGAATAATTTGGAGGCCTAAGGAAAAATATCTGATTGTAGATATGTAGAATTGAATATTGAAGATTGAGAAGAGAGGAAGGGGCTAAAGGATCCTTATTGAATATTGGATATTAAGGAGTCCCAAGAAGGAGATCCCTATAGAATATTAAAGACTACAAATTACATATTTAAGAAAGAAGAAATCATCTCTAAGAGGAGACCCAAGAAAGAGGTCCCATTGAAGAACTTCCAAATTTGGAAGATATAATATTGAAGATAGAGAAGGACTAGGAAAATTCCTATTGAATATTTGAATCTATAGAATTTGAAGACCTAAGAAAAGATATCTCAAGTAAACCTGAAAGGAGATAGAATAAGGCTAGAGGAAGTCCTATTGAAAAAATTGAAGTGGCCATTGGAGAAGATTTGAAAAAATCTCAAGGTAGAATATTGCAAGTAATAACTCCTAAAAAAAGGGAATTTGGGTTAATTGTCACCATTCAACAACAAGCCCAAAAGAAGAAGGATTTTGCAAGAATTTTGCTAAAATTTTGGAGAGAATTTTTGAAGACCTCAAGGCATTCAAATTCTTGAGAAAGAGGTCAATGAAAGAGGCTATATTTGAAGTCAAAATTTGATAAGAAGATTGAATGAGAAAGGAGCTAGAAGAGACCACCAGATTTGAAAAATTTGAAGACTTCCATTAAAAGGTTGAAGGCTGATTTGCAAAAGAGAAGATTGTTGATTTTGCAATAGAAATTGAAGAGTCATAGGACAACAAATTAAATGTGACTAATAGCTGCAATTTGAAGAATTGGGCAGATTTCGAAGAGTCATTGAACAGCCAATTGAAGGAAGGCTTGATAGCAAAAGAAGGTAGCAATTTGGAGAAGTTAGAAGAGATTCTTGGACAGCAAGAAAAGGAAAAGAAATCAAATTTTTGAGAGTATAAAATCAAGAGATTTGAACTACAATATTTGGTAGCATTAAAATTAAAAATTATAGCTGCATTTTGTAAAATTTCGAGGCATATTTGCAAGGAGCATTGGACATCATTTGGTCAAAGAAAGGTGTTGCAAATTTTAGAATTTGAAGGAAGCATAATGGACAGTGTTATAGCTGTAAAAATATACATTCTTGGACAGCACATTTGAAGGAGAAATAGGGTAGCAAAGCAAAAGGAATTGAATCTACAAAGTTGATAAGTATGGAGAAACAATTGAATAGAAAAGAAGCGCTACATATTTCACAAATTCAGGAAAGAAAGTAGGTGAACCAAATCACCAAGAACACTAGCTACAAAGGAGATCAAAAGGTGCATAAAAGTGGTGCTATGAAATTTCATTAATTTAGTATTATTATAAAGTTTTTAGGAGCACCATATTAGAGTTACTTATGGAGAAAAATATGTTTTGAGTTAAATATCTCCAAGCTAAGAAAGGAGACATCATTATTATCTTGGAACTTGCAAAACACAAATAGCATAAAGTTGAGTTAAAAGTATTGCTTGAAAGAATTTAAAATGAGATATAACATAGAGAATATTGAATGGATAAATATAAGCATTATAAGGTAGAATAAAATTCATCCAAAATAATATAGCAAAGTAACACTACTATGTTGAGAATCATCTCTATTCATCTAGTGAATAGAAGGAAATTTTGGTGCAACAAAAATCTGATTTTCAGAGCTATTGAAGAGCATTATTGCTCATTTAAAGTGCAAGTAAGATATCAAACATTATATTCCATAACTTACAAGTAAAGGCAACATTGCAAAAGGGATAAATCACCAACCAAAGGAGATAGAACCATTGCAAGGGAGAAGTAAATAGATAAACCAAATCACCAAGAAGACTAGCCACAAAGGAGGTAAAAAGGTGCATAAAATTGGTGCTATGAAAGTTTATTATTTAGATATTATTATAAAGTTTTTGGCAGCACCATATTAGAGTTATTTAAGGAGCAAAAGATAGTTTGATTTAAGTATCTTCAAACCAAGAAATAAGACATCATTATTTTCTTGGAATATGCAAAACACAAATAGCATAAGTTGAGTTAAAATTATTGCTTGAAAGGAGTAATAAGGAGATATAACATAGTGAATGCTAAATAGATAAATAGAAGCATTAGAAGGTAGAATAAATTTTAGCCAAAATAAGATAGCAAAGAAATGATACTATGTTGAGAAGCATCTATATTCGACCAACGAATAGAAGGAAGGTTTGGTGCAATAAAAATATAGTTTTTAGAGCTATTGAAGAGTGTTATTGCTCATTTAAGATGCAAGTAAGATATCCAATATTATACTCCATAACTTATAAGTAAAGGCAACATTGAAAAAAGGGACAAAGCACCATCCAAAGGAGATAGCACATTGCAAACGAGAAAGGGTCATTACCAACATCAAGGAAGGTACCATAGTGTAGCATTAAGTCAACAAGATATGATAGCAAAAGAGCACAAAGGTCTATTGAAATTAAGCACCCAAAAGAGCACCATTTACAAATCCAATTAAAACATAGAAACAAAGAGTATCACTTACATAGACAAGTTGAATAAGAAGAAGTCTACGAGTCATGCACAGGGAAGCAAAGTATGCCATGCTTAGTGCCTGAAACCAACATTTACAAAGGACAAAGGAAAGTGAAGCATCAGTGCAATTTCAAACAAAGGTAGCTAAGATATTGAAGAGACATACATAGATAAGATAGATCCAAAGCAAGGATAAGTGTGAAAGTTTTAGGATGTAAAGGAAAAAAATTACACAAGTTAAGAAGCTTGGATATCTAGATAAAAAACATTGAGAAGCTAGGAATTAAAATGCCACCAAGGAATATTTACTGAAGTGCCACCACAGAAGGAACCACCATTGTAGAAGAGGAGAAAACATTTATGGAGAAGATCCACCACCAATCATTAGAAGTAAATAAGGGTCAGCATGTATTGAAGAGTTACAAAGGATATATGTTGGAAGTTACAACTATCGAGTAGCAAAATAAATTGTGAGTGTTAAGTAAGGGAAAGCAAATTTGAGTGCCAAAGATATTATAGAATTGAATGCAAGCATTGACAAAAGTGTATCTACCATTTGTCACTTCGGTTAAGAAATTGGAATAATTTGGATGCCACTTGTCACAGAGGAAAGGAAGTACCAACAATCATTGAGGGAAGAAAATACTTCAAGCCAATAGGAGTACATTTGAGGAAGGAAGAAACTTGTCAAAGGTAACACCCATATTGTCATAGCATCACCAAACTAGGTATAAGTAACTTAGCAAAAGAAATACCTAAATAATATATTGAGTTCCATGTGGCACATGAAAAGAAGAATATAGACAGGTTGGAGAAGCCCAAAAAATCTATAGTTTATATAATAAGTACATTCACGGGTCAAAGCACATATAGAAAATACAAGGACAATAAAAGTCTAAAATAGTGCCATATACAAGGGATAGCAATAAATGCAGTGGAATTACATCATGTAAAGCATTGAAGAATGAAAGGAGAACAACACCAAAATTAGAGTGCAAGTTGCATTCAAAGGATTAGCAAACCATTACATAGCACTTCATCTCCAAGAAGGTATATTTTTTTTTTTTTTTGAATTTACATGGTGGAATCGGTAGCTGCCACGAATTCGGGTAGGCTGTCCAGCTTTTATGGCTACCACAGTATTTTGTGGTGTCCACCCTAGAAGTTGCCACACAGATCTTCGCACAGTCTGCCCCTATAACCAACATGCCACAATCATTTTAAACATTTTACGTCGCTGAAAGCACCAAGAAAGGGACAAGCATTCAATTTGGTGAGGCCCGAGATTTGAACCTTGGACCTCCGCCCCTCTTATGGGGTTTGGATGAACCAATTGTTCTACACCTCGGACCTTCCAAGAAGGTATATTAATATTCAATTTATTTGCATTTCATAAAGGTCAATGAGATATAAGGTTTTTTAATACTAAGGTTAAGTTAATCTATTATTCTTAAGATTAATTAAGTGAATGGGGATATAATTAAATGAATTGTTAGATTATAACCTTAGATGATTTATTGATTCATTTGAAATACTATTGAAGTAAGGAGGATTTAACTTGATTTTTTTTTTTAAATTACATTATTTGAAATTCAAGCATAGAAATATTTGAAATAATTGAACTTGGAGGAATAAGTATTCCTACATCAAAATTGAAATATTAAATTTTCAAATACTAATATTTTCTAAATTTCCAATTAGGGAGTTATAAGGAATTCAACACCAATTTAAGTTCTTGAAATTTATAAATCATATTATTCAAAAGTGAAATATATAAGAAGCACAACATAGAGTTGATGAAAAGTTAGAAAACTTTATTAGTATTTGTCTCTTGCTCAAACTAATGAGACATAAAAAATCTAACTTAATTTTCTTGAAGGTAGAGAACCTTATCAAAATTGAAAGTGCATCAAAACTATCTTTAGCTTTCTATTCATAAATAGGGATAAATAAGGTTAATATCATAAGTTGAACATTAGGGAGACAAAAGGGATTCAACTTGAAAGAAAAACCTAGAAAGCTAAGTAAATTATCAAAGCCATATTATATTCAAAACACTTGGGAGATATAAGGGGTTCTACAAAACTTGAGAATTGAAAATATTACATCAAATTTGATCTTTTACATTCAAAATACTAGGGAGTTAAAAGTAATTCTACCTAAAGAATTGACTATTGTTTGATCATCCTCCAAACATTAGGAAAACAAGATATACTAAAATATTTGAAGAATTAAAATTTAGAATTTGATCATATACCCAAATTCAACTTAAAACTTAGAAGATGAAAATATAGGGAGATATAAGGCTTACAACATAATTGCTTGAAAGGTTGAAAATTGAAAAGTGTTCTTAGACTACAATATAAATACTAAGGAGGAATAAGGAATTCTAGTTCAAAATTCAAAAGAAGTATGGATGAAATAGTGAAGAATGCATGTAATGATGAAGAACTATTTCATGAACTAAAGTATTATTCACAAAACTTAATAGATACTTTCGATGGATACAAGCATTTGTCTACTAGTTTAAAAGAAAGATTTTCTTTGTTTCTCAAGGAAGCAAAAGAAGAAAATTTTATGATATAATTAGTTTTCTTCATGAAGTAATTTTCAAAGCTTAGTGGAATACTCAAAATATATCTATGCTTACTTTAGAAGAATGTTTGATGATATATCTATCACTAATTACTTTTGAATTCTTTCAAAGGATGAAATAAAAGAAATGTGAACATATTACCAATAAATTACTGAATCCTGATGAATACTATTATGATGATAAACTAACTCACCATGTTGAAGATATATCACTAGTAAATGTGTAACAAATAAAGAAGAAGAAGAAACAGGAAGAGGAAGCATGACAAAAAGAAATAGATGAAGATGGAAGAAAATACTTTTGCATTGAATCTAGATATCAATTTCTAGGAGATAGATCAAAGAGAATTGAAGGAACAAGATGAAGACCCATATTGAATACTAAAGTCTTCAATAACCAAATAATGTAATATAGGGAGGTGTTGGAATATATTATATTATTTGGTACATGATAATGTACCACCATGGGTACATCCTTAGATTAGGAGAGAATATTAGATTAGGGTTTGAGTAGTTACTTTATGCAATGTAATAAATGCACAAGTATTATTAGAATGTGCAATGATGTAAATGTGCATGTAATCCATGTGTACATGAGTCTATATAATAAGAAGATGAAGAGTCATAGGAATATGGAAGGCCAAGAGTCACATACATTATATATTATCCTTTGTATGAGCATATAAATGAGAGAGTAGATAGAGAGAAGGTAGAGAGCATTGAGTAGAGTAGTATTAGATACAATGTAGAGCATGTAAGAAATATGGAGATTTTGAGACCTCCATTTTTATCAATGTAATATATTCGTGAGCTTTCATTAATGGTTATTTTATGAGTAGTTATAGAAGTTTCTCATGACTTTTACATGCTTAGAATATTGTCATTATCATATATTTAATATTGCATGCTCATTTTGTACCTTATGGTTGATATCTCATTAAGTATTAGACATAAAAAGCTAACATATTCTGAGGGAAGCCAAGGATAAGTTGATTTGGGAGTTGAATAGCTTAGGATAATACACAACAAGAAGTGGATATAATGTGAAGCACCAACAAAATAGGAATATTGAAATAATATGAATAGATATTTGGGATAGCCCAAGCATTCCTAAAGTTAAAATGTTTGTTTGGCTAGTAGGTAATAGAATAATTTTGTCTTGGGATAACCTTATGAAAAGGAATTTTCATGGCCTCTCACAATGTGTTCTTTGTAAAAAGTAGGAGAGTATAGACCATCTCTTAGGGCATTTATCAATAGTCTAAAAATTATGGCAATGGATTCTTAATATGTTTGGTAAATGCATGGTAATGAATGGAAGAATTGAAAAATGGTTAAAGCAATGGTAACGCTCTTTTAAAAGTGAATATTTACAAACAATCTCGGATATATCAAAAGGTACAATACTTTGAACTATATCGCTAGAAAGTAATAGAGTAATATTTAAAGGAGAAAGCAATTTAGATGTAATGAAAAGGAAGATTTTTTTAGCCATAGAGAAGTCTAAACCAACCCTATCAACTCACCCAATCCCTAATCTAGAAGCAGAGAGACTTGATAGATGGATTCAAGTCATCAAATGGAATTATGATGTTAAATATATAAAAAATAAAAAGAAGACAAAGAATATAAAGTGGAAACCACCAGATGTGGAGTTGGTCAAATTGAATTTTGATGGAGCATCAAAAGAAAATGTAGGACTAGTAGGAGAAGAAACAATTATAAATAATAGAGGAGATATTCTATCTCATTATGCTTTCAATAGTGGTTTTAAGACAAATAATTAAACTAAATATTGGGTAGATTTTAAAGGGTTAAAAATATGCAAACAAATGAAATGGAACAAAGTATGGATTGAAGGTGATTTTTTCATAGCAATAAATACAATTTTGAGGAAAGCAAAGCTCCATGGAACATACAAGAGATAATTGTGGAAATTCAAGATCTTGCTAAAGTTTACACATACGTTAAGGGAATGAAACAATTATGTAGATAGGCTAGCTAATAGAGGGGTTTTAATTGAGGATCATGAAATTAAATTCTTTTTTCCATGGTTAAAGAAAGTAGTAAGGCTAGCTAAAGCTAACAAGAAAATTTTGAATGCCTGAATCAAATAATGATTAAGATTTATATTAATATTTTCTATTGGAAATATATTTTTTATAACTTTAATGTGCTTTCATATAAACTATTTATTATAATTTTTGTTGTTGCACTTGTGCTTTAGGAAGGAAAATAGCAATCTAGATCTAGTAAAGCATACTATGAGAGTACAATGTTTTAGAAATATTACTCTACTAATATGAAATGGATAGATAGTAGAGATGAAGTTTTCGTATTGTGAAGGTTGTTGTATGAAATTATCAAGAAGGATTTGAATTCTAGAGTATTTGTATTCACACTAAAAATTAAAAAAGATCCAAAAAATAAAAATCAAGAATTTAGATATATTATGTAAAATGATGTAGGTTTCTAGCTATAACAACTCAAATCATATAAAAAATGGATCTATTTGTAAACTCTTAAGATCAAAAGAAGAGAATTATGATTTATTGAGGGTGGAGGACTCAAATACAACCCCCTGTTCTCTAGGAAAAATAAAGTTAAATCAATCACCCAAAGGAGAAAGAGGAATTGACTAAAGCACATCTTGAATACTTTTCTTGTAAGTTTCTAAAAGACTCAAAAAATGCTATAAGTATCAAAAATTCATCTATAACTCCCAAATAATTAGGCCAAACATTATAATCACATAGAATAAGATAACTATGCCCTTTCAAAATAGGACAAAAGGATTTAAGGATTTTTTTGCATAGTTCAACCTCTAACACTAAAATAGGTTTGTAATATAATGTCACCAATGTGTAGAGCTCAAAAATTTGTACAATTTTAAAAAAGGGCTCAAAATGCTTTTGTATGCAAAAGTTATGACCTTCAAACTTTTTGTCCTAATAACCCCTAAAAAAGCAAAAATTAAATCCTCAAACCTTATAAATGTGAGATCCAATATCGACCTACCACTTGGTAAGTTCTAATTTGCTAGTGCACTCCATTATGGTTTCACCACTTCAACTCTTTTGATTCATTAAATAAATAAAACTTATTTTCCTCTTATTGGGTTAAGACATATAAATAGGCCAAAAATATTTCCACATGACATAGAATATGACTATGTCTACCCCATGTATTTGAATTTTTTAAAAGCACCAAAAGTCTCATCTATGAGGTTCAAACCTAAGCCTGTATCCACCTAACACTTGGTCTAGCCGAGGCACCAAGGTGCTCCTTTGGATGTTGATGGTAAGATATTGATATTCTCACAATGACACTGAGAGGGGGGTGAATCAGTGTAGCTATTTAAATTCAGATCTACAGCACTTTAAAACTTAAGCAGGGAGAACTTAAAAATAGATACAACAATTAAACAAGAGAGCATTCCACAACACACAATTTAACGAGGTTCACCAGTTTTGGCTACTCCTCAAAAATTAGACTGCTTGGACACCCATCCAAATCCAGCCTTTGCAAAGCACCAACTTTACAAACAATTTTCTAGCACCCACTGGAAGGAGCACCAACCCCTAATTTATCTGCACCAACAGAAAGGAGCACCAACCCCTGATTTACCAGCACCAACTGGAAGGAGCACCAACCCCTGATTCCAAGCACCAACTTGGATTTCTATTTTGAATCTTAGATTGACATAAATATGCCTTCACTTTTACAAGACCCTCACTGGTCTATTGCTCTTTTACAAGAACTGCATATACTTACAGCTCTGCTGTATTTTTCTCTTTCAGCTCTTCTCTTCTCTCTTACAGCCCTCTCTTCTGTATCTTTTTCAGCACACTACACACTATCTTTTCATGGCTTCTTTTTCTTTTTATTCGGCAATACACAATACTCATGCCACGTGTAGAGCTCAACCCTAACCCTAACTTACTGTACATGAAAACATTCTTTCGGCTCTGCTTACTACGCTTTTGATAGCCTTAAATGCTTACTTACTGCTCTGACAGCATTTTCTATGCTCTGACAATGTATCTGCCGTTCTGATAGAATTATCTTCTCATTTACAGCTCTCTGACAGCCTTCTCTATTTATTTTGGCTCTGACAACATTTTTTGTTCTCTTATAGCTCTGACAGAAGAACTGCTGCTCTAACAACCTTTTTTGTCTTCTTCTCGGCCTACATGCATGGAAAACAACAAATGTCACGATAATCGTGACACTTTTCGCTCTCCTTGTAACTCTTCTCTGGCATGCACAACGAAAACAATGACATGTCATGAAATCATGACACTTTTTCTTCCTTGCACTCTTTTCCATGCACCAGAAAACATGACATGTCATGAAATCGTGACACTTTTCTCTCTCCTCTTTCTCTTCGCTTGGACCAGCAAAATGAAACATGTCATGAAATCGTGACATTTTTCTCTCTCCTTTCTCTTCGCTTTGGACCGTGAAAATGGAACATGTCACGAAATCGTGACACTTTCACTTTGCTTCATTGTTCGGCTTGCACCCGCGAAAACACATGTCACGAAATCGTGACACTTTTGCTGTCTTGAACTCTTCTCTGTCTCTTGCCCGCAAAAATGGAACATGTCATGAAATCGTGACGCTTTCGCCTTTGAGCTCTTCCTCCTTGAATTTGTCATGAAATCATGACGCTTTTGCTTCCAAGCTCTTTCATTTTGCTTCTGTCATGAAATCGTGACACTTCATCCTTTGGAGTCTTCCTCTCTGCTGTTGTCGTGATATCGTGACATTTCTATCTTCGAACATTCTCTCTCCTCTCTTAGTCACGAAAATGCGACATGTCATGATATCGTGACATCTTTTCTCCTTAGCTCTTTTCTTCTCCTTCGGGTCATGAAAACCTGACATGTCACGATATCGTGACACTTTTTCTCCTTAGCGCTTCCTCTTGCAAATTGTCGCGAAATCGTGACACTTTTCCTTGCAAGCTCTTTCTCTCAAACATGTCATGAAATCGTGACACATTTTTCTCCTCTCTCAAACATGTCATGAAATCATGACACTTTTCTTTGCCTGCGCCTTTTCTCCAAACATGTCATGAAATCGTGATAGTTTTCTTCCTTGCCTTCTTTGCTTTCAACATGTCATGAAATCGTGACAGTTTTTCTACTTGCCTTCTTTGCTTCCAACTTGTCATGAAATCATGACAGTTTTCTTGTGCTTTCTCTCTCTTCCAACATGTCACGAAATCATGACAGTTTTCCTTGCGCTTTCTCTTTCGACCAACATGTCATGAAATTGTGATAGTTTTCTTTGCATTTTCTCTCTCCTCCGATATGTCATGATATCGCGACATTTTTGCTAGCATTTTCTCTCTCCTCCGATATGTCGTGAAATCGCGACAGAAAACATGTCGCGATATCGCGACAGTTTTCTTACTTGTCTTTTTCTTTGATTTTTTGAATCTGGGCCACTTTTGTCTTCTTGGAAATTCATTGTACATGCTCTGACTGACCTCTGAACTCCTGTCCACTGCATCATCAATTGATCTATCTGTCTGTGTTGACAACAATGACAATACTGTTTCTGCACCTTGCTCAACAATCTCCCCCTTTGGAATTGTTGGCAACACATGTGCAATTTCTAGTAATTCTTCTCCCCCTTTGACAATAATACCAAAGGGTTGCTGCAGACTCCCCCTGAGTCCATGCACAACATTCTCAGGCACACAATGTTACAGTTAGCAAAAATTACAAACATGAGCAAACAGGTAATCAAATATATAAATGCTCCCCTTGAGAATGTGTTCCCGATAGCTAGTCAGTTCTTGGGTAGTGTGACCACTCCCAACTTACTGCGAAGGTATTCAAAAACTTCCTTGGGCAACGGTTTAGTGAAGATATCCGCTACTTGCTCTGTAGTTGGAACAAAATCCAATTTAACCTCACCTTCTGCAACTTTATCCTTCAAAAAGTGATACCGGATTGCAATATGTTTGGTGCGAGAATGCATAACCGGATTCTTTGAGATGTTAATAGCACTGGTATTATCACATTTAACTGAAATTGGCTCTTTGAAGTTAATGCCAAGATCTTTCAGGGTTTGTCTCATCCATAAAATCTGTGTACAACATGTTGTTGCTGCAATGTATTCTGCCTCTGCTTGTGGATAGAGAGAGCGATTCTTGTTTCTTGCTGTGCCATGCTACCAACTTTGTCTCCAAGATAGAATGCACCTCCATTGGTACTCTTTCTGTCATCTATACATCTTGCCCAATCTGCATCAGAATATGCAATAAGAGTGAAGTCCTTACCTTTTGGGTACCATAACCCATACTCCATAGTACCCTTGAGGTACCTAAAAATCCTCTTCACAGCTGTCACATGAGTCTCTTTGGGACTAGCCTGAAATCTTGCTACCATGCATACTGCCTGTAAGATATCTGGTCTGGTAGCTGTCAAATACAACAGGCTTCCAATCATAGATCTGTACATGGTTTGATCTACATCTGGAGATTTGTCATCCTTGCTCAACTTGCAACCTGTTGTCATGGGAGTGCTAACAGGTTTACAATCCTCCATTGTGAACTTTTTCAGCATTTCTTTCACATATTTAACTTGAGAAATAAAAATGCCCTTTTCATTTTGGTTAACTTGCGATCGAGGAAATATGAAAGTTCACCAATCATAGACATTTCAAATTCTTTCTGCATTTTATTTGCTGTCTCTACATGACTCATCATTGCTTGCTTGCCAAAAATTATATCATCTACATAAACAACAAGGACAATAAGATGGCCATTGTCTATTTTGACATACAAGTTACTATCCACCATACCTTTCTTGAACCCTTGTTGAGTGAGATAGTTGTCCAGTCTTGCATACCATGCTCTGGGTGCCTGTTTCAAGCCATACAAAGCTTTCTTCAACTTGCAAACAAAGTTGGGATTATCACCGAGTTGAAAACCATCTGGCTACTCAATATAAACTTCTTCTTCAAGATTTCCATTCAGAAATGCTGATTTCACGTCCATCTGATAAACTTTGAAATTCCTGTGGACTGCTAAAGCCAGAAACATTCTGATTGCCTCGAGTCTAGCCATTGGTGCAAAAGTTTCCTCAAAATCAATACCTTCAACTTGAGCATAGCCTTTATAGACCAATCTTGCTTTATTCCTTACAACTTGTCCGTCTTCATTCAATTTGTTTCGAAAAATCCATTTAGTACCGATTATGTTTTTATTTGCAGGCCTTGGTACTAACTCCCAGGTTTTGTTTTTCTCAATCTGATCTAGTTCTTCGTTTATTGCCTTCATCCAACTTTCATCTGTGCTTGCTTCAGTAATATTTTTGGGCTCAATGCTGGATAATAGGGAGTAGTTACTTACTACTCTTCTTCTTGTCTTAACACCAACTGTGGGGTCCCCAATAATTTGCTCTCTGGGATGATTTTTCTGCCAGCTTCCTGTTTTGAATTTTTTGTTTTCTTCTACTTCTGAATCAATACTTAAATCATCTGGGTCAATTTTTTGATTCTCTTCTGTTTCCTTTTCTTCATCTCCTTCAATAACTTCTTCATAAATAGGGTAGTTTTCTTCACAGCTGACTGCTTGTTTCCTATCTTCATCAAATTTAACATCGACACTGTCTACAATTTTCTTTAGCCTTTTGTTGTAGCATTTGTAAGCTTTGCTTTTTGATGAATAGCCAACAAAAATACCTTCATCAGCTCTATCTTCAAACTTACCAAGATTATCTTCAGTTCTTTTGATATAACACTTGCTGCCAAAGACTTTGAAGTATTTTGTTGTTGCCTTCTTGCCGAACCATAGCTCATAAGGGGTTTTGCTTTCATGCGTCCTCAACATGCACCTATTTTGGATATAAACTACAGTATGGACTGCCTCTTTCCAAAATCTGTCTGCAATTTTGCTCTCAGTCAACATCGTCCGTGCCATTTCCTGCATAGTTCTGTTCTTTCTTTCTACAACACCATTCTGCTGAGGTGTCCTTGCTTGCTAAAAGCTGTCTTCTGATCCCATATTTTTGATAGTATTCTGCAAACTCCTCCGAGATGAACTCTCCTCCTCTATCTGATCTTAAGCATTTGATCCTCTTTCCTGTTTCATTCTCAACTTGGTTTTTGAAAGTCTTGAACATTTCAAAAGCTTCAGATTTCTGCTTCAAAAAGAATATCCAGGTCATTGGAATAGTCATCTATGCACAACATAAAGTATTTGTCACCATTTATACTTTGTGTTCTCATGGGTCCACATAAATCAGTATGTATTAGTTCTAAAGGTTTGCTGGTAAAGTACTCCTTTGATTTAAATGTGGCTCTAGTTTGCTTCCCCTTTTGGCATGAAGCACAAATACTATTTAGTGGTTTGCCAATGGAGGGTATATCTCTTATTGCCCTTTTTGAGCTTATTTTTACCAAATTGTCAAAGCTGATATGACCGAGCCTCTTGTGCCACAGCCAATTTTCATCTTCTTGTCCAATCAAGCATGCTCCTTCTGAAGTCTCTGAGAGAGTATACGAGGTTTCAGAAGTCCTTGATCCAGTAGCAATCAACTTCCCACTGTTAGCTTTTCTCACTTCACAACCCTGCTTCTTAAAAATTACTTCATGACCTCTATCACAGATTTGACTTACGTTGAGCAAGTTATGCTTCAGACCAATCACAAACAAGACTTCTTTTGATTTGATCTTTCCATCACTGATCTTGACTGATCCTTTGCCAACTATCTTTGCTCCATCATTATTTCCAAATTTCACAGAACCACCTTCGTAATTCTGTAACTTCTCAAATTTTTGCTTGTCACCTGTCATGTGACTGGAGCATCCACTATCAAGTATCCATGGTGCAGATTTGTTCTGTGCTTTAAAAGCAATCTGAACAATCAAAGATTCCTTTTCTTCCTGGAGTTTCTCCTTTTCTTTCTAGAGTTTCTCCTTTTCTTTCCATTCTGGTTTGATAGCACTTTTGGCTACTTGTTTTGCCTTTCCCCTTTCATTAGCTTGTGCCTGTTTTTCAGAAAATTTTTTGTTTTGTTTCAATCCATTTGGTTGAGATTTTCTACCCTGATATTTATTTGTTGCAAAAGTGCTTCTACAGTTTCTTGCAATGTGTCCAAAATTATGACAGTTATAACATTCTACTGCATAATCCATCAATGGTGAAAAGACATTTCTACTGGTGAAATTCCTTTGTGCTACATTATAACTGCAATCTGAAATCTTATGACCATAAGCATTGCATTTAAAACAATAACCAGAAAAAAAAATGATTAAACCTGGGTGAAGGTCTTTGCCATTTTGAAGTAGGAGCCATGAATCTTCTCCTTCTTGGATGTGTGACTTTTGTGAATCCATCTTTGTCAGTACTCCTCTTGAGTCTGGCATTATTGCTTTCTTTGGCATGATTTGTTTTTTCTTGATCAACCCTGATCTTATCTTCTTTCTTTATGGGTTCTACATTTATGGCCTTTGATCCCTTTGATGATTCTCCTTCATCGAAGCCCAAACCAAATTTGATGCCTGAAGGCCTTTGGTTATTTATAATTTTATCCAGCTTTACAGAACTTTCTTCAAACTTATGATAACAACTCAATTTTTGATTCATCTCCTCTAGTTGCATCCTTAACCTAACAATGTCTTCTTCTAGCTTGCTGCACTCATCTATTTTTATGGTTAATTGTACTTCGAGAACTTCAGACATTTTCTTAAATTCATCTGTCTAAACTTTCAAGCTATTTATTATTTCATTGGCATCCTCAAGCTTTCTTGAAACCTTTTTATTCTTTTTCCTTTCTGTGCTCAGCTCTTTAAGTGCAGCAACCAACTCACCTTCCAGATACACTTCAGCCTCATCCTCAGGTTTTTCATTACATTCCTATTTTTCCTCTGTTTTTCTTTCTTCAAATGCCATGAACAGAGCTTCACCTGCTTCTTCTTCAGAATCCTCACCAGAGCAGTCTTCAGAAGAGCTGACATTCTTGGATATGAAACTTTTCTTCTTGAAGTTGCTTTTTCTAAAATGTGGTTTCTTCTTCCAGTCACTTCTTTCTTGGTGTGACCCTTCACCATTTTTGTTTTTCTCATTCATTGGACAATTAGCTGCAAAGTGCCCGATGCCTCCACAGTTGAAGCACTTAAACGGTAACTTTCCTCTGTACTTTCCTTTTCCCTTTATTAGTTTCCTAACAAAGTTTGCTTCTATTTCATCTGAAGATTCTTCTTCCTCAGATTCTTGTTTAGCTTTTATATTTTTGTGTGCTTTAAAAGTAGCTTCTCTGTCTGAGGGCTTAGTTTGTCCTATTCTCATTTCGTATGCAGTTAAAGAACCATGCATTTCATCCATGCTAAAAGTATTTAGATCTTTAGCTTCTTCTATAGCAAAAACTTTAGAATCAAATCTTTTGTGAAGAGTTCTTAGTACCTTTTTCACGATGACTGCATCTTCCATTTCCTCGTCGAGTCCTCTAATCGCATTAATGATTCCATTGACTCTCAGCATATAGGCCTCTATGTTCTCATCGTCATTCATTTTTAATGCTTCGAACTGAGCTCGATGCGTTTGTAGCTTGGCTTCCTTGATCTTGTCATCTCCTTCATGAATGCTCTGCAGTTTGTCCCACATGTCTTTTGCCATTTTATAGCTCATGATCCTTATCAGTTCATTGTCTACTAACCCACACATTATAGCATTCTTTGCTTTAGAGTTATTCTCAAACTTTTTCTTCTCAACAACATCTGTTGGAGGAGTAGAGGGTATTGTGTATCCACTGTCTCTCGACTCCCAAATGTCATATCCCAAAGCACACAGATAAGTCTGCATCCTGAGTCTCCAGAAAGAGTAATTAGTTCCATCGAACAAAGGAGCTTTGTTGGATGAAAATCCTTCACCACCGGCCATTGTGTTTCTTCCAAGATCACCTTAGCTGATTGAGCTTGTTCAGGAACCTTGCTCTGATACCAATTGATATTCTCACAATGACACTGAGAGGGGGGGTGAATCAGTGTAGCTATTTAAATTCAGATCTACAACACTTTAAAACTTAAGCAGGGAGAACTTAAAAATAGATACAACAATTAAACAAGAGAGCATTCCACAACACACAATTTAACGAGGTTCACCAGTTTTGGCTACTCCTCAAAAATTAGACTACTTGGACACCCATCCAAATCTAGCCTTTGCAAAGCACCAACTTTACAAACAATTTTCTAGCACCCACTGGAAGGAGCACCAACCCCTAATTTATCTGCACCAACAGAAAGGAGCACCAACCCCTGATTTACTAGCACCAACTGGAAGGAGCACCAACCCCTGATTCCAAGCACCAACTTGGATTTCTATTTTGAATCTTAGATTGACATAAATATGCCTTCACTTTTACAAGACCCTCACTGGTCTATTGCTCTTTTACAAGAACTGCATATACTTACAACTCTGTTGTATTTTCTCTTTCAGCTCTACTCTTCTCTCTTATAGCCCTCTCTTCTGTATTTTTACACTCACTTCTTTCGGCTTCTTTTCTTTTTATTTGGTAATACACAATACTCATGCCACGTGTAGAGCTCAACCCTAACCCTAACTTACTGTACATGAAAACATTCTTTCGGCTCTACTTACTATGCTTTGATAGCCTTAAATGCTTACTTACATCTTGACGACCTTATCTACCCACTTTACGGCTCTGACAACTTTTTGTGCTCTGACAGTGTATCCGCCGTTCTGACAGAAATTTATCTTCTCATTTACGGCTCTCTAACAGCCTTCTCTATTTATTTTGGCTCTGACAACCTTTTCTGTTCTCTTACAGCTCGACAAATAACTGCTCTGACAACCTTTTTGTCTTCTTCTCGCTATGCATGAAAACACATGTCATGATATCGTGACACTTTTCTTCCTCTGTTCTCTTCTCGGCTTGCACTCACGAAAACATGACATGTCACGAAATCGTGACACTTTTCACTTCCTTGTACTCTTCTCGCATGCACCAAAAAACATGACATGTCATGAAATCGTGACACTTTTCTCTCTCCTCTTTCTCTTCGCTTGGACCATGAAAAATGAAACATGTCACAAAATCATGACACTTTTCTCTCTCCTCTTTCTCTTTGCTTTGGACCACAAAAATGGAACATGTCACGAAATCGTGACACTTTTTGCTTTGCTTCATTGTTCAGCTTGCACCCGTGAAAACAGAACATGTCATGAAATCGTGACACTTTTGCTAACTTGTCTTGAACTCTTCTCTGTCTCTTGCCCATGAAAATGGAACATGTCACGAAATCGTGATGCTTTCGCCTTTGAGCTCTTCCTCCTTGAATTTGTCATGAAATCATGACGCTTCTGCTTCCATGCTCTTTCGTTTTGCTTCTGTCATGAAATCGTGACACTTCATCCTTTGGAGTCTTCCTCTCTACTGTTGTCGTCGATATCGATGACATTTTAATCTCTCTCATTCTCTCTTGGTATGAAAATGTACAGATAATCGTCGCACATCTTTTCTCCTTAGCGCTTTTCTTCCCTTCGGGTCACGAAAACCCGACATGTCACGATATCGTGACACTTTTTCTCCTTAGCGCTTCCTCTTGCAAATTGTCATGAAATCGCGACACTTTTCCTTGCAAGCTCTTTCTCTCAAACATGTCACGAAATTGAACACTTTTTCTTCTCTTTAGATTGTCAAAATCGTGACACTTTTCTTTGTGTGCCTTTTCTCCAAACATGTCGCGAAATCATGACAGTTTTCTTACTTGCCTTCTTTGCTTTCAACATGTCACGAAATCACGACAGTTTTTCTACTTGGCTTCTTTGCTTCCAACTTGTCGTGAAATCGTGACAGTTTATCTTGCGCTTTCTCTCTCTTCCAACATGTCACGAAATCATGACAGTTTTCCTTGCGCTTTCTCTCTCCTCCGATATGTCACGAAATCATGACAGTTTTCTTTGCACTTTCTCTCTCCTCCGATATGTCACGATATCGCGACATTTTTGCAAGCATTTTCTCTCTCCTTCGATATGTCACGAAATCGCGACAGAAAACATGTCGCGATATCGCGACAGTTTTCTTACTTGTCTTTTTCTTTGATTTTTTGAATCTGGGCCACTTCTGTCTTCTTGGAAATTCACTGTACATGTTCTGACTGACCTCTGAACTCCTGTCCACTGCATCATCAATTGATCTATCTGTCTGTGTTGACAACAATGACAATATTGTTTCTGCACCTTGCTCAACAGATATCACTAATGGAAGTAGTCCCAAAGTGTAGAATATAAAAAATAAAGGCAATAAGGCTTGATCCCATGACTTTTTGCCTCCAAACACCTTATGGCCCTTTACATAACCAACTTTCTACATGCAATAATTATTATAAATCCAACCATGATTCCATAGAAGTTGTGTGTTTATTAATTATCTATAATCAAAATGAGTTACCACAAAAATTTGAACATGGAACCATTGCTCACATGTACTCCAATACTTACCATGATAACCGTTACATCACATGTTTGGTTGGAAATCAAAGACCTTGAAAAAATTGTGTTCCCATTTTGTTTGTAAGAGTTCTCAAAAAATTATCGTGTGAGGATTTGAACCTTAGACTCCCCAATTTCCTTAATCCCTCCACATAATCAATGTTTTACCTCTTTATTACTATAAAAAATGATAGCATTTTCCTTGAAAAACTTGTCACTCCCTATCAAAAAGATATTCATTGGATAATTCTAAAGGACATAATTAAAGTTGAATTCAAATTCAGTTTGGAACCTCTTTTCTCTTTCAATTTTATCATAACTTTATAAGGTAAAAAATAAAATAAACCATAAATAAACCCAAATTTTCAAATGGAGAATCGAAAAGGTTTTGATAAAAATGAATTAGGAAGAAATTTGACAAGAAAAATTTAGAATTTTTGGAAATTTGGATAGATAGGTCGTCTCCTCTTAGCTTCTTATGTATACAATGCTTATGATACTTTAAGGAGTAATTCATCCTAGAATTCAAAAGGAGGATCAAAGGCTCTGAAAAAATTCTATGTGACTAATTAATGTTGCTTCGTACCTGCTCTAATACCATGTTAAAAATAACAATAATTTGTAGAAACATACAAAAGCAATCCATCCACTCAAATATTAAATAGAAAATAAAAAGGATGAAATAAAAAAAATAGAGATAATAAGTTGGGTTCATACATAAGTACCATAAATAATTATTGTATAAACCATATATTTGATTCACAACACTCTGATGGTTAAAGTGAGGAGTGGTAGGGGTATTTATACCAATACCAAATCCCTAGATACATAAATAAACTTAATATTAAGTTTACACAACAAGAAAGACTTGAAGGTTAATTACAAGTTTATAATAAAATATTACAATAAATTCAATACATTGTACAATGAATTCCATTAGGCCTGTCCAATATTACATCATACAATATCGACCTTCACCATGAATCATATTACACTTTCAATAGCTTCAAGGATTATATATTTGCTCATTCCTATCTATGAAAAAAATGTAGTGGGAATTTAAGCAATAGCAATCCAATTGCATTTTTATTCTTTCTTTATATATTAGTAAAATGAATCCAAAATACAGTCAAGACTACAAAATCAAACTATTTTATTTTTTAATATGATGTGGACAACAATCATCAAAAGGGTATCCATGAATACAATCTTAATGCAACAACTTAAGGTTTTTTAAAATATATCCCACAAAAAGGTTTCAAAATACAAACAAGAAAAATAAAAAAGATTTATCCCTTTTTACAATTTCAAACATAAAAATGTAACACATCAACTTACAGGTAATATTCAAAATATAACCTAGTCTAGTTGTTGTAGAACCTCCAAAAACTAATCCAAAACCTTGTTATTGTCTAATAGCTTGGGTATTATCTTATTCAATTTCAACATGGTTTCAGATACTCCATTCAAGCCCTTTATGCCATGCCAAGATCTCCATTATTTTTCCAAAAAATTCTTAACTCAAAAACAATTCAACAAGGTAAAGGATTCAAATATAAGGTTTTAGCATGGCCACCATTGGGTGTTGTCAATACTCAAATATAAGATGAAATTTTCAAGACATACCTCACACTCATTCTTCTTTCCTTTAAATTGTAATGTCAAACAACCAAAATGACAATGCTTTTACAATATAAGTTTTTATATATGCTAGCGGTGAGACCTTTAATCCTAGACCCTAACTTGGGTGCTAAATCACATCTTCTATTCTTCTTGTTATTCATTTTTTAAATCAAGATTAAGAAAATTAATTTTTTTTATTGGTTGAAAGAAAGGGTTTCTAAAGGATCCTCAAACCTTTTACAAAAGGATCACAACAAAGGAGACAATATCTTAAAGACTATATCCAAGATACAACAAAGAACTACTAAAATAGGGAGACAACCTCCATAGGACCAACTATAAAAGATATCTGAAATGTGAAAATTATTTCCCTCCTAAACTAGAAAAACCAACAAGCAACAAAAGAGCTTTAAAATTTGAATAGGTTTCCCACCCAGGGAAACCTTCACTTGCAGTTCAAAAAATGAAAAGAGGTTTCCTACCCAAGGAAACCTTCGCCTGTAGCTCATAAAAATAAAGGAGGTTTTCCACCCAAAGAAACCTTTGCCTACAGTTCAAAACTTGAAAATAGGTTTCCTGCCTAGGAAAACCTTCACCAACAAGATATACCAAAGGAATTGCACCAAATGTTCACAATTTTTAAAAGAGATTTCCCACCCAGGAAAACCTTCACCAGTAGCTCCAAAATTTGAAAAGAGGTTTCCCTCCCAAGGAAAGCTTCACCAACAAGTTGAACCAGAGAAGCTGACAAAAAGGCTAGCTACAAAGGATATCTTGAAAATATGTAAACCACAAGCACACCTCCAACACTTGTCGAGGCCCCTCTAAACACCTAAATAGGAAGCTAAACCTAAAACCCCCCTCTATAGCATGGAAGCACTAGGTCCCCCTCAAGACCTCATAGATCTGTAGAGAACAGAGGGGCAAGCTCAGGAAGCCAGCACTAAAACCCCTCAACTACAACCATTGTAAAAGTATGATGTCTCTCCCCTAATGAGATAAAAAACCATAGAGATAGGCTCATTGAGGCTCCCTTACAAAATGGTAAAAGGACCAATGTTACCTTATTGAGAGGAGATCTCTAGAACCCCTCCTCTATGGGAAATGATAAATTCCTTGGTCTCCCTACCAAGACCACAAACAACCACAGAGAAAGGGATCTATCAAAAAGCCTCTCAAATAGACTACACAAGGCCACACAACCCTTTTCCACTACTACTAGACCAAGAGGTCATCCAAAATAACCTTCCTCCACATCATGAAAGCGCCTAGTCTCTCCCCAAATACCACCTAGAAATGTGATGAAGAATCCCTCTAGACCACTTCACACATCAAGAAAGTAGAGGATGAACCAACCACCAATGAGGCACTACTGATTTGCATCAAAGAATATCATGCTCACCAGATCAGTAAGCACCAAAAATTTGAGATAAAAAATGAGGAAATCTACCAGGATCACCTCCAAGGAAGCCAGGCATGGAATCCACCCAAGATCACCATCAAAGGTGTAGACATAAAAAACACACCATATGCAATAAAACAAGATTGTATAAAATTAAGGAGTGTACTTTGAGTACAAATGAATCCCTTTTTGGGGTTTTTTGCTATAAAATATTCTCATTATAGTATAATCCCCTTTTTACAAATCAAGAATGGTGTTTTTGTTCTTCATGCCACAAGAAATTTGGATGATAGATTTTTGTTGTGTGTTGCTACTATCGATGGAGTTGAGTTGATTAGAGCCCCTTCAAAGACCTACATACAAGCAAACAAATAGTATTTTAGTAGCACCTATTTAGAAGCATATAAAACAAACTAGAAAGATTGTAAATTGAGATGCAAATGTAAGTCAAAATATGTAAACTTGAAGCTGGATAATTCTTGCATGAAGTGTAGATGTGCCTGGGGTGGTTGTGTAGATGTTCTTGTAGGCTAGAGTAATTTTGGTAGCATATCTCCATATGACTTCATATGTTCATGAAAATAAGGTAACTTGGAGATGATTTGGAGGTGATTTGGCATCCACGTGGCATGGGTAGTTGGGTGGAGAGATCTAGAAGATACCATGTGGAAGGGGAGTACACCTCCCCTCATGAATTCCCTTGGGTGGAGAGATTTATCACCCACCCAAGGCCATAAATGAGCCTAGGGAGAAGGGTCCTTAGGAAATGGGGGAGGATTTAAAAATATCTTTTAGGTGCACATTGGGTAAAGGGTAAGGGAATTGAAAATTCCTAAAATGTTGAGGTAGAGGGGTAGGACATGTAGGATTAAATGGGTGGGTTGACTAGGGAATTTAAGTAAATTTTTAATTCACTTGGATCATGTAGAGAAATGGGGTAGGAGGATAAGAAATTAAATGAGAGGATTTCTAAAGGGGGTTTCTTAAGGATTGTAAGGGATTGAGGGGGATATGGGGGACTTCCTAGGATATTTTATAGGGATTGCATAGGGATTATGGGGATTTGTTTAGAATTTAAAATTCCTTTTGCAACCCTAGGGATTGGGACATGGATTAGAAGGGTGGTTAGGGCCTAATGGAGGATTTAGTGGAGGGATTAGGTGGATAATATGAGTTATGGAAATTTTGAGGGAAGAGGGGGAAATAGGTGAGGTAAAATTAGGTGGAAATTAGGAGATTAGGAAGAAGGTAAGAATGATTAGAAGGACTAAATAAAGTAGGATAGGATTAAGAAAAGGTTAGGGAAAATTGAAGAATTAAAGTTTTGAGGGGAAAAGGGGGAAATTAGAAGAAAATAAAGGTTTTGGAGAACCTTAGAAGAATTTAGGAAAAATTAAGGAGGAAATAAAATAGAATAGGGTAGGGAAAATTTAGAGAAAAATTAGGAAATTTAGATGGAAATTAGAAAATTTAGAGGAAATTGCTAGAAATTAGGAAAATTTGAACGAATTAGACAATGAATCAAAATTTTGGAAGGAATTGAGTGAATTTTAGCAAAATGTGATGATTTAGGGGTAATTTGGAGGTTTTGGAAATTTTGTGCAATTTTGATTGAAATGATTAAAATTTGGTGTCTTCAAATGCCCCTTTGTTACTACATTGTGTAAGATACAATGCAGTGCAAAAATAAGAGACACCTAATCCAATGAATATAAGTCTTTTGCTTGTTGCCCCAGTAAAAAGGTGAAAGCTTTTTAAAAATATTAGAAATTTTTATAACCCCCTCAAGCAACGAGCAGTTGAAAGATGAGATAAATGACAACAATGAGTTGATTGACAAAAAATGTAAATGGTGAAGAGGCAAGTGAGAATAAAATGGATTTTGGCTTGAGAAGGATGACATTGGGTTACCCAAAATCAAGATCAATGTATGATTACCTAGTCATAGAAGTAACAAATATCTATTAACCTTGTTATTGATAGATTGATGAGCACAATAAAACAACTATGCTAATCTAACAACTAAACTACTAAGCTAGGGGTGTTGATGTTGAGGTGATCGAAGTCACAATGTGAAAGCGAGATAATTTGATGTGCTAAGGTGCTTGAAATTGTTGTAATAAAACTATGCTATTATTAGAGGTTCTAATTAAAATGAATCATAGTCTCATACAAGGTTCTTGAATAGTCATAGCTTCTAAAAATGGGTATTTGGGTATTTATCTTGTTGAGGATATAATTTTATGAATGTTGTCTAACCTCTCAAGTGATGAGTGGGTGGGATGAAAAGCATGATAGCAACAAGTTGGTTGAAAAAATATGGATTGAGATAGGTAATAGGAGAGTGGATATGAGATGATAGGCAATGGAAGATTGAATATGATATCGTCAAAGAGTGGTATTTGGCATGAACAGATGGTGAAATTGTGGTATTTTGTTTTTTTGTTTTTGTTGTTTTTGTTTCTTTTTTGGATATGAATGTCCTTATGGAAATTTACTCATCCTACTAGATTGCATGGATTACCAATCACTGCAACCACCAGGTGAACTAGAGTAGATCACTAGATACCAAGTTCATTCGAAAACCTACACTAGGAAAGTGATAAAAGTTATGCTATAAAAGTAGTAAAATTCTAGAAAGTAATTCTAAGCCATGTAAGCAATAAACACTAATCTATGAAAATGATAAATTCTAATCTATGAGAAGCAACAAAATCTGATTTATGAAAGCAAGAAAGTGCATGAAAGTAGAGCTTTACTCTATGAAAGTGATAAAGGGAAGAAATTAAAGCTATTCTATTATGATTACTATGAGTGTCCTTATGGTAATCTACTCATCCTACTAGATTTGCATGGATAACCTAGTAAAGCAACCAACAGAAATTGCATGAAAGTAGAGCTCTACTCTATGAAAGTGATAAAGGGCAAGAAAGTAAAGCTATTCTATTGTGATGACTATGAGTGTTCTTATGGAAATCTACTCATCCTACCAGATTGTGTGGATAACCAGCCATTGTAATCACCAAGTGTATAGAGTAGAATACTGGGTACAAGGTTCACTTGAAAGGCTAACCTAATCTAATCAATAATTCAAGAAAGTAAATCTAATCTATGGCACTGTATGTTGATGAGAGTGACCCCATGTTATAATCTAATGTAAGCTATGAATATAAAAGGAAACCTAGACTATGGCACTGCTATTTTATCATTTTGATTGATTGATTGATTAAGTTATGCATGCAAGGCAAAGGGCACAACCTTTGATAAAATGATGCAACATTTTGAACCTAGAAATTGATTAAATTTGAGGACGATCACTTGTTCTTTTTTTTTTTTTTTGTGAGATGAGGATGTTGGCAATTTGAGTTGTTTTATGTTGTCATTGATGTCACATTAATGTCACAAGGTAACATTGAGTTTTGATGACCAAAGCATTCATATTTCGGAGAGCATGGATATATACAGGGTTTTTGTGAAAACCAAGGTAGGTAAAATAAAAGGTTTTATTTAAAACCATGGATGGCAGATTTGAAATGGGTTTTTCTTAAAACCTAGGTTGGCTTTTCGTTTCATCGAAAAAGGTGCCCCGGAGATGGAGATATTCAATTTTGAATATTTGGTTTAAATTTTAATATTTAAAATTTAATTTTAATTTTTAAAATTAAAATTACCTCAACGCCGACGTCATCATCAAAAAGAAATTAATTTAAAAGCATCACCGACGTTTGCAAAATTAAAGGGAAGTTGCATATAAATGCAAAGGCTTTTATTTCAAAAGCCTTGGAATCGAATGCAGAGGAGATAAGATGAAAAGCGTCGAAATCTTCGTGTGGTAGCGTGGTCCAACGGTGAGTGAGGGGAGTGCAAAGGTTTTTCTTGTGAAAGAGATGAGGTTCGATTCCCATGGGTTAGAGTTTTGAGCAAGAGAATTGGCCCACATTTTTTTGATGTGAGCAAGGGGAGAAGGACAAAAGCGCATTCTGCGCTCTTCGTCCTATGCGAGCGCGTAGCTCGCGTGGTCTTTGGCACCGTGGTTGAGGATTGTTTGGGCAGAGACGAGGGTTCGATTCCCTCTAAGAGGCAAGTAACATTTTTATTAATAAATTTTTTATTATTGCCTAATGTTGGAGGAATAAGGTGATGAGGGTTGATTTGATTTTTTATTGGAAGGCAAGTTTAAAAGCACTTTTAGAAAAGAAGATATTTCTGGTATTTTCCTTTTATAAAAGTATATCATATTATATATCGTTGGAAAGCTTATTTTGAGGGCTATTTGACTAACTCATTTAGAAGGAGAAATAAGGTGTATGTAGAGATATATTTCTATTTTTGTAAAGGGTTTCAAAAGTGAAGGTTGTTTTGTTTCAAAGTGTGTTGAGTGTGGCAGATTTCCAAAGGGGTTTCTTCACTTCATAAAAGGTATGGGCACATTCTCCTATTGATTGTTTATGGTGGTTGATTTCTGAAATATCATTGGAGGGAAAAGGATTGTTTGTGGTTTCCTTTTCGAAAGTGGTTGGTTGAATGCATCAAGGTTTTCTGAATTGAGAGTTGTGTTTAAACCTTGTGTTATAAGCATAGTGGTTGAAGCCCATTGGTTGTGAAAGAACTTGAGTTAGAAAAGAACATGAGTATCATTGTTATGTGAGATTTGTGGTTGAGCATTGTTTGAAACATTTGAGTTGGTTGATACATACTTGGACTAGGGTTGTGTGAGAGAGAGTTGTCCCTTGTGATGATTGGTTGAGTTGAGTTGATTGAGCCTAGTCAAGTGATGTGTGAAGTGATTGTTCAAGTTCTATGAAACAAACTATTCCATAATTCTATGTTGAGTTGAGATTGAGGTTAGAACATATTGAGTCTCTAACAATTCTCTTTATGGTTCTATAAGACTTGAGTTGAGTTGAGGTTGAATTGAATTGAGTTGAGGTTGATTTGAGTTGAGAGTGAGTTTAGAACATATTGAGTCTCTAACAATTCTCTTTATGCTTCTATGAGTTGAGTTGAGATTGATTTGGGTTGAGAGTGAGATTAGAACATATTGAGTCTCTAAAAATTCTCTTTATGCTTCTATGAAGTGGATTTGAGTTGAGATTGCCATTCATTGTTGAGTTCATTTTGAGTACTACTTGAGCATGATTGATTGAGCCTTTGAGAAGGCCTTTGGGATAGATTTGAGGATAGTGTTGGGACAGATTTGAGGATAGTGTTGGGATAGATTTGTGGATAGTTTTGGGCAAGTTCTTGGTGAGCTTGCTAGAGCATATTTGGGCAAGTTCTTGGTGAGCTTGCTAGAGCATATTTGGACAAGTTCTTAGTGAGCTTGTTGGAGCAAAATTGGACAAGTTCTGTGTGAGCTTGTTATTCAACATTGGATAGGTTTTGTGTGAGCTTGTTATTCAGCATTGGATAGGTTCTGTGTGAGCTTGTTAAGCAAGTTCTATGTGAACCTATTGAGAAGGTTCTTAGTGAGCCTATTGATAGAGCTTTGGAGGTGATAGAGTATAGAGGATAGAGTCTCAGTGGATAGAGATCCAACAACCAACATAGTTGAAGATAGATCTGAGTGAGGAGTCTTCAAGTGGAGAGAGGTCCACCAGTCAGTGCAATAGAGAGACAAAGTCTTCTAGAAGATCACATAGCTAGAGTAGAAGGGGAAAGAGTTCTCCTTTGGATAGAGATCCATAAACATTGTAATTGGGAGTGATTCCCAAAGAGATTGATTGAGAAAGTTTTAGTAAAATATTTTCTCCGTGGAGTAGCCCACATTGGGTGAACCACGTAAATTGTTGTGTCTCAATTGTGTGGTGACTTGTGCTCTTGCTTACTACTGCTATCTGAGTTATTAATGCACACTGCTATATTTGGTTATTGCAATTAAGGACATTAATTGATATTGGTTTGGAAAGAAAGTAAAAAGTGGTCTTATACTGTTCACCCCCTCTCAGTATAAGCTTGTGTTCTTCAATTGGTATCAGAGCGGGTTCCTTCGAAAAGGCTAACAACTTGAGGGCAGATTCTACAAGAACACATATGGCTTCACAGAATGGATTATCTTCAAATAAGGCTCCATTGTTTGATGGTAACAATTATGCTTTCTGGAGCATGAGGATGAAGAACTACTTGATATCACAAGGATATGAGGTATGGCAGATGGTTGAAAAAGAGTATAGGGTTGAAGGTGATCTCGAGGAAGATAAGACTACTAGGAAATTGGTTGAGATAAATGCAAGAGCAATGAATTGTATTTTGAGTGGGCTTCGTGAGATAGATTTTGCAAAGGTCATGGTATGTACTTCAGCTAATGAGATGTGGACCAAGTTGCGGAATACTTATGAAGGAGATTCCAAGGTAAAGTTGTCAAAACTACAAACTCATAGAAAAATATTTGAGGAATTGAAAATGGAAGATTCTGAAGATATTGCAAAGTTTTTACTTCGAGTTGATGAGATTACTAACACCATGAGAGGCCTAGGTTTTGATATGAAAGAATCAGAAGTTACTCAAAAGGTTTTGAGATCACTTCCCATGAAATATGATTCTAAGGTTTCAGCAATAGAAGAGACAATGGATATCAACAAGCTAACAATGGAAGAATTGCAAGGTACTCTCACAACTTATGAGATGAGGGTAAGTAAGCATCAAGTTCCAATAAAAGAGATTGCATTCAAGGCTTCAAAAAAAGAGAAAGGGAAAGTTTCAGAAATAGATAGAGTTTTAGAAAATGATGAGGAAGCTAACTTCATCAAAAGGAATAAGGACTCAAGGAATTTTAGGGATATAAGGAAAGTTAGATGCTACAAGTGTGGTGATCTTGGTCACTATGCATACAAGTGTCCACATGAAGAAAATAGTGATGATGAAAAATAGGGTCATAGAAGAAAAGAAGATGGAAAGCATAAGCATGACAAAGATGACAGATTCAAGCAAAATAGGTATGAGAAGAAGAAATTTTTTCGTAAGGCAAAGAAATCTTACTACATTGTAGAAGCAAGTGATAGCTCAGATTATAGTGATAGAGACAAATCAGATGAAGAAGAAAGTACATTCTTTGGAATAAGTGAAGAAAGGCAAGAACACCTATTCCTAGGCATTGAAGTTAAAGAAGAGGATAGATCTATTGAAGAAAGACATGAAGAGCTTGCCATAGCCATTGAGCAAGAAAATAGGTACAAGAAGGGTCTAAGGATACTAAAATGTTTCATATGCGGAGATTTTGGGCATATAGATGATGATTGCACATACTACAACAATTGCAACAAGGAAAGTTCATTTGAAAAAGAAAGCAACAGTTCTAGTGACAATCTCAGTGATAGTGAAAATAAAGAAGTCTCACTTTTGGTAATAGAAAAAGAAGAGGATGAGCTAAGTAAACAAAAATCAGAAATCAAAATGCTAAAAGAAGAATACAGGAATCTTGAAAACAAGATTCGAACAGATGTCAAAATCAGAGAAGAACTACTTCAAACAATCAGTAATCTCAGAGAAGAGCTTCAAAATGCAAAAAGGATAGAAGAAAGGATGAATGAAGAACTAAGGGTAACCATGACAAGACATGATACATTAGATGAAAAGGTTCAAAAAGGAGTGGAAACTTATTTTAAGGTTGTATCTTACTTCCAAGAAAAGTCACACTCAAAAGGAAAGGAAGTTCTAAAATATGAAAGCAAGGAAGCACCTAAGATTTGTGAGGAAAGTTCCAAAGTTCCTATGGCTCCAAATATTCAGTTTGGTTCTTGTTTTGAGATAGGTGAATCAAGTTCAAAGGGAAAAGAAATTCTTGAAGAGAAAAGCAAGGAAGAAATTAAGGAAGAGGTTTTAGATGCTACAAAGAAGGTTCAAGGATGCAATGCACAAGTTGAAGATGATCATAGGGATAATGGTCAAGAAAGGTATGAGGAACCAAGGCATGAACAAAGGGCTTTTCAAGGATATTGTTTTTCTTGTAATGGATTTGGAAACAGGGCTATACATTGCAGAGTCTATGGATCAAAGAAGTTTGATTTTGCTAGAAGAAACTTCAAAGGAAGAAGGTATGATTTTTAGGGACATTGCTTCTCATGTAACAGGATTGGTCATAAAGCTTTTCAATGCAAAGGAAATGAGCAATATGGTTTTGGTTTTAGAGCTACACAATTCAGAAGTCATGGTCATAATGGTCATGAAAATAGAGCTTCACAATACAGGGTTCAAGAAAGGAATGGATATGGAAATTACTTCAAGAAAGATTTTAGGATATGGGCACCATCCAAAGGCTACAATATCAAGTGTTTTAATTGCAATAACTTTGGGCATATTGCAAGATGGTGTAGGACTCAATTCCAAATAGGTTCAAGGCAAGGAAGTCAAACAGGTTCAAAGCAAGAAGGTCAAACAGGTTCTAGACAAGAAGATCAAGTAATTCATCAAGAGAAGGATATCAGAAAAACATGGAAGGAAGTTGATAGAGGAAAGAATCAATGTAATATGGGAGTAAAAGTACTCCCACCCCAAAATTAATCACCTCAAGAGAGAAGGTGGTGAGGGGGCTATGCTTAAGAGTCATATATTTTAGCCCCATAGGTGTCCCTTTTGCCATTGATGTCAAAGGGGGAGAGATTTGAGTAAGGGGGAGAGAATTGAGTTAGGGGGAGCAGCCTCCAAAGAGAGTATTGAGTTAGGGGGAGCAGTCTCCAAAGAGATTATTGAGTCAGGGGAGCAACTTTGATTCTCAGAGATGGTTTTTGTAGTGATTGTGGTTTTTGCTTTAGAGGTGTTGCCATCAATGACAAAGGGGGATATTGTTGGCAATTTGAGTTGTTTTATGTTGTCATTGATGTCACATTAATGTCACAAGGTAACATTGAGTTTTGATGACCAAAGCATTCATATTTCGAAGAGCATGGATATATATAGGGTTTTTGTGAAAACCAAGGTAGGTAAAATAAAAGGTTTTATTTAAAACCATGGATGGTATATTTGAAATGGGTTTTTCTTAAAACCTAGGTTGGCTTTTGTTTCATCAAAAAAGGTGCCCCAGAGATGGAGATATTCAATTTTGAATATTTGGTTTAAATTTTAATATTTAAAATTTAATTTTAAATTTAAAATTAAAATTACCTCAGCATCGATGTCATCATCAAAAATAAATTAATTTAAAAGTGTCATTGACGTTTGCAAAATTAAAGGGAAGTTGCATATAAATGCAAAGGCTTTTATTTCAAAAGCCTTGGAATCGAATGCAGAGGAGATAAGATGAAAAGCATCGAAATCTTCGTGTGGCAGCGTGGTCCAATGGCGAGCAAGGGGAGTGCAAAGGTTTTTCTTGTGAAAGAGATGAGGTTCGATTCCCATGGGTTAGAGTTTTGAGCAAGAGAATTGGCCCACATTTTTTGATGTGAGCAAGGGGAGAAGGACAAAAGCGCATTCTGCGCTCTTCGTCCTATGCGAGCGCGTAGCTCGCGTGGTCTTTGGCACCGCGGTTGAGGATTGTTTGGGTAGAGACGAGGGTTCGATTCCCTCTAAGAGGCAAGTAACATTTTTATTAATAAATTTTTTATTATTGCCTAATGTTGGAGGAATAAGGTGATGAGGGTTGATTTGATTTTTTATTGGAAGGCAAGTTTAAAAGCACTTTTAGAAAAGAAGATATTTCTGGTATTTTCCTTTTATAAAAGTATATCATATTATATATCGTTGGAAAGCTTATTTCGAGGGCTATTTGACTAACTCATTTAGAAGGAGAAATAAGGTGTATGTAGAGAGATATTTCTATTTTTGTAAAGGGTTTCAAAGTGAAGGTTGTTTTGTTTCAAAGTGTGTTGAGTGTGGCAGATTTCCAAAGGGGTTTCTTCACTTCATAAAAGGTATGGGCACATTCTCCTATTGATTGTTTATGGTGGTTGATTTCTGAAATATCATTGGAGGGAAAAGGATTGTTTGTGGTTTCCTTTTCGAAAGTGGTTGGTTGAATGCATCAAGGTTTTTTGAATTGAGAGTTGTGTTTAAACCTTGTGTTATAAGCATAGTGGTTGAAGCCCATTGGTTGTGAAAGAACTTGAGTTAGAAAAGAACATGAGTATCATTGTTATGTGAGATTTGTGGTTGAGCATTATTGGAAATATTTGAGTTGGTTGATACATACTTGGACTAGGGTTGTGTGAGAGAGAGTTGTCCCTTGTGATGATTGGTTGAGTTGAGTTGATTGAGCCTAGTCAAGTGATGTGTGAAGTGATTGTTCAAGTTCTATGAAATAAACTATTCCATCATTCTATGTTGAGTTGAGATTGAGGTTAGAACATATTGAGTCTCTAACAATTCTCTTTATGGTTCTATAAGACTTGAGTTGAGTTGAGGTTGACCTTGAATATTAGTTGATTTGAGTTGAGAGTGAGTTTAGAACATATTGAGTCTCTAACAATTCTCTTTATGCTTCTATGAGTTGAGTTGAGATTGATTTGGGTTGAGAGTGAGATTAGAACATATTGAGTCTCTAACAAATTCTCTTTATGCTTCTATGAAGTGGATTTGAGTTGAGATTGCCATTCATTGTTGAGTTCATTTTGAGTACTACTTGAGCATGATTGATTGAGCCTTTGAGAAGGCCTTTGGGATAGATTTGAGGATAGTTTTGGGATATATTTGAGGATAGTGTTGGGATAGATTTGTGGATAGTTTTGGGCAAGTTCTTGGTGAGCTTGCTAGAGCAGATTTGGGCAAGTTCTTGGTGAGCTTGCTAGAGCATATTTGGACAAGTTCTTAGTGAGCTTGTTGGAGCAGAATTGGACAAGTTCTGTGTGAGCTTGTTATTCAGCATTGGACAGGTTCTATGTGAGCTTGTTATTTAGCATTGGATAGGTTCTGTGTGAGCTTGTTATTCAGCATTGGACAGGTTCTGTGTGAGCTTGTTAAGCAGGTTCTGTGTGAACCTATTGAGCAGGTTCTTAGTGAGCCTATTGATAGAGCTTTGGAGGTGACAGAGTACAGAGGATAGAGTCTCAGTGGATAGAGATCCAGTAGCCAACATAGTTGAAGATAGATCTGAGTGAGGAGTCTTCAAGTGGAGAGAGGTCCACCAGTCAGTGCAATAGAGAGACAAAGTCTTCTAGAAGATCACATAGCCAGAGCAGAAGGGGAAAGAGTTCTCCTTTGGACAGAGATCCATAAACATTGTAATTGGGAGTGATTCCCAAAGAGATTGATTGAGAAAGTTTTAGTAAAATATTTTCTCCGTGGAGTAGCCCACATTGGGTGAACCACGTAAATTGTTGTGTCTCAATTGTGTGGTGACTTGTGCTCTTGCTTACTACTGCTATCCGAGTTATTAATGCACACTGCTATATTTGGTTATTGCAATTAAGGACATTAATTGATATTGGTTTGGAAAGAAAGTAAAAAGTGGTCTTATACTGTTCACCCCCCTCTCAGTATAAGCTTGTGTTCTTCAGAGGATGAGATATTTGAGTGGATATGTTGTGTGTGTATATTTATGCATGCATAATGGATGGATGTGATTGAATTGATATGATATTTGAAGTGATATGTAAGTGATATATGGATGTGATGGATGATGATGTGTAGTGTCTTCTCTTTTTCTTTTTTTTTTTCTTTTTTTTTTTGGATTTTTGATGTTATTGATTTTTTTGTGAATTTTATATGATGGATGATGATGGATAGATGGATGTGATTAGAGTGGCATAGTATGTGAGATTATATTTAGATGTTATTGGTGATTATGTTAGCGTAACTAATGTATTGTCTCTATTTTCTTATTTAGAGTTCTGTTGTCGCACTGTTACACCTGCTGTAACAGATCCGTTCAGCTGGTGCCTATTCAGGGCCATTGTAAACTGTATTTATTCCGCTGCTGAATAATGAAAAACTAATGCGTGTTTTATTTCATGGCATCAGAGCCAGACTTGTACGAGATCTTTTTGTAGTGAAAGGAAGCAGCAAGAGGAGGTTGGAGGCGGATGAGCAGAGGAAATTTTTTTATTTTTTTCCACGACGTGTTATTCCCTGTCGCGAGATAAAATAAAAAAAAAATCTGCGCAGCCCGATGCAGGACGTGGAACATCGCGCCCAGGCCAGACCGCGAAGACATGAGCCCGAGGTCGGTGCGCTGCGTCACCGGTCCAGCCAGTGCACGCGATCCCGAGCTTGACGTGTGGCATCACTGGACGCCCAGGGACGCAGACGTCCCGTCTGTGCGTAGGACGTAGACGTCCCGTCTGTGCGCAGGACGCAGAGCGTCTGTAGGGACACAGACATCTCATCTGCATGCAGGACGTAGAGCGTCTGCAGGGACGTAGACATCCCGTCTGTGCGCAGGGCACAGGGTGCAAAGCATCTACGTCACCGGATGCCCAGGGATGCAGAGCGTCCCGTCTACCAACGTTCTGCCCCCCCCTGCTCCCCGAGGTGGCCCACCCTCCCTAAGTCCCCGGGATATAAAACCCATCTGTGCAATTTTATTGCACTGCAGCGTTCGATATTTGTGATACCTCTGGCCAGCACTTACAGGTAAAGCTATCGTGATTTGGCTACTGTATCCGCCACCTAATATAGCTGCTATAACGACGTCTGAGCTTGTTCTCTATAAATCATCGAGGAGGAATAAGTACGCCATTTTTGCATTTTTTACTCCATCCACTACCCTTTATCGCACTTGTGTTTAGGCGTAAATCCTGACGAAGTATTCTTCATAGTGTTTAGGGGAAGTTACGCCCCACGCATGAGAAGAATCTTCTATGGTAGGTGCCATCAACAAGGCGATTCCCTTTCAGTACCGCTTATGTTCCACGTATCGTATGATCTCTAAATTTCACCTATAGTCTCCCTCACGTAAGGGCGGGTGATTTTTGTTGATCTTTCTAAATACCTATAGTTTCCCTCACGTAAGGGTGGGTATTTTGTATGGTATATTGGCCTAGCAAAAGGTATATCGAAAGGGGGACCAATTTGGTGATATAAGGAACCTTCACTATGGCCGCTGTTGCAAAGTTGATGACTGATCCGCATCAGTTATTGAAAGGTCCAAATTATACACCATGGAAACATAAGATGAAGGCAATTCTCCAAATGGAAGATTTGTGGGATATTGTTCTTGGAGTAGCAACCAGGCCTTCACCAACAGCAGGATCCACAGGTCCTTCAGCAGATCAGATTGCTTTTGACAAGAAAGACAGTAGAGCAAAGGTGCTCATTTTGTTTGCTATTTCAGATGAAGTGCAACCTCATATAGCTGATAAAGCAAGTGGTAAAGAGGCATGGGATGCCCTTAGAACCATCTATGAGGGGAAGAATGAATCCACCATTCTTCATCTTCAACAACAACTTCATAACCTGAGTTTGAGACAGGGTGAAAAAGTTGAACTCTTTCTGTGCAGAGTGTCTGAGTTGAAAGAGAAATTGAGTTCTCTAGGAGATACTGTGGACGAAAAGCTTCTCATTTCACTTGTGATGAGAGCTTTACCTTCTTCATTTGATATTTTGATAACCTCCATCCAGGTGTCCCAACGACAAATTACCTACATCGAGTTGGTCAATCTGCTTCAACAACAGGAGGCACGCCAACTTCACAAGGATGATTCTTCCAATACAGCCCTATACACCAACAGGCGGGGTTCTAGGAAGAAAGGTAATGGGCAAAAAGGAGGCAACTTTCGAGAAAGGAGGAAATTCTCAACAAGATACGAAAGGAAAAGGCAAACAACCTCAAGAGAAGAAGAGGTGGTGCAAGACCTGTGAGAAAGACAACCATGACACCAACGAGGTGTTGGCATAAGAACAAGGAGAAAGGCCAAAACAAACCACAAAATAAGAACAAGCAACCCCAGGTGAATGTTTTTGTTGAAGAATCTGACTCAGATTCTGAATGGGCACACAAGGTGCTCATGACTACCACAGATTCCACACAGAGGGATCCTATTTGGTATGTCGATTCTGGAGCTAGTAAACATATGACCGGCGACAGATCGTGGTTTGAATCATTTGTGGCCAAAGAGGGCAAACCTGTCACCATTGTTGATGATAAAACCTACAGGGTTCAGGGAGAGGGTACAGTTTCAGTCACTCTTCCTGATGGCAAGTGTCAGATTGACAAAGTCCTCTATGTTCCGGGATTGGCCAACAATTTGTTGTCAGTGACACAAATCCTGGACAGAAATATGGTTGTCAACTTTCGTGTTGAGAATGGAAAGAAGTGTTGTACAATTACCAGGAAGGGTAAGCAGATTGCAACGACTTCATATAAGCATGGCTTATTTGCACTAGATGCTATCTCTACTCCACATGTTGCCATGTTGTCTCTACCAAGGAGGCAACTTCCCTATGGCACAAGAGATATGGGCATCTTAGTTACGGCTACTTACTTGAGCTCGGCAAGTATGAGATGGTAAAGGGTCTTCCTTCCCTTTACGCCACATTGCCGGTGTGCTCGGTCGCTAGCGGGAAAGCAACATAGAGTACCATTTGAGAAGAGCTCTACAAGAGCAAGAAAACCTCCGGAGCTAATTCACACCGATCTATGCGGTCCTTTCACACCCAACGGTGTTGGAGGGAAGAGGTACTTTCAGTTATTCGTAGATGACTACTCATGAAAGATGTGGGTTTTCTTTCTCAAACTGAAATCTGAAGCTTTCGCATTCTTTCGGCAGTTCAAGAAATCCGTTGAGAAGGAGTCAGGAGCTTCTATCAAAACCCTCCACTCAGATCGAGAGGGAGAGTTTACCTCTAATGAATTTTTTGCATTCCTAGATAAGCATGGGATCAAGAGACGGTTAACAACTGCCTATACTCCTCGACAAAATGGAGTTGCTTGAGAGAAGGAACCGTTCTATCATGGAAATGGTTCGTTGTATGCTCACGGGAGCTACTCTTGGGCAACAATATTGGGCGGAAAGTTGTCACCACTGCGGTGTATCTTTTGAATAGGGCACCCACAAAGGCCCTAAAAGGAATGACTCCACAGGAAGCATGGAGTGGTCGAAAACCCTCCATATCTCATCTACGTATTTTCGGATGTCAAGCTTTCATGCACATACCGAAAGAGAAAAGGAAGAAGCTAGATGAGAAAACGTTGAGATGTATTTTTCTTGGATATTCTGAGCACTCTAAAGGATATCGGTTGATAGATCCTTTGACCAAGAAAATTCATATCAGCAGAGATGTTGTCTTTGATGAAGCTTTCACATCACAGAGCACATCTACAGTACACCAGGATATTGTGGAAACTAAGGAAGAGGAGATTCCTTCGTCAACACAGACGGGAGGTCCTTCTACATCTTCTTCACCACCACCGAAGAAGAATCCTAAATGGTGTACAAATACAATCGAGAGATGCAAATTTATCCACTCCTCCCAATTTGAATTTGGATAGACCTCGTACACGGAGTATGGCTCAAAAGGAAAGAGAAGCCAGAGAAACGGGTGAGGTTGATGATCTTTGTCAATCTTTTGAGGAACTTTTCGTGACTCCAAGTAGAGAAGTTGAGGATATGGATATTGATGATGACGGGGCATTCATGTCTACCATAGATAGTCTTGAACCTGCATCAGTGCAAGATGCTCTCAGTGAGCCTCAGTGGAAGGCCGCTATGGATACCGAGTATGAGTCTCTGATGAAGAATAAAACTTGGAAGCTTGTTGATCTGCCGCATGGAAAGAAACCTATTGGCTGCAAATGGGTATACAAAGTCAAGTACAAGGCAGATGGAACAATTGATAAGCATAAGGCCCGACTTGTTGCAAAGGGCTATGCTCAAAAGGAAGGCATCGACTATGAGGAAACTTTTGCACCTACTTGCTCGGATGACCACAATTCGGGTTATGTGTGCTATGGCAGCACAATATGGGTGGAAAGTTCACCAAATGGATGTCAAAAGTGCCTTTCTTAATGGTGATCTCCAAGAAGAAGTCTATATGACTCGCCTGAAGGATTTGAAGTGGAAGGCCAACAGCAGAAAGTTTGCAAATTGGTCAAATCCTTGTATGGTCTGAAACAAGCTCCTCGAGCTTGGTATATAAAAATGGACAATCACCTTATGCAGCATGGATTTAAGAGATGTCCGTCAGATGCAAACCTCTATTTCAAGAAACAGGGTTCTGAGATAGTGTTGCTTGTACTCTATGTGGATGATCTGCTCATTACAGGGAGTTCAGAAGATATGATCTCTACTGTCAAAAGAAACTTGTGCAAATCTTTTGAGATGACAGATCTCGGACTTCTCCATTATTGTCTTGGTCTGGAATTCAGCCAGAAGGAGCACTCCATCAAAGTGTCTTAGAAAAAGTATGCCAAGACATTGCTGGATAAATATCGCATGACTGACTGCAAGCCAATGGCAACTCCTATGGAGAATGGACTTCAGTTATCGCGATATGATGACTCACCTCAGGTAGATGGTACTCTCTATCGATAGTTGATTGGGAGTCTCATATATCTGACCAATACTAGGCCAGATCTCGTATTTGCTGTCAACTATCTTTCGAGGTTCATGCGGGAGCCTAAGACCACTCATTGGAAAGGAGCAAAACATGTTCTTCACTATGTCCGTGGTACTATGGAATATGGCCTAGAATACAAGAGGAACAACAAATTCTTCTTGCAAGGATACACGGACTCCGACTATGCCGGATCATTTGATGATCGCAAGTCAACTTATGGATACATTTTTCATCTGGGATCCGGTCCTGTCTCTTGGCACGACAAGAAGCAACAGGTGGTTGCTATTTCTTCAACGAGAGGGAGAATATCGCGCCGCACGTGAAGCCGTGTGCGAAGTGATATGGTTACGTCGCATTCGACAAGTATGGGCCATCCATCAAAATCTCCAATACACTTGTTCTGCGACAATCAAGGTGTTATGAACCTCGTCAAGAATCCAGTCCATCATGAAAAAACAAAGCACATTGACACACAATGTCATTTCATTCGAGAGGAAGTTCCAAAGCACCGAATTCAGCTTCGACACATTCCCACCGATGCTCAAGTTCTAGACATTTTCACTAAGGCACTTGGACGTGTCAAATTTGAATTGTTTCGCAGCTCACTTTGTATTGCAAAATAATGTAAGGGGATGTTAGTAGTCTAGTATAGCTATTAGTTATTACATTACCCAAATAATGTAATAAAGGGGGATGTTAGCGTAACTAATGTATTGTCTCTATTTTCTTATTTAGAGTTCTATTGTCGCACTGTTACACCTGTTGTAACAGATCCGTTCAGCTGGTGCCTATTCAGGGCCATTGTAAACTATATTTATTCTGCTGCTGAATAATGAAAAACTAATGCGTGTTTTATTTCAGATTAGTGGACCGAATGATTCATGATAGAAATAGGATGATGGGCAATGAATGCTATGATATGATGTGATGTATGGATGGTGTTATGTATGTGGATTTTGATGTTGGAGAAATGAATGTGGTTGGATAGATGTGACATGTAAAATGATGAGGATGATAGAAGCATATGGTGCATAATGGTGTGATTAATTATGCATGTTGAATGTATGAGATAGTAAAATTAGGTATGGATAGCAATAGATAGAAGCAAGTGTGATAGATATAATATGATAAAGACTGATAAGTAGGTTTGATCATTGTTCAAAAAGTTCATAGACACGTGCCAATATGCATGACTTTAATTGCTTAATCAAAGGTGTCAATACAATAGTACTAACTTGACTGTGAGACAAATGGTAACATGGGACACAAAATATGAATGACATGGATGACAAAGAGAAAGGAGGATGATACCACTGGTCAATTTTAATTTCTTAGGTATGACGATGGGCGGGAAGTCCTCTGCGGGGGAGCTCGGGAGCGGCAACGGTTCAAACCATGGGCGCAGCGGAGCAGTCGGAGGGCACCAGGGGTCCGGAGGTACGGAGGCGTCCTTGCCTAATGAAGGAGATCGGGTTGACGTCGGTGTCAGTCGGGGTAAGGACCCACCAGACAAATGGGGAGGTGGGCCACAAAAGTCTTATGCCCAGGCAGCGGCTTCAGAAACCCTAAACGGTTTTTCTACCAAGGAGTTGTTTCCGGTTGGGGATGAGCTGGACATCCCGACGGAAGTCCTTTCAAGCTTCATGGAGTTTGAGAAATTTACCCTCATAGGCAAGTTCATTGGCGGTCGTCCCGACATGGAGACCATTCGAAAGTGGGCGGCAAGCAAATGGAGGACCTCTGGTCATATGGAGCTGGCGGCCCTATCCCGGGGTTTTTTTGCTATTAGACTGAACAATAAGGAGGATTACTGTAAAATCTTGGCTGGCGGCCCATGGTTTCTGGGTCGCAGAAGTTTGTTCCTTAGAAAGTGGGGCATGGATTTCAATCCTGACACCCAGAACATCAACATTGCCCCAATATGGGTTAGGCTCCCGAGTCTTCCCCTCTTCGGATGGCATGAAAATGTTATAAGAGGTATTGCTCGCTCCATAGGGGAGTTGGTCACCATTGACCCTCCCACCCGAGCTCGAACAAGGTTCGTCCAAGCCCGTTTTTGCGTTTTGACGGATCTGGAGGCGGAACTCCCAACCTCCATCACTCTCCGGTCTGGAGGTACCATTCTTCATAAACAAGCTATTGTCTATGAAAATAGACCAGCTTTCTGCCCCCAGTGTCTGTCCCAAGGGCACCTCCAGTCCCATTGTCCTCTTCAAAAGTCGGGTAAGCAGAAGCGTGAAACCTGTAACCCCCTGGAGCATGGTGAAGGTCAGGTGAAGCAGTCAAATCTTCCAAATGCGAAGGGCCATGAATCTCTAGGCCCCTCCAGAGACCGCGTCGAATTCTCTCAGCCTGAAGAGAATTTCACCCTCCAATCGGACCCTGTGCAATTTGGAGCAGACAATCAGCAAGGAGCAGACTCCCACCTGGAAAGTGAGTCGCAGGAGGAGAAGGATCGGACCCCATCCCAAAATATCACTCAGTCTGATTCACCCAAGCTCCAAGACCAGGGCCATCCCGATTTCAACCAGTCATAGACACTGCTAGAAGATTACCTCCTAGGTAGGAGGGGTGAACAGTCCGGTCATATTAGCCCCCAAAATACGAGGAGCCGAAAGCAAAGTGTGGATTTTGGTAGTGAGAGGAAGCAGGGCCGTCCTCCTAACAAAGACAGGCGAGACAAAGAGACAGCAACAGACGTTGCAAATGGAACCCAACGTCTGCTGGTTCTAGATGACTTTGACGCTCAGACGGACGAAGCGCATGCATCAAAACCTCCCCCCCAACAAGGAAGGGGAGGCAAGAAAAACCTCAAACTGTCCAGATGAAAGTCCTCTCATGGAATGTGAGAGGACTGAACGGTGCAGCCAAACGAAGGTTAGTGGCTGATCTCCGTAAGAGGACTAACCCTTCCATCCTTATTTTGCAAGAGACCAAGATCGATGCTATCTCCTCTGATAAAGTTGCGAAGGCCATTTGGGCCAAGGCAAATTGTCTGTCCAGCCCTGCAGTGGGAACAGCGGGAGGGCTCATGGTTCTGTGGGATCCAACGAGTTTTGAGGGCAGCCTGCTGTCAACCTCCAACAGAATCATCAATGTGCTGTTCCAGTCCAAAACCACCAATTTTTCCTGGATTCTGTCCAATGTTTATGCTTCAAATTCTGCCACAGAGAGAGCAAAAATGTGGAAAGCTATCTCTCAGATGAGGGAGAATTTTAGTAATTTTCCTTGGGTCTTAGGGGGTGACTTCAATTGTCCCCTTCATCCTTCGAAAAAAAAAGGAGGGTCCGACCATTCCAGCCGTAGCTTGGAGGACTTCAGAGATTTTGTCTCTACTAATAGCCTGCTTGACATCGAACTCAAAGGGGCTTCCTTCACGTGGAGCAACAGAAGGATTGGGAGCAGCTTGATTCAAGTCAAGCTCGACAGATTTTTCATTTCCCAAGAAGCCATTCCCATCCTTGGCGGGGCTATTCTTTCGACCCTACCAAGGATTGGGTCTGACCATAACCCTATTTTCTTGGAGGTGGACGATGGGCCTATTTTTAAGACCCCCTTCAGATTCGAATCCATGTGGATTTCTCACAAGGACTTCAAAGGATTGGTTTCAGCGTGGTGGCAACTGAAGGTGGGAGGAAGCGCTCCTAAGAGAGTGGCTTTAAAGCTCAAAATGGTCAAAGAGAAGCTGAAGGTATGGAATAAAGAGGTTTTCGACAACATTTTTGAGTCCAAAAAATCCATCTCGGAGAACCTGAAGGTTTTGGAGGAAAGGATGGAACTCGAAGGTTACACTGAGGGTCTCAGGGAGGAAGAGCGGAGCCTTTTGGTGGATTATCATTCTATTCTCGCTAGGGAGGAAATCTTCTGGCGCCAGAAATCTCGTGACCTTTGGTTGAAGAATGGAGACTCCAACACGAGGTTTTTCCACGCGTCTACCATGAGGCACAGAGGGGTCAACAAGATCAGAGAAGTGGCTTGCAAGGATGGGCGCGTAACCAGGGAGATAGAGGAAATCAGGAGCGAAGCGGTTGACTTTTTTCAGGATTTGCTTGGCACTCCTCCCGACAGCAACTTTTAGGTCCAAAAATCTCTGCTTGCCAACTTTTCGACTAAAGTTCCCCATGAGGTAAGCATCAAGCTTCTGGAACCTTTTTCCTCGTCCGAGATTAAAGAAGCTTTGTTCTCCATGCAACCAGACAAGGCCCCTGGCCCCGATGGTTTTCCCCCCCATTTCTTCCAAGTCATGTGGGATGTTGTGGGTCCGGATGTGTGCGATGCTATACGGGTTATTCAAGCTTCCAGATCCATTCACCCGAAACTCAACTCCACTTTTCTCGCCCTCATTCCTAAGTCTCCCGCCTGCAAAATTTTCTCTGACTATCGGCCCATCAGCCTGTGCAATGTTTTTTACAAGATTCTCACCAAGTCTATAGCCAATAGACTCAAACCCGTCCTCCCTCTCCTGATTGATCCTTGTCAGGGAAGCACTGTTAAAGGCAGAAACATTCTTGATGGTGTCATCACTGTCCATGAAACCCTTCACTCTGCTTACCGCTCCAAGAATGTTGCTCTTTTTCTTAAGCTCGACATGAACAAAGCCTTTGACCGGGTTGATCGAAGATTCTTGTGTGCAGTCCTCCTCAAGTTCGGCTTTCATCCTCACTGGATTGACCTTGTCTACAGTTGTATATCCACTCCCTTTTTTTTGTCCTGGTCAACGGGTCCCCAGCTGGGTATTTCCAAAGCGCCAGAGGCCTCAGACAGGGCGACCCGTTGTCTCCCATCCTTTTCATTCTTCTGGCGGAGGTTCTGAGCTGGTCCATGAAAGAGGCTCTTCGTCAGAACAAGATTTCTGGCATTCTGCCGACTTCTAGAGTTGAACCTGTCACTCATCAGCAATTTGTGGATGACACCCTCATCTCCACTGGGGCGTCAGTTGCCCAAGCCAAATCCCTCAAGCGGATCCTTTCCCGTTATGAGCAAGCTGTCGGGCAAAAGGTCAATTACATCAAGAGCAAAATCTACTTTATTAACACTCCCCTGCGTAGGCAACTCCGGATTGCTAGAATTCTTGAATGCACTATTGACTCCCTGCCTACGTCCTATCTGGGGTTGCCTTTGTCTTACAATGGGCGTGCCAGTGGAGGTATGTGGAACATGATCCTGGAGCGCCTTCACAGGAAACTTGGCACTTGGAAGGGCAAACTCCTGTCGCAAGCCGGGAAAGCCACCCTTACCAAAGCTTGTCTTCAGGGGATCCCAACCTACTTTATGTCGGTGTTCATGCTTCCAGTTGTTGTTCACTCCAAAATCGAGAAGATTCAGAGGACCTTTCTATGGTCTGGCAATGAAGAGAAATCTAGAATCCCTCTTGTTGCCTGGGACAAGGTGTGCTCGCGGATAGACCAAGGCGGCTTGGGGATGAGAAGATCAAGACTTATGAATTCAGCTCTGATCGTGAAGCATGCTTGGAGGATTCTATCTAGTGACCCGATGGAGTGGGTTAAGCTGGTCAAAAAGAAGTATCTTGGCTCCAATTCCTTCTTTGATGCTGAGACCACCCCCGTAGCGTCGGCTTTTTGGAAATCTGTGCTCCAAACCCGTCATTTGATCAGCCTGGGAGCCCGCTGGATTTTGGGTGATGGCAACCTCATCCTCTTTTGGAAGGACAGGTGGGCGTCTGAAGAAGCCCTTGGGTCGAGGGCGGACCTTGCTGGGCTGAGAGGGCTAACCGACCCAAACTCCCAACTCAGGGTGGTGGATTTCATAGACCGGAGCACCCGTTTTCCTCGGTGGAAACTTCCAGTCGTGGAAGGGTTTAATAATGAGGTTACCTTTCTAGCAAACATCCTCCAATCGGTTTTAATTCCATCTGCCAGGAGGACTGACAGAATCATCTGGAGTGGTACGGAGGATGGTCTTTTTTCTGTTAGATCAGCCTATGAGTTTCTTACCAGCAAGACTGCCCTGGATTACCGGTGGAAAACTGTCTGGAGGAAAGGGGTCATCCCTAAAGTGAACTTCTTTGCGTGGATCGCTTTCCACAACAAAGCCTTAACCATTGACAACCTTCACAAGAGAGGTTTTGCCTTCCCCAACAGGTGTTACATGTGTCTAGCGGATTGCGAGACGAGGGATCATTTATTCCTGCACTGCCCTTTTTCCCACTCGGTTCTCAGCATTGTCCTATCCTCCTTCCAAATCCTCTGGTGCTCTCCCCGCTCCCTCAGAGATGCTTTCCATCAATGGCCTAATCCTTTCAAGAATCCTAAACTCCGCTTCCTCCTTGAGGCCTCCTTCCATCATTCCATTTGGCAAATTTGGTTAGAGAGGAATGCCAGAATCTTTGGCAGAGCCCCTAAAGTGCCTCCTTCTATCGCTCAAAGGGCCTTATCCTATGCCATCGAGAACTCTAATGTTGTTCCCAGTCCCCGTCCCCACCTTCCGAGCGAAGAAGCGATTTTCAAAAGGATGAATCTCTGGCCGTTTTCGGATGTTGTTAAAGGGCCCTATCGAAGAAGTGTTATTTGGACCAAGCCCCCCGTGGGGTGGATTAAATTAAACTTTGACGGAGCGGCTAAGGGTAATCCTGGGCCTGCTGGTTTTGGGGGTGTTGTTAGAGATCATGATGGGAATCTTGTGATGGCCTACTATGAAGAATTGGGCTCCCAGACGAATCACTATGCCGAAGCCCGAGGCGCTCTGAAAGGTATCCGGATCCTCTCTGAGGATCCTCGGCCTCTAATTATTGAAGGTGATTCGCTCAACATTGTGAATTACCTCCTAGGCGCCAAAAATCCATCCTGGAGAGTCTACAACATCGTTCTTGAGGCAAGAACGCTTCTTTCCCAACGTGGCAGGTGGAAAGCAAATCATATCTTTAGAGAAGGCAATCGCGTGGCTGACCACATGGCCAACAAAGGGCTCGCGACCACGTGTCCGGTCGTGTGGCGGTCTCGCTTCCCATCCGAGGTGGAAAGATTGGCCAGAGCGGATATCCCTTCATGAGGTTTTCCTCACGCAGATTTTGGAAGGCCCCTCCCGATGAGTATCGGGGTAGTGTGGCAATTCTGTCCAATCCCTTGTGCGATTGTGGGTGCAAGTGTCTTGTGAAGCGCAGTCCTGTTTCCAAAGCTATTTGTTTTCAAGTTTCCAAGACGCACCAGATTTGGTGCCTTGTAGGCTATCAGCACATTCTTCTCCACCAAGGCGGTCTTGCTATTTTTTTTCGTTCCTGGCATTGGTTCGAGGTTGGCATTTCAAAGTACCCCTTTCCAACGATGCCCACGCGTGTTTGGGACATTGGCGGTGTGCGGGAATGTTTGGGCTTGGATCTTGCCAAATCCTTGCCTTGGATTTGGCACGCTCTTTCCAGTCCTTCCCGTGCATGCAAGGAGGACGATTTTACGACTAAAGGGGTGGCGAGACCACGTGGCACATTTAGACAGAGGATGGGTGAGATCGTGATCTGCGTGGCACCTTTCCTTTTTGGCCTTGGCTTGCGGCGTTGGATCCGGGTCGATTGTGGGAGGTGGCTCACGGTCAGATTTATCCTCCCCCCTCCCATTTTATATTTATGATTTTTTGTTTCAATCTCTGTTGTTGGAGTATTCTGTAGGTGGTTAACCATGGTTGGTCCCTTCATCGAGCCCTCTACCCTGTCCCTTTGCGATGAGGCACGCATGTTCATGAAAGCTAAGAAGTTGTTGCCCTTCCTGGAAAAATTTGTTGGCCCTGACCAGGAGATTTCGTAGAGCTTCGTTGACACTTGGACCCAGGGTGATGTGGTCGTGAAAGGTATTAATATTCGTGTTTCGGCTGTTTTCTTGGCGGCGGTCACTGGTTTGCCGGTCCATGGGCGGGTCATCAGGAGAGATAACCACAATTGGGCCGAGGAGCTGGAGCAGCTCCCTGATAAAGGGAAAAACCTCGGATGGGACAAGTCGTGCCTCCTCCGGTCTGCCCTCCCTGAGCCATACAGGTCCGCCATGATTCCTATCATGCAATATATTACATGTGATGATCCCGACAAGCCTCTCCGAAGCTTTCACATTAGCTTCTATAACCACCTCCGCGATGCCAAGCAAGTGAGCTTTCCCGATTACCTTATGCACTCCCTTGGCCTTGCCATTGAAAAGAGTAGGAAAGCGTCATCCCCTCCCATCCATCAAGGCCTCATGGCAGTCATTTACAGGCATGCCCTGGCCATGCGCCCTCCTCCTCAGGTTGTCAACCCCTTGAATTCCCAAGCCCCCCGCAATGTGTCCTCTCCTGTGCAGGGCCAAGCCTCCAGCCCCTCCAGAAATAGCCCTCCCAGCGCTGACGGGCCTTCCCCCTACAGCTGCTCCGCTCGTTCTCGGCCAAAACGCAGTATTGGTGGCAAATCCTCCGCTCCAGGCAGATCCTCCCAGCGTCTGAGGAAAGCCAGAAAGGAAGAGAAGGATGTCCTTCCGCAGCAGATCCCGTCGGACACTGAGAGTGATAGGGAGATTCGTCTTGGCAATTCTCTTCTGGACCTGGCTTCAACCATTCTCACTACTGTCAATTCCATGATTAAAATCCTGAAGCAGGACCAGAAGCGCCAGAATTCGGAGGATCAGGAGGATCGGGATTAGCAGTTCCTGGTGACTTGGCTGTTTTGCTTCCGCTCTCCATGTTCCAGTTTTTTTGGCCTTTACTTGTTGTTCTCTCGGGTTTGTTCCGTTTCGTTTTTTGGTTTTCCAGGCCTAAATGCCTTTTTTGCAGCCTCAAGGATTTTAGTCTAAGGTCTGCTTTACTTGCAATTAGGCTTATTTTTACAGCCAAGAGGCATGATACATCATTAGATGTTTGGCTAATTTTGTACATAAGGTTTTGGGATCCTCTATAAAAACCCACTGTTAATATATTAAAATAATTACCAAAAAAAATTTAATGTCTAAGGGATGAAGAATCTAGATGTGCTTTCAGGAGACTCAAACACCATAGTGACCATAATCAAACTCATCTAGTAATCAATCCCTTAAAGATACTAAGAACACCCTAGAGAGTCAAGTCTCTCAAGGACAAACTATGTGTGTTGTTAATATTCATTTCCAATTTTGGAGAAAAATTTGGATTAATCACTCGTATCTTATTCCAATAAGCTAGTTCATCCATGAGTGTACATAGGTCTATACAAAAGAAGATCGCTAATGTGATAAACATACTACCATGCGAAGGGTATACCCCACTATCATTCAAGTATTTATAGCCCTGGTGGAGATAGCCCCATGGTCTGTCGACATTGCTCCACTACTAGCTAAGCATCTGTAGCCTTAGTGGAGATGTCTAGAATACCCAAGGATCTATGACGAAATGGGATGATTTTTTCATGATGATTATTTTTCTATGTTTTTATTTTGTATGAGGGATCCTCAATTTTGGACCATGTGCATGATAGGATAAGTGAGTAAAACCATTCACTTTATTATGATAACAATGTAGGAGTTCATCTTTCCTATGCACCAAAATATATTTAATGTGTGATACATGTGCATGGTCTAGGAGAAAGTGAGATTTAACCAAGAATGACCAATATCTCTTAAGGATTGGCTAACATTCAATGAGGTTGATTGTGATTCTAGGTATGGCTAAGTGATCAAAAGAACCAAGAGATTCTCTAAATCAAAGACTTTACAAAAGATAAAGTGTCACATGAGTGGTATAACAAGGTGTATGTATTGATGGTGGTGGGTGACTATGGATGGGAAATGTGCATGAAAGTGAATGATGCATGAAAGTGGAGGAAAAATGCGATGATGAAGACACCATTTATTGAGACAACATAGTCAAGTAAAATGGCATAGATAAAAATAATCTGAAGAAAGATAAAAATTGATTTGAGGTCAAATATTATGTTGCATAGAGATGCAACGGCATGGTGATAAGGCAAAAAGGTAGAAAATGATAAAGAATGAAAAATAAGAGAGAAGAAAGTGGAAGTGAAACAAGGAATGAAAGGGGAGGGAGAGAAGGAAGAAGAGAAGAGGAGAGGGAAGAAAGCACAATAATCCATGGTATGTAGTTGCTCAGCATGACCATACAACTAGGAGTGTTTTACAAGGAAAGAATACAAAGAAAGGAGATATAGAATAGATGTGAATTGAATGAAAATTGAATTCTAAGAAAGTGTGATGTGATGTGTTGTGGTCATGAATGAGGTGGATAATGGGTGCAAAGTGGGGTGGTTAGGAACTTAAGAGAATGACATAATATCATCTCAAATTATGACCAATGTAAGATGCCCTAGTGATGGAAGCCGTGAAAATTTTTGAACCTTGTCATTGGTAGATTGATGAGCATAGTAAAACAAATATGCTAATCTAAACTAACAACTAAACTAATGAGTCATGGGTGTTGGTGCTAAGATGATCAGAGTCATTGTACTAAAGTGAGCAAAGTCATTGTGCTAAGGTGATTGAAATTGCTATAAAAAATATAGGATAAGGGTGCTAATTAAGGTGAATGATAGCCTCCAACAAGGTTCTTGGATAAACACAACTTCCAAAAATGGGTATTTAGGTGTTTATCGAGATTTGAAACAATGTTGATTAAACTTTTGTCATCCAACTCAAGTGACACGATGGATTACGGTGGGGTGGTTTATAATGGGCCAATGCAATGGTGATGAGTGACAAGAGGTGGCAACAATGATTAAATGTGCACAAGAGGAGCTTCGAGTAGAAGAATAGAGGTGGTTAGGGATATTGGGCCTAAATCAAAGTGGAAAGGTTGAGGGAAGGCCATGATAATTGGATATTTGAGAGGTTGAGTGGTGGTTAATGCAATACGGGATGTGGGATGCACCTCCCCCCAAGTGGGTTGGATGAGGGATATGGTCGATATGCTCCATGGAAGAGGTGTTCCTGAGCATGGGGTTGACTATATATTTGGACCGTAGTCAAATGGGGATGAGATAGAATATAAAAGAATGGATTTGGAAGAAATTTTGAAATTTGTGATGGTGGTGGTTTAGAAGTTTTTTTGTGAAAATGAGGTGCGACCTATGCTAACATAAAATCAATCAAAAAAATAAACAAGCAAATGATGATTTTTTTAAATGTTTGGTGGCTTTCAATATTTTTTTGTTTGTTTTTTTGTTTGATGTTCATGTAATATTTTTGGATATTTTTTATGTTTTGTAGTGTTTTTGTGAAGTTTTGAAATTTTTTTATAGAGGGCTTCAAGAAATGTTGAAATATTTTGAAGCAATTTTGAAAAAAGGTGGTCAAAGGTGGAAGACTTGTGCAATTTTGATGTTTTTTTTTTGTGTGTTTTATGTTCCCTAACCTAGGAACTATAAAAGGTGGGTGATGAAGTATAATATGATGAGGTGTATTCATAGTTATCTCCCTTTCAAATAATGAGATATGAATGGCTAATATGGATTCCTAAGATGGAGGATAGGTGATGGGTATCTTAAGGGGATAAAAAGTACCTCCCAAAAGAGGTTGCATTGTCTAAGTCTTGCTACCAGTCTACCTAGACTTTTGCTTCACCATTGGGTGGGCTTAGATAAAAATGATAGCTATGATCCATTAATTATTAAGCCTCATGGTTAAATGGCATGTAACCTAAAATATTACCTTGATATAATCTCAAGGGTAACCAGTCTCTTGGTGATAAAATTTAAGAAATTAAGCGTACTAACTATGGTAATATAGGGCTCAACCGATAGTTGGGAATGAAGCCCAACTCGCCAAGAGGTTTTCCTCACAGTGTATATATATGCCAAAAAGTGTGGAATAAAGAAGCGCAAAAGTGTGTACCAAAATTGTTTGCAGTGTTTGATTTTGTTTTTTTTAATGCCTAATGAAAAATTGAGAGCAAATTTAGAGATGCAAAAATGCAAAATTTAATTATCCTAAGACTAATCCACTTTTTGGGGGGTGGGGGTTGATATTTTTGTTTTATGTTTTGTTATTTTTTTGCATTTTTCATTGATATTTTTATTTTTTTCTTTTTTGTTGTTTTGTTCATTTTTTTGGCTTTTTTTGTTGTGGTTTCTTTATTTTTTTTAACACATTTGTTTTTTTGTTGGTATTTTTTTATTTTGTGATTTTCTTTTGCTGTTTTTTTTTTGAATTGTTCTTCTTTTTTATTTTGAAATTTTGTGATTTTTTTTTTTTGTTGAAAACTCCTTTATTTTTTTTAGATTTTGTTTTTTATATTTCGTTGGTTTTTTTTTGTTTCTTTTTGTTGTGTTTTGTTTGTTTGTTTGTTTGAATTATTGTTTGATTTATTTAATTTATTTTCTTGTTTTTTGCTTTAAAAGGTTTTTTTTGTGGAGGGGGTAGGCTGGTCAATGCCCACCCATGCAATCCCATAGAATATTGTACATAGGTCTATCATGTGTAGGTCTACGTAGGCCTGACACACATCAGGTTTGTGCAACCTATCGTAGGTCAAGCCTACACAACCTATTTTGGATCAGGCCTGTGTAGCCTATCACAAGACCATGCACAGTTTGATGTGATAGGTCCAATGTGGGCCTACGATAGGGGAAGTCCCACGAGTGGGAGATCTGGGGTTAGGAAGAATATGATTGAGAGGAAGAAGATGGGAGGGGGTAACAGGGGTAGAGGTGTGTGTTGCATGACCCTCAAGTGCTATCATGGAAAAGAGGGGCTTTGGTAGGGATAAAATTCTTAGCACAATAAAAATGCTCCTTGAATGACCTTTGTAAAACCCTTTCCTGAGGTAAAATGTAATACATCCACACTGATGTTGATGAAACCCTCAGTTGAGGTCAAATTTGAGAATCTACAAATTCACAAGGTAGAAAAAAAAGAGGGTTTGGGGAATGTGGGTGGTAAAAATAGGGAACATGAGGTAGGAAGCGAGGTGGAGAATATGTGGAAGGCAGACTACAGGGGGATATGGGAATCAATGTAGGAAGAAGGTAGGGCCACGATCCATGGGAGGGGTGCACTTAGGGTGGCCCACAAGGGGAGAAGTAGGCCCTGAATGGACAGTAGGAGGGGTTTCATGGCCATGTGGCCTATAGAGGGTGAAAGAGGCCATGGGAGGGACCGAAGATGAGGGGGTTGTAGGGCCCTCTATTAGATTTTTTTGTTAAATTTTTTGTGAATTTATATATAAAAATATAAATGCAATAAATAAAATGACTACCTATTTTATATATATATAATAACATAGCTAAAATGAAGAAAATTAGAGAGGTTTTTTGTTTTTTTTTAATTTTTTTAAGAAAACAATAGAATGAAATGAAGAAAAATAATTTTTTTTTACAACAAAATCAAAGGAAGAAAAACAAATATTTTTTTAAAATGAAATTAAATACTTACATCTATTTTAGTTGATAAAGGTTACCAATACAAAAGCTATTAATGTAAAACTTAACCTGCAACCACAAAAAAGGAACAAAAAGTTAAAGAAACATAAAAGGGAATATAAAACAGGTAAGAAAAATCATGATCGCCACTTTGTAGACATAAAAAACACACCATATTAAATAAAATAAAACTATATTAAATTTAAGAGGAGTGTCCTTTGAGTACAAATGAACCCCTTTTAGGGGTGTTACCATAAAATGTGCTCATGAGGATGTAATCTCATTTTTACAAAGCAAGGATGGTGTTTTTGTTCTGCATGTCACAACCAAGTTGGATGGTGGATTTTTGTTGTGTGTTGCTACCATCGATGGAGTTGAGTTGATTTGAACCCCTTCAAAGACCTGCACACAAGCAAACAAATAGTATGTTAGTAACATCTATTTAAAAGCATATAAAACAAACTAGAAAGAGTGTAAAATGAAATATAACTGTAAGTTAAAATATGTAAACTTAAAAGTGGATGATTCTTGCTTGGAGTGTAGATGTGCCTAGGGTGGTTGTGTAGATGTGCTTGTAGGCTAGAGTAATTTTGGAAGCATATCTCCATATGACTTTCTATGCTCGTGAAAATAAATGGAATGGAAGGGTATTTATAGAATTTTGCAAGGGCTAGGAGGGATGACTTGGATATGATATGGAGGTAATTTTGCATCCAAGTGGCATGGGTATATGGGTGGAGATATCTAGAAGATCCCATGTGGAAGGGGAGTACACCTTCCCTCATGAATACCCTTGGGTGGAGATATTTCTCACCCACCCAAGGCCATAAATGAGCCTAGGGAGAAGGGTCCTTGGGAAAGGGGGAAGGAATTAAAAATTCCTTTTAGGTGCACATTGGTTAAAGGGCAAGGGAAATAAAAATTCCCAAAAATGTGAAGTAGAGGGGGTAGGAAATTTAGGATTAAATGGGTAGGTTGACTAAGGGATTCAAGTGAATTTTAAAATCACTTAGGTCATGTGGAGAAATGGGGTAGGAGGATAAGGAATTAAATGGGAGGATTTCCAAAGGGGTTTCCTAGGTATTGCAAGGGATTGAGGGATGACAATAACTTTGTTCAGTAGTTATCCAAATGCTAAGTCCATAGCTCTCTGGAAGGTAGCTCCTGCATTGGAAAGGCCAAACAGCATCAGGGATTGGGACATGGGTTAGGGCCTAATGGAGGATTTAGTGGAGGGATTAAGTGGAGAGGAGAAATAAATAAGGGAAAATTAGGTGGAAATTAGGATTTTAGGAAGAATATAAGAATGATTAGGAGGACTAAATGGAGTAGGAGAGTATTAAGGAAAGATTAGAAAAAATGAAGAATTAAGGTTTTTAGGGAAAAATGGGAAAATTAGAAGAAAATAAAGAGTTTTTAGAAGAATTTAAGGAAAATTAAGGAGGAAATAAAATAGAATAGGATAGGGAAAATTTAGAGGAAAACTAGGAAATTTAGAGGAATTGCTAGAAATTAGGGAAATTTGAACAAATTAGACAATGAATAAGAAATTTGGAAGGAATTGAAAGGATTTGAGCAAAATGTGATGATATTGAGGCAATTTGGGTGGTTTTGGAAAATTTGTGCAATTTTGATTGCAAATGACTAAAATTTGGTATCTATAAATGCCCATTTTTGTACCACGTTGCATGAGGCACAATGCGGTGCAAAAACAAGAGATACATAGTCCAATGAATGTAAGTCTTTTGCTTGTTTCCCAAAAAAAAGGGTGAATTATTTTCAAAAAATATAGGGGTTTTTCTTACCCCCTTGTAGACACCTAAAACGCGTCATGTCGAGGGTGACTACTCATATGGACATGCTACAAGACCATATGGAAGATCTTGGATAGACTCCAAGATAGAGCAGTGGTTCTAACCACTCAATTTGGGCTCCTTGGCCTAATCAGTCTAAACCGCAGCCCAGACCTATGGTTTATAGCTGAACCACGGTTGAGACCTACGGTTTATAGTCTAGACCACAGCTGTGACCTACGGTCTTAACTGAAGTTCAGTTGGCCTTCAATCCGAGCCAAATCGGTTTGAACGACCATTTGATCTAGAAGAAGGCGGTTAATGGATGAAATATTCCAGAGGCTTCCATTCCAACTATCCTAACCACCTCTTCTTGATCTTGGCTTCTCCAGGAAGCCACCCCCAGTCCTAGGGCATCCTATAAATACCCCCTCCAAATGGGGAGAGAAGATAGAGAGTTAATTGATCAAGCGAGCAGCGAAGCCCTATCGAATTGCATACTGAATTCATGCATTTGAGAAGGCCACTTTGCTATTCACCCAAAGATCAATTTGCCATGGAAGTTCTAGGAGCCTAGAAGAACCAAGAAATACAAATCTGGGCAAATGAAGGCCCATCACAGTGATTCAACCGCCAAACCTATCAGAAGGACACCGAAGGTGACCCTTGAACATCAATTGGACAAGGAGGTCAAGCCCACTACCCTTGGAATTGAGGGTAAGCCTATCAAAGTGCTAACCATGGCTTTCAGCCATGGTTTATAGTGTAGACCGCTCACTAGAGCTATGGTTTGTAGCAGAGGTATCACCACCTTCCTCTTTTCATTTTTGTCCGGTTAATTAGATTAGATTAGTTGTTTTCATGGTTTAATTACAGTTTAGCAGACTTTTGACCGATAGAATTAGGTTAGATTAGCTTCTTCATGTTATGCTTCAATTAGGACATTAATGGGTTCTTTATGCACTTTTATTCCTTGTTTTACATATTTGATCCATGCATAGAGTAGTTGTTGTCTTTCTTTACGCTATAATATGAATCTTGATTCAATTTGCATAGTTTAGAAGCACTTTTCATGTTTTCTTGATTATGCATGTTTAATGGTGTCATTATGCAATTTTCCTAAAAGGGCCTCATCATGAGAGGCTGCCTATATTTTTGACACTTCTATGTTGTTTCTTGACCGCAGGGAATAGTTTCAAAGGAGAACCAACCATCAAGTTCCTTCCCCAATGCGAAGAAGAGGGTCATCGACACCCTAGAGCAGTTCATGTCACCCTGAAAGGCACTTGGAAATCACACCTACCCTTGAGAGGGAAACAATTACACACTCCTATTGTAATATTGTATCAAAGTGATTATCCCTAAGAGGGATGTACCTATAATTTGATTTTGACTTCGAATATAATGGAATAAAGCGTATTTCTTCTTGATTCATTTGTTGTCAAATTCTTGCTCTTGTATGCATGTTATGCTTTTATCAATTATTGCAATAGGATACCTCGGGTGTGAGCCTTTTTGGTGGTTACAGAAGGCGATCATGATGGAACCCCACATTTATAGGACCTGACTATGTTTTTCTTATTTTTGCACTTGCAGGTATAGACCGCAGCTATCAGCTATGGGCCAACAACTGAACCACAGGTACAAAGCATGGTTTACAGTCAGAACCATAGATCAGACCTACGGTCTCCTCCTGACAACACAGATAGTCAGATTCAGAATATCAGCCAATGCAGGACCTGAGGTAGGTCCTATTTTCAACCCTCTATTACTTTTTTGCTCTCTGTGTTTTCATAGTAAGTTTAATTCGAATGCAAATTAGGAAAAGAACTAAGAAAAGGGTAAATCAATCGTCCTAGTTTACTTTCGTGTTTTGCTTCCAATAGAAAGGTGTTGCTGGGAACAGCGGACCTCTGATTGCAGTCCGCCCTAGGCTACAACGTGCTTGATAGAGATGTGTGTTTGGTTTGCATGTGTGAGGCCCAATTAGTGGCCATTTAGCATCGTAATGTGCATAGTCTTAAAGAGCATCTAGAATAGCTTGCATTTTTTGAATTTGAAATGTTCTTTCATTTGCATAGCATTTAGAAAATGAGCATGTATGCTATATGATGCATTTATTTTATGTACATTAAAAGGAACCACACACACCACTTGGCACTTAAATGCTAGTGAGTTGGGCTTGACATCCAACCACTAGTAGGGTTCAACGATGGTGGGCGTAACTTCCATCCGTTGGCCCAAATCCCGTGAACCTTTTGGATACTAGACCAATACCGGATCCAAGAACCTTTCGTACCCTGGAAAATTTGCATGTATTCTCTTCGGAGGGTATAACGTTGACTAGGGGAAAATGGGTGAGGATCTGGGAGGACCTGTGCTCCCTGACCGTGTGTGGGCTTCATTACCACACATTATAGGTTGGATTACGTGACTTGGAGTTCATAGCCAAGTTGTCGAGCTGTGAGCGTATAGGTGAAAGCCATTAAACTGAGAATAAAATCCAACAAGTTTTGCAAAACATGATAAGAGTTTCTACACTGATACAACAAATCTTGAAAACACATCAAACAGTTTAGGACTCACTTTTAAAATTTAAAATGAGATAATCATTATTGTATACCTTGTTTGCTTAATAATAATACATCTAGATGCTAGGTACACAATGGTGGATACATGGGGTGGTCGAAAAAGGTCCAAAGCCAATGCCGATGACCAACCCCTAACCAATTCACAATAGTACGTGTCAATTCCTCAACCACATGAGCGAACCGAATGTCGTTCGGCTAGCATTCGAGGAGATAACTCGACACGAGGGGAGCCTGTAGAGAAAACCCCGGATAGAGGAGCTTCAGTACACTCCTCTAGGCATAGGATAGAATAGGAAACCTTCCAGCATGAGGGTGTTCCACTTGAGAGCCATTATCGAGACCGCAATGCACGCGCATCCATGGGATCGACCGAAGAGTTTGTTGTGCAGGGGACCAGGTTGGTGCCCCTACGTACTAAGTCCACTGGAGGATCTATGGCTCCACCTTCTGAGTATAGAAGGACTAGAGACCCACCCATTCAGGGGTAGGAAGATAGGCTCGCTATCGAGCATAGGTCTAACCATACTCCCATGCGTGGTCCACCATGCAAGATCACCATTGATATATCAAAGGTGGGAGATAATGGCACACCGCCGCATGAGCGATGGTGGTCTAGGCAGCTAGAGGGTCTAGGTAGTGTTTTAGAGCAGCTAGGCTGCAAGCCTTCCACTCCACCCACTCGAGCCCCGAGTGAGCATAGCGTGAGTGTCATCCACACTACTAGAGAACATGGGGAGGCTTCTAAGCGCCCTCATGTCACACACCCACTATCTATGCATGGTGGTTCATAGTATAGGACATAGTAGGAGGCCAATGTCATCTTCATAGATAGAGGCAAAGGCATAACACATCAGTCCGATGGGTACAGAACCCACAAGGTCACTCATACAGAGCAGGGATACCAGAGGCCTCCCATGGCCGATCAGATCGATAGATCACATCGACTGGTATCGGAGCAAAAATGCCAACTCCTCCAAGATCAATTGGAGGATGCTCACCTAGAGAGGCAATGCATTGAATATGAAAATATTCAAGCGCAGAGGCTCATGAGACAGAGGCTATATGAGCAGCGCATGCACGAAGAGCGTATCCTTACCCAGAAGGAACGCATGGAGTAGGAGGATAGGTTAGCTAGGGCTGGCCTATATCCTCAAGATGAGCATAGAGAGCATGTATATAGAAAGGCTTTATCTCAAGCTGATATGCATCAAGAGCATAGAGATGCTCGTACTCATGCTAGTGTCAAACAAAGGGAGCAGCCACCACCGCTCAATAATCAAAGGCAGAGGCAGCATGAAGAAGCAGCGGGAGATGGATACGAGCAAGAATATCCTGAGAGCTCTCGAGCTGAGGAGGAGGAAGAGCAATGCCCTCCATCTCGTACGAGGAAGACAGTACCTCCTAAGCCACCTCCACGTCAACTTAGGGAGGAGGACTTTCTATCTTCAGAGGCCTATAAGGCCTTAGCCGAGAAGATCAAAGCCATCGAGAGACAAGGCGCGACTATTCAAAAGTTGACATTAAGGAAAATCCATAACGAGCCTTTGGATCCTTCGGTGCCTACTCTGGCTTACCCTGAGCATTTTGATATGCCCAGGTTGGACAAGTTTAAGGGTGATGAAGATGCACAAGAACATGTCACGAGCTTCCTGGATGCTTGTTTTTAGATAGCAAGCAATGATGCATTATTGTTGCGTACGTTCATCATGACACTTTTAGGGCCAGCCCGAGAGTGGTTCAATCAGCTAAAGAAACATAGCATAACTAGTTTTGAGCAATTAGTTGATGCCTTTCTTGAACGCTATTCCTTTGGCATCAAGAAATAGGCCAATATTTTTGATCTGGCTGTGCTAGCTCAGCACGACGATGAGCCAATAGAGCAATATAAAAAGAGATGGAGGAGACTAATGGTGAAGTTGCCATTCCCTATTCCTACCACAGAGTTAACCCGAATGTTTATGAAGAGTTGTGCCAAGCACATCTCGTTACTGTTGTAGCTGCAACAGTATCCTACATTCGAAGAGGCTTTGGCGCAAGCCAAGGTGATTGAGGACATCAAGTTGCAGGAAGGCAACTTGAAGCTCAAAAATAGGAGAGAGGGACAAAAGAAGAGTGCCACAAAACAATAGGGCAAGCAGGCCCATGTGAATCAAGTGGTACTGAATCTCCAACAGGAGGACAAGGGGCAACAGAAATAGAATTATCAAGCCCAACCTCCCCCTATGCAATATGACAAGCGCAACAACAATTATAAGGGCAAGAACAAAGATCAACGCCCACCTCGCCAGTTCACACCATTGACGGAATCACTGACATCGATTTTCCATCAGCTATGCGAGGCCAAGGCGATTAGATTACCCGAAGTCAAGATGATAGACCCCAATCAACCCAAACCAAAGGGGTTCCAAGAGGATCTATTTTGCATTTTCCATCGAATGAAAGGCCATGACATCGAGGTGTGTTGGTATTTCAAACACATGGTGCAAAATATGATTGAAAAAGGTGAGCTTGTAGTGCCACACAACCCGTAGGCACCCGATAATCAAAATATGGGGATTTACAAAAACCCCTTGCCAAATCATGAGGCGCCTCGAAACAACATTGGTCAAGTTAACCAGGTGTGAGTCGAACCACCTACCCAGGGGTTCATAGGTATGGTCAACGTTGTCACTAGGCATGGGAGATACGAACAACAGAATCAACCTCGTGCTCCCATTCAAATACAAGCCACGCCGAATCAACGATCGATGCAAAATATTCCAGGCCCACCAACAAGATCGGTGGTGACCATAAGGAGCAGGTTGGTCCAAAACCTATAGATAACTCCTACGAAGTTGTCAATATATGAATTAATACAATAGTCCCCGAGGCACAGGGAGACTCTTATGGACATTTTGAGGTCCATTGAAGTACAGGCCCAGGATGCGCAGGCATTTACTAATTTTGTGGGACATGTACAATAGTGTCAGGAACCGATGATCCAATTTTATGATCATGAGATAAGGATGGTTTCTACAACTATGACTGACCCACCATTGCACATAATCGCATGTGTGAATCACATGCCATTTAAAAGGGTCTTGATCGATACTGGCTCATCGATCAACATAATAACGACCAAGGCACTAAGTCATTTGAAGCTACCTAAATCACACATTGTGCCAACTACATTTACATTGAGAGCATTTAACGATGCACTATGTTTGACTATCGACACAATTATCCTACCCATGTAGGTAGGTCTAAAGACCATTTCAATAATGTGTCATGTGATAGAAGGGGCCATGCAGTACAACATATTACTCGATAGGCCTTGGATTCATGAAATGCGTTGCGTCCCCTCGATATTGCATCAGTGCATGAAATATATTCACGAGGGACTGGTTCACGTAGTGGCATCGGATGAAGAGCCATTTAAGTTTGTGAACCTAGTAGATTTTCCTAGGGGTTTCATACTCCCATCAATGCACCTGGATGTTCGGTCATCATCGCCAATAAAGAAACCAGGAGGTAAACCAGCAGTGCATGCTCAACCAATGCCATCTGTGTCACATAGATCGGAGCACACCACTGCCACTTCCTTGAAACCGTCAACATCAGTCATGCATCGAGATGATAGGAAATTGAAGGTGAAAATGGGTGAGAAAGAGAAAGAGTGAGAGCCTGAGCCAATCGCCGAGGAGGTTCCCATTCCCATGGAAGTTGAGGAACCCCAAGACAAAGCCAAGGAGGCACCTCAGCCTACCTCACCTGCATCTTCAGTAGGGTCATCCACACCGTGGGTGATGGTACATCTCGCTAACACCGGTTTAGGTGAGTACCTTGTGCAGAATGTGACCTTCGGACCGATTCTGAAGACTACGCAAGAGATGGGCCGACCATCCGCTCATCGTTACCCGGTTGGATCGGTGGTTCCATTAGGAGAGCCACCTAACCAAACTAACTTCATCTATGTGGGGCTAGACCAGCTTCCAACGTGAGAGCCCATGGATGAAGATGACGAGGAACCTTTCATGGTAAACATTCGTTATCTATCCAATCTAGAGTATGCCATGCATATTTTTGAGCTATATCATTGGCATGGATACGACCTTGGTCTCTTTGAACAAGGATGGAGGACTCCATTGGAACCTCATTATCAGTTAGTCACTGATAGGTTCGGCTTAGGGTTATAGATATAGGGGTAGGATGATTTGCTCATAGCATCCCTAGATCATCTGTACCTTAGTATGGTGGATGATGTGGATTTTAATCCATATCATCCGGATCCTTCCAAATTTTGGAGGAATCACCCTATGATATCTATCATCACCATTGAGCCACTCAAAGATCATCGTGAAGGGCTCCTTGAGCAGACTGAGATAGAAATGAACCCCAGAGATCAACTGGGACACCAAACCCATGATGCAGTCGATGACACAGATGTGCAGGGGTGTAACCCCATTACTACAAGTGATCTCGAGCTAGGAGATCTTTGTAATGAAGATGGAGCGGAGTCCACCTCCGATATGAGTGGACCAGGCTATGATGCAGATGAAGAATCCTCAAACGATGATGAATCTGAGGATGAAGTCGAAGGTGCTTATGTAAGGCCTTTATATGCACATCATCTATTGCCTATTGAGTCGATACAGGATACCAAAGAGATCCTTCCCAATGTTGATCATTCAGGGGAAGAGATCGAGCCAGTTTTCTTGGTAGCATCGTACATGAGGTATAATTATCCAATTTTTTTGGATAGTGATGACAACATACAAGAAGTAAGATTCATGGGGCCTCATTTGGAGGAGCACCCTCCAGGAGTGGGGGTGAATGAAGGATTCTATTATGATAGTGATGAAGAAGATGAGTTAGAGAGGGCCTACCTTGGTCCTCCTTATTTGCATTACCATCATCAACCCATCGACATTGATGAGGTCTATCGGTAGCTACATGTTGGTCCATGTCTGAGAGCAAGACGGTTAAACTTGGATCAAATCCATCGGTTGGTTAATCCCCTTCCACCGACCTACATGGAGCTCCATGAGCCAAATGATCCTATTTTGCATTCAGTGCATAGGGAGGATCCGGTTATTCGCAGTCCTCATAGGGAAGACCCTTTTGTGCCTGTGCCATTAGAGCCAGATCGTGGGTATGAGGATTATGCAAATTTTGTAGAAGTTGGTCCATGTGGTCCTGGAGATCAATTCCATTCCATAAACATGGTCTCCATTGATTTGACCACTCCACTCCGCAATCCAGTAGATCCATCTAAACCATTGTATCTTAACAAAGATGCTATCGACTGGGATCGCGTTGATTCACCCGTTGAGCTTGAGGATTTCTTCCCCAATGAAGAAATGTTGCAACCTTTCCATTTTGCACCAGGTTGTGCATATGATGTTTATCATGCCAAAAATGCTTCCAACATGGAACCAATCAACCCAGCTGATGACATCCATCTGATTCCTATGCCTCACCAACTTGAGGAGGGATCGCATATGTCGGTAGAGGAAACCTTTGAGGTGGATATCAGTAATGATCCCACCAATGCAAAGAAGGTTAAATTTGGAGAGAGTCTCACTCCAGATGAGCGGGCCACCCTCATCCCTCTACTGAAAGAGAGACCAAATTTATTTGCTTGGTCGTACAAGGATATGCCAGGTCTAGACCCAAAATTGGTTACGCATAACCTTTCGCTAGATCTGACGAAGAAGTCGGTCAAGCAAAAGCTTAGGAAAATGCACCCAACAGTAGCCTTAATGGTGAAATATGAGCTACAAAAGTTGTTGGATGTGGAATTTGTGATCTCCATCGATTATCTAGAATGGGTGTCCAATATGGTACCCATGGGAAAACTCGATGGAAGAATCCGTATTTGCATGGATTTCAGAGACCTAAATAAGGCAACACCCAAAGATTCATTTCCGTTGCCCAATATTGATGCTCTCATAGATGCAACTATAGGTCATGAAATGCTCTCCTTAATGGATGGTTTTTTTGGTTACAATCAAATTCGGATTAAACCCGAAGACCAGCATAAAATCATATTTATAACGCCATGGGGAACGTTTTGCTATAAAGTTATGCCATTTGGCCTCAAAAACGTTGGTGCCACATATCAACGGGCCATGACATACATTTTTCATGACTATATGCACAAAATTCTTGAAGATTATATCGATGACTTGTTAGCCAAGTCATTGCTACGAGAAGAGCATGCAGAGGTCTTAAGGAAAGTCTTCGATCGCTTGATAGAGCACAATGTCAAGTTGAATCCTAAGAAGTGCATATTTGGCATAACTTCTAGAAAATTACTAGGGTTCATCATCTCTAAGAGAGGCATCGAAGTAGACCCAATGAAGGTCAAGGCCATTTTGGAAATGCGTCCTCCCACCAATATTAAGGAATTAAGGAGCCTTCAGGGCAAGGTAGCCTCGATAAAGTGATTTATCACCCAACTATCGGATAAATGTCGACCCATGAATCGACTGCTACATAAGGGGGTCCCATTCAACTAGGACGAGGACTACAAGGTAGCCTTCACTGAGATAAAGCAATACCTGGTGACGTCACCAGTGCTAGCTCCACCAAGGCTAGAGGTGCCTTTTCTACTATATATATCGACAACTGACTTTGCACTGGGAACCATGTTAGCCCAAAAGAATGTGCAAGGCAAAGAACAGGCCATATATTATATTAGTCGAACCTTGGTGAGCTATGAGCTCGGGTATGCATATGTGGAAAAATTGTGTTTAGTAGTAGTGTTTGCTACAAAGAAATTGTGGCACTATATGTTAAGTCATACGACGTATGTTATATCCAAACAGAATCCTTTGTAGTACATGATGAGTAAGACTTATCACAATACACGTACTACAAAGTGGATCATGCTATTGATAGAATTCGATCTAGAATTCATAAGCCAAAAGTCCATTAAGGGACAGGTCATAGTAGATCAATTAGCTGAGGCACCACTATCAAATAGTAGGCCTCTAACAATCGAGCTTTCGAATGATGCAGTCTTCATCATATCTGAAGCTCCCAAACTCAAAGAGCTAGAGAATAATGCTGATATGACTCTATTCTTCGATGGTTCAAAGTGCAAACAAGGAGGTGGTGTCGGAATAGTGTTCTTCATGCCACAAGGAGCTCCAATGCCCTTGTCATTCAAGTTGGATTTTTCATGCACCAACAACAACGCTGAGTATGAAGCCCTACTGTTGGGCCTCCACACAATCGTCACCATGAATATTAAGAGATTGAACATCTTTGGTGACTCCTTGCTCATAGTAAATCAAGTCAAGGGGCTTTTTAGTGTCGATGTCCCATATTGAAAGCCTATAAAGATCTAGTTGACACATATTTGGCCAAATTTGAATGGTATGACATTGAGGCAATCCCTCGATCATCAAATAGGTTTGTAGATACCATGGCTTCTTTGGGATCTTTAATCCCTCAGAATTCATCTTCTAATTTCACTACCATCCATGTCAAGATGCTCTCGCATCCAAAAAAGAGCGTGCAGCCTATGATAACAGAGAATCGGTCAACATGATCAGTGTAGAACCAAAAGTTGAATGGTTCTGCAAAGTTGAAGACTTTCTTAAGAAGGCACCCTGGGGGTCATTAACCTCTCAGAGTCCTATGGGGAGTGGTACTACCATTCACCATAGGGTTGTTTTTGAGTCTGCATTTGCAAAGGTAAATATGCAGGGGGAGCAAGTCATCTTAGTAGTCGAAGCTAAGATTTATCAAAATTGGATGTCATAAATTAAAGACTTCCTAAAGCTTAGTATAATCCTAGAGGGATTACCATGTGCCGTGAAGTACACATTTAAATATAAAGTGGCCAAATATGTCTTAATAGGAGATATCTTATACCGACGAGGCTATGATGGAGTTCTCCTTCGTTGCTTAGAGCCCCAAGAGGCATCATGGGCAATTTTGCAAGCCCATGATGGTACGTGTGGTGGCCATTTCAGTGGCATGGCCATCATCAAGCGCATCCTTTGAATGGGCTACTATTGGCCCACTATGGAGAAGGAGTGCAATGTGTATGTCAAGAAATGCGTTAAATGCCAACATCATGCTAATCTTACGCACTTGCCATCATAGGCCTTACAACCCATTCAAGCGGCTTGGCCATTTGCTCAGTGGGGACTAGATCTTATAGGCAAGATCTCTCCTCCATCATCGGGCTAGCATACATTCATAATCATGGCTACTAAGTATTTTACAAAGTGGGTGGAAGCAATACCCTTAACAATGACAACTGGAGCTCGTATAGCAGAGTTTATACTGGAGCATATCATAAGTCATTTTGGGATTCCATCCAAAATAATATCGGATAATGGAACATCTTTCAAGAACAAAATTATGAGAGCTTTGACATCTAAATATAGAATCAAACATAGTTTTGTGACTCCATACTATCCACAAGCAAATGGGTAGGCTGAGGCTTCAAATAAGATAGTGGTGGCCATATTGAAAAATATGGTACAAGAAAACCACAAAGACTGGCATATCCAGCTACCCCTTGCGTTATGGGCTTACAGGACTAGTATTCGAATGCCCACTAGGGCAACACCATTCTCACTAGTATATGGCATTGAGGCCATTATGCCCTTGGAATTAGAAATTCCAATGTTGCATGTCGCATTGAAAGAGTTCATCGATGATGACACTACATGGCAAGCTCGACTAGATCAACTGATGCTACTTGATGAACATCACGTGAATGCCCTGGAGCATCTCTGCATTTATCAGGAGCGACTAAAATGAGCTTACAATATCAAAGTCCACCAGAGAGACTTTGAATTTGGGGATCTTGTCTTGAAAGAAAACCAACAGAACTCTAATTTACCACTATATATGCAGGAAACATTTGTGGCTAATTGGCTAGGACCCTACATCATATCTAAAAATATTGGTCCGGGTACCTATCACCTAATGTCGCTAGGGGGTGTTGAAGAGCCTGAACCTCTCAACATCATCCATATTAAGGCGTTTTATGCTTGAAGAGCATAGTAAAAGGCTTTGAGAGTTGCTTGTAATTGCTCGGTCATCCTAAAAAGCTTCGAGGGTTTGGTTAAAACCACTCGGTCATCCCAAAAGGCTCCAAGGGTCCCTAAAACCGCTTGGTCATGTTAGTTAAAAGCCCCAAGGATTTGCTGATAATCGCTCGGTCATCCTAAAAAGCTCCAAAGGCATCTGTCAGCCCTTTGGTCAAACTCAAAAAGGCTCCAAGGGTTCCTAAAACCGCTTGGTCAAGTCAGTCAAAAAGCTCCAGAGGCATCTGTAAGCCCTTTGGTCAAACCCAAAAGGCACCAAGAGTTTTTGAAAAACTACTTGGTCAACCCAAAGGCTCCAAGGATTCTCAAAATCGCTTGGTCATCCCAAAATGCCCCAAAGGTACCCATAATCCCTTTGGTCAATCCTAAAAGCTCCAAGGATTCTTAAAAATTGCTTGGTCAATCTAAAGGCTCCAGAGGCATGTACTCACCGTTTGGTCAATTATGAGGCTCAAAACCCATAAAAATTATAAAATCAATAAAATCCAAAAAAAATGGTTAAAGCATAAAATCCAAAAATATTTGCATTTGCATTTGAATTTTTCATTTTCATTTTGCATTCACTGCATTACTGCATTGCATATAGGCATTCGTCATCCATTGCATTCCGTAGTAGGAGGGATTATGTTTGTCAGTCTTACAAATGACACCACGTTTGTGTTTAAATCATGCATCTCTGCATTTATCATGATCCATCATTCATGTGAGTAATTGTGTTTTTCAACACAACCTATAATGTTGCTATGGAGATATACTAGGGTTTTTCGGTCACTCAGCCATACCTAGTAGTCTTATCAAGAGTTGGTAGAAAGCTTGCTTTGCTTTTGTAGCTAAGGTTCAGTTAGTATAGCCCTTAGCATATCAGAAGCCTATCACTAATCAATAAATTTAAAACAATCCTAACAAGGACTAGGGGAAGATGAAAGTCGCAAAGCAGGACCGGGTATCTTGAAGCGAAAAGAGTTATTCTTGCTTATCCCTCTATGCAGATGGTATGGGAAATATTGGTAGTTGGAAAAAGGACAGGTTAGTTCCCTATTCAGAATCCCTTGCTTATGATAAAATGAGCAATATCCCATAGAGATATCCCACATCAATCCTCATGATTGATACCCTAGATCGATATCATAGATCGACTCCCCAGAGTGATATCCCATATTGATATCATAATATCGATATTCTCAATCGATATACCAAAAATAGTTTTCCCAAGTAAATCCCCCAAAGGAAATTTTTTGAAGAAAATTATCAAATGTAAATGCCGAAAAGTGAAGATCGAGTGAAGATAAAAAAATAGGCTTAAATTAAAGTTCAAAGTGAAGATCAAATGAAGATCATAAATCAAAAGTTCGAGTGGAGATCAAATGAAGATCCAAAATCTAGTTCGAAGAGAGATCAAATGAAGATCCAAAGACAGTTCAAAATGAAGATGGAATCGACTCCCTTGCTTCACTACATATGAGCAAGTATCCCAAAAATTGAAGGATAGAAAGGAATGAGCCTGAATCCCTGGAATTATCAGCACTACTGTACCTTACGCATGATGATATATCTGATGCATTAGCACCTCGCTTATGAACAAGACCAATGTTTGAATGTGGAAGAGCTAGCTTCAGGTGTCCTACATTGCCTAGTGGCTTAGTCCAACTAAAATCTAAACTTGAGATTGGATAAGACATTTGTGGAACCCCTATCTTAGCAATGGGCTAAAAGAATCCCGCCTGACATTAGGGAATGCTCGTGTCTTATCTTAAAATAATCATGTGCACACACAGGGATAATGAACAGTTAGGGTCTATCCTAGCAAAAGCCTTTTATCTCAAAAGTCTAGTGTGGTTAGTATGCAACTTTTGATAAGTCTATTAGGGTGTTTGAGTCTCATGGAAAACCTCAAAAATTTCTCCCATAGCAACAAAATGTCAAAAATCGCAACCATATAAATCATCAAATTGCAAAGTATCGAATCCATGATACATCATTATATAAAGCACAATCAACATATAGGATAGATACCGGATGGATATTAGAAATAATATTTAGACGGCCACTGACTATATCGTGCATATTTTTCAAATTTTGCAAAATAAAATCGAATGACACATTATATCATTCGCATCATAACATAGCATACCATTACATTTCATATATGGGTGATTAATTGATTAAATTCTTATCTTAAGGATTTTCAATTACATTCATGATTTTTATACATTATGTGGTGTCATCCATTAGATTGATAAACATATCTGCATTTATTCCTTATGTTTTAAGTGATTAAAGCATACAGGTTCATTTACATTAGATTAGCATCGTGTAAATAAATCATTACATACATTAATGCATACAATAAAGCAATATCAAATATGCGTTAAGAAAATATCATTGCATCCATATGCATCCATCATAAAAAGCACATCTAAGCATCTAGATCACTGCATATAATCATCATCATAAATTAAATAGCTATCTAGTGCATGTCATCCATACATCACATCATATAGCATCAGCATAACATAAGCATTGCATCCATGTGCATCACATAAACATAAAATCAAAAATAAATGAGTACACAATAATGAGCCATAAAATGATAATGATCATATCATATATATAAATATGTGTCTTAGAGTACATCAAGAGTACAAAAATACCCGTAGGCTACAACTGTGTAGGTCCTCAACCTTACACTCCAAAAATGGTACAATACATATGTCAGACAATGTGTACTAAGGAGGGCCTATGCCCCCAGCCTACGAATCACCGCCTGTATCCCTGTGGCTCCTATGAGAGCTGGCTCCATGTGTGCTAGAAGATCGGTGAGTCCGCTCGGTCCTATGAGTCCGGTGGTTGGAACTCGCTGAGGACTACCCTATGGTCTTGGTCCTGGTCCTCTGTGACCCTACAGCCTGCCTATCCTCGGGAACTTATAAACCCCTTAGCTCAATGAAGCCCTCTAGCTAAGAGATGCGAGCTGCCCTCACATCCAATCGGTCATTTCTCTCCTCCATGAGAGAAGTGAGCCACCTGATCTCTACCATAGGATCCACACCTGTGACTAGTGGAGCGGCTGGAGGTCCCATGATAATCTGAGAGGATGTAGGGTCTCCCCTCTATAGCCTAAGAAGGTCCCTCTCTACAACTGCCTCACCCCATTGTGCCAGTGCCACATCGTGGGCACTAGTGAGCTCCTAGACTCGAGCCTCTACTATTGTAGCTCACTCTATGAGGCTGGTGATCTCCTCCTATGCCTTAGCTAGCTACCTATCTTGGTCAGCTAGCTTCGCCTCTAGAGTGGTGATAGTAGTGTCTCACTCACGCTGTTGAGTCTGATATCTGCCAAGATGACTCTACAAGTCAGCAACCTGAGCTAAGAGCAGCCCCTCTACATTGTTAGGAGGAACCTCACCCTCCTCTGGAGCCTCATCATCTAGGTCATCCTCAGGAGCCTCCTCGATGGTGGCCTTTGTGCCCCATCTACCCTCTATCCATTGGTGCACCCTGTGCCCATCAGGATCCATCATTGCCTTGGCTTGATCATCAACTCTGCCTAGAGGCCTTGATCCATGCCACCATAGCATCGACCACCATCCATCGTATGCTAGAGTGGTAACAGGCTGGTCAGCTCCAGTCTCCTGGAAATCATCTAGATCATCCCCTAGAGCTAGAGGCTGGATCCATGGAAGATGTGTCTCTAGAGCCAAGTGCCTGTAGACGAAGGGGATCTCTAGAATGTCTTGTACTAGGCCGAACTATCGTAGGATATGAGAATAAAATTGGTACTCTCTAATATTAGCCTTTCGATCGAGTATCCATCTATCCCGGTGAGCCTATCGAAGCCACTCATCGACCTCAAGCCAGTCAGGGCACTCCATGTATGACCGCCACTCGATATCATCTGGCCTGAGTCCTACAAACCGTGTGATATAATGTTGGACATCACCAGCATGGGTCTTACTCTAGAATCCCTCCTCTCGAGGCTAGTAGGTGGCATAGCACTGATGGGCATCGTCTATCTCCATGATATGCAGTGGAAGCTCCCTAGGATGCTCTATCTTGATATGCTTCTAGCCCCAAATCTGAAGAAGTAGACTATAATTGATCCCTCGGTGGCTCTAGTATGTAATCTGGTAGAGCTCTCTATATAGCTGGTAGAGTAGGGTGCTCCCCTAGGCCAGTCGCAATGGTCGATGGATGGTGCTCTGAACAACTCTGTGGATAGCTAGGAGGTTCCAGGGAATCCTCATGCCCGAGGAGTCTGGAAGCACAACTTGCACCACCAGGTGCATGAAGATGACCTCACGCATAGAGAAGACATTCTTCCCCTACCAATAGCTGATGTGAACCCCTCCATGGTCAATTTTGTGCTAAGCCTCCTTGCTCCGGGTGCCAAATATGGCATCAAAAATGGACTCCTTAGCCCTAGAAGTCGAAGAGACGATGGCCTCACCATCAATGGGGATCCTAAAGATCCTGTAGATGTCCTCTAGGGTAACTATCATTTCACTTGTAGGTAGGTGAAATGTGTTGGTCCACGCATTCTAGTGTCAAGCCAACATAGTCAAATAGGCTTGATCTACCCTAATAGTGGGCAGATCTAGTACATAGCTGAATCCGATAGCTCCAAACCATTCTCGCTCCCTAGGAGTGAGCTCTCCATGGAGATTCTTAATAATGTCAGGCTCTCAAGCTCTAGAGGTCAATCTCTAAAATAGAAAGCATAATATAAGAAAAATCTAACTAAAATAAGCAAAAACATTTAAAAATGACCTAAAAATCATCAAAAATAGTTAAAAACTAATAAAATTGCAAAAACATGTCATCATGCAGGCCTACAAATCAAAATTGTCATTCAAATAGGTCAAAAATGCATTAAATGACATTAATTGCCTTTTTAAAACTTAGAAAAATTAAAAATAAGAAAAAGGACTGCTTTTTCGAGCTCTGGCGATTTGGCGGGAAACCTTCTATGCAGGCACCGGGCGAAGCTCCAGGGTTTCTGGTGGGAAGATTCTTCCAGGACCTCCGATGGATTGAATCTACACTACTTTGAAGGATCGTTCATTGCCTCGAGAGGGACCAATGGGGTCTCCTCCAGGATCTATCGATGGGAATAAAAGCTCATATGCTGATATATTAAAAGAAAACCCTGCATCTTCCTCCGATGAAGCTCAGCGAAGTGCTTATCAAATGCTATTTAAGAATGTTGGAAAGGGTTTACCTGCAAACAGAGTTAACGGCTGCCTTCCACAATCTGCTTCCAGGCCTAAGATTGTGATAGAACCAAACTCGGTTGAGGATACGATTATATACCGTGCTACCCATGATCTGATCTACAAATTCATGGGTATCCGGCCCACTCTGAACTTTCTACACACCTGGGTGAGACAGAACTAGGAGCCCATTGGTGAGTACTCTCTATGGCCTATAAGCAATGGGTATTTTATTATTAGTTTCTCTTCTTTAGCAGATAGAAACAGAGCATTTGAATCAGAGAAGAGGAGCCACAGCCCGGCAGGATCATTTGTCCAACCGTGGAGAGTGGGTTTTGATCCTCGCATTGATCCCACGGCTGTCCTGGTCTGGATTCGGCTGTACGCTCTCTCGATGGAGTTTTGGGGTGAGCATATTCTTGAGTTTATTAGTAATTCTCTAGGTAGATATTTGGGAGTTTCCAGAGATACCATTGAGGGAAATACTGTTGTCTTTGCTAGAATATGCATAGAAATGGATATTAGCCAGCCACTTCCAGTCGAGGTGGAATTGGAGTTGGCAGGACTAACCTGGATACAGCAGCTAGACTATGAAGCCTTACCTTTTAGATGCAGAGTCTACCATAAGCATGGCCATTTGGCTAGGTTCTGCCCAAATATCCTGACCACAAAAGCGGAAGCTCCGTTGGGAGTGCCAAATCACCCCAGAGAGGGTAAGTTCACTCCGGTAAAAGAACCCCTCAATATCCCCCAAGGTTCTGATGCCCAGAAATATGGCTTTGAACAGTAGAAGCGAAGGAAAAACAAAAAGATAAATGGCAAAGAGCAGGCTCAAACCAAGCCAACCAATCGATATGAAATCTTCAAATCCCTTGTAGACCAAGAAGACCAAGTCATGGAAGGAGTGGATGGGAATGCTGAGGATAATAACACCCACTCTCATGCCCCTCTATCATCTACTCCTATCTTAGAACAGGTGATTGAAACCCCTGAGACTTTGCAGCCAGAGAACCTAGGGGCTATGGTAATCCATTCCCCTGCACAACCAGTTATTAAGGATGTCAACATGGGAAGTGCAGAAAAGAACAGAGAAAGACCAGCGTTGGGGATTACCCAGGTGGAAAAGAGGTCTAAGAATAGTAATTCCCAAGGAGCTGGTAGAAAATCCAATAAGGATCTACTAGTAGCGCAAGGGGACAAGCTGATCAATGGAGGATCGATGAGAACAATTGACTCTTATTGCTCCCAAGGTTTCCAATGATTATACAATCCTGGAATGTAAGGGGTTTAAACAGTAGAACCCATCAATATGTTGTTCAAAGACTTTTAGGAAGACACAAAAAAAACTTTTTGCTCCTTCAGGAAACAAAAATGTCTTTAGATCTTATGTGTAAAACTGTTAGTAGAATATGGATGGGCACTGGATATATGGATGTCGCGGCCCAAGGAGCTTCGGGGGGGATTGTTACTCTTTGGAACCCTCTGGTGTGGATAGCAATAGAACATACATCTTGGAGGGGTGTTCTCACATCTCTCTTTAAGAACATTGTTACAAATTGAACAGGTTTTAATCACAAACTTCTATGGGGCTCAAAGCATTGATGGCCAACGGCTTCAATGGAATGTTGTTCATTCAATGAGATCCTCCCGGGAAGATTGCGATTGGATTATTGCTAGGGATTTTAATGCCAAATTATCTTCCAGGGATCAGGAAGGTGGTATCCCAGTTTTGGATCCAGGGGATAGGCTTCTGATTGCTCAAGTCCAGGCCTTTCACCTTGTTGATATCAAAGGTCCTGGCACTTATTTTACGTGGACTACTAAGAGAAGAGAGCCACACAGTAGGAAGGTAAAACTAGATCGGTTTCTGGTCTCGGAGGAAGCATTTGTGAAATGGAATATTAAATTTCAAATTTTGGAAGGCCCAGTTTCAGACCACTTTCCCATTTTGCTGGAGGGAGGGGCTATGACAGGGCAGTACCATAAACCATTTAAATTTGAAAATTTTTGGTTGCAAAAAGAAGATCTTCGAAGAAAAATTCCTTAGTGGTGGGAATATGGCCGCCCACCTTTTGGGACTGCAATGTTCAAATTTCACAAACAGCTTCAATTTTTCAAGTGTAAACTGAAACAGTGGAGGCAAACTAACAAATCAGACTTCCAGCACCAACGGGCCCCCTTGTTGGCCAGATGGGATGAGGTGCAAAAACATTACAGGGAAGGAAACATTTGTGAGCACCTTAAATCCGAGGATGATGCTTTGCGCAAAGCGGTTGAGGATATTGATAATCAAGAAGAGATTTACTAGAAACAGAGAGCAAGAAATACTTGGTTATTAGGAGACAAAAATACAAAAAAAATTTAGCGCTCTGCCTGTGCTAGGAGACAAGCGAATAATATGGAATTCCTTCAAGATGAGAATGGATACTCTTTTGACACTCTTCCTGGTATGCACTCCCACTCAATGGAGTATTTCTCAAAACTCTTTAAGGAAAGTATGGAGCAAGATGGGGAAGCCCAAGATGAAGTTATTGCTGTCATTCCTTCTATAATCTCTATTGAAGAGAACCAGGCCCTACTTAGACCCATAGATAGAGATGAACTTAAGAAGATGGTCTTTGGGATGAGTACTGGAAAATTGCTCGGTCCTGATGGCTTCCCTATTGAGTTCTTCCAGGCCTTTTGGGATACCCTGGAGGAAGATGTTCTGGCTGTCACTGAGGAGTCCAAAACCAATAAAAGAATGCTCAAGGCTCTAAATCATACCTTCATTACTTTAATTCCAAAAGTAGAAGGGGGGGTTCATTTATCTGATTTTAGACCTATTGCCTTATGCAATGTGATCTATAAAATAATCACTAAGATTATGGCTGAAAGGTTAAAACCTATCCTGCATAATATAATTTCCCCAGAGCAAGGGGGTTTTGTTGAAGGGAGGCAAATCTTGGATGGAGTGATTCTAGCACAGGAGGCTATCCATACAATGCACCATTCTAGGAAAAAAGGAATGTTCATTAAACTGGATATGTCCAAGGCTTATGATAGGGTGGAGTGGGGCTTCTTGGCAAAGATGTTGACAGCCTTTGGTTTCTCGCAGGACTGGACAGACTGGGTCATGAGCTGTATTTCTATGCCTTCATACTCTGTTCTTATCAAGGGACTTCCCTCGCCTCCTTTTGGTGCCTCTCATGGCCTTCGGCAAGGATACCCTTGCTCTCCTTATCTCTTCCTCATCTTGGCTGAAGGATTGGGTAGACTCTTTCTGAGAAGAAGACTTCAAGGTCAGATAACAGGTATTAAGGTCGGGGCTAAAGTTTTGACTCATTTACAGTTTGTAGATGATACTGGATTGGTGGGAGTGGCCAGCCTTAGGGAAGCAAGAAGAATCATAGATACTCTAAATGTCTACCTCCGGGCCTCTAATCAAGTCATCAATGACAATAAATCCAAAGTGATCTTCTTCAATATTGATCAACGGTTACAGGACAGAGTTATTGAGATTTTAGGTTTCACTCGGGCCTCTCTCCCAGTAGTTTACCCGGGGTCCCTCTCCATTTCAAAAAACTAAAAATAGATGTTTGGAAGGACCTATTGGATGGCATCAAAGATAGAATGAACCATTGGTCTCATAGATGGTTAAGTTATGGGGGTCGTCTAACTTTTCTACAGTCAGTTATTCAAGCCATGCCAATTTATAAATTCTCCATCCTGGCTGCTCCCGGTCTATTTGGAAAGAGCTGGATAAAATGGCTAGAAGATTTCTATGGGAAGGTGCCAAGGGAGAGAGGAAATGGGCCTTGGTTTGTCTGGGACAAGGTTACCCAACCCAAGGAAAAAGGAGGGTTGGGACTAAGAAGCTCCAAGTTTAACAACAAGGCTTTGGCTGGCAAACTATACTGGAGGTGGATTTCTCAGCCAACATCCCTCTTCAGCAGAATCCTCTCTAGCAAATACTTGGGTTCTGTCCATCCTAATGATGTGGGCCACTTTCCTCTGGAAGGTTTTGGATCATCAGTGTGGCAGGCGCTCAAGCTTGGAGCTCAACTCATCAAAGATCAACTATTCTGGAAAGTGGGGAGAGGGGATAAGGCTCGATTCTGGACTGATTCCTGGGACCAGAATCCTCCCATTATTGTTGTGTTTCCTGAATTGCAACCGATAAAATCTACTATATAAGATAAGGGATGGATCCAAATTGAGAGCTACTTTAACACTAGTCAATTGGGGGACTACAAGATCATAAAGTTTAAGCGGCTGGATGAGTGGCCAATACCAATCCCTCCAGATTTGGTACCTACTTTGGGAAAAATCTTGGTAGAACGGTTTCTTACTGGGAGAGATGATGAGGATGAACTGTCCTGGGGCTATGGGAGCCTTGGGGTTTATACTGTGAAAGAGATATATGATGAGATCCTTCCAGAGCCCCCCCACACTTTTTTTTGGTTCATGATTGGAGAAAGATATGGCATCCCCAGGGCTGGCCGAAAGTGAAATTCTTCGCCTGGCATTTTTTGCATAATGGAATTCTCACCTATGACAATCTCAGACTCAGAGGCATCATTGACCCTTCTCAATGTGTGTTATGCCACACGCAGGAGGAAACTGCGGATCATATAATGTTTGAATGTTCTTTCACAAGACAGATCTGGAAACGCTGGTTCTCCCACTTTAAACTTCAGGCTAATGGGGTCTTGTCTTGAAATAATATATGGGAAAGCTGGAAGAAAGGTAGATTTAAATCCAAAGCTCTTCGAATTGGCTAGGAGCTTGGTTTATTTTTTATCTGGTGGCAGGTGTGGTTGGAGAGAAATGCCCGTATTTTCCGTGAAACCTTCTCCTCTCTAGAAGGAATATGGCAAGTCATTTGGAGCAAAGTGGCGGAAATGGTTGCCATTCATGCCGAGGGGGAAATTCAGTCTGCTTCTGAGCCTTTGGAAGAGGGAGCTGTTATTCAACAAAGGCAGGTGAGTGGTAGTTGGAAACCTCCTCCTGAAGGATGGATCAAAATCAATACTGATGGAGCTGCTAAAGGCAATCCGGGAAGTGCTGGAATTGGAGTAGTGTGCCGCGATCATGCTGGGTCTTTGCTCTATTGGGAACTGCAAGGTCTAGGATGTGCCACAAACAATGAAGCCGAGGCCTTTGCCATTAAATCTGCCTCCTTCTGGGCTGTCAAACAGGGACACAGGAAGATTATTATTGAGTCTGACTCCCAAATCTTGGTGGGTGCTCTTGACTGTATGAGAAAATTTGTCTCAAAAGCTTGTAGGTTGCGGATCTTAGTCTCCAAAATTAAAGAGCTTTGGAGGGAATTAGATGATGTGATACCTGTTTATGTGAATTGAGATCTCAATAAGGCGACCGATTTCCTTGCTAAGATGGGTGCTGAAAGGGAGGTTGGGATGCAGCTGCACAGTGACATGCCTGTGGAGGATGCAGAGATTCGACAATGCCTTGAATGATTTCTGAAATGATGTGCAGTGTTTTTTATGCTAAGGAAGATTTCTTGTCGTGATATTGCGACCTGTAGCGCCGTCGTAGCTTCAAGTTGGAAGCTGTCGCGATATCGCGATAGGTTGCGCCCTCACGGCCTTTGGCGGGCTTTTGTCTTGATATCGCGACATGTCACACCATCGCGGCCCTCGGGGAAGGCGCATGGTAAAATTTTCATGATATCGCGATAGTTTTGGCAATTTGGGGCTAACTAGAAAACTTGTCATGATATCGTGACACTTTTGCAGATGGAGAGCAAAGTGGAAAATTCGTCGCGATATCGCGACAGTTTTGAGAACTGGGCGTCGAAAGGAAAAATCGTCGCAATATCGCGACACTTTTGGCGATCTGGTGTCATAAGGAAAACCCGTCGCGAAATCGCGACCATTTTGCTGATGTGGTGCAAAGTGGATAATTTGTTTCGATATCACGACACTTTTTGGCGATGGCTGCAGCAAGAAAATCTCATCACGATTTCATGACAATTTTGGCATACCAGCAGAATGGAGAAAATTGTCGCAATATCGCGACATTTTTGGCGATCGAGTGCTGAGGGCTCTGGCTGTCGCGATATCGTGACATGTCATGATTTCGTGACATGTCGCGATTTTGCGACATGTCACGATTTCGTGACATGTCACAATTTCACAACATGTCACATTTTCATGACTGTTGGCACCACTACGGAGGAGACGGGGTTGACTGTCGTGATCTCGCGACATGTCACGATTTCGTGACATGTCACTTTTTCGTGCCCAGTTGATTTCTTTGTTTTGTGTTGAGCTGGGTTGACTTTGTGCTCTACTCTTGTAGTGTTGTTTGCTGTTATTGGTTGGGATGTGTTCTCTCCCTCTTGTAATTGCTCTTTGTATTAATACAAGTTTTTCATTTTTTCAAAAAAAAAAAAAACTTCGAAAAAATAAAAAAATTATAATTTTTTTCTAAAGTTACAAACCGCAAGTCAACCCTACGGTCTGCATGCGATCAAAAATTGATCATTGGGATTTTGAATGTTGACCATAGCTGGCAGCTGCGGTCCCCAATTATTGGAAACTGTAGTTGGTACATGCGGTCTCCAATTGAGATTCTGCCCGGTCTAATGTTGCGGCTAAAAAATGAAAAAAATTAAATCCTAAGCTACCCTAGCCTAAGGTGAGGTTCATTACCAACAATTTAGTGTGATTTATTTACCAATTACTTAATTGGGTTCATTTTAGTGGTAATGGATGCGAGGTCTTTGGTTTTGAATTACCTTGCCCTCGCCTCATCCATCACAGCTCGAAGAAGCTTGCCCATGCTCTGCCATCATGCTGTGAGTAGGTGTGCGGGTAAAGTTTGGTAGATTATAGGTCAGTTTCTTAGCTATCATTGTAAGAGCTCTAGATTGCAATTCACTCTCAAGGAATAATGAGAGAATTTTGAAATTTGGGATTTTTATAAGCCTTTCATATTTCACGCGAACCACAAGCCCTAGCCACGGTTCCCAAAATTGCAAATGGGAACCGTAGGCCCTAGCTGTGGTTTGCAACTGGAAAGAAATTTGATAAATTCCCACCTAGGGAAGAGCTAAAATGATAAACTAATGCCTCCCAGGGGATCAAGATTCAATACAATCAATAAATTTGGAAATTTGGTGATAATAAAGCACCGGGATCCAATTAAAAATCAAATATCTGGCTAAGATTATAAAGTAAATTCAATCAAGGTCATCGCTATGACAATCCTTTTATGGAGTGACACACCTCCCAACCAAATAAAAAAACTCAATTCATAAATCAAACATTCAAAAAAATCAAATAATTATAAACACCAAATGTGCCTCGTATTCAGTAATTTACCCTATACACTTTGCGGTTGTAGCAACTTGCGATCCATGCAATCCGACAAGATGAGTAAATTACCATAAGGATATTTGGGGTAAAATTATCACCATTGATCTGGTATGCTTCTTTTCAATCCCTAAGAAGGCCTTCATGGCTGGACTGCTCCATGGGAATGAGGCATTGCATGTCATCTCTCCTATGACATTTTTTTGCAAATCATCGATAATTTGATTCAACACAAATCTGATTGGATTTGTATCAATTTGATTTCCTATGATGGCTATTGTAGCCTAACTACTCCATGGGATAGAAATTTGCAAATACTATTAATATTTGGAATCAAAAGCTAAACTAGGCCTAGCCAAGGCATTAATTTGCTCAAATCTAAATTTGTTCAGATCATCCATGGTGGTCAAGCGACATCGTCGCTTTAATCATTGTCATTACTCTCATCGACTCATCGCTTGAGGGGGTATTCATAATATCAAATCATAATCAAAATCAATAGACTATCCTTGAAATCGTAGATCCCTTTATATTGTTAAAATTGTGTTCGTCCTTGCGAATCATTGTCAACAGCTATCATAAGCTTACCCCTTTGCTTGGGGTAAAAAATCAAATATGATTTTTCTTATTGTTCTCCATATTTTGGATCTATGGGTCAGAAGATACCTATGGAATACATAGCTACACAGAATGATATGAGAAGGGCACAAGATTTTTAATTTTAAACCTCCAAAGAGTTGAAAGCAATGATTCCAAGATGTGTGTCGTTTTGTAGGACCTGGGGTATCTAATGTTGATCTGATTAATGATCATCATAGAACCTTCGACATCATTTTAGGAGGTCTATTTTTTATCAACATTGTTTGATCTCATAATGCATCTCAAAAGGGGCATCTGTAGACACTTAAAATGCTTCATGTCGAGGGCAACTACTCATATGGACATGCTACAAGACCATATGAAAGATGTTGGATAGACTCCAAGATAGAGCAGTGGTTCTAACCACTCAATTTGGGCTCCTTGGCCTAATCAGTCTGAACTGTAGCCTAGACCTATGATTTACAACTGAACCATGGCTGAGACCTATGGTTTATAGTCTAGACCATAGATGTGACCTACGGTCTTAACTGAAGTTTAGTTGGCCTTCAATTCGAGCCAAATCGGTTTGAACGGCCATTTGATCTAGAAGAAGGTGATTAATGGACGGAAGATTCTAGAGGCTTCCATTCCAACTATCCTAACCACCTCTTCTTGATCTTGGCTTCTCCAAGAATCCACCCCCAGTCCTGGGGCATCCTATAAATACCCCCTCCAAATGGGGAGAGAAGATAGAGAGTTAATTGATCAAGTGAGCAATGAAGCCCTGTCGAATTGCATACTGAATTCATGCATTTGAGAAGGCCACTTTGCTATTCACCCAAAGATCAATTTTCCATGGAAGTTCTAGGAGCCTAGAAGAGCCAAGAAACGTAAATCCGGGAAAATGAAGGCCCATCACAGTGATTCAACCGCCAAACCTGTCAAAAGGACACCGAAGGTGACCCTTGAACATCAATTGGACAAGGAGGTCAAGCCCAATGCCCTTGGAATTGATGGTAAACCTATAAAAGTGTTGATCGTAGCTTTCAGTTGGGGTTTACAGTGCATACCACTCACCAGAGTTGCAGTTTGCAACAGAGGTATCACCACCTTCCTCTTTTCATTTATGTTTGATTAATTAGTTTAGATTAGCTATTTTCATGGTTTAGTTATAGTTTAGTAGACTTCTAACTGATAAAATTAGGTTAGATTAGCTTCTTCATGTTATGCTTCAATTAGGACATTAATAGGTTATTTATGCACTTTTGTTCCTTTTTTTACATATTTGATCCATGCATAGAGTAGCTATTGTCTTTCTTTATGCTATAATATGAATCTTGATTCAGTTTGCATAGTTTAGAAGCACTTTTCATGTTTTCTTGATTATGCATGTTTAATGGTGTCATTATGCAATTTTCCTAAAAGGGCCTCATCATGAGAGGTTGCCTATATTTTTGACACTTCTATGTTATTTCTTGACCGTAGGGAATAATTTCAAAGGAGAACCAACTATCAAGTTCCTTCGACAGTGCGAAGAAGAGGGTCATCGACACCCTAGAGCAGTTCGTGTCACCCTAAAAGGCACTTGGAAATCACACCTACCCTTGAGAGGGAAACAATTACACACTCCTATTGTAATATTGTATCAAAGTGATTATCCCTAAGAGGGATGTACCTGTAATTTTATTTTGACTTCAAATATAATGGAATAAATCGTATTTCTTTTTTATTCATTTGTTATCAAATTCTTTCTCTTGTATGCATGTTATGCTTTTATCAATTATTGCAATAGGATACTTCGGGTGTGAGCCTTTTTCATGGTTACAGAAGGTGATCACGATGAAACCCCGCATTTATAATAATTGACTATGTTTTTCTTTTTTTTGCACTTGTAGGTATAGACCACATCTATCAGTTGCGGGCCAACATCTAAACCATAGGTACAAAGCATGGTTTATAGTTAGAACCGTAGATCAGACCTGCGGTCTCCTGCTGACAACACAGACAGTTAGATTTAGAATATTAGCCAATGCAGGACCTAAGGTAGGTCCTATTTTCAATCCTCCATTAATTTTCTACTCTCTATGTTTCACAATAAGTTTAATTCGAGTGCAAATTATAAAAAGAACTAAGAAAAGTGTAAAACAAAATTCGTACAATTTGGAGTTGATTTGACCACTGAACAATTCGTTTACGCCACAAAGCACAAAAAAAATTTAAAAAAATGCAAAATCACAAATCAATAAACTCCACAATCAGTAAAATCACTGCATGACTACATCAAACATTCTTCCATCATTATCCTTCATGAATCATGAATCATACAACACATTTCATCTTGTTAAGTCACTGATAAGTGAACCTTGTACCTAGTGGGTTATCCTATCAACTTGGTGATTGCAGTGATAGTAATCCATGCAATTTGATAATATGAATAGCCCACAATAAGGACACTTGACAATGATCATCATCCATTATCACATCATCAAAGATCACAATCACATTTGGCACATCACATTTTGAGAACAACTTTGCCAAGAACAATTTTCTCAAAGGCGGTCATTGATGCCCTTTTCCATGGGGCATAAAAGCATGGCTAATAAAAATCACAAACACTCATTCATTTGACAATAGTCACCATACAAGACACATCAGTAGGTTTATTGGTTCCATTACGAAATTTGTGAAGAAATCTCCACAGTCGCTACCCCACCCCTACATTGACTCAGTCATCATGCATCTTCATACATTGCATACTCAATGACACCATTGTGACATATTATTCAATTGCATCGAATCATTACAAATTTTAGGTAAACCACAATTTTATTATGATTTCCCATGATGGGATACATCTTACAATCACATGGTATTATACACCAACCCATTTCCCACCATTGGGCCTTAAACGGTATTACATTTTACATCATTCATATCATCAACAATCACATGGTATTATACACCAACCCCATTTCCCACCATTGGGGCATAAATGGTATCATATTTTACATCATTCATATTTTCCACAACCACATGGTATTATACACCAACCCCTTTTCCATTTTTGGGGCATAAACAGTATCACATTTTACATCATTCATATCATCCACAATCACATTGCATTTCACACCATTCATTCATCAATTGCACAAATTCACTACATCATTAATTATTTGCACAAAATTTTCAATTGGCTTGTGAGATACATTCATAACTCATTTTCCAATTGAGGGGGTAAGCTAAAAAAAATTCAAAAAAAAAAAATTTTTTATTCTTTTGTCTTCAACATCAGTGCTCAAATCCAACGACAGAGAGAAGCTGCTTCTGTGCCCATAGCCCAAGCAGGTGTCTCATATTTTTACACCATATTGTGTTTCACGCAACATGGTACAAAAAGGGGTATCTATAGACACCAAATTTCAGCCATTAATCCTCCATCCTAACCATCCCACCACCCACTTGTCCACCATACACCTTTCCCGCCAATTATTTGGCCCAATTACACCTTTCTTGCCAATTATTTGGCCCAATTACACCTTTCCCGCAAATTATTTGGCCCAATTCCACCTTTCCCGCCAATTATTTGGCCCAATTCCACCTTTCCCGCCATTTCCTAACCCAATTGGGATTATTTTAATATTATTTTATATTATATTATAATATATTTATTATAAAATATATATTTATAAACTCAATTAACCACAGTCGTCCGATCCAATCTAATCTCCACCGTCCATCTTCATTAATCCATGCCACATCTAAAAAGTAATTTCAACCTTAGGATCTAATTTAATCTTAGCCACATGATTAAAATTTTAAGGCTAAAACCCTAAGAAAACCCTAGGTTGGATTATAAATAAGGGCATTTGCAAATGCCCAAACCCTGAAACCCTGATATTAGAATTTGCATCTTTAAGAGATCATTGGCAAAGCCCTAGCAAAGCAGAAAGAGATAGAGCCTTGAAAATCCAAAGCCCTAGCTAGCCAATAGGACTTCTTCTATTCTAGCCATCTCTCATATCCATCATTTCCACCACACCCTCCTCCATTGTTGTCGTCGTCACTTCCACTCATCTGCTGCATTCATCGCATCCCCCCATGATCTTCTTTTGCAGATCCATACTTATCCGTAGGTACCCTCCCAAGCTTGTGAAGCTCACTACAGAAGCTTGTCAGGTGCCCACCAGAGCCTCCCATTTAGCAGGTGCACACTAGAGCCTATGAAGCTCATGCCAGAGCCTGCCAAGTGCACACCAGAGCTTGCTAAGTACACTCTTGAGCCTATTGCATCACGTTATATGATGGTAGAATTGCAACAACAAAACAAGGAATTATCACAAGCAAGTTATATCATTATTTGTTTTATTCTATCATATGATATGTATATCTAGCATGCCATTTGATCTATTTTTTGTTAGGATTTATTGATATCGGAGGGTCTCACACTATGGAGCCCTCACAGGTGTTATTAACCCCTTTGTTTGTTTGTGTGCATGCAGGTCTGCAGATCTCATTTATTGTTGAACGGTTGTTGAAGCTGGAGTAGTTTAGCATCAGATACCTGAAGCCCACTCATTCTATTGGAAGTGAAAATACACTATTTCAAGACACTTAATTATTGTAGCTAGGATTTCGAAGAACCCTAGCGTATTGTAAATCTTTGTATCAAAGGCTCACTGAGCATGAATTGTATCAAAAGGAGTTTATTAGCTCCCCCCCCATTTATTGAATAAATTTATCTATTTGTGCAATCTTGTGTTTCCTTGGGTTATTTGATTTCTTTATTATATAAGTGTTGTATTCTTGTCTTCATAGGTACATGTTTAGATTAGGAGTTTATTATGACTTAAGTACTTTATTTAAGCAATGTAATAAAGGCACAAGTGTTAGAATGTACATTGATGTAAATGTGCATGTAGTCCACATGTACATAAGTCCTTATAATATAATAGTGTGTTGTATTAGGAATAATGAAGGTAAGGAATTGCATCTCATTATAATTAGGCCTTTATAGATTAGTAAAGACAGAGGATTTTGGAGTGCATAGGTTGAGTAGTAGTAGATACAATGTAGATCCATTTTGCAAAAATGGAGAGGTCGTGATCTCCATTTGAGAGCATTGTATATTTTTGTGAGCTATCTTATATGAGCATTTCTTGAGTATTTTATAAATTTTTCTATCACATTTTCGTGCTTATTAGTTAGCCATTATCATAGTTATAACATTACATGCTTATTCCCATACTTGTGGTTTCATTTCCTTCAAGTTTAAAGCTTCAAAAGCTAATAGTGGAATCAGAGCACATAGTAGATCTATAATAAATAGTGAGAGCCATAAGAGTTATTGAGAGGACATTTTAAATCTCATTTTTAGATTTCTAAAATTTATTATTGGCTAGAGTTTTTCCATAGAGTTGCAGAAAAACTTGTGAAGACTAGAACTCAACATTGAATCCACTAGGTTAGCAATTTAACTAGTGAAGATTGTTTTCTATATATTTATAGAAATTTATATTTATAATATATTTTTTGCAAAAAATTAACTCCTATAAATTGAGAAACTTGCTATAACAGATAAAGAATAATTTCACCTTCATTTCCTGAAATTCTATGTGCTTTCCTTGAGCAGGGATTAGTTCTTTTTTGTAAAAAATGAGAGATTGAAGATTTATATGTCTAAGGAGAAAGGTCCCATTGAAATATTTGTGGTTTGAAGACTCCAAGTTGAATATTGAAAAGATATTTAGTGGCCAAGGAAGCCATATTGAATATTGTAAATCTAGGAAGGAGTTCCTAGAAAGAAGACCCCATTGAAGGAAAGAGAGACTCAAGGAGAAGAGTCCTAGTGAAGATTGAGGATTGGTCTTCTCCAGTGAAGATTGAAAATTTTACATTGAATAAGAGGACCATATAAGGCCCTATTGAATAACTTCCATAGTGGAATATTGGGAATAGAGAAGGACTAACAAAAAGTCCCATTGTAGGTTTCAGTAGCAGTGGATTTAGGAGATCCAAAGAGAAGATATCATTGAAAAACTACCATATTGCAAGATTTAAGAGGCCAAGTAAGGTCTCATTGAAGGTTTTGAGAAGATACAATATTGAATACCTTGGAGAGGTCTCAAGGAGAAACAAATAAAAGGATTTCTAAGCCTTTTTTAAGGAGTTCCTAGAAGAACTCATTGGAGAAATTTATTACCAAGGAGAAGCTCCTGATAGTAAAATAGTTAGGACAATTGTCACCATCCAACAACAATCCCAAAGGAGAAAAAATTGGCAAGAATTTTATCAAATTTTTAATTAGTTTGGAGAATATTTCAATACCTTCATAATCTTGATAAGAAGGTCATTAGATAGGACAAGATTAAGGTAATAATTCAACAAAGAATTTGACAAGAGAAAGGAGATAATAAAAACCACCAAATCCAAGAAATTTTTGGATTGCCACTGAAGTCTTGAAGATCATTCTAGAGATAGAATATTTTCTTATTTCTACAACATATTATTGGAGAGTTCTTGAGTAATATCTCATCTACAATTTGGAGGAGTGTCCTACCAAATGTTGATATTCAAGGGCAATGATTTTAGTGAGTTTTGTGATTGCTTTACAATATGAAATTTTTCAGATTTGAGGATAGAAAAAGGTATAAATTTTGGAAGTATTGGTAGCTGCTAAATTTCATATTTTAGAAGTGCATATTGAAGGAGTATTGAATCCACAAAGCTACATTATTGGGCAGCAAATTAGTGGAGTGTTGAAGCTACAAAAAGGTGAGTTATAGAGCTGTTTTTTGGACTAGAAGAGCTGCAATATCATCTACAAAAGGCAGCAAGTTAGGTGACCCAAATCACCATCATTATCATCATCTATAAAGGTGAAAAGGTATGCAAAAAAATGTGCAAAATTTTCATTAATTGAACTATTATATTTGGATTTTTATTAAGGTTATTGAGCACTAGTTTCAAGTTTTAAAGGTTGCATAGATAGCATTCCTTCAAGTCTTCAAGGTAGTGAAAAATTTATAGTCTACAAAGTCCAACCTACACAAAAGAATAAAATTTAGATATATTTTAAGAGAAAGAAAAATATCAACATTCTATTAATCATTCCAAGCAAAGGAAGATGTTATACATTTGCATATACAATAGTGCAAAATCTTAAGTGGAAATTTTGGGTTATTAATTTTAAGAATGACCAAGAAAGGAAGGTATTTTTGAGAGTGTGAAGGTAATAGTCCCTTCAACCTATATTATCCAACAAAGGAAGTTGAAGCCTACATTTTTGAGAATTCAAGAGACTCGGTTCAAGAGAACAAGGGGCAAACATCTAATTTATCTTATTTTACATTTGCATAGCATAGTATTAGATCCATTCAACAGATATCTAAATAGTGGAGTATCTCCAAGGAAAGGGAGATAGTGTTAGTAACTCTAACCTGCATCAATCACCTAAGAGTTAGTAGATATTGGTATCAAGTAAAGTACAATAAGAAAGGATCAAGAAATAAATATTATTACAGCAAGGATGCCAAGGTTGAATACGTATAACATCATATAAGCATTTGGAGAAGGTAATATAAGGTCCATTAAATAGCCTTTGGTGAAGGCATCATGGTCCAAACTCAACCACGCATAGTGAAAGTAATGCAGCGTTTGTTCTACGTAAAGAAGTGTTGACAATAGCATCATCACCAGTGAGAGTGAGCATTCTTCTTACCCATGTAACTTGTACCAAAGCAAGTATAACATTTGATAAATATATACAATGAGAAAATCACTATAGTTGGAAAAATCAAACCCATGGAGTTGCACCAACTTGATAGGGAGAAAATACATCAAAGTGACAACACACATCCTTTGAATTTTGACTCAAATTCGAGGCATTAGCCATTGTTGAAGCCATTGCGTACACCTGTTTGGCATTCTTGTAAAAGTGTTGGAAGTTATCCATATCTTCTAGAGAAGCATTTGAGGGAATAAACATAAATTTTCCTCAATTTAAGCATTGGAGAATATTAATTATTGAAGCATTGGATTAGCATCATAGTCTATAGAGAACGAGTGTTAACACAGCAAGGAGAAAGCATTTTTATAGCCCAAGGGTGTTAGGGCAAAGTAGTGAATATATTGCACCACATAGAATATGGCATCTCATGCACACTATAGATAGTTGCCACTACATCAAAGGTAGCTCAAGCACGCATCGTTAGAAGCATATCTGCACAGGCATCATTATTGTAACACCCTTGTAAGAAGAGTTAGGCTAGAGGTATTGAAGTAAACAAATAACCATTCAATGCCACTTGTTATTCATTTTTGGGAAGGTGCAGTATAAGTGGTTCAAAGGAGTTAGGTGAACCAAGTTCCACTTGGCACAATATTTCCTACATCATGCTCTAATCCTATAGAGAACACACTTCAAAAAGGAAGTTCCAGAGGAGCGCTTAGGAGGACATTAACTCAAAAATAATTTTAAATGAAACCAAGGTAGCATTAAATTCTTTAGTGCACACAAGGTTCAAGGATTGACAAAGCCAATCTAATTCGCCTATTGGATAGGAAAAATATAGGTAGAAATAGCAAATACTAAAAGTAAATCTAGCCAATAGATTTGAAGAGCATAAATCAGCACTAAAGGCATCGAGGAGTATGTACACTGACTGAAGAAGGAACGAAGAGCAACAAAGTGAACATTGGTAAAATCATGAATATCAATGATAGAGAACAAAGGGAAATCTACATAACATCTCAAAGTTTTTAAGGAGTCAACTGTTATCAAATTACAGATTTCAAATTGACCACAAACAACTTTCAAGATCGAGCTCAGTATTGGAAATGTAAGAATTATATTAGAAGGTTTATTAAATTTGAAATCAGCTAAACCTTATAATCTAGAGAAAATGAATGGTAAGAGTAATAAGGTGTTAAATCTCTAGAAAGAATTTTTGATTGCCTTGAGAAGGATATGAAAATAGAAGCATTATAATTTTTATTATTATTGCTTCCAATATTTGCAAACCTTAATTCAAGGAGTTATAAGGATAGTAGAACATAATTTTCAAATATATAATATTTCTAAAACTTCTAACTCAGGAGACACAAGCAATCCTACATCAAACTAATATCATAGAAGTGCATAATTTTATCATATCATTGATTAATAGTTGAATATTATTGTTTTCATCATTACTAGTTGGAAAACTGAACTTGCTAGTCTCATATTTAAGGAAAAGAGACATAAACAATCCAAATAAATATATTTAAGGTTTACACTCTAAAATTGCATTTCTAAAAGATTTCTACAAATAGTTGGTTACAAGTGATAGAAGTTGAATATTATTCTAAAGTTTGTTATCCTATCACTAGGGAGACATAAGGAGTTCCACAAAACCTAAGTCTTGAAATTTTTATCAAGATAGTTCACATTCTCTAAACTAGGGAGTTACAAGGAAACATACTAGGACCATCATGACAACAAATAAATTCATCCTTACAGAATCTCAACTACTTAAAGGTCCAAACTACTTTTCATGGAAGAATAAAGTAAGAGCAATATTGATATTTGAGAAACTATGGAAAATTATCAAAGGAATAATCACTAAACATAATGCAGGTGATACAGAGATTCAAAATTTTAAAGAAAGTGATGCACGAGAATTAATGACAATAACTTTTGTCATCGCAGATGAAATACAACCTTACATTAGCTCGGTAGGAACATCCATAGAATCTTGAAAAATATTAGAGAATATATTTGAAGGGAAAAATAAAGCTACTATCTTAAATATTCAAACTCAATTACATTCCTTGAAAATGAACAATGGTGAAAGTGTAGAACTATTCCTAAGGAAGGTAGCAGACTTTAAAGGGAATTATTAACCTTAGTAGAAGAAGTAAAATATATATTTCTTGTTCAAGTAACCATGAGAGGACTTCTTGATAGCTACAAGCATCTAGTTACATCCTTACAAGTCCTAAGTAAAGATACTTCATTTGATGAGTTAGTCAATATTCTTCAAGAATATGAGGTGGAAAATATAGTTAAAGATGAAATGACTAACAATGCATTAGTCTCAAAGGACAACCCACAGGGAAATATTGCATCATCCTCAAAAGGATGAAGACCTTGGAATAATCGATATTGTCATGTATGTAGGAGGAAAGGACATAGCACTAACTACTACAAATTCAATATTAGAAATTAGAATCAAGAGAATCAGATAAATTATGGAAACCAACAAAATAGAGTATTCCAACCAAGGCAGTATCAACCACAAAAGCAATAGTTTCAACATCCACATACTTCCCAGAATCAATATCCTCAATTGGAATATCATGGAGGGAATCAAAAAGGACACAGTGAAGTAGCAAAAAGAATGGCTCACCTAAATAGATTGAAACTGAAATGTAATCTAGTGTTTATAAGAAAGCATGCAAAATAAAGGTGCTAAAGAGGTAAACAAAGTAAGCTATTGAAATGATGAATAATTTGAAGTTCAAAAATGGGGGTTTCTCCTTGTATTTATAAATTCATCAATCCAATGGTTACAATACATCCCCTTGAGGGCTTCTTATTTTGATACATTTTAGATTACAAGTTATGAGGTATCAAATCCCTTCATGAGCTTAATGGCATGCTTCTAGTGTTCTTCTTGCAACCCAAACTTGAGATCTATTCTTGGGCTATTAATATCCTTAGCTCCTCCCTCATGCATAAAATACTTGTACCTACACACAAGAGATTGAATGAATTTAATAGCATATGTGTTTGATATTGAAAACTATGAAAAACCATAGAAAGTATGCATCTATGAATATAATATTTATTTACGACTATTCTAAACAAATCCAAATGACTTGCAATTTTGATATGATGTTAATGAGATTATTTTGGAAGGATATGAGCATAAATTAAAGTGCAATTGTGATCATAACTTGTGGCCATCCCTGGAAGGAGCAACTAAGACTGAAATTACAAAACACAAATTGACACATCAAATCTATTCCAAACTTAACCAAATTTGAGTATGCTGCTATTCTAATGTTATAGAATTGATCTATGCTAAAATTGGGTCCAAATTATTAGCCATTTCATGGCCATCCCTGGCAAGTCCAACTAGGATTGTTATCCGTCCCTAGTAGGGACGGTCACAAAATGGGGTGGTTTTTACCACCAATTCCAAGGGGATCTAGTTTAAAACTCTCCTAAATGTGTTGTCATTGAATTTGGTCAAATTACTCTCAGATTTGACAGGTTTTGGAATTAATTAGCATATTTTGGGATGCCCCTAAAAGCGCATTCAAATAAAGAAGTTTTCCAATAAAATACGTGGGCAAGTGTGAGGACAAATTTGGGTAGCACTTTGTGATCAAAATGTTGTAAATATATCCTCTTTGAATTGGGTGGGAGCACCTCAATTTATAGCCCAAAATGCAAAAATGGATAAATGGGTAAGTTTTGGCATGTAAGGCAAGTGTTGCCACTTTTCAATTCTTTTGCCATGCATAGGATGAAATAGGATGCCCATTTGGGCCTCCAATTTGTAGGTCCTAATGTCTATGATAGCCTCCAAATAAATTTTGGGTGATTGGGTAGGATAAATGGTAGGAATTTATTGCAATTTTTCCCACCCTTTGACTTTTGGAGGTTTTGGTTCATGGTCATTCCACCCAAGAATAATTTTCAGTGGTCTTCCCTTGGTGGGACTGTCATGAACTGTGATCATCCATAGGTGGGACGGCCATGGCTACATGGCCCAAAACCTCCCAAAAGTGGGGTGAACCTTCCCAAAAGTGGTTGGTAGCCCTAATTAACGTCTAATTGTTGCTAAATGGGGCCATATGATGTCGATAAGAGTGGCGCATAGTGGTGTATTAGCAGTATTATCCAATTTACATGATTTTAGTGTCTATAGATACCCCTTTTTGAGATGTGTTGTGTGCAACAGAGCGCTGAGCAAAAATAGATGACTAAATAGTTAAATTATTGATGTTATTCATAAACCTAACCAACTTTAGATACCTCCATTGTGGAAAGAGCATATATTCTTGGAATCCTTGCTTTTGACATAGTTGAAGGATTGATTTTGGTATACCTTTCAATCGTGCTTGTCATAGCATTTTTGGGGCTTAGGGTATACCTGGTCTGAGTTCCTTGTTTCTTTGTAAGAATTTTCAAGGATGAATTCCCAAGGCTTCAAGGATACCGAGCCTTTTTTTTGTTGCATTTTCTGATTGTTTTCCCCAACATGGGCTTGAAAATTTGTCTTTGGCAATGATTCTTTTGAATGTATGAAAATTGCACTTTTGAGTGTTTTAAAAATTGATTTAATTTGTGAAATTTTTATTATGACTACCCCCTCAAGCAATGATTTTATTAGGGCATTACTAATGATAAAGTGATGAGTCACTTGATCCATATGACTTAATTGGGATAACCTTCAATTTTCCTATTATCAGATTTATCAATTCTGCTAGGATATTGATTGTTTTAATGGTGTTTCATGGAAGCAAAATACTAAAGACTTCATTCTCGTGGAGTGGCCCAGCCATAATATCCTTATTGGGGAATTAAATAGAGACTTTTGATAGAATCCATAAATAATATAAGTTCAATATTGATCCCATGTTAATTTTAACCATTTTTAACTTGTTTTTTATGAGTTTTGTCCTTTTTTGAACTTTTTTAGCTATTTTTGTAGGATTTTTTGATGTTTTAATTGTTTTTTATTTTTTTATTTTTTAATGAGATTTCAAAGAAGAAAGAAATGAATACCTCATTCTCATGGAGTAGTATGGTCGCAATGGCCTTCTTGGGGATTGAAGTGAAGACATTTCAATTTGACTATGAATAATTTGGTTCCAGTAGCCTTATGGTAATTTACTCATCTTTCCAGATTGCATGAAGCATAAATCATTTGTAGACACCAAAACAACACCAATCTGATCATGTGGATACAAGCACTAACCGAATTGGCATACATAGCCCCTAGGGCAGCCCCTAGAGGTTAAACAATGGTCCTAACCACTCCCAAAGTAGTTTTGGAAGGTCAGAGGTCAATTTGGCACCTTTCAAGCACCCTGCTCCTTACTCGTTCCACCCTGGGGTGAATAGAATGCTATTCGCCCCACCCTGGGATGATTAGCAGCAATCGCTCCAGGGTGGGGCGAATAGCAGGTTTGACGGGAAAAAGGTCAAACCTTGACAAATGGCAGCTCAGATCCGCCACTCAACTCCACCTTCAATGCATGGGAGTGCGAGTGAGCATTTTTAAGCTCAAAGAGGCAGTCATAGAGGCAATCATGGAGCCCTTAATCAGGGAGGAATCTTCTCTCCCCTAGGAAGGCATGATGGCCAAGTGGCGCCCCTGCATGCACATTCAAAGCAGACCTTCAGGTCTATAAAATGGTGAGTCTTCTCACCCCAAAAAAAGGATATAGAAGGAGAATTTGGAGCAATGGAGTGCTGCCGAATTACATCCTCACCCCTCACTTGTGCTTCTTACATCCTTGATCTCTCTTTTGGAAGGGAGGTTATTGGGTGAACATTGGAAGCACAATCCGGACCCAAAACCTGAACATTTGGCCACAATACCCCACCCAATTTGTTGACACAACCCCCTAGGAGGTTTTGGACCCATCCCAAGTGGATTGGTGTCGAAACCAAGCCCCAAACGATGGGCGTCCTGCCCCTAGGCGCCCCCGCACTACTGTAGTCCTAATCGCCCCACCCCGGAGTGATTAGAAATATGTAGTATATTTCTTCACTATTTCTTTTGCATCTTATTTTATGTCATTCATATATGCTGCCATTCAAATTTCATGCCATTCTGATGAGTTTTGACTGTGTTTTCATTGTTTTTCGCTTTCACTAACATACAGGGAGCATCTTCGGAGGCCTGAATATGCAAAATCCGACCTTCTGGGTCATCTCAAAATGCCCTATTTTTCCTAACCCCAACTTTGCAGGTGTTTTGGAGGCCTCTGGATGGGACATTTAGGAGGTTGCTTTCTGACATTTTATGACAGTCCTAATCGTCCCACCCCGGAGCGATTAGAAATCTACAATAGATTTCTCGACTGTTCCTTTTGTAGTGTGTTCATGATGGTGTTTGCATGCTTCTATCCAAATTTCATCTTATTCTGACATGTTTTGATTACCATTTTAATTATTTCATGCATGCATTAACCGGAGGCCTTGGGGATTGCATGTTTCCCTCCATCCGTAGGTGCTATTAATCATTTGCTATTTCTCTGAATGTAGGATCTCGACACCGAAGGGGTAGCAAGGAACTACAGATGCATTCATGCAAGCGGCGATGATGTTTGGCCCACCCATTTCAAATGTGGGCACGCGGAAGATCCCGAAGGGAAGCGTACCATCCGTGGTGTAACAAAACTATATCTAACGCTCCTAGCCCCTAAAAAGGAAGGAGACGTATTGTAACCTGATCTCAAAGAAAAATTAATAAAAAAAAGGGCTGCACTTTACATTTGCTTTATATCTCATTTCAGTTCGTTTGTTTTCCCTTTTCATGCACTTTAGTCCTTTCTTCATTCGTAGGAGCTAGCGTTACATTTGCTTTTGTTTGCATCGCACCCGGTACGCCATTGCTTCCGTATCCTAGTGATTTCAGTGGCGATCATGGTGGGACTCTATCCCCTAATTTTGGGATCAAATTTTTGATCAAAATTTTGTGTTTTTGTTTGCAGGTGTTAATCCTTCAAGCGTTGGACTGCTGCTCGTGCCACCCTGTGATGAATACAGACTGGAATTCGTGCCACCCCGGGATGAATAAGACATTCATCCCACCCTATGATGAATACAGATCTGCTATTCATCCCACCCTAGGATGATTAGCTCTCTATGCATTTTTTGAGCAGAAACTCAGAGGCATCCGGTTTGGGCAGAGAAGAGGTAGGTTTTCTGAACATCCTCTGTAATTTTCTGTCTCTGTTTCTATGATTTTTCTATTTCTTTGCTTGCATAGAAAAGTTTTACTGCATGTTTTCTTTCTTTGCACAAGTAAAAAATAACCCCACACACCACGTGATAATCTAAACATCAAGGAGTTGGTCTTAAAACCCCAACACTTGATCAAGACCAACGGTGGATTTCATCACCACCTTGGCTTGAATTTTTGCATACATAACCCTGATCGCTACTATTGCTAGACGTAAATCCTGATGAAAGCTGACCAAGTGTAGCTGGGGTGATTCCCAGTGCATGAGGATAAGTCTTCTATGGTAGGTGTCAAAAATAGGGTGATTCCCCTTCCGTACCGCCTATGTTCCACGTACTGTTCTGCTCTCGCGTACCAATAGTTTCCCTCACGTAAGGGCGGGTATATTGAGAGGTTCGGTATAATGGCCTGGTAGTGGTATATTGAAGGGGCAACCATTTTGGGAGATATAAGAGCCCTCATATTGCATATACAACAAAATTTTCTTTACAAGGTTTTCACCACAAAATCAAAACACACTAAACCAGATCTAGGGCACACCTTTAATCTATAAATGAGATAATCATTGCTTTGATTGTGTGGTCCCCTTTTGTTTAGTGTAGCATAAAAAATTGTAAAGAAGATAAAAACCTACATATCTTGTAGAGAGACACCACCATGGTGTACACCCGTAGCCAAGCCCAATCATGGGCATAAGCTACGAAAAGTGTACAAGGGGGCACAAGTCGCCTCCGCTATAGCCCCAAGGACTTGGTCATACCACCTTGGTGGCCTGACCCACAAAATAGTCCACATCATACCATGATGGAATGGGACTATAGAGGCACCCCTTCGAGGGGCACGCCCATGCAACATAGACCCTTTCAGGAGGAGTCCATACACGTGGCACTCAACATAGATGGGAGGGCTCCCTTAGACACTCGTTATGAGTGGCCACCACACGATGAAGTGCTAGAACAACATAGGGTCCATAAGGAGGGGCCACATGATTACATCATCCCTCCTCTACCCCTTATTACTATCAAAAACAATAGGCCAAATCCAGAGCGCAAGGCTCTTCAGACAGGGCGAGCCAACTCTGCCCGCCCCTTTCACATATACGAAAGGGAGCATGAGGAAAACCACTACATTCCTCAAGAGCAATACACAGCATGGGAACAATGCACTTCCACACCTACTATTTATCAGGATCACCTACTAAGGCCAGAGCCTCGGGTGAATGCCACTAACCTCGATAGAGGGAAGTGACCTATAGAGATCTCGGATCACCATGACCGAGATAGATGTGTAGGGGAGGCATCTAGGCCTCCTAGACTCAAGACGGTGGAACAAATCGACTTGGAATTTGCCAAACATGCCACCCACCAAGCGCAAATCATGCAGCTTGAGCAAGACCAACAATAGTTAGAGCACTTGTATCACCTTAGCAAAGAGCACATTCAATATCAGATAGATGAGTTGCTCCAGAACACTATGCCTGAGAGGGTCCCAACCCCTCACATGCATAGGATAGAGTTGTATGAGAGGCACAACCCCTTGGTGCGAGATAGGTCTCCATGACCTTATCAAGTGTTGCCTCCAAGACCTCCTAGACCTGAGCGGGAGACCACCCCTAGAGCCAATGATGGGCACCCTCCATGGGCACCCACCCATGTTTATAGGTCACGCCTAGGAACTCCTCAAGAAGCCTATGAGGAATTTGAGCAAGAAGAAGAGTGGGCTGAAATGCCCTACCAAGGCAGGGGGCGCTACCCGGTTGCCCCTCCATAGGCCTCAAGTTCCCCGCAATTCACAATGGGAACAAACCAAGGAGGAAGAGATCAAATATTTCGATGCATACAAAGCACTGCTAGAGCGCTTAGAGTCTATGGAGACCAAGACTTCTGGGCCCCAAAATCCCACTTTACGCCAGCTCCGCAGTCACCCGGTGCATCCTTCAATACCGGCACCCCCATACCCTGAACACTTCAAAATGCCTCAATTGGCAATCTTTAGAGGGGATGAGGATGCCCAAGAGCACGTGACAAGATTCCTGAGCCAATGCTTTGGCATTCAGGACAATGATGCTTTGCTTCTAAGAACATTTATAACCACGTTCGTAGGCCCTACCTCGGATTGGTTTACCCAGTTGTCGAAGCATAGCATCAACAACCTGGACCAGCTAGTGGATGCATTCCTTGAACGTTTTGCCTTCAACACCAAGAAGAAGGCATCGTTAAGTGACCTAGCTAGCCTCAGATAGTATGAGGAGGAGACCATGGTGGCCTATGGAAATCGGTGGAGAACGTTGCTTTCAAAGCTTCCTTACCTCCCTCCCATGGCCGATCTGACCCAAATGTTCTCGAAAAGTTGCCTAAGATCGATCTCCATGCTATTGTAGCTGCAGCAATACGCCACTCTCGAGGAAGCTCTAGCGCAAGCCAGAATCATTGAGGAGATCAAGATACAGGATGGCGAGATTGCCAAGCCACGCAAGAAAGAGTGGCCCAAAAATGCCAAAACTGGGTCCACGCAACCAAAACCCACTGCGGTCAATCAGGTTGCCATAAACATACCAAAGCCTGCATAGACGACACAGCCCCCAAAGGCTAATTATCAGGCAGTTCCTCTTGACAGCTATGAGAAGGAAAATCATAGGCAAGAGCAAAATCAGCAGCATCACCCTAGGCGACAATTCACACCCTTCACAGAATCTAAAGACTCCTTGTTTGACCGTTTGTCCACGGTAAACTTGATAAACCTGCCAGAAAGTCGACCCATAGACCCCAACGCGCCAAAACCCAAGGGCTATAGGGAAGACTTGTACTGTAGATTTCACTAGTAGAAAGGACATGACCTTTACGTGTGTTGGAAGTTCAAAAGCTTAGTGCAAGACCTAATAGACAACAAAATGCTAGCGGTGGATAATCCCGTAGCACCAAACAACCAACAGATGGAGGTCTTCAAAGACCCCCTACCTGCCCATGATGCATAGGCAAAGACTCTTCAAGTCAATGAGGTGACACAAAACTGCCCCATGCAGGGGTATGTAGGGATGATAAGCATAGTGACACGGAACAAGAGGTATCCAAGCACAATTGCCCCCGCTGTAGCTACAGGAGAGGTTCCATCAACGTCACAACCTCAACAAGCACCCTACGCAACCTCCTCCACCTAGACCAGTGGCCACGATTCGGACTAAACTTACCCAAAGTTTAAGGACCACGTCGGCTAGGCTCTCCATCTATGAGCTCATCCAACAATCACCGCCCCATCGGGAGGCTCTAATGGAGATACTCAAAGCCATCGAGCTACAGCCCCATGAAGCAAACTCTTTCAACAACTTTGTGGGACATGTAAAATGATGTACAGAACCAGTCATCACCTTTAGAGAAGACGAACTAAAATCGATGACTGGTGATATGGTGGATCCACCCCTCCACGTCATTGCATGGGTCAACGGGATTCCATTTAAGAGGGTGTTGGTGGACACTGGCTCGTCCAACAATATAATCACAACAGCGGCATTGAAACACCTCAAGTTGCCAGCATCTCACATTGTGGCCTCCACCTATACCCTTCGAGCATTCAACGACGCGATATGCTCGATGGTTGGCACAATTGTCCTGCCCATCCAAGTGGGACAAAAGACTATTCCTACGTTGTGCCACATCCTGGAAGGTGAGATGGCCTACAATATTTTATTGGGCCGGCCTTGGATCAGGGACATGAAGTGTGTCCCTTCGATAGCCCATCAATGCCTAAAGTACACATACGAAGGGCAAGTGCATGTAGTCTCGGTAGACTTAGAGCCCTTCAAGTATTGCAATGCGGTGCAGCTGATGCCACAATCGACCCTCCCATCGACACATTTGGACTTTCAGTTGAATCCATCCAAATAGGGTCCGATTCCGCATACATCCCCACTGTTAAGTCCCTCAAATCCCCAACCGGGTCCATCTTCATCGTCTGGTCCTTCACCAACGACACCACCTATGGTGGCCACATCGAAGGACAATGGGAAGAAGCCCCTGGAAGAGGCACCACCATTGGTCTCAACCATCTCTACCAAAGAGGTGCCTAGCCGAATGGAAGTCGAGATGCCTGGTTCACCCAACATGGAGTGGACCCAGGAAGAACTCCCATTCCCTCCCCCTCAACCACCAATGATCACCGTTGAGATGGCCAATACGGGCCTGGGGGAGTATCTAGTGTGGAACATTGTAGCAACACCCACGCTTGAGTCCATGCAGGACATGGGGAGACCTCGCCTCCCCATCGACACTATTGTCCCTTTGGGCTACCCACCAAATCAGACAAATTTTGTATATGGGGGCCTCGACAATGACATTGAACCTTACCTGCAAGAGGAAGAGGATGAAGAGCCCTTTGTTGAGAATGTCAACTATCTTTCCAACCCAGACTTCGCTTTGAAATACCTTGGCCAATGTAATTGGCATGGATATGGGTTAGGCAGATATGAACAAGGGGTGCACGTTCTTTGTCAACCAAGATATCAGATGTCGTACGACAAATCAGGAGTAGGGTTCAACCACCCTCTGCCCCTTGACATCTTGGTAGAGAACATGCAAGGCCTAGGGCTAGGCAACAAGGATGGGTTGGCACAAGATCCATATGCCAATCCTAACACAACATACACATTGGGGGATTATCTCCCATTGTTAACAACCAACCTTGTGGGCCTCAACAATTCCTCCCCTTTGATCGAGAAAGGGGAAAGTTCAAGAACTTGCCTCCAAAAGGGATATAGACAAGGCCAAGAAGGATCTTCAGAAGATGAGTCGAGTATGAGGTAGCACCTTGGGACCCTTTCGAGTCCGATAGCAATCACTCGCAAGTGACGCCCATAGATGACTATCAGGAGAACTTCATGACAATGTTCCCCTTCAATGCTCCAATCGAGCAAATGCCACCTCAAGAGAATCAGGTCCTCCCATAGAGAGCGAAACAACCCCGATGGGACCAAATCAACTTGCTCGAGCAGAACGAGCCTCACATGCCACAAATAGTTGTCAGAGCCAATGAAGGCCTATGGATCTCTGATAGCGATTATGAAGATGAGACTGAGATGGCATATCTCAACCACATGCGGTAGCAACAATGAGAATACCCCATGGACATTGATGATATGTTTGAATAGCTAAACATGGGGCCAAGGCATAGGTGGCACCTAAACCAAGCATAGTTAGACCAAGTGCTGCACCCACCACTTCAGGCATACAGAGAGCACCTTCCACCCAGAGACCCTATAGAGCCATCAGTGCCAAGGGCAGACCCTGTCCTTTTATCCGCACATAGGGCCGATCCATTTGTGCCAATACCCATAGAGCCAGATCCAGAGCACAAAGATCACCAAGGATGTCCGAGTCACCACCCACATGGTAATGGAGACCAAATTCACTTCATCAACATGATCTCCATTGACTTAACCACCCCCATCCACAATCCAATCGATCCAAGCATGACCATTGTATCTAAACCTAGATGCCATAGACTGGGATCATGCTAACTCACCACCATCCCCATCAGAGTACTGGCCTTGCGGTGAGATGCTTCATTTCACCCCAAGACCAACTCAGGATATCTTCCATGTTGAAGAGGAACCCGACATTCCAAATGTAGATCTAAATTTAGCAAATGATATCCACCTGATCCCAACTCCACACCAGTTGGAGGATGGGTCCCACATGTCAGTCGAAGAGATGACTGACGTAGACATCGGCTCTGATCCAATGAATCTGCAAATCATCAAGCTAGGGGTAAGTCTATCCCCCGAAGAGCAAGCCGATTACATTGCCCTTCTCAAAGAGAAGAAGGAGGTTTTTGCATGGTCCTACAAAGACATGTCGGGGCTAGACCCATAGCTAGTCATGCATAATCTAACGCTTGATCCGACAGTCAAGCCAATCAAGCAAAAACTATGTAAGATGCACCCAATAGTAGCCTTAATGGTAAAAGATGAGCTACAAAAGTTGTTGGATGCACAGTTTGTCATCTATGTGGATTACCCACCATGGTTGTCCAACATGGTACCCATCAAGAAGCCTGATGGGAGGATTCGCATATGCACCAATTTTTGAGATCTAAACAAAGCGAGTCCCAAGGATGATTTCCCCTTGCCTAGCATCGACGCATTGGTAGATGCTACAGTAGGCCATGAAATGCTTTCCCTCATGGATGGTTTCTCGGGATACAATCAGATTCGTATCAATCTCGATGATCAACTCAAAATGGCGTTCACAATGCCTTGGGGGACATTTTGTTATAAGGTCATGCCCTTTGGCCTTAAAAATGTTGGTGCCACCTACCAACGCGCTATGACATACATCTTCCATGATCACATGCATAAAACTTTGGAAGACTATATGGATGATTTGTTGGCCAAATCTCTTTTGTGCCCAGATCATCTCGATGACTTAAGCAAGATCCTCGATCGCCTCATCGAACACAAAGTCAGACTAAACCCCAAGAAGTGCGTATTTGGCATCACATCTGGAAAACTCTTGGGTTTCATAGTCTCAAAATGAGGCATCGAGGTAGATCCAAATAAAGTCAAGGCAATCCTTGAAATGCTTCCCCCAACCACCATCAAGCAGCTCAAAAGCTTGCAAGGAAAGGTCACGTCAATCAAGCGCTTCATAGCGCAATTATCTGACAAGTGCCGACCCATGAATAAATTATTACACAAGGGGGTAGCATTTCACTGGGATGACGAGTGCCAGTCAGCCTTCGATGACATTAAACAATACTTGGCTTCACCGCCAGTATTGGCACCACCTAGACCAGGAGTGTCATTCTATTTATACATCTCAGCTACTGAGGTGGCACTGGGCGCCATGCTAGCCCAGAAAAATGAACTACATAAAGAATAGGCTACTTACTATCTTAGCCGCACCCTGGTCAGTTATGAACTTAACTATGCATACGTCGAGAAGCTATGCTTAGCAGTGGTATTTACCACCAAAAAGCTATGCCACTACATGTTGAGCAATACGACGTATGTTGTGTCTAAGGAGAATCCATTGCGGTACATGATGAGTCATACTTATCATAGTAGCCACACGATGAAATGGATCATGTTGTTGATGGAGTTTGACATCGAATTCATTGGATAGAAGTCCATCAAAGGTCAAGTCATCATCGATCAACTAGCAGAGGCTCCTCTCGAAGATGATCAGCCTCTGACCATAGAGCTACCCGATGATGGGGTCTTCCATGTCTCAGAATCACCAGATTCTGATGAGCCTGAGTCACAGGCCGACATAACCTTATTCTTCGATGGTTCTAAATGTGAGCAAGGGGGTGGCACGGGAATCGTATTCTTCACACCGCAAGGGGCTCCAATGCCTCTATCATTTAAACTTGATTTCCCATGCACCAACAACAATGCCAAATACGAAGCCTTGCTCATAGGTCTTCAGATAACAATCACCATGAACATCAAATGCTTGAACATCTTTGGTGATTCATTGTTAATCATCAACCAAGTGAAAGGGGTATTCCAATGTAAATGCCCAGTTCTGCAGGCCTACAAAGCCCTTGTGGATAAATTCCTGGCAAAACTTGAATGGTACGACATCGAGGCACTCCCTCGATCATCGAATCATTTTGCAGACACTATGGCCTCCTTGGGGTCACTAATCCCGCAAGACCCTTCTGGTGAGATGACAACCATTCAAGTCAAAACATTATCACAATCCATGATGGAGCATGCAAGCTCTAACATAATGCCAGGAATCCACCTGATCCAGATTGAACCATCTCAGGATAGGTTCTCTCGAATCCATGATAGCTTGAATCACGCCAACTAGGGGTCCTTGTTCTCCCCTATTCCCCTTGATAGCAACACAATGCTATTTTTACAAGTTCGTTCCCACTCAACTTTTGCTAGGGACGAACTTCAAGAGGGATTGGCAGTTCATACCATCGAGGTTTCTGATCAGCAGGATTGGTACACACCCATAAGAGACTACCTCAAGCTAGGTAACCTCCCACTTGGATTGACGCACGCCACAAAAATATCATTCAAACAGAAAGTGGCAAAACATGTCTTGCTAGGAGACATTTTGTACCATCGAAGCTATGAAGGGATCCTCCTCCATTGCTTGGACCAGCAGGAGTCCACTTGGGCGATCACCCAAGCGCACGATGGTACATGCGGTGGCCACTTCAGCGGTATGGCCATCGCAAAGTGCATCCTTCGCATGGGCTATTATTGGCCATATTTAGAGTGAGATTGTTGTGCGTATGTAAGGAAGTGCATGAAATGTCAACACCATGCTAATTTGACACACGTACCTTCTCAGGCCTTGCAGTCGATCCAATCGGCTTGGCCATTTTCATAGTGGGGCTTAGATCTAATCAAAAATATCTCCCCTACATCGTCAGGTCATCACACGTTTATCATAATGGCCACAGAGTACTTCACCAAGTGGGTGGAAGCAATTCCTCTTACCTCTATGACTGGGACCCGCATTGCGGAGTTTATTTTACATAACATCATATGTCATTTTGGTATTCCATCCAAGATCATCTCGGATAATGGGACGTCATTTAAGAACAAAGACGTGCGTGCTTTAACAACAAAGTACAAAATTCAGCATAGTTTTTGACACCTTATTATTCGTAGGAAAATGGGCAAGTAGAGGCATCAAACAAAATGCTAGTTGCCATCCTTAAAAATATGGTCATAGATAGTCATAAGGATTGGCACATTCAAATCCCACTTGCTCTTTGGGCTTATCGCACTAGCATTCGGATGCCCATGGGGGCAACTCCATTTTTGTTGGTGTATGGCTCCGAGGCAGTCATGCCTCTCGAGTTGGAAATACCCTCCCTACGCATATCAATGCAAGAGTTCATCGATGATGACACTACATGGTAGGCCCGATTAGACCAGCTTACGTTGCCCCCCTGATTCTGACAATCGCTTGGTAACCCCAAAATCTCTAAGGATTCTCACAATTGCTTGGTCACCCCAAACACTCCAAGGATTTCCATAATCACTTGGTCAACCCAAAAATGCCCCAAAGGTGCCCATAATCCCTTCGGTTAAACCAAAAGCTCCAAGGATTCCACAATCGCTTGGTCAACCCAAAAATGCCCCAAAGGTGCCTATAATCCCTTTGGTCAAACCAAAAGCTCCAAGGATTCCCATAATCGCTTGGTCACCCTAAAATGCCCCAAAGGTATCTATAAACCCTTTGGTCAAACCAAAAGCCCCAAGGGTTCCCACAATCGCTTGGTCACCCAAAATGCCCCAAAGGTATCTATAATCCCTTTGGTCAAAACCTCCAAGGATCCAAAAGAATCACTCGGTCCGCACCCACTCGGGATAAACCAACCATAAAGAATTTTCAAAAACAATAAAATAATCAAAAATAACAAAAAAATTGCATCTCACTTCCATGCATACTCTTAAAAATCAAAACACAAAAAAATAAGTTGCATTAGGCATCGCAAACATACATTGCATATTTGTTGGTCATACCGGTCAAATGCACCATAGACTGTAATTACTCGGCAATTCCATCATTTTCCCACTTTGTAAATAGTCCAACAAAAATAAACGCCATCCACATTTTTCACCATATCATAATCAGTGTCTTCTAATGTATTTCGGGCTTTCATCATTCAGTTGTCTTTAGATTTCTAGCCAAAAATTGTACAAAGTCAGACAGATTTTTACAAAGGTAGAATTTTCCTTGGATCACACCTTGTTACGTAGCATCCCAACACAAGTTAAAACACATAAAAATTCCCAAGTTGTGTGAACGAAAGATGAAACCTGCATAGCAGGCTAGGTTACCATACGCGAAATGGTTATCTTGCTCATCCCCCTATGCGAATGACCCCAAGAATGCTGAGAGTTGGCAAAAGGACAAGCATCTTCCCTACCCAATTCCCCCAAAATAAATAGTGGTTTTCACCACTATCAGAAATCCCAAAATTCTCAAAGGGTTGCAAACATCAAAAATTGCAAAAAGTCAAAATACAAACTCCAAAGTTTGATATCCAAACCCCTCAAAGTGCACACATCAAAAGGCACAAGAAATAGTGATCCTCATCACTCAAAATTCAAATCCCTTGCTCAAAAGAACAAGAGAAAAATAAACAGTGATTTTTATCACTACATACGAGAGCAAGTATCCCAATAAAAGTAAAGAAAAGAAGGGAGTCAAACTTGAATCCCTGGAACTCTCAGCATTCGAAAGGTCAAGAGGTGATCCTCAGTACCGGTTTGGTGGATAGCCTGCTGGTCACTGGCGGCAAACCTCCCGCATGATGATATATCTATCGCATTAAACTATGTACAGATCAATGTTTGCATGTGGATGAGCTAGCTTATGGTATCCTAGATTGCATCGTAGATTAATCTTACTAAATACAACAAAGGAGTTAGTGGAGCTAGTTAGGTGATCCTCAGTACAGGTTTGGTTGACAGCCTATCTGGCATTGGCGGTATCCTGACAACTACCACATAAACAAATTCAATCGCACACACAGGGATGTGAAATAACTTGGTCAAACTCAAGTCCGATTCGTACCTTGTTCAAAAGTCTTGTAAGATAAATGTACAGTCTTGGCTAGTTAGTTAAAACATCTGAGTCTCGAAAAACCTTAACTACATTCTAGAACACCTATGGTACATTCCATTCTTACATCACCATCAAAAAATACAAACAAAAAAATATACACATGCAAAGTCATCACATAGTACAGAAAGCCAGTAAATCCTGTATAGTCTATGGTGCCACCACCAAGTTATCAACAAATCATTTCATCCATTCCATATGCATACATCATATAATTAGAAACATCACATTCATAATAACCCATGCATACATCAACGTAAATAAATGTGCATAAAAGTAACAATAAATCATGACAAGTGTATAATAAAAAAGAAAGTCATATATATATATATCGCCAAAAATGCCCGTAGGCTACAATAAGTCGGTCCTCTGACCTCACAACAAAATCAAAAAATCAAAAACCCCAAGCCTAGGGAGTCGGCCACCATGATCACGTAGGATCGGTGCGACTGGAACTACCCCTAGTGGTGTGGGTCCTATGGGACCTCTCAGGGTGGTTGCTACCAGCCCCCGCATCATGCCCACTAGCGCTACCCTCACCCACCCACTTGCGATGAGAGGAAGCAGACTACTCAGTCTCACTGTCTCTCATTCAGCATGAAGATCCACCTCCAGTGAGCTCAGGTAACTGTCCACCAAGGTGGATAATCTCGGCCTCCAACTCCACCCAAAATCGACCCCACTCCACATCCCGTCGATGGTATGCAGCCAATGCTTCATCCCGCTATGCCAACTGAGCCCACAGGTGATCCCTCTCGATGTTGTGCTCCTCATCCCATCTTCGTAGTAGCTCCTCCAATCATGCTATCTCAGCGTGATACCTAGCCTCCATATCCCTCGGGACTGCCTGAGGCATGGGCATCTTCGGGATGGCATGCTGCTCCGACACCCACTACTCTGGAACGTCCTATGTATCCGGTTGCTCTAGAACCCCTAGGTCATCCCCAGTCAAGTCATCAACCTCCACCATATCCACATCATCGAGCGGAGCTCCCCAACCCTCCCTCGATGCCTCTGCATCCTCACCACCTACTGCTGCCGCATCCGCGCCTCCTAGAGGCCCCTCACCCCGCCATCGCCACATCGTCCACCACTGGTCGTACTCGTAGTCACCTCGACATTGTCCACGTCGGGGACATCAATCACTGCATCCGACTCCTCACCCAGTGGCTCAATGATCGGCCAGGCCAAAGTCCTCTCATCGCCCCGACGTCGATAGATCAAGGGCTCACCCAGGCAATCCCTGGTGCACCCCAAACTATCGAGTCACCCGAACGTACGAGAAGTACTCCTGCTCGGTCCCGTGTCGCTCCGATCAGCCACCTCCCCCTGCATGCCCACCGGAGCCACTCCCCAGCCTCAGGCTAGGCTGGACAGTCCTGGTATGGCCTCCAGAACACCTCTCCTAGAGCAAGATGTGAGAAGGCATCAACATAGTGCCCCACGACACCTACCCACCATCGACTCTGCCCCTGCTCCTTGGACCTCCACCATAGGGTAGCATAGCCAATCTCCCTATCCACCATCTCTCCCTGAGTGGTCCAAGGCAACCCCTATGGCCACTCCATAGCTATGTGCTACCATCCCCAACACTACAATAGGTAGCTGCACCCAATCCCCTTCCACCTCCGATAGCGGACCTCGTACAACTCATCATATAACTATGCCAGTAGCGTCTGACCCCACCTCATAATCAGTGGTGCTACCGTCGGACACTCCACCAGTTTGAACACTACCTCAAGTAGGTTCCAAGGGAACCTCACACCTGAGGAGTCGAGAAGCAGCATGTTGGAGATGAGGGTCATAAGCAATGTATGCCTCACCCCCAACATGCCCTTCTCAAACCACCACCACACCAGAATCCCACCAATCAGGCAGTCCCCCTCTACCCTCTCCACCACCCCATCCACCCCCATCTCCGTCGCATGCCCAAAGCACCGTGTCAGCACCATCATCCACTGATCCTGAGGAGGAGTCATCCGAATGGGCAGCCCATCTATCAAAATCTACAGAATCTGATAAACATCCTCCAGAGTCACTGTCATCTCCCCTGTTGGGAGATGAAAGGTGTTGGTGCGGGGATCCCACAAATTGATCAAGGTAGTCAGATATGCTCGATCCCCCACCACAGGCTCTAACCGAGTCACCTACTTGAGCCCAAGGGCATCAAGCCAATCCCAGTCCACCATAGTCAGTGCATCTCATGCATCAAAAAATACCGTCGATTGATGGTACCGACTCTTCACCACCTGCAAAACAAAACAACACAAAAACATTAAAACATGACAACAAAAAAAATTGTACAACACTAAAACAAATATACAACAATGTATACAAACTGTACAACAAAAACATTTAATAAATTGTACAACAACATTAACAAAATGTATAGTACAAACATTCAAAAAAATCAATAAACAACACAAAATAAAAAAAAATTTTTAACCTAGGGTTTTTAACCTTAGTTTAAACTAAAAAACAAAAAAACAAAATTTTTAACCTAGGGTTTTTAACCTTAGTTTAAACTAAAAATAAAAAAAAATAAAAACAAAATTTTAACCTAGGGTTTTTAACTCTAGTTTAAACTAAAAAACAAAATAAAAACAAAATTTTAACCTAGGGTTTTTAACCTTAGTTTAAACTAAAAAAAAAAAAAACAAAATTTTAACCTAGGGTTTTTAACTTTAGTTTAAACTAAAAAAAAAAAACAAAATAAAACCAATTTTTTAAACCTAGGGTTTAATCGTAGTTTAAACTTAATACAAAAAAAAAAAACAATTAAAACTAGGGTTTTGATCTTAGTTTAAACAATGCCACACAAAAAAAAATTGAAGGAGCACCTACCGGTCTTGCCTCGGCTCCACCACTCGAAGATCCGGTCCATGCACTCATGGTATCCATGAAATCTCGATAGTGCTCCGCTACGCAGACTCGAACTCCTCCTCCTCACAACTCCAAATCGCCAGAAAAAACAATTGCAAATGAGCCCAAAACCTAGTTTTGGCCCTTATATAGGCTCTTAGGCCTGTAATCGTTCCACCCTGGGATGAGCACTCTAGTTAGCACTCGTCCCACCCTAGGATGATTACAAAACTGGTATTCATCCCACCCTGGGACGATTATAGAGCAAGAAAATAAAAAACAACCAAAACTGCATCCAAAATGCACCAAAAATAACAATAAAACTGTCGAACAAAGGCACCTTTGCGCCTGCGCTTCAAGGCATCCAAAACTGACGTTGGGGTCACAAATCCTCACTATCCTACTCCCTAATAAGGCTACCATAGCTGGACTACTCCATGGGAGGAAGGATTTTTAATAATTTCATCCCCAAAAGGCATCACAAAAAGGGTCCAAACCCACCCAAAAATAGCAATAAAATTGTCGAACAAAGGCGCCTTTGCGCCTGACATTCTTGGCATACAAAACCGATGTCAGGGCCACAAATTATCAATATCCTACTCCCTAAGAAGGCTACCATAGCCGGACCGCTCCACGGGAGGATGAATTTTTGACAATTTCATCCCCAAAAGGCGTCCCAAAAAGGGTTAAAACCCACCAAAAATAGGTCCGATTGTTGGGAAACTGCATAAGCATTCAATGGAAAACAACTGAAGGCACCCTTACAAAAGTCATCTTGGGTCAAGCGACTCATCGCTTTTCTCATTTCGGTCATTCCCTCATCGATTCGTCGCTTGAGGGGGTAGTCACACTTAGTCACCAATCAACAAATACACACCCAATCAAGGAAATGGCATGCATTCAAAGAATCATTGACAAAGACAATCACGCTCCTGCTTGGGGCAGCAAACAAGCAATAATCACAAGCTGATCAAACACTTGGCATTCTAGAATCATGAACTCAAGGTTCCCATAGACAAAAGGTTGCGCCCTTTGCCTATTCATGATTGAACAATGTCCAAGATCAAGTAACACCTCACCAAAAAAGGTTAACACTTGAATTAAGCTCCTTAGCTCGTCGGAAGCAAGGATTCAAGAATGCGTGCCCTTTCCATACTTGGGGCATCAAAATTTGGTTAGGTTACCAAGAAACCCTAATCATTAAGTGCTTTGGTTATCTATTTTTTCTCAACACTGCGCCATGCACAATGCATCCCAAAAAGGGGCATCTATAGACACCAAAACAACACCAATCTGATCATGTGGCTACAAGCACTGATCGAATTGGCATACATAGCCCCTAGGGCAGCCCCCAGAGGTTAAAAAGTGGTCCTAACCACTCCCAAAGCAGTTTTGGAAGGTCAGAGGTCAATTTGGCACCTTTCAAGCACCCTTCTCCTTACTCGTTCCACCCTGGGATGATTAGAATGCTATTCGCCCCACCCCGGGACGATTAGCAACAATCGCTCCAGGGTGGGGTGAATAGCAGGTTTGATGGGCAAAAGGTCAAACCTTGACAAATGGTAGCTCAGATCCACCACTCAACTCCACCTTCAATGCATGGGAGTGCGAGTGAGCATTTCAAAGCTCAAAGAGGCAGTCATAGAGGCAGTCATGGAGCCCTTAATCAGGGAGGAATCTTCTCTCCCCTGGGAAGGCATGATGGCCAAGTGGCGCCCCTGCATGCACATTCAAAGTAGACCTTCAGGTCTATAAAATGGTGAGTCTTCTCACCCCAAAAAAAGGATAGAGCAGGAGCATTTGGAGCAATGGAGTGCTGCCGAATTACATCCTCACCCCTCACTTGTGCTTCTTACATCCTTGATCTCTCTTTTGGAAGGGAGGTTATTGGGTGAACATTGGAAGCGCAATCCGGACCCAAAACCCAAAAATTTGGCCACAATACCCCACCCAATTTTTTGACACAACCCCCTAGGAGGTTTTGGACCCATCCCAAGTGGATTGGTGTCGAAACCAAGCCCCAAACGATGGGCGTCCTGCCCCCGGGTGCCCCCCGCACTACTGCAGTCCTAATCGCCCCACCCCGGAGTGATTAGAAATCTGTAGCATATTTCTTCACTATTTCTTTTGCATCTTATTTTATGTCATTCATATATGCTGCCATTCAAATTTCATGCCATTCTGATGAGTTTTGACTGTGTTTTCATTGTTTTTCGCTTTCACTAACATACAGGGAGCATCTTCGGATACAGGGTGATCGGGGCCGAATCTGCAAAATCCGACCTTTTGGGTCATCTCAAAATGCCCTATTTTGCCTAACCCCAACTTTGTAGGTGTTTTGGAGGCCTCTGGATGGGACATTTAGGAGGTTTCTTTCTGACATTTTATGACAGTCCTAATCGTCCCACCCCGGAGCGATTAGAAATCTACAGTAGATTTCTTGACTGTTCCTTTTGCAGTGTGTTCATGATGGTGTTTGCATGCTTCTATCCAAATTTCATCTTATTCTGACATGTTTTGATTACCGTTTTAATTATTTCATGCATGCATTAATCGGAGGCCTTGGGGATTGCATGTTTCCCTCCATCCGTAGGTGCTATTAATCATTTGCTATTTCTCTGAACATAGGATCTCGACACCGGAGGGGTAGCAAGGAACTACAGATGCATTCATGCAAGCGGCGGTGATGTTTGGCCCGCCCATTTCAAATGTGGGCACGCGGAAGATCCCGAAGGGAAGCGTACCATCCGTGGTGTAACAAAACTATATCTAACGCTCCTAGCCCCTAAAAAGGAAGGAGACGTATTGTAACCTGATCTCAAAGAAAAATTAATAAAAAAAGGGGCTGCACTTTACATTTGCTTTATATCTCATTTCAGTTCGTTTGTTTTCCCTTTTCATGCACTTTAGTCCTTTCTTCATTCGTAGGAGCTAGCGTTACATTTGCTTTTGTTTGCATCGCACCCGGTACGCCATTGCTTCCGTATCCTAGTGCTTTCACATTGCAACTACCAAGTGTATAGGTTAAATAACTAGGTATGAGGTGCACTTGAGATTTTGCTTTTTCTAATTTTTTTTGTTGTTTTTATGATTTTGGGAGTGTGAAGTCTGAGGACCCACTTGATTGCAGCCTAGGGGCAGTTTATGGATGATGATGTAGCTTTGGATTTCATACATGTACATATATATGAACTTTTTTGTTGTCATCATGTGTTTCCCCACTGCTTCATGATATGTATGCAATTCTTATATTTGCTTTATTATGTTATGATAGATGTCTAACATGGATGGATGCATGTATTTGTCCTATGATGTGATTTGATGATATGGATATTTGTAAATGCACAATGAGATGGATGATTTGTTTAATTTTTATGATGTATTATGATTACTAGTTGACACATTCGATGATAGCACCATTGATTATACAAAATTTATCTCATCACTTTCATTTTATTATGATATTATGTAATGGTTGGTGTAAATGTCGAAGAACACAAGCTTATACTGAGAGGGGGTGAATAGTATAGCACCCACTTTTTACTTTCTTTCCAAACCATTATCAATTAGTGTCCTTAATTGCAATAACCAAATATAGTAGTGTGCATTAATGACATAGATAGCAATAGTAAGCAAGTGCACAAATCACCACACACAATTGAGACACAAGATTTAACATGGTTCCCCCAATGTGGGGTAGTCCACAAGATAATCTCCTTATAATATTTCACAAATAAATAGGGATCCTTATCCCAATACAAATGATTACTTTGATCTGCTCAAAGCTAGGCTATCCTGATCTTCTCAGGTGGGCTCCACTAATCTACTCAGCTAGGCTATCCACTGATCTACTCAGCTAGGCTATCCATTGATCTACTCAACTAGGCAATCCATCTGCTTAGCTAGGCTATCCATTGATCTACTCAGCTAGGCAATCCATTGATCTGCTCAGCTAGGCAATCCTGATCTGCTCAGGTGGGCTCTCCACTGATCTGCTCAGCTAGGCAACTAGTGTTGGTATGTTTTTCTATTTCTGTTCTATCTCTTTCACTGCTCACAAATCTGCCTCAATGCCTTCTCACAAGGCTCAAACAATCCTGCTCAAATGTTATCCCAAATCTATACTCAAGGCCTTCACAAAAAGGCTCAAACAATCCTGCTCAAATGCTGTCCCAAATCTGTCCACAAACTCAAACCCAAACGTCTAGAAATTCTGTCCCAAAAGCCTTCTCAAAGGCTCACTCAATCATGCACAAAAGCTACCTCAAATCTATCCAAAAATTATGTCCCAAAATCCTTCTCAAAGGCTCAATCAATCATGCTCAAGTAGCACTCAAATATCATCCACAAATCAATGAAGGCAAGGCTCAATGATGAACTCAATAATGAATGGCAATGTACTCTTCAATGGATGACAACAATGATCCATAATGATCTCAACAATGTATGACAACTACTCTTTCAAATGGATGATAACAATGCTCAACAATGAACTTAACCATGCATGACAAATACTCTCTCAAATGGATGATAACAATGCTCAACAATGAACTCTCAAATATATGGAAAATGAGCTCTCTAATGAAAACCTCTCCAAGAAATAACAATGAGGACTTTAACCAACCAAGGAAAATCTCCACAAGTGATAGCAATAGGTTCTCAATAATATCTTCCTCATGCAATGTCAATAAGCTCTCAAGAAACAAGCACAACTCCCTCAAGCAAAGAGCTCTCAAATAGCCAACAATGATCTCCTCAAATGAAAGATAAATGTATCCACAAGTGACTAGCAAATGATCTCCTCAATGGTCTCAAATAGTGGCAATGTACTCAACAAGTAACCAACAATAATCTCCTCAAGCAATGGCAAAAACCTCCTCAATAATGGCAATACTCTCAATGAACTCCACTAAAGCAATAATGAACTCAAGCATCAATTTTATCCACAAAATTGATTTTCTAATCCATCCACTTCTTCTTAATAGCCAAGGCACATAATCAAGCAATTTGTCTTCAACTTCAAACCCTAACTCATGTGCATGTCTTCTAACTCAAGGTGGCAATTAACTAGGTCTCAAGTTCCTAGTTTAATTTCATAATTAAATCATGCACTAGAACATATAACAAGTTCAACACTTTCCAACCTTATGACTCCCTAATTTTTATTAATACATACAACAAACACCTATGCTTTTATTTTTAATTCCACACCTTATAACTCCACATACAACAATCACAAATATTTAAATTCAAACCTTATAACTCCCTAAGCACATACAACAATCATTTATTTTTACTAAATACCTTATAACTCCCTAGTTATAATAGAAATGATTTTCAATGCACCAAAACTTTGGCAATATCAAATATTACCATGCGCTAGAGATAAATACCTTTTTACGAAATAATAATGCCTTTGCCAAAATTAATGTGCCTTCACCATCTTCAAAATCGTTAATGCCTTGCCAAAAACAATGTGCCTTCACACCTTTGCGGGAGTCGAACTTTGTTCCTCTCACTTAGCATTGTGAAGCGCTTACCACGTGGGCATCAGCCCACGTTGGGATTTAATCCCAAACACCCAACTTTGCCTGTGCTCAAATCTGAAAACTCAAATTACCTTCCTTAGCAAAACACTTTGCCCCTAGCGGGATTCGAACAATGAACCTGCCTTGTGCAAAGTTCATGCGCTACCAACTACGCTATAGGCTCCTACGTGATGTCACTTTCTCAGCATTGTCTCCTTGACCTTGCTCTCAAATGAAAATTATTTTTCTTTATTTCTTCATTGCTCCCCTTTCGATGATTCTCACTCATGCGCAATATTCCCAATCTCTTATAAACAAAGGTTTTACCTTTTATTTATATGCACCTCCATGCCTTCGAATGATGTTGGCAGATTTTATTAATCTCCCCAACCATTGCACATCGGCGAATAATAAAATTCAACTTTAGACCTTAGAATTATTAAATAATAATTTAATAATTCACCTCTTAACTTTGAATTGGGATATCTCCTTCATTCTTTTGAATTTTGCCATGAAAATTTTTGCACCTAGGTTTTATTTGAAAAACCTTTTCATCCATAATTATTTGGAGAAGTCTTAGCATAGTGGTTTTAATGAAAAACCCTTTCCAATGGTTTTAATAAAAACCCTTTCCATTGGTTTAAATAAAAACCTTTACCATTGGTTTTAATAAAAACCCTTGCCATTGGTTTTAATAAAAACCTTTACCATTGGTTTTAATAAAAACCATTAATATAATATTTAAAAATTAAATATTATATGCCTCTTGTGCCACAAAACCTTGTATACATCCATGCTCTCCAAAATATCATAAATTATTATTTATGAAGTGCTTTTGCCACCAAAACTCAATGTGATCCATGTGACATCAATGACAACACAAAATAACTCAAATTGCCAACAATCTCCCCCTTTGTCATTGATGGCAACACCTCTAATGCAAATCACCACAATCACTGCAAAAACCATCTTTGAGAATCAAAGGTGCTCCCCCTAACTCAATACTCTCTATGGAGGTTTCTCCCCCTATCTCAATGCTCTCTTTGGAGGTTGCTCCCCCTAACTCAATGCTCTCCCCCTTACTCAAATCTCTCCCCTTTGACATCAATGGCAAAAGGGACACCTATGGGGCTAAAAGATATGACTCTTAAGCTTAGACCCCCCACCACCTTCTCTCTTGAGGTGATTAATTTTGGGGTGGGAGTACATTTACTCCCATATTACATTATTCCTTTCCTTTGTCAACTTCCTTCCACATCTTTTTGATATCCTTTTCTTGATGAGTTACTTGATCTTCTTGTCTTGAACCTGTTTGGAATTGAGTCCTACACCATTTTGCAATATGTCCAAAATTGTTGTAATTAAAACACTTGATATTGTAGCCTTTGGATGGTGCCCATATCCTGAATTCTTTCTTGAAATAATTTTCATATCCATTCCTTTCCTGAACCCTGTATTGTGAAGTTCTATTTTCATAATCATTATGACCATGACTTATGATTTTTGTTTTCTTGGCTCATCCTCTTATTTTTCTATTACCAAAAGTGATACTTCTTCATCTTCACTGTCACTGAGATCATTATCATATTTTATAGCAAACAAACTCTCATGATTTCTTTGACCATGCTTGTTTCCTTGATGTGTCATCTCATCTTCACTATCACTGAAGCCATTGCAATATCTTGATCTATGATCTCTTTGACCACACACAAAGCACTATTCTATTTCACCTTCTATTCCTAGGAATAGATGTTCTTCCTTTTCATCATCTGACTTGTCTCTATCGTTGTGATCTGAGCTATCACTTGCTTCTTCAATGTAGAAAGTTTTATTTGTCTTACGAAAACTTTTCTTCTTCTCATACTTGCTTTGCTTGTACCTATCATCTTTGTCATGCTTATGCTTTCCATATTCTTTTCTTCTGTGACCCTATTTTTTATCATCACTATTTTCTTCATGTGGACACTTGTTTGCATAGTGACCATAATCACCACACTTGTAGCATTTGACTTTCTTCATATCCCTATAATTCCTTAAGTCCTTTTTCCTTTTGATGAAGTTAGCTTCCTCATAATTATCTGAATCTCTATCTATCTCTAGAACTTTCCCTTTATTTGAAGCCTTGAATACAATTTATTTCATTGGAACCTAATGCTTACTTATCCTCATCTCATAAGTTGTGAGAGTTCCTTGTAGTTCTTCCATTGTTAGCTTGTCGATATCCATTGTTTCTTCTATTATTGAAACCTTTGCATCATACTTCATGGGAAGTGATCTCAAAACCTTTTGAGTAACATCTAATTCTTTCATCTCAAATCCTAGACCTCTCATGGTGTTAGCAATCTCATCAACTCGAAGTAAAAACTTTGCAATATCTTAAGAATCTTCCATTTTCAATTCCTCGAATATTTTTCTATGAGTTTGTAGTTTTGCCAACTTTACCTTGGAATCTCCTTCATAGGTATTTCACAACTTGGTCCACATTTCATTAGCTAAATTACATACCATAACTTTTGCAAAATTTGTCTCACGTAGCCCACTCAGAATGCAATTCATTGCCTTTGCATTGATCTCAACCAATTTCCTGATAGTCTTATCTATCTCGGGATCACCTTCAACCTTATAATATTTTGCAACCATCTTCCATACCTCATATCCTTGTGATATCAAGTAGTTCTTCATTCTCATGCTCTAGAAAGCATAATTGTTACCATCAAACAATGGAGCCTTACTTGTAGATGATCCATTCTATGAAGCCATCTATGTTCTTGTAGAATCTTCCCTCAAGTTGTTAGCCTTTCAGAAGGAACCCTCTCTGATACCAATTGAATAACACAAGCTTATACTGAGAGGGGGGTGAATAGTATAGTGCCCACTTTTTACTTTCTTTCCAAACCAATATCAATTAGTGTCCTTAATTGCAATAACCAAATATAGAAATGTGCATTAATGACATAGATAGCAATAGTAAGCAAGTGCACAAATCACCACACATAATTGAGACACAAGATTTAACATGGTTCCCCCAATGTGGGGTAGTCCACAAGATAATCTCCTTATAATATTTCATAAATAAATAGGGATCCTTATCCCAATACAAATGATTACTTTGATCTACTCAATGCTAGGCTATCTTGATCTATTCAAGTGGGCTCCACTGATCTTCTCATTTAGGCTATCCATTGATCTACTCAGCTAGGCTATCCACTGATCCTCTCAACTAGGCTATCCACTGATTTGCTCAGCTAGGCTATCCATTGATCTTCTTAGCTAGGCAATCCACTAATCTGCTAGGCAATCCTGATCTAGGTGGGCTCTTCACTGATCTGCTCAGCTAGGCAACTAATGTTGGTATGTTTTTTTGTTCTATCTCTTTCACTACTCATAAATCTACCTCAATGCCTTCTCACAAGGCTCAAACAATCCTACTCAAATGTTGTCCCAAATCTGTACTCAAGGCCTTCACAAAAGGCTCAAACAATCCTACTCAAATGTTGTCCCAAATATGTACTCAAGTCCTTCTCAAAAATGCTCAATCAAACCTACTCAAAGGTTGTCCCAAAAGCCTTCTCAAAGGCTCACTCAATCATGCACAAAAGCTGCCTCAAATCTATCCAAAAATTTTATCCCAAAAGCCTTCTCAAAGGCTCAATCAATCATGCTCAAGTAGCACTCAAATCTCATCCACAAATCAATGAAGGCAAGGCTCAATGATGAACTCAACAATGAATGGCAATGTACTCTTCAATGGATGACAACAATGATCCACAATGATCTCAACAATGTATGACAACTACTCTCTCAAATGGATGATAACAATGCTCAACAATGAACTCAACCATGTATGACAAATACTCTCTCAAATGGATGATAACAATGCTCAACAATGAACTCTCAAATATATGGCAAATGAGCTCTCTAATGAAAACCTCTCCAAGAAATAACAATGAGGACTTCAACCAACCAAGGACAATCTCCACAATTGATAGCAATAGGTTCTCAATAATATCTTCCTCATGCAATGTCAATAAGCTCTCAAGAAACAAGCACAACTCCCTCAAGCAAAGAGCTCTCAAATAGCCAACAATGATCTCTTCAAATAAAATATAAATGTATCCACAAGTGACTAGCAAATGATCTCCTCAATGGTCTCAAATAGTGGTAATGTACTCAACAAGTAACCAACAATAATCTCCTCAAGCAATGGCAAAAACCTCCTCAATAATGGCAATACTCTCAATGAACTCCACTAAAGCAATAATGAACTCAAGCATCAATTTTATCCACAAAATTGATTTTCTAATCCATCCACTTATTCTTAATAGGCAAGGCACATAATCAAGCAATTTGTCTTCAACTTCAAACCCTAACTCATGTGCATGTCTTCTAACTCAAGGTGGCAATTAACTAGGTCTCAAGTTCCTAGTTTAATTTCATAATTAAATCATGCACTAGAACATATAACAAGTTCAACACTTTCCAACCTTATGACTCCCTAATTTTTATTAATACATACAACAAAAACCTATGCTTTTATTTTTAATTCCACACCTTATAACTCCACATACAACAATCACAAATATTTAACTTCAAACCTTATAACTCCCTAAGCACATACAACAATCATTTATTTTTACTAAATACCTTATAACTCCCTAGTTATAATAGAAATGATTTTCAATGCACCAAAACTTTGGCAATATCAAATATTACCATGTGCTAGAGATAAATACCTTTTTACGAAATGCCTTTGCCAAAATTAATGTGCCTTCACCATCTTCGAAATCGTTAATGCCTTGCCAAAAACAATGCGCCTTCACACCTTTGTGGGAGTCAAACTCTGTTCCTCTCACTTAGTGCTGTGAAGCGCTTACCATGTGGGCATCAGCCCACATTGGGATTTAATCCCAAACACCCAACTTTGCCTATGCTCAAATCTGAAAACTCAAATTGCCTTCCTTAGAAAAACACTTTGGCCCTTGGAGGGATTCGAACAACGAACCTGCCTTGTGCAAAGTTCGTGCGCTACCAACTGCGCTATAGGCTCCTGCGTGACGTCACTTTCCCATGCTGTCTCCTTGACCTTGCTCTCAAATGAAAATTATTTTTCTTTATTTCTTCGCTGCTCCCCTTTTGACGATTCTCACTCATGCGCAATATTCTCAATCTCTTATAAACAAAGGTTTTACCTTTTATTTATATGCACCTCCATGCCTTCGAATGACATCGGCAGATTTTATTAATCTCCCCAACCATTGCACATCGATGAATAATAAAATTCAACTTTAGACCTTAGAATTATTAAATAAGAATTTAATAATTCACCTCTTAACTTTGAATTGGGATATCTCCTTCATTATTTTGAATTTTGCCATGAAACGTTTTTGCACCTAGGTTTTATTTGAAAAACCTTTTCATCCATCATTATTTGGAGAAGTCTTAGCATAGTGGTTTTAATGAAAAACCCTTTCCAATGGTTTTAATAAAAACCCTTTCCATTGGTTTAAATAAAAACCTTTACCATTGGTTTTAATAAAAACCCTTGCCATTGGTTTTAATAAAAACCTTTACCATTGGTTTTAATAAAAACCATTAATATAATATTTAAAAATTAAATATTATATGCCTCTTGTGCCACAAAACCCTTGTATACATCCATGCTCTCCAAAATATCATAAATGATTATTTATGAAGTGATTTTGCCACCAAAACTCAATGTGATCCATGTGACATCAATGAAAACACAATAACTCAAATTGCCAATAAATGTAAACGAACAAACCTATGATGGCTTGATATGAAATGGAATGACTAATATAATGTTATATGATGTGTAAATCAAACACTCTAGTTACCTAATCAAAATTTGTATAGTAACCATGCAAGACTTTTTAACAAAGTATAAATCTTCTAAGATAACCAAGATATGCAATATCCCTATCTGTGCATATGATTTCATTACTATGATAATGCATAAAGTTACCCTTGTGCCATAAAGGATTGATTTACCCTATTTGTACTAGATCTCACCTTGTGAGTCTCATTATCTTGAGTTTTGTATGTAGTTGGATTAGACCTCTAGGTAGTATAGGCTACCAAAAGCTAGATCATTTGCATGCAAACATTGGTCTGTACAAAATCAAGTCACTTATATGATAGATATATCATCATGCGTAAGGATACCACCATTGCCAAGTGGGCTTTATGCCACCCAACCTGTAATGAGGATCACCTCATGGTTATCTAATGCTGAGAATTCCAGGGATTCAAGTTCAATACTTCCTTATTTTCTTTTGATTTTGATTTATGCTAGGGAGTTTGCTCATTTTTGTTATGGTGAGCAATGTATTTTGGTAGTGGTGAGAACCATTGTTTATTTTACTTTTTGCTAATGGTGAAAACCACTATTTCTTTTAAATATTTTTAAGTGATAATAATCACTGTTTATTTTTCTCTTTTGGATACTTACCCCAATTTGGTGTGAAGCAAGGGATTTTGATTATTTTGGGTAAGGAGGAACTTGTCCTTTTGTCAATTCTTAGCATCTTTGAACCATTCGCACAGGGTGATGAGTGATATAAATGTTTCACTTAAGGTAACCTAGACCACTTTGTAGGTTTCATTTTTCTTTGTGCTAAACTTGAATTTATTAATTTGAAAATATGTTGGGATTTTGACATATACAAGGTATAACCTAAGCAGGATTCTACCTTCTAAAAATCATGATAGCTTTCTACAAAATCTAAAAATAAAACTAGAGATGGTTGAGTGACCGAAAACCCTAAAGATGCCTTTATGAACAATGGCTAAGTGAAGGGAAACAGACACATAATATGGAATGTATATGTAAATGGTAAAGATGATGTGAATAGATGATAAAACTATCCTTTGACAACCTTAATTATGATAGATGCCTAGTGTACATACTTGGTGCTAAACATGTATGATCAACTTATAACAATGCACAATGCAATGATGATGTATGCCTAATGCAAGTTATGTTATAATGCAATTATATGAAATGCACTGCAATGTAAAATAATATTTTTGTGCTTTTGATGTTTTAATAATGTTTTTTTATTTTTAATATATATATGTATATACAATTTAATTTTTACCAATTGACTTAGTAAATGCCATTGGGGATTTTTTGGGTGAACAAAGGGCTTATAGACATCTTTGGGGCTTTTTGGGGTGAGCAAAGGGCTTATAAACACCTTTGGGGATTTTTGGGTTGACCAAAGGGCTTATAGATACCTTTGGGGATTTTTGGGTTGACCAAAGGGCTTATAGATATCTTTGGGGCTTTTGGGGTTGACCAAAGGGCTTATAGATGCCTTTGGGGCTTTTGGGTTGACCAAAGGGCTTATAGACACCTTTGGGTCTTTTGGGTTGACCTAGACGATCGTAGACCACCTAGAGGCATTTTGGATTGACCTAGATGGTCGTAGACCACCTAAGGGGTATTTTGTGTTGACCTAGACAATCGTAGACCATCTAGGGGTATTTTGGGTTGACCTAGATGGTCGTAGACTGCCTAGAGGTGTTTTAGGTTGACCTAGATGGTCGTAGACTACTTAGGAGTATTTTAGGTTGACCTAGATGATCATAGACAGCCTAAGGGTATTTTAAGTTGACCTAGATGATCGTAGACCACCTAGGGATGTTTTAGATTGACCTAGATGATTGTAGATCACCTAGGGGTTTTTAGGTTGACCTAGATGGTCTTAGACCACCTAGGGGTATTTTAGGTTGACCTAGATGGTCGTAGACTGCCTAGGGGTATTTTAGGTTGACCTAGATGGTTGTAGACCACCTAGGGATGTTTTAGGTAGGGCATGGTTCTCTAAGCATGGAAAGGTCATAGGTGACTAATATTCAAAGGTTCAAGCTCTTCACTTCCTTAAATAGATGCAAAGTGATAAGTTCCAGGTCCAATATAACTAGTGATGATATATGGACCTAACCAATTTACCATGAATTTATCCTGCATATGGGGTGGAAAATTTGAGTTTTTCTAGTTCTCTTTTAGAATTAAATCACCAACCTAAAAGTCTCTATGGTAGACATTCATGTTGTAATCTCTCTTAAGGCACTCTTGATAAACACGTAGATGCTTAAGGGCATTCATGCATCACTCATAAAGAAAAGTGAGTTGATCTAGATGAGCTTGTCATGCAGTATCATAATCGATGAACTCTTGCATAGATATGTGTAGCGACGGTATCTCCAACTCTAAAGGTATGATAGCCTCAGTACCATACACTAGTGAAAATGGAGTTGCCCTAGTGGGAGTCTGAATACTAGTGTGATAGGTCCAAAGGGAAAATGGTAATTGATTATGTCAATCCTTATGATTTTTCTTAATGGTTTTCTTTAAGATTGTAATTAGTATTTTTTTAGATGTATTTGCTTTCCCATTAGCTTGTGGATAATAGGTCATAGAAAAGTTGTGATGTATATTATATTTTCTTGTGAGAGCACACACATCCATATCCTTAAAGGGTGTCCCATTATCTAAAATTATCTTGACGAAATACCAAAATGACAAATGATATTATGCAATATGAACTCTGCGATGTGAGGTCTAGTCATAGTGGTAAGTGGAATTGCTTCCACCCATTTTGTGAAGTACTCAGTATCTTTTATGATAAACATGTGATGGCCTAAGGAGGTAGGTAATATTTTCATAATTAAATTAAACCCCCATTGTGCAAATGGCCAAACCGATTGAATCGACAGTAAGGCCTGTGAAGATATGTGTGTCAAATTTGCATGGTGTTGACACTTTATGCACTTCTTAATATAAGCGCAACAATATTGCTCTAAATTTTTCCAATAATATCCCATGCAAAGAATGCACTTTGTGATGGCCATGCCACTGAAATGGCCACCACATGTACCTTGTGTGCTTGGGCAATGGACCAAGCTTACTCTTGATATTCTAAGCAACGAATGAGGATACCCTCATAGCTTTGATGATACATTATGTCTCCTAATAAGACATACTTTTTCATATTTTGCTTAAATGTTCATTTTGCGGCATGCGATAATCCAGAAGGAATACTTCTAAGTTTTAAATAATCTTTTATTTGGGTAGACCAATCTTGTTTTAAAGAAGCCTCTATTGTATGAATTACATGATCCTTTTGACGTTCATATCTTGCAAATGTTGATAGAGAGAGAACTTGTAGATATAGCATTGTGTTGGTATCAAAATAATTTTGAGGGAACAAAGTCCTCCAAGTGGCATTATTCAAATAATTGTGAATTTGAGAGAACCATTCATGTGAAGGCTCAATCTAAATCATGTGGACTAATGGCATAGAGTTAAGCTCATCACGCTTAGTCATAGATTGCGATAGAATTTTCACTTGAATGGTCGTGATATCATCCAATGGATTTTATGGGATTAAAGAGCCTAAGGAGGCCATTGTGTCCACAAAACGGTTATATGAACAAGAGAGTGCCTCAATATCATACCACTCAAACTTTGCCAGAATTTTGTCCACTAGGGCTTTGTAGGTTTGCAATACTGGGCACCTACACTAGAATATTCCTTTAACCTGATTAACTATGAGCAAGGAATCACCAAAAATATTGAGCTTTCTTATGTTCATGGCGATTACCATTTGAAGACCTATGAGAAGGGCTTCATACTCGGCATTATTGTTGGTGCACAAGAAATTAATTTTAAACAAAAGGGGTATTGGAACCCCTTGCAGTGTGAAAAACATGATTCCTATGACACCCCCTTGCTTGCACTTAGAACCATCAAAAAACAGAGTTATGTCATGTTGTGACTCAGGCTCTTTAGGATCTGGTGATTCTGAGACATGAAAAACTCTGTCATCGAGAAGTTCTATAGTGAGAGGATGGTCATCCTAGAGAGAAGCCTCTACTAGTTGATCAGCTATGACCTGACCCTTAATTTATTTTTGTCCAATAAAATCTAGGTCAAATTTTCTCAACAACATGATCCATTTCACTGTGTGACTACTATGGTAAGTTTGACTCATCATGTAGCACAATGGATTCTCTTTTGATACTACATATGTGGTATGATTGATCACGTAATGGTGTAGCTTTTTAGTGGTAAAGACCATTGCTAAGCATATCTTCTCAATGTATGCATATTTACCTCATAGTTGACCAGGGTGTAGCTAATATAATATGTAGCCTATTCTTTATGTAGTTCATTCTTTTGGACCAACATGATGCCCAATGCAAGCTCAGTAGTTGAGATGTAAAGATAGAATGGCACTCCTGGTCACGAAGGAGCCAATACTGGCAATGAAGCTAGATATTGTTTTATTTCATCAAAAGCATCTTGACATTCCTCATCCCAATGAAATGCAACCCCCTTGTGCAATAACTTGTTCATAGGTCTACATTTATCCGATAATTGTGCTATGAAGCATTTTATGGATGTGACCTTTCCTTGCAAGCTACATAGTTGCTTTATAGTTGTGGGGGAGGCATTTCTAGAATTACCTTGACCTTATTTGGGTCTACTTCTATGCCTCACTTAGATACTATGAATCCCAAGAGTTTACTATATGTGACACTGAATACACACTTATTGGGATTTAGCCTAACATTATGCTCAATGAGGTGATCTAAAACCTTGCACAAGACATTGATAGGCTCATGGAGTAATAGATATTTGACCAATAAGTCATCCATGTAATCTTCTAGAATTTTAGGCATGTAGTCCTAGAAGATATACATCATGGCTCTTTGGTAGGTGGCGTGAGTATTTTTTAGGCCAAAAGGCATGACCTTGTAACAAAATATTTCCCAAGGAATTTTGAACACCATTTTGATCTGATCTTCTATATTAATACAAATTTTATTGTATCCAGAGAAACCATCCATAAGGGATAACATTTTGTGTCCTACTGTGGCATCTACCAATGCATCAATGTTTGGCAAAGGAAACTCATCCTTAGGACTTGCTTTATTGAGATCTCTAAAATTAGTGCAAATGTGAATCCTCCCATCGGGTTTCTTTACTGGTACCATGTTGTAAACCCAAGGTGGATAATCTACTAATATAATAAAGCTAACATCCAACAATTTTTGTAATTCATCTTTGACCATGAAGGTGACTGTTGGATATATATTACACAACTTTTCTTAACTGGTTTGACACTTGGGTCCAGTATAAGATTATGCGTGACCAAATTAGGATCTAGTCCTGGCATATCTTTATAATTCCAAGCAAAAGCTTCTATATTCTATGTTAACAACTTTATATAATCAGCTTGCTCATTAGGGGATAGACCTTCCCCTAATTTAATATTATGGGAATTATCAGGATATGTACTGATATCCCTATCAACTGTTGGCTCAATTGACATGTGTGATCCATATTCCAATTTATGTGGAATAGGGATTAAGTGAATATCGTAAGTTGGGCTACACCCTCAATTAGAATTTCTTGCTCAACCTTATCTTGATAGATATTCTGAGTAGTCCTTGGAGAAAAATGAAATGATTGTAACATTTCCTTGCAAGGCCAATACTCTGATGGAGATGGGGAAGAATCTCCTCGATCAAATTCAATTGCCTCAATATCGAGGTGTAATGGCTTTTATGGGCTATTCGGATCTCTCAATGGTGCACTTAGATCTATGGAAATCATGTTGATGGATACATTATCTCCCTTCCATGGATGAGTGGGTCTAGAGATTTGATGTTTTCTCTTAACTCTTGGGGGTGGTTGTGGTGGAGGTGGAATGGCTAGCAATGATCAATGGAGAAGGCGGTGATCTTGCTCTTAAAGTGATAAAATATATCGCCAAATAGGATGATGTACCAAGAACATGCAAATATGAAAATCTTCTTCATCATCCAAAGGGATAACTCACTCGTGTTCCTAATATGAACTTGGGTAGTTGATAGGAGCTATGCCATAGTCTAACTCATCATCTGTTTTCCATTCATAAAAAGGACCTTGATCCTCTTTCTCATTGTTAGATTGAAGGGTATGCAAGCTCTCTCCCACTTCATGGGATTGAGTGACATCACTGGATAACCTTTGATCTACCATGTTTATGGGAAAATAATCTCCCAATGAGTGGACATAATTTGGATTGGCATAGGGATCACGCGTAATCTTATCCTTGTAATTCATAGCTAGGCATTACAAACCCTCTATGAGTATATCTAAAGGTACTAGCTTGTTGTGTCCCAACCCAAATTTATCATATGGTAATGGATACTGTGTCTAACAAGGAACACAAGTACCCTATCCATATAACCCTATACCAAAACCATGCCAATTTCAACGATGTAGATATCACATGGCATAGTCAGGATTTGACATGTAGTTTATATCCTCAAAGAAAGGTTGGTCATCTTCTTCTTGTTGAGGAACTGGCAACGTTTCATACTCAATACCCCCATATATGAAATTTGTTTAATTGGTTGATATACCAAGAGGTAAAATGCTACCTATGGGAGACAAGGTCATCCCATATCTTGCAATATCTCGATGGATGGAATTGTTGTGACATTCCTAACTAATTACTCTTCTATCCCTATACTAGAAATCTAGATTATAACCTAGGATGATGAAGGTGGAGGAGACAAAAGTGAGGCTTGAGATGACTCAATGTGTACCTCTTGATATGGTTCCTAGTCTACTAGACTAGGAATCTCTTTCGTAGAGATGGTGGAAATTATGGGAGGGCTTTCATCGATTAGCCTCTTCAACATGTTCCTCTACGGAGGATCTGATGATGATGAAAGTTCTTCTAAAGTTTCCAATGATGATGATGGTATGGATGAAGATGATAATGGTGTAATGGAAGGCAATGGAGATGGGAGTGGATCCTAAATAGATTTGTTCAATTGGAAGTCCACATGAGTCGATGGTAACGTCGACTCGAGGATTTGCTACACCATGTTACAATACTTAAATGTCTCAAGGTCTACAGAGACTATGTGTACCTACCCTTAATAAGTATACTTTAGGTATTGATGACCAATGGATGGGATACACTTCATGTCCCGAATCCAAGGTCTTCCTAGCAATATGTTATAGGCCATTGCACCCTCCAAAACATGACACAATGTCGATATAGTTTTGCATCCCACCTGAATGGGTAGGACTATAGTACCGATTGTGGAGCATATCATATCATTGAATGCTCGGAGGGTGTAGGTGGATGCTACAACATAAGATGCTAGTAGTCCTAGGTATTTAAGAGCACTAGTGGTTATTATGTTGCTTGATGAACCAGTTTCTGTGATAACTCTCTTATACGATATGTCATTCACACATGTAATTATGTACAAAGGAGGGTCAACCACATCACTTGTTATGGGTTTGATTTCATGCTCAAACCATGTATATATGGATGCAGTGGTTGATTACAAAATTGGCACAAGGTAGGCTTTTGAAGCTCATTCCCAACTGTCTTACTCTCTATAGTTTCTAAGAATTCAAGCAATGCTTGATACACATCAAAGGATTTAATCTCCTCTTATTTATTTTGGACCTGTGAAAGGGGGACAAGGAATATTAAGCATAGGTTGAGGTGGTTGATTTTCATCAACCATATCTCAAAAAGGTGCTTCTAAGTAATCCTTGTTTTGTTCCAAATCATCATAAGCCCCATAAGGTGTCTCTGGAATGGGCCTACAAGGAGGAACCAATGCTTACTATAGGTGATCTATATTAAGCCTAGTAGGTAAGTTCTGATTAGGCCTAGGAGGTCTAGGTGGCAACATTTGATTAGGTCTAGGAGACCTATCTTGATGGAAAGTGGGTTGCCTTTACCGAACCTCCTATCTATGTGTGCTTGGAGTAGGAACTCCATTACGCAATGTTTCTTGAATCTATTGTTCAAGTATTTGCCTTTCTAATTATTGTCACTGCTCTAGGAGATCCAAGCATTGTTTATTAGACCAAATTTTATTAAACTTGGCTTGGCCATCAGCATACCTTTTGAATAATTGATTAATTTGATCAGCTATATGGGGTATAGGTACCTTAGTATTATTGCCCAGATGCCTATCTTTTTTAGGAGGGTTTGTGAGGTCTACTACGGCTTTCCCTCAATTGAGGAAAGTCACATTAACTTGAGGCTCACCCATGAACATATGTTCTTGATAATATGCTGACACAGAGGCACATTGTGCTTGCATGGAATGATGTGACTAAGGATAATTAGGATCTTCCTCAGGTCTTTCCTCATAAATGAGGATTGGTAGGGTAGAATTATCTCACCCACTATGATGAGTATCATACTCATCTAGGTTTTGGTACCTTTGGAAATGGTGATTTGAAATCATAAGATGATCATTTAACCCTACCCTTGGTGTATGGTCTTCCTCCTGCATGCCAGCGTGTGGAGTAGACTAACCAAGCATGTGAATGCATGGTATTTCTTTATGAGTAGGTGCCTCATTATGCAGTTGCCTTTATTGAAAGAAGGTATTGGAAGTATCCATACTTGGGAAGTAATTCCCTAGAGTGGGATTGTGACCTATAGGGGTACCCCGCGTAGGAATCCCTTGTAAGCTATGTCCCCTCTCTAACACTCTAGGACTTGGAAGAGTAGGTGGTTGCCAAGGAGGTATAACCATGTCCTTGGGATCAAATTGGAGACGATCTATGTCTCCTTTCCTACTCCCCACAACGTCCACCCTTAAGTGGTATTGGCTATGGTATATACCATAACTACCTTATCTAAACCTCTATGTGATTATCTCCTTTAAAATTTTTATGGATTCAAACACACAATCAATAGAAACAAACAAGAATACAAATGATTATCTCTTTTAAAGGTTATGTGTTCCTAAACTATTTTATGTGTTTCAAATTTGTTGTTTTTGTAAATAATATCTTTCACGTTTTTTTTTTTTTTTTTAAGTGAAAAACCCCTTGTGGGGCCGCCTTGGTCTGAGAGACCATGAACATGGGGTTCTACACCATCAAAGTCACCCAGGAGTCGCACCCAACCCTACCCGCACCAACATTATCAATTGGATTTTGGGTAACCAATTCAACTTTTTGGTAGGGTGGATATTTGAACCTGGGACCTTCCTTGGAGGATTGCCCTCTCCTCTCCAACTCACCTACAACACTTGGGTTATCTTTCATGTATTTTTGAATGTTGATGTAATTCTCAATTTTTTAAAGGGTTTCACCTATATACTCATAGCTTGACAACCGAAAATAAAATTTTGATTATGTGAACCAACCAAATTATGGATATGAAATTCATACCTGATCAGGGAGCATAGGTCCTACCAATCCTCACCCAATACTCACTTGGCCAGTGTTATACTCTTCAAAGAGGATTGCATGCAAATTTTACAAGCTACGTCAGATCTTGGAACTGGATTTGGCCAAAAATGGGGTACATGGGATTTGAGCCAATGGATGGAGATGAAACCCACCGTCATTGAACTCTATCAGTGGTTGGGGATGAATTCCAACTCACTAAAGTTAAAAATAAGTGTGGTGTGTGTGGTTCCTTTTTAAATGATTGAAATAAAACAAGATAGCATTCAATGATTTTTCACTAAATGCATTAACAATGTTTCACTTTCAAAATCATATGCATATATAGAAAGAAGGAAACCTACAAAATTTATAGCCTATATGAAAACCTAACCCTTAGGCAGGTCACACGCAGGAAGACCATAAAAAATGTATTTCTAATGGTTGTTATTTTTCCTTTTTTCTTTGATTTGTTAATGTGGAATTTAGAAATTGGAAATCTAACCTTCAAGCACATAAAGAAGATATGAAAAAGTGAAATTTAGCATTTTTTGGACAACCTAGCTGCAAATTGAAGGTTCAAGAAGTTACCTTGTCTGATTTGAAAGTTTTTTCTAGAAATTTCTACAGAAAACCCCTGGTTTTATGGCCATACTTGGGTGGGATGGATGCAAATTTGGGGGTCATACCTTGATGGGACAGTTACAGTGGTTTTCCTTGGCAGGAACAACTAGGAATTTAGTGGTTGTTTCTTCTCAGAACGGCCAAAACCTGCAACATGCAAAACATAAAAAGGAGGTCAAAAATGACAAAAATGGAAGGGGGCAAGGGACAAGGGTCCCACTATAATCACCACTGAGTTATAAAAAATAACAACTCACCTAAATATATTGAAACTAAAATGTAATCTAGTGTTTATAAGAAAGCATGCAAAAGAAAGGTGCTAAAGAGGTAAACAAATTATGCTATTGAAATAACGAATAATTTGAAGTGCAAAAATGTGGGTTTATTCTTGTATTTATAAATTTATCAATCCAATAGTTACAATACATCCCCTTGAGGGCTTCTTCTTTTGATACATTTTAGATTACAAGTTATGAGGGATCAAATCCCTTCATGAGCTTAATGGTGTGCTTCCAGTGTTCTTCTTGCAACCCACACTTGAGAGCTATTATTGGGCTATGTTTATTCAGCTCCTTAGCTCCTCCCTCATGCATAAAATACCTACACCTACACACAAGATATTGAATAAAGTTAATAGCATATGCATTTGATATTGAAAACTATGAAAAACCATAGAAAGTATCCATCGATGAATATAACATTTAATTACGACTATTCTAAACAACTCCAAATGACTTACAATTTTGATATGATGTTAATGAGATGATTTTGGAAGGATCTGAGCATAAATTAAAGTGCAATTATGATCAGAACTTGTGGCCATCCTTGGAAGGAGAAACTAAGATTGAAATTACAAAATACAAATTAACACATCAAATATATTCCAAACTTAACCAAATTTGAGTATGTTGCTATTATAATGCTATAGAATTGATCTATGCTAAAATTAGATCCAAATTTTTAGCCATTTCATGGACATCCCTAGAAATTCCAAATAGGACTGTTATCCGTCCCCAGTAGGGACGGTCAAAAAATGAGGTGGTTTTTGCCACTAATTCCAAGGGGGTCTAGTTTAACACTCTCCTAAATGTGTTGTCATCACATTTGGTCAAATTACTCTCAGATTGATAGGTTTTAGAATTAATTAGTGTATTTTGGGATGCCCCTAAAAGTTCCTTTAAATGAAGAAGTTTTCAAGGAAAATACATGGGCAAGTGTGAGGACAAATTTGGGCAGCACTTCGTGGTGAAAATGTTGCAAATCTATCCTCTTTGAATTGGGTGGGAGCACCTCAATTTATAGCCCAAAAGGGTAAAATGGAAAAAGGAGCAAGTTCTTGCATGCAATGCAAGTGCCACCACTTGTCAATTCCCTTGCCATGTATAGGGTGAAAGAGGATGCCCATTTGGACCTCCAATTTGCAGGTCCTAATGTCTATGACAACCTCTAAATAAATTTTGGATGGTTGGGTAGGATAAATGGTAGGAATCGATTGCCACTTGTCTCACCCTTTGAATTTTGGAGGGTCTAGTTCATGGCCATCCCACCCAAGGATGGCTGTTGGTGGCCATCCCTGGGTGGGATGATCATGAACTATGACCATCCCTGGGTGGGACGGCCATGGCTACATGGCCCAAAACTTCCCAAAAGTGGGGTTGAACCTTCCCAAAAGTGGTTGAGAGCCCTAATCAACCCTTGAGGGTTTGCCCAATGGGGCCATATGATGTTTATAAAAGTGGTGCATAGTGGCACATTAGTAGTCTTATCCGATTTACATGATTTTAGTGTCTACACTTAGCACAAAGGATTAAATAAATAGAAGAACTAGAAGAGCCTACAAATGAACATGAAGTCAAATATCTTTCTATAAGAATAACATATCATGATGACATAGGTTCGAGGTGTAGACCAATTGGTTTGACCAAACCCCATAAGGGGTGCGAAGGTCCAAGGTTCAAATCTCGGGTGTTGTCAAACCAAACACTTGTCCCTTTCTTGGTGCTTTCAATGGCATAAAAGGTTTAAAATGATTGTGTCATGGTGGTTATAGGGGTGGATTGCATGAAGATCTTTATGGCAACTTCTAGGGTTTATAGTGTAGAGTACTGTGGCAGCCATAAAAGTCGAATAGCCTACCCAAATTCATGGCGGCTATCGATTCCACCATGTAAATTCAAATATATATATATATATATATATATCATGAAGACACTAACTATTTATTTGAACAAGACTCAAATAGTAGAGAAGGAGAATACAAAATTCAGAACCAGAATAAAGATCCATATTGAAGACTAAAGTCTTCAAAAACCAAACAATGTAATATAGGGGGGTGGTGGAATATATTATATTATTTGGTTCTTTACTAAGTACCATCATGGGTACATATTTAGATTGGGAGTTTATTAGGACTTAAGTATATTATTTAAGCAATGTAATAAAGTCACAAGTGTTAGAATGTGCATTGATGTAAATGTGCATGTAGTCCACATATACATAAGTCCTTAGAATAGAATAGTGAGGTGTCATAGGAATATTGAAGGTAAATAGTTGCATCTCATTATAAATAGGCCTTCATAGAATATAAAAGAGAGAGGATTTTGGAGTGCATAGGTTGAGTAGTAGTAGATACAATGTAGATCCATTTTGTAAATATGGAGAGGTTGTGATCTTCATTTGAGAGGATTGTATATTTTCGTGAGCTTTCTTATATGAGCATTTATTGAGTATTATATCAATTTTTCTATCATATTTTCATGCTTATTAGTTAGCCATTATCATAGTTATAATATTGCATGCTTATTTCCATACTTGTGATTGCATTTCCTTCAAGTTTAAATATTCAAAAGCTAACAATGTGAAGTGACATGTAAATGATATATGGATGCGATGGATTATGATGTGTAGGGGCTTCTCTTTTTCTTTTTCTTTTTCTTTTTGGTTTTTTTGGATTTTTGATGTTGTTGATTTTTTTGTGAATTTGATATTATGGATGGTGATGGATAGATGGATGTGATTACAGTGGCATAATATATGAGATGGTATGTAGATGTAATTTGTGATGATTGGATTGAATGATTCATGATAGAAATACGATGATGGGCGATGGTTTCTATGATATGATGTGATGTATGGATGGTTTTATGTATGTGGATTTTGATGTTAGAGAAATGAATGTGGTTGGGTATATATAACATGTAAAATGATGGGGATGATAGAAGCAAATGGTGCATAATTATGTGATTAATTATGCATGATGAATGTGTGAGATAATACAAGTAGGTATGGATAGCGATAGATGGAAGCAGCTTTTATAGAAACAATACGATAAAGGCCAATATGTAGGTTTGATCATTGTTTAAAAAGTGCATAGACACGTACCAATATGCATAACTTTAATTGCTTAATCAATGGCATTAACACAATAGTAATGACTTGACTATGGGAAAAATTATAACATGGGGCACAAAATATGGACGACAAAGAGAAATGAGGATGAGACCATTGGTCAATTTGAATGTCTTAGGGATGAATAATATAGATGTGCTTTTAAGAGACTCAAACATCGTAGTGACCACAATCAAATTCATTTGGTAATCAAACAAGCCCTTAAAGATACTAAGACCACCCTAAAGAGTCAAGTCTCTTGAGGACCAACTATGTGTGTTGTGAATGTTTATTACCAATTTTGAAGCAAGTTTGGACTAATCACTAGTAGCTTATGCTAATAAGCTAGCTCACTCGTGAGTGTACATAGTTTTGTATAAAATAAGTTCGTTAATGTGACAAACATATCGCCATTTTAAGGGTATACTCCACTGTCTGTCAAGCATCTATAGCCATGGTGGAGATAGCTCTATTTTTTGTCGATGTTGCTTCAATACCAGCCAAGCGTTTGTAGCCCCAATGGAGACATCTAGAATGCCCAAGGATCCATGATGAAATGGGATGATTTTTTTATGATGATGATTTTTTAATATATTTTTTTGTGCATGAGGGATCCTTGAGTTTGGACCATGCACATGATATGGTGAGTAGAGGAAACCATTTGCTTTATGGTGATAATGATGCATGAGTTCATCTTTCCTATGCATCAAAATGTATTAATGTGTGATACATGTGCATGGTATAGGAGAGAGAGAGAGTTAACTAGGAATGATCTATAGGTCTCAAGGATTGGATGGCATTCGATGAGGTTGATTGCAATACTAGGTATGGCTAAGTGACCAAAAGAACCAAGATATTCTCTGAACCAAAGACTTTACAAAATAAAAAGTGTCACATGAGTGGTATGACAAGGTGTATGTAATGATGGTGGTGGGCAACTATGGATGGGAAATGTGCATGAAAGTGAATGATGCATGAAAGTGGAGGATAAATACTATGATGAAGACATCCTTGATTAAGACAACAAAACCAAGTGAAATGGCATAAATAAAAATTATTCAAAGAATAATCTAAATTGATTTTAGGTCAAAAATTAGATTGCACAAAGATGTGATGGTGCAGTGATGAGGCAAAAAGGTGGAAAATGACAAAGAATGAAAAGAAGAGAGAAGAAAGTGAAAGGGAAACAAGGAATGAAATGGGAAAGAGAGAAGGGATAATAGAAGAGGAGAGGGGAGAAAGCATAATAATCCATGGTAGGTAGCTACTCGAAGTGTGACCATACAACTAGGAGTGTTGTGCAAGGAAACAAGACAAGAAAAGGAGAGATAGAATAGATGTGAATTGAATAAAAAATTGAATGTTTTGTAGGTGTAATTTGATGTGTTGTGGTCATGAATGATATGGCTAATGGGTGCAAAGTGGGGTGGTTGGGAACTTAAGAAAATTATGTAAGACCATCTCAAATTATGACCAATGTAATATACCCTAGTGATGGTAACCATGAAAAAATTTTAACCTTGTCATTGGTCGATTGATGAGCATAGTGAAACAACTATGCTACTCTAAACTAATAAATAAACTATCTAGGCAGGGGTGCTAGTGCTAATATGATCATATTCATGGTTCTAAAGTGATTAGAGTCATTTTTCTAAGGTGCTTGAAATTGCTATGCAAAATCTATGCTAAGTAAGGGTGCTAATTAAGGCAAATGATAGCCTTCAACAAGGTTATTGGATGAACATAGCTTCCAACAATGGATGTTTAGGTGTTGATCAAGAATCAAAACAACGTTAATTACACTTTTATCATCCAACTCAAACAACATGATGGATTGTGATGGGGTGGTATGGAATGAGCCAATGCAATGGTAATGAGTGACAAGGGATGGCAACAATGATTAGACATGCACAAGAGGGGCTTCAAGTAGAATAATGGAGGTGGTTGGGGATATTGGGCCTAAATCAAAGTGGAAAGTTTGAGGGTAGACCACGATAATTGGATATGTAAGAGGTTGAGTGGTGGCTAATGCAATAGATAAGGTGGGAAGTACCTCCCCCCAATTGGTTTGGAGGAGGGATATGATCGAGATGCTCCATGGAAGAGATGTTCCTAAACATGGGGGACTATAGATTTAGACCATAGTCAAATGGAGATGAGATACAATATAGAAGGATGGATTTGGAAGCAGTTTTGAAAGTTGTAATGGTGGTGGTTTAGAAGGGTTTTTTTGAAAAGGAGGTGCGACCTACGCTAACATAAAAGCAATCAAACAAATAAACAAGCAAATGAAGATTTTTTTGAAATTTTTGGTAGGTTTCAATATTTTTGTGTTTGGTTTTTTTGTTTGATGTTTGTATAATATTTTTGGATATTTTTTTTTTTTGTAGTGTTTTTGTGAAGTTTTATTTTTTTTATATAGAGGAGTTCGAGAAATGTTGAAATATTTTTAAGAAATTTTTAAAAAAATGGTCAAAGGTGGAATACTTGTGCAATTTTGATGTTTTTTTGGTGTATTTTATGTTCCCTAACCTAGGAACTACAAAAGGTGGGTGATGAAGTGGAATCTAACAAGGTGTATTTGTACCCATCCCCCTTTTGAGGAATGAGACACAAATGGCTAATGTGGCTTCCTAAGATGGGGGAAAGGCAATGGGTATATTAAGGGGATAAAAATTACCTCCTGAAAGATGTCGCACTATCTAATTCTTTCTACCGTTCTACCTAGACTTTTGCTTCAACCTCGGGTGGGCTTAGACAAAAACAACAACTACGATCCACTAATTATTAAGCCTCATAGTTAAAGGGTGACTAACCTAAAATATTACCCCAAGCTAATCCCAAGGGTAATCAGTATTCTGGTTATGAAATCCAAGAAACTATGTATACTAACTATGGCAATTTAGGTCTCAACTGATGGCTAGGGATGAAGTCCAACTTATTAAGAGGTTTTCCTCCCACTGTATATATATGCCAAAAAGTGTGGACTAAAGAAGTGCATAAGTGTGTACCAAAATTTTTTGTAGTGTTTTATTTTATTTTGGTTTGTTTTTTATTTTTTGAATGCCTAATGCAAAATTGAGAGCAACTTTAGAGATGCAAAAATGCAAAATTTAATTATCCTAAGACTAATCCTTTTTTGGGGGGTTGATATTTTTGTTTTATGTTTTTTTTTTTTTTTTGCATTTGTTGTTGATTTTTTTATTTTTTTCATTTTTGTTGTTTTGTTCATTTTTTTTGGCTTTAATTATTGTGGTTTTAAAAAAAAAAAAGTTGAACACATTTGTTATTTTGTTGATTTTTTTTTGTGATTTTTTTTTGTTGGTTATTTTTTTGGTTGAGTTTTTCTTTTTTTTTTTTTTTTTTTGTTTTGAAATTTTTTTTTTTTTTTGTTTGAAATTTTGTGATTTTTTGTTTTTGTTGAAAACTTTTTTGTTTTTTTTTTTTTTAGATTTTGTTTTTTTTATATTTCGTTGGTTTTTTTTAAGGTTTTTGACTAATTTTTTTGTTTTTGTTTTGTTGTGTTTTGTTTTGTTTGTTTGTTTGTTTTTTGAAATATTGTTTGATTGATTTAATTCTTTTCTTGTTGTTTTTTGTTTTAATGGGTTTTTTTTTTAGGGGGGTAGGCTTGTCAATGGCCATCCATGCGGTCTCACAAAATACCCTACATAGGTTTATTATGTGTAGGTTTACATAGGCCTGACACACATCAGGCTTGTGCAGCCCATCATAAGTTAGGCATGCACAACCTATTGCAAGTTAGGCCTACATAGCCTATTATGGGCCCACACACAAGTCGGCATGATAGATCCAATGTGGGCTTATGATAGGATGATATGGAAAACATTCTTAAAAGGCAACATGAAATTGCACAAATGAAAACTAACAATTACATTAATCAAAAATATATTTATAAGTATGTCTGCATTTACAAGTCAGCATTTAATACACATGATTCATGTCAATATTAAATGCAATACAATACTAATCCCTATCATTCCTCCCCACTGAGGAAGCATTGGTCCCCAATGCATACAAGTGTGGAAGAGAAATATGGGTAGCTGAAGAGTGTCAGGTACAACCAAAAAGCACTCTTGATACAAAAAGAAGACCAAAATGATGAATTTGAAGAAGTCTTCATAGAACAAAAACATGATGTTGGTTCCTAAAAAAAGCTCAAAAAGAATTTTCCAAGGATTGCAAACACTGCTATACCGGTGAACAGGTAAATTGGATCCCTCAAAATAGCAAAATAAAATAACAACTAAAATGTTGAAGAAGATGCAGCAGAAGATATCTCTAACCATGTGCCAAACAAAAAATTTAATTGTTGTGGTATTTAAGACAAGCGAGCATGCATTGAATTGGTTGAGGCATGCATTTTTTTTTTTTTGTGGAAAACATCCCAAAAGGGATGCCACTTTCGGGTAAGACCCAAGGAGGTAGGGGTATCCATTTCGTGGCTGAGGCATGCATTAATGGAGATGGAAAAATATTAAATTAAATTAAAAATATTTAATTTAATTAATTTGTGGTTAATTGTGGGTCGCTTGCATTAAATTATTGGTGGATCGGGACAACGGTCAATGGAGATAGAAGTGATGGATTAAATTAAATTAAATTAAATTTTAATTTAATTTAATTATGGGTTTATGGATGATGTGAATGGGCAATGATCAATGAAGAATATTTAATTTAATGCATAATTATGGTATTTAAAAATAAGTGTGATATTAAATATTGTAATTTTAAATTTAATTTAATTTAATTTAAAAATATCTCCAAGGGAAAGGGAGCAACAACTATTGTGGAATGACAATGGCTAATTTGATGGCAACATGGGCAAGTGGCAAGTGGTAGGCATGTTTGACCGGTGATAACGACTAGCAATCAACACAGGGTGAGAGGGGGAGGCCATGGGGGTGCACGGGCTAGAGAAACAAATCATTGATCTACGACGGTAGGGAACGACCAAAATGATGCTTGAGAAATCAAGAGCAGATCATATTGACACAAAAAAAGAGAGACAACATCGGTAAACATCATATCACCATTGGAAATGTGATGTTATAGGCATGAAGTGCAGAAACAATACCCAAAAACTAAAAAACATGCTAAAAAGTTGTAGAGGAGCTGAGGAACCACCAAGGAAGATGGTATGAAAGCTGTGGGTAGTAGATCATCACCTAAAATTAGGAGATCATCATCATAAAATAGTGAATCATGCAGCAGCAGTAACAGTTCAATATTTAGGTGGATCATGAAGTGATGTAGGTACAATAATAGTTGCAAAGATAACAACTTGTTCTTCCACTGCAATAGCTTTTGGAGAGCTTGGATTTATAATATTTGGAGGGGCCTGATATGTATCAAGAGCTTCAAAGGAGCTTGGATTTGTAATAGAAGCCACATCATCTAGTGGAAAGACGTTGGGTATATCAAATAGAGATTCTGATTTGAATCTAGGTGTGGCTACAAATTCTTCAAGTTTTGGATCATGGGTGGAATCCTGATCTTCTTGAATGATATCTTCATTAGCAACGGTGATGATATCAACTTTGAGCTACTGAAGACTGGTTATGAAAGTAGCTTGAATGTCGATAAGGTTGGAAAAAATTTCTATGAGACTCGACATCATGAATGATGATCATGAACAAATAAGGTCAATAAATAACCAATCCAAGATGAATGGTCAGATCAAGAGCTGAGTATTAGGAGTCAGAGGAACCCAAGTTGATATTTTTCATGAACGAAAGTGCTCTAAGGCATTTGTGAAAAATAAAAGAATGTTCCTCCAAATCCAAGTTCCGTTGGTGGTTTTCTCATTCCTCTTTTGAACCAGGTTGGACTAGAGGAAGAGGATACTCACCTATCCAACACTCAGCTCTGATACCATTGATGTGGGAAATACTCTTAAAAGGCAACATGAAATGGCACAAATGAAAATTGACAATTACATTAATAAAAAATATATTTATAGGTATGTTTACCTTTACAAGTCGATATTTAATACGTATGATCTATGTCAATATTAAATGCAATACAATACTAATCCCTATCATATGAGGAGGTCCACAGGTGAGATATATGGGGTTAGGGGGAAGAGGGCTAAGATTAAGGAGCAAAGATTGGGGTAACGAGGATAAGGTTCATGCGCTATGTGACCCTCAAGGGTTGTCATGGGAAAGGAGGGCTTTGATAGGGGTCACATGCTTAGTCCAACCTAAGGGTAGGATGTAACCACACCTTAACATGGCCATGAGGCTAGGGGGATACGCATTGATCGTAGCCTAAGAGCAGAGGGTGGACATGGCCATGAGGGGAAGCGAGAAAGGCAATAGAGAAGTGAATATAGATGGGCCCATGTGGATGGCCATGCATTGGTGCACCTCATTATTTTTTTATAACATTAAAAAAATGACAAAAAAATAGTTCTATAATAAGAGAGAAAATGCAAAAGAAATTTTTATTTTTATTTTTTTATTTATTTACAAGCAGAGCAGTCTGGAGGAAAAATGGTAAGGTTTTAGAGGTCATAGAGTGATAGAGAGTTTAGCAAGGGGGTGTGTGATGAATTAGGGGGTCCACGATGGAGTAGGTGGCCCAAAAAGGTGAGAGGAGTGAGCGAGATTGTAGGTGGTCCAAGAGTATGAGAGAGAAGCCATAGAGGGAGGCTATGCTTGGGCAATGGTGCAGTAGGGAGGAGGTCATGCTCGGGCAATGGTATAGGAGTGATAGTCAAGGGAGGCACTGGGGACCTTCAATAAAATCAAGGAGGTGATGCTTACATATTACTGTGACACTTACAAGATGCAGAGCTTGAAGGCACTCCTTAACTTCCTTCTATAAGTCAACACCTCTAGTAACAATAACAACGCTCCTGTAATGACCTTTGTAAAACCCTCGCCTAAGGTAAAATGTAATACGACCACATTAACATCGGTGAAACCCTTGATTGAGGTCAAATTTGAGAATCTAAAAATTCATGAGGTAGAAAAAAATTGAGGTTTTGGTAATGTGTGTGGTAAAAAGAGGGAACAGGAGGTAGGAAGCGAAGTGAAGTATAGGTGGCAGGCTGACTACAAGGGGATAGGGGAATTAATGTAGGAAGAAGGTAGGGCCTGAGTGGTCCATAGGAGGGGCATGCTTAGGGCAGCCCACAAGGGGGTAGGCAGGCCTTGAGTGGCCTATGAGAGGAGTGTCATGGCCACATGGCTTGTAGAGGATTCAAGAGGTCGTGGGAGGGGTCGAAGATGAGGAGGCCAAAAGGTCATGAATTTATATATATAAAAGATAAATGAAAGAAAGAAAACAACTACCTATTTTTTTTGTTAAAAATTTATTTGTGAATTTATATATAAAAAATATAAATGAAAGAAATAAAATAGCTACCTATTTTTTATAATAGCATAGCTAAAATGAAGAAAAATAGAGAGTTTTTTTTTTTTTTTTTCTAGAAAACAACAGAATGAAATGAAGAAAAATATATTTTTTTTTTAAAACAACAAAATGAAAGGAAGAAAAACAGATTTTTTTTAATAAAACTAAATACTTATCTCTATTTTAGTTCATGGAGGCTACCAATACAAAATCTATTAATGCAAAACTTAACCTGCAACCACAAAAAAAGGAAAAAAAAAGTTAATTTCTTGTTAAAAAGAAACATAAAAGGGAAAGTAAAAGGGGTAAGAAAAATCATGATCACCACTTTGTAGATTAAAAAACACACCATATGCAATAAGATAAAATTGTATTAAATTAAAGAGGAGTGTACTTTGAGTGTAAATGAACCCCTTTTAGGGGTGTTTTGCCATAAAATGTGCTTATGAGGGTGTAATCCCATTTTTACAAAGCAAGGATGGTGTTTTTGTTCTTCATGACACAAGAAAGTTGGATGGTGGGTTTTTGGTTTGTGTTGCTACCACCGATGGAGTTGAGTTGATTTCAGCCCCTTTAAAGACCTACACAAATAAATAGTATGTTAGTAGCACCTATTTAGAAGTATATCAAATAAACTAGAAAGAGTGTATACTGAAATGCAAATGTAAGTTGAAATGTGCAAACTTGAAGGTGGATGATGCTTGCTTGAAGTGTGGATGTGCTTGGGTGGTTGTGTAGATGTGCTTGTAGGCTAGAGTAATTTTGGCAGCATATCCCCATGTGACTTCCTATGTTCATAAAAATTAAGGGAATGGAAGAGTATTTATAGAATTTTGTAAGCGCTAGGGGGGATGACTTGGAGGTGAGGTGGAGGTGATTTGGCATCCAAGTGGTATGGGTGGGTAGGTGGAGAGATCTAGAATATCCCATGTGGAGAGGAGTATACCTTCCCTCATGAATGCCCTTGTATGGAGAGATTTCTCACCCACCCAAGGCCATAAATGAGCCTAGGGAGAAGGGTCCTTGGGAAAGGGGGAAGGAATTAAAAATTTCTTTTAGGTGCACATTGGGTAAAGGGCAAGGGAATTAAAAATTCCCAAAAAGGTGAGGTGGAGGGGGTAGGACATGTAGGATTAAATGGGTGGGTTGACTAGGGGATTTAAGTGAATTTTAAATTCAATTGGGTCATGTAGGGAAAAGGGGTAGGAGGATAAGGAATTAAATGGGGGGATTTCCAAAAGGGGTTTCCTAGGGATTGCAAGGGATGGAGGGGGTTATGGGGGACTTCTTAGGAGATTTCCTAGGGATTGCATGGGGATTATGGGGATTTTTTTAGAATTTAAAATTCCTTTTGCATTCCCCTAGGGATTGGGACATGGATTAGAAGGGTGGTTAGGGCCTAATGGAGGATTTAGTGGAGGGATTAGGTGCATAATATGGGTTATAGGAATTTCGAGGGGAGGGAGAAATAAATGAAAAAAAATTAGGAGATTAGAAAGAAGATAAGAATTATTAGGAGGACTAAACTGAGTAGGAGAGGATTAAGGAAAGATTAAGGAAAATTGAAGAATTAAGGTTTTTAGGGGATAAAAAAAAGGGAAATTAGAATAAAATAAAGGTTTTGGGGAAACTTGGAATAATTTAGGGAAAAATAAGGAGGAAATAAAATAGAATAAGGTAGGGAAAATTTAGATGAAAATTAAGGAATTTAGGAGGAAAATAGAGGGGAATTTAGAGTAAATTGCTAGAAATTAGGAAAATTTAAATGTATTAGGCAAAGAATCAAAAATTTAAAATAAATTGAGTGGATTTGAGCAAAATGTGACATTTTAGGGAAATTTGAGGGTTTTGGCAAATGACTAAAATTTGTTATCTATAGAAGGAACAGAGGAGGGAGCAATAAAATTGAAACGGTGGCCTCTCACCTGGAGCGGAAGAGACCTCCCACCTCCCGAAGGTTGAGAAAAATAGTGATAACAATGTATTTATTCTTTTTCAATAAGGCCTCTTTAAGTTAAACTATATGCCACCCTACAAGTGAAATCAAGGTTAGTTTTATCCCCACTTGGACCCATAAGAATTTAAGGTAAGAATCCATACATCCAAGCAACACACACTTTATTCCAAACCATGACTAAAGTTAAGTGTGAATTGAGGGTGATTTATATTATGCGAGCATAATGAAAATAATAACATATAATATTTATCAATTCAATGCAATGATTATTCAAGTTCTTGATGTAATACAATATTTATTCACACAATCCTATTATTAGATATAAATTTTACTTTTTTGTCTATATGATATGTGTGTGTGTGTGTCTCTAATTAGTTTACTATTAGGTATTCATAGACTTATCCCTAATGATACCCTCCCTCACATGATTAGGTAGGGGGTAACCTTATCAAACACACAATCCATAAATGGTAGTTAGTCGTTTTACATAAAATCATAAAATAGTCATCATAAATTTTATTTAAGCAATGTTGGCCTACTAGCATTAAAACAACCATTTATCACCATATTATACAAAGCATAATCACATCAAATATAATCATCATATTTTTTAATGTATAAATCATTATAACAAAAATATTATCCTGCTTAGCATAAATATGATGATTCATCAATGTCATCTCAACGACTAATGCATCATAGACAAGAAATTAAATGCCATAAAGAGATCTAGAAAATTTGGGTTGTGAAATTTCTAATTCATCAATGTAGCATTTAGAAACTTCACCAAGGATATCAAAATTATGTCCCGATCATGAAGGGTCATTACCTCCCCATTTTGCATCTACATTCTTGCCTTTATTCCTTCACCTAATAGTGGTGAAAGCATCATTATTATTTGAATTTTTTTTTTGATTGGTAAGAGGGGTTTTGAAAGGATATCGTAACATTTTACAAAATTATGAAGGTTGGGAGAAGATTTCCCAGCCAAAAATAGTTGAAGAAATATGTCGTTAGTGGCCTATTAGAGGAAAAAAAACTAAAATAGAAAAGGATAAGCCCACGCAGGAGCAAGAGAGGAAGCCACACAGGAAAACAAGAGAAGCCCTCATAGGAGCAACTAGAGAAAACCTCATAGATAGACACAAATTTCAAAAAGTGTTTTTCTACACAGGATAAAACCTCACAGTTACATACAAATTTGAGAATGGTTTTCCCACATAGGAGAAAACCTCACAGAATTAGAAGGCACAAAGAATAAAGAATGAAGCAATACAATGTAAGGCCATCCATAAATGAAATAGGACCATTCATAAATGAATCAGGACCATCCATAAAAGAAATGGGACCACCAAAAAACCATCACAGTTCCATCTATAAAATAGCCTAGGGCCATCCACAAAAAAACATTGGACCATCTACAAAATCCTCTCTGAGAAAATAATAATAATTTTTCTTTTTTAAAGGTTTTTCCACTTAGGGAAAAACACACAGTTTTAGAAGGCTTGAAATGGAAAAAACTCCACATGACCTAATGCCAGAACACCAACATCGAGAATATCCACAAAGATAGACCACACAAGGTCATCCACAGGCCTAAAAATAAAATAATCGAAGGAGATCACAATAGGTCATGCAATCTCCCAATGAATAAAGGTGAAGCACAACTAAAAACAAAACCTAGTAAATAAGAGACCCCAAAACAAGAAGAATATAAAACACAGCATAATGTCAAGAAGCCCTCCACTACAACAAACAAATGGTCCCCCAACCAGACCAGAAAGAGTTGTAGGTAGGACCATCCACAAAGTACCTATAGATCTGCAAGAAACCCTAACCCTACCACCAAAGAAAAATCCATGAAACCCTTCTACAACATAATGTAGCACATGATCCCCTCCAATACCAGAAAATAAAGAGAAGAAATCCATTAGAAACACCTAGACATGAGCCCTAAACTGCCAACCACGAGAATCACTCAACTATGAACAATAAAATTGATGTCTCCCAAGCCCAAAAAAAATAGTGAATGACCATCCCAAAAAGCAGATCAGGTGAAAGAAATTCATTGAAAACTTTGAATTGCCAGCCAAAAACTGCAAATAATGAGAATCACTCAACTGGGAAGAATCAGGACCTCCACCAAGCCTATAAAACTAGTGAATGACCATCCCAGTAAGTAGAACAAATGAAAGTAATCCACCAAAAACCCTAAAATTCCAACCATGAATCATAAACCATGGAAAACACTTATCTAAGAACAATTAGGGCCTCCTCCAAACCCAAGAAAACTAACCAATGACCATCTCGACAAGCAGAACAAATGAACTGAAGCGCACTCCAAAGTAATACCAAGATCTAGAGAGGAATAAAGAGTTTCTTTTATAGGAAGTAAAGTACATGGACTTATCCCATGGCCAAATGAAAAACTATAGGAAAAAGTTCTACTAGGCCCCCAAACCGAGCAAGAACGAAAACCCCCCAAACTACACTAAAAATACGGGCTTGTTCGACCACATAGCACCATCCAAGAAGACTTTTTAGAACACCTCAGGAAGACATAGAAAAGGTCCTAGAGGCCTTCCAAGAACCAAGTAGAGACAGGAAAGGCCATAAATCCTAGGAAAAATAGGAGATCTACCTAGAAATCCATAGGAAAGTAGGAGATCCACTTGAAAATCCCCAGGAAGAGCCAAGGAGGGAGCAAGAATTTGAAAAGGTGACCTCCTGCCTAGAGCGGGAGGTCTCTTGCTCCTCAACTTTGGATAGTTTTTTAATAAAGATACTTCATAAATACAACCTGCAAAAACCTTAATTAAGGATAATCATTCCACGTATCCCCTAGGGGCCAAGAATTTCCATTACACGGGGTCTATCCCATCTGGTTCTACCCCTCAGGCTAGCTGGGGGTTTTTTTTAATCCAATGCAGGCCACTAGGCTTGAACCCTAGACCTTATTTAGAGGATTGAGGGAAATTTCTAGTAATGTACCTGGTGTAGATATTATTATTTGGATTATGATTACTTGTACATGTTGATTTTATGCTTGAGACTTAATTTTGATCTATTGCTCCTTGGGATGATGTCCCACCTTCATGATAATTATTAGTTTTATATTTCCAACACTTATAACTCATAGGGGCATATGATTTGTATGTAAATTGAATTATGTATCAAGTTAGAAGTAACCCACATGTTAAGTAAGAAGTGTGTGTCATATAATCATGTATATAACTACTTTGTCATATAATTATGTACGTAACTACTTTGTTGTCATAGAATTATGAAAAATAACCACTTGATATCATGAATATAACTGACATAGAATAGTTAGTCAAGAATATTATCATAGAATACTATCATAACAAGTTTTCATAGAATATTGTCTTAAAATATTAGGAAATATGCTTTTCAATACTATAAAATAAGAAGGATGTAACCCTTATAGGCTAGTGAATAATGTGCATATTTTGTAAGGAGGTTGTCCCCTAAAATAGGCTCACAATAGTAATATTACCTATCCCAAATTCTTGCAATTATTGTTATTTGTATTTCCATATTTCATTTAATGAATACTTATGTTGTTTGATATACGATATTAGTGTTTCTTTTATCAATACTCTATGAAATCATAGTTTTTTTTCTAAATTTACATGGTGGAATCAATAGCCGCCATTAATATAGGTAGGCTATCTAACTTTTATGATTGCCATAGTATTCTGCATTGTCCACCTTGAAATCCACCACATAGTTCTTCACGTAGTCCGCCCCTATAACCATCATGCCACAATAATTTTAAACCTTTTACACCATTGAAAGCACCATGAAAGGGATAAGTGTTCAGTCTGATGAGGCCCAAGATTTGAACCTTGGACCTCTACCCCCTTACGATGTTTGATTGAACCAATTGGTCTACACCTCGGACCTTGTGCAATCATAGAATTATTATTAGCACTAAATTTCTTATCTCATCACAACTCCACACTAAGAATTTTGAGGTGAAATATTCACATGAGAAGAAGAGGTTAATTGCAAGTGGTGTTAGAGCCATTTCCAAGCATGGTTAGTTTCTATTATGAGCAAAAGAAAATTGTTAGCGCTAGGTTCACAGGTTAGAAATAATGTTCTAGCCATTTTAAAATAACTTGAAGGATGATGAGGACCACACATAATGTACTACTTAGGATAGGTTTGTAGGCCTATTTATTTTAGTTAGAATTATAATTTTTTATTTTCCTTCTATCTTATATACTACATGAAGCTTCTTATAGGTCATATTTGTTACTTTATCGTTAATTTAGATTATTCATAACTTATGTTTGTTATCTTAGTGTTAGCTTAGGTTTTTGATATCTTATGTTTGTGGATGGCTAGTTTGTTAGTCAGCTTATCTTCTTAGCTAAAATTAGTCATGTTTGTTGTTTGTGCTTATTCAAGCACCTTTGTTAATGAAAAATCTCCAACTTTTTTTTATCCACAATAAATTGGTATCAAAGCACTAGATTAAGTGGACTTTAGGTTATTTTTGATATATTGTTTTATATATGTTGTTGCTTGGTTTCATGCACAGCATTTGGAAGCTCTTTTTGTTTTGGTGGTGTTGACCTCTTGGTGTCATAAGGGTAACTCTAGTCTACATTTAGCATTGAGGAGAGGGAGAAATTTTACTAGTAAAATTTTGTTTGTGGGATGACTCTAGTGTTGCAATTGTAGTTGCTTACAAGGTGACTATCACATGCATTTTATGTTGATTATTCTCCACTTTAAAATATTTTTTAACTATTCCCCTGGCATGAATTTTTAATTATTTTCTTCGTCCTGCATAGAGAGCTCTAGAGAACAAGAGTTGCAATAGCTCTCTAGTTAGACATTGCACTCATTTTTCGTGCATTTTGATTTGCACTATAATATTTTATATAAAATATAAAAGATATTTTATTTAATAAAAAATGAACATTTATTTATTTTATTCACTTTTTAATAGTTTAAAAGTACATAAATAAATAAAAACTTTAAAATAAAGAGAAAATGCAAATTTATTTATTTATTTACTTTTAATGGTTGAAGTTAAAAAAAAATATAAAAATGTATATTTATTTATTTATTTACTTTTAATATCTTTAAGAGTAAATAAATAGATTAAAAAAAAGAGGAATATTGCTATTTTATGAGCATTTGTGATATTTACACATTTGCTTCTTTGTGCACCTTTATGTGCCTAGTTGTAATATTGTAAGTTTGTGGATTAAACTGCTCTTGTAATTAGTGGAAGCATAATTTTCCACTTTTGACTACTAGAATTGTGTAAATACAAGAGATTGTATTTTTGTAACCATTTGGGATTTCTAAATCTCTTTTTGTAACTATTTTGGGATCAACTAAGCACTTTTATAATTGCTTGCCAAGAACACAAATTTTGTAATATCTTATTGTAAAATACTCCTTTTGGCCTTTAGACATCGATTTTATTAGGTCCACCTGGCTTATACCTGATCACAAATGGCATCAAACTTAGCAAACTAAATGTATGCTTTAGCCACATTAGTTGTTATATTGGCCAATAAGGTCCAAGAAATCATGGTCCAAAGTGCCCCTGAAGCTAAGGTCTATAATAATGATCTATGAACTAAGGCAAAATGTAAAGTAAAAACATATGATGGGTCTATGAATCTTGATGTTCTAGATGTTAGAATAAATATTTGTTCTCTTAAGTTCTACTAGGATAGTCTTACTTGAGTTACCACTCTTCCATGAGTCAGGTGAACTCTCAGTTTAGACTAGTTTAGATTTTTTGAGTTGTTGTAATCCAACGGCTCACATTGATCAACTTTGCTATTTATACAAAGTTGATCCCATGGAATAATAAATCAGTCTTTGAGCTTCACTCCATTCTTATGATGTATTTGCATAGATATTTCTTCTAATAGAATATTATTACTCAATATTTCTAACATGGTCTCAGAGCTAGGATAGTTTTGCAAACATTCAAGTTTCTTTTTGAAGTTATTTTTTTCAAATTTGGTTCATTGCATTAGTACAATTTGGTTATCTCTAGTGGTTTCTCTTGGATACTATTTGGCAAGCCCTTTTGCTCACCTGTTCTAGCTCTAGCCATCACTTGGCTATTTTTTTTTCCATTGGTGTCTCACTGTAATCAGGAAAACTTGTATTCCTGACCCCTTTAAGATCACCATTGTTACCTTTATCTGCACCTCAACTTTTATTCCTAATTCAAGCCATATACCTTTTGGCATGCTAATTTGTTTGGATATATTTTGAGTTAGATATCTTTCAGGTTAAAATTGTTCTGGTTTTAAAACCAAATGATTTTATATATTATGAAAGCATACTTTTTTCACTACTGAGCCCTATACTTTAAGATTTTTTTTTAAGTAATTTTTGCAAATTTGAGCTCCTCCACTCTTCTCAGATGCTCTCCTTGTCAAAGCACATATTTTGACTATGCATATAGTTGACAACTACTCCTTTTGGTGCCAATATTTTGGTACCTTTTTTGTGACAGTGGAGATTGACGATATCATCAGTAGACATTGATGATATCGTCCTCTCCTAGCACGACCTTTGGTGTTATAAAGGCTTCGAGATCATTGTAATTCAAACCGAACGTGTTCTATTCAATGGTGACTAAATATATTTAGTGCAACGGCTACCCCGATGTGTGAACTCCCTCTCCTAAACATGACTTAGTGTTTTAATTACATTGAGATCATGTCTATCTTATGCTCTGTGATTCTTCTACCTATAAAAAAATTGACATCATTTGCAATTCTCATCCTAATTTTGCAATATTTCATGCCAACAAATAATATTTACTACCGTCAGGGACGATCGTGTTTCTATTCTATGTTTCTTCTAAGAGCAGGTGTGTCGAGTATATCCGAAGAAAAAAATTTTGCCATAGAGGATAATTTTTTGAGTCTGCTTCTAACGCCATTGTATCGAGAACATATTCTATCGATCTTGTATTTTACTACACGTTTAAACTAAGGATATGATGGAAGAACATTGGTGATAATACCATCGAGCTCATCTTTTACTATGCGTTTACACTGAGGTTATGGTGGTAGAACATTTATAACAATGCCTACAACACCATTTGCAAAAAGTCTAATCTCTGTGTAAAATGATTGCAGATGTCTTTTCTTCTATGTACAAGGTAAGGACGACAACATTTGAGACGTTAGAGACCATCTTGTAGCACTTTCAAATGTCTTTTCATCTGTGTACAAGGCTAAAAATAACATTCAAGACAATTGCAACACTTGCTCACTGTGTTTGAGGAAACATATTTAAGACATAGCTTGACCTTGCTTTCATTTGGTGGTACAAATTGTGGGCATTGGCATTTGAGGGAGTGCAACTTCTCAAAGAGTAAGCATTCGAGAAGCACTACATTCGAGGAAATGCTAGGATTTCGAGATGTGCATCAAAAATTGATATCAAACAAGTGTTGCTTTCAACATTTGAAATAAGGGAGTCTCTAAAACGATATTTTCTCCATATTGTTTTAGTATTGAATGTGTGGGTTTCAAACCATTGATGCAAATCAAAGAAAGTTGACTCTGTCTCACTCCAAGGAAGCTGCTTATGAAAAAAATGTTGCCTTGCTTTTTAACAAAAAAACTCTTTTGATGTTATTTTGATATCATTTGTATATTTTTTCAAAAGAGCATTGTAAAAGAAAATCCTTTTTTGAGCCCCTCTCACTACTCTGCCTACTATGTAAAGGCAATTACAGTGATGGGTCTCCTTGTAAGATCATAAATAAAAAAATTTAGGGGGTTTTTTTGGTGGTGCTACTTCTTGCACCTATTTTTAAGACTTCAGGGGGGTTGTTAGTGCTGCTCCTTGCACCTATTTTTATGGTCTTTGGATTTGTTCAAAAGAGTTCCTTTTCTTTGCTACTGATGCATTCCTTGAGAAGGTAGATATTGGAGGATAGTTTGGTGGTGGAGTCTTTCTGTGGCAGAATTTTTTGCCACATGGTGTTGTTGCTTGCATCTCTTTTTTAGCATCTTCTACATGTTCTAATTGCAAATCTGTGGTTTTTTACTAAACACACTTGAACATTTGAACATTTCAAGCAAGCAAACATTACAAATATTCTTTTCATAAAGCACATAAAAATTTGGCCCAAATATTTTAATAATCGCCTATGTTCCATGTATCATTCTTCTCATTAACTTATAGTTTCCCTCACGTAAGGGCGGGTCATTGAGAAGATTCGGTATAAAGGTCTGGCAGATTATTCTTGCTTCAAATAGCCTATGTTCCACGTATCACTCTCCTCATTTACTTATAGTTTCCCTCACGTAAGGGTGGGTAAATTGAAGAGATTGGTATAAAGGTCTAGCTTCTACTGCCTTCAATCAATAGGTGTTTCTACTAGTGAATAACACACACTGTTCCAATTGAAAAAGGGTGCATCATTGAAATCTCTAGAAATTCTTGCAGTTAAAGGGGGGAATATTGGTTCTCTGCAGTTTTCTTTGACAAAATGAATACAATTGATCCACTCACCCCTCATAACTATCACACATGGAAACCAAAAATATTAAATCTCATTTCTCAAAAAGGGCTCACACACTTGCTAGAAGAGAAGCAGCCTGAATTTGAAAAGGAATATGAAATATTTGTTCATAAAGGGAAGATGTATGAAACAATGGGTATTATAAGCACAAATGTAAATGAGAGCTTATGGTTTCACATTTCAGAATGTAAAACTCCATTTGAGAGTTGGGAGAAACTAAAGAACTTGTTTGGTAAAGTGGATCAAATAAGGTCAATGCAGCTAGAGGCAGAGTTAACAACATTATCTCCTGAAGACTTCAGCAATATTGTTGACTTTCTCACCAAATTTAAAGAAGTCCTCACTCAATTAAAAGGTAGTGGAAAGAATAAAATAGAAGAAGAATGCATCTATCTAATTCTTTCTAAGTTAAATGGAGTATTTCAAATTTTTGCAACCACCTTTTTGTCTACAAAAGATGCTCTTGGTACAAGTTTTAAAATGCCCTCTTTAGAGGAGTTTTGTGATAGGCTAACTAGAGAGGAAACAAAACTTGCAAAATATGAGATCTCTCCCTCTTCCTCAAAAGCCTTAGTAGCATCCACCTCCACTAAAGAAAAATATAAAAAGAAAGAAAGAAGCCCTATAACTTGTACACATTGCAAAAAGGATGGTCATTCTGTGAACAAATGTTGGAAAAGACTTCAACAACTAGAGGCAGCAATGAAGGATCACAAGATAGATATTAAGAAGCAGATAGGAAAAGCCTTAAATGTTCAAGGCAAAGCTATAAAAACTTCATCAAAATATTGGGTTCTAGATTCAGGAGCAACTCATCATATGACTTCCTCACATGAGTCATTCACTTCAATCTCCTCAAGCTCAACTTGCAGCATAGAAGTTGGTGACTCATCCTTTATCCCGGTCAAAGGAAAAGGTGACATATCCATTGATGGTGGTTATATCAATAATGTTCTCTATGTCCCAAATATAGCTACAAATCTCCTCTCCATCTATCATATTTGTACTTTTGCAAAGGGTAAAATAGTTCTATTTTCACCAACAGGAGTTGAGATAAGAGACTTTCAAGAACCAAACTCTCTCATAGAAAAAGGAGATATTGATCATAACACTCACCTATTTCACTTCAAGGGATTCAAAAATTCAAATGGGGCCTCCTATTTTGTTGCACATGGAGATCTTGAAAGCAAAATTTGGCATGAAAGGTTTGGACATCTCAGTTATAGCTATCTAAAGGAGTTGAACACTCATGAAATGGTAACAGGGTTGCCAAAAGTCTCTTCTATTGATGGAGTATGTCCTGGATGTGCTCTTGGAAAGCAACATCAAGATCCTTTTCACCCAAGTGGTTCTCAAAGAGCCTCATCCCCTCTAGAGTTAATCCATAGTGACTTGATGGTCTTCCCAGAGCCTTCTTTCAAAGGAGCAAAATATACCTTAACCTTCATTGATGATTTCTCAAGAAGAACTTGGGTCTACTTTCTAAAATACAAAAGTGATGTTCTATCCCACTTCAAAATCTTCAAAGCCTTAGTTGAAAATCAAGCCACTTGCAAAATCAAGCAAATTCGTACAGATAATGGGGGGAATACTTCAGTAATGAGTTCTCCATTTTTCTCTCAACTCATGGCATAATTCATCAACATTCAATCTCCCATAATCCACAGCAAAATGGCATTGCATAAAGGAAAAATATAACTTTAAAGGAAATGGCAAACTGTATGCTCCACTCAAGGGATCTTCCAATAGTTTTTTGGGCTGAGGCAATTAACTATGCAAATTATATTCAAAACCACACACCTCATAAAGCTCTTGGCCATTTGACTCCCGAGGAAGCATGGACTGGCTCAAAACCTGATGTCTCTTTCTTCAAAGTTTTTGGGTGTACTGCTTGGGCACATATCCCAAAGAAGAAGAGGAAGGCTCTAGACAAGAAAAGCAAGCAACTCATCTTTGTTGGTTATTGTGAGGAAATGAAAGCCTACAGGCTCCTTGATCCCACAACTCATGAGGTATTTTTTCACAAAAATGTTCAATTTGATGAAACATTCCCTCATAAAGATCCTCAACCATCCTCTTCCAACATTAATTCTCTTGAGCCATCTCCAATATTTGAGCCTCAATATAATGAAGATCCCATCCTTGAGATAAATGACCAAAATGAGGATCCTATACTCCAAACTCCAACTCAAAGTCCTGCCACACCCATTACTCCTTCCACAATGCCAAAATGGGCCCACACCATAGTTCAAGAGGCCACTCCTTACATCCAAAATCTTCCATCATCCAGATTAAGCAACTCCATGGGTTCTGGTCTTGTCTGTCAGTCCATTTCCACATATCCTCAATCCTTCAAAGAAGCAACTGGTATAAAAGAATGGGATGATGCCATGGAGAATGAATTTTCTTCCTTAATCAAAAACAAAACTTGGGATCTAGTCCCTCTACCTAAAGGAAGAAAATTGGTTCGTTGTAAATGGATTTACAAAACTAAGTATGGACCTGATGGAAAAATTGACAAACACAAAGCTCGCTTGGTAGCTAAAGGTTTCTCACAAATTGAAGGCATTGATTATTCTAAAACCTTTGCACCAGTTGCAAAAATGGATTCTGTTAGGTTGGTACTTGCACTTGCTGCTTCCCAAAAGTGGCCTATTTTTCAGATGGATGTTAAAAGTGCTTTCTTACATGGTGACTTAAAAGAGGAAATATTCATGGAACAACCTACTGGATTCACTCAAGACTCCTCCCTTGTTTGTAGACTAAGAAAATCTCTCTATGGTCTCAAACAAGCTCCTAGAGCTTGGTATGAAAAAATGGACTCCTTCCTTCTTTCCTCAGGATTTTCTCATTGTGAGTCTGATGCCACAGTCTACATTTGGAGAGATGAAGAAAAAATCACCATACTTGTTCTCTATGTTGATGATCTACTACTCACTGGTAGTGACATTTCTCACATCCAGACTATCAAAAACTCCCTTTCTGAGAAATTTGAGATGGTTGATCTAGGTTTAGCTCATTACTTCCTTGGGATTCAGATAACTCAAATAGATGTAGGAATTTCATTGTGTCAACAGAAATATACTCTAGACCTTCTTCAGCGGTTTAATATGATTGATTGTAAGCCTTCTTCCACACCTTTTCAGTCTGGAGTCACTCTAAGTACTTCTTGCAAATCCCCTCTATGTGATGCTACTCTCTATAGACAACTTGTAGGAAGTCTATTATACCTCACTCATACTCACCCAAATATTTCATATGCTATTGGCTTAATATCTAGATTCTCACATCAACCTCATTTCAGCCATTGGCAAGTAGCAAAAAGAATCCTCCACTACTTGCAAGGAACTACTCACTTTGGGCTCTTATATGAGGGAGGATCCATGGATATCATTGGTTACATAGATTCTTATTGGGCAGGTTCAGTTGAAGACAGATGTTCCACTTCTGGCTATGTTTTTTGTCTTGGTTCTTCACCTATTGCTTGGTCATGCAAAAAACAACAAGCAGTAGCATTATCATCTACAGAAGTAGAATACAGGGTAGCAGTTTTGGCCAGTTAGGAAGCTCTTTGGCTTCGTCAGATACTAAAAGAATTTGGTTTTTTCCATGACCAACCCATTACCCTTTGGTGTGACAATCAGAGCACAATTCATATTTCCCACAATCCAATTGAGCATCAGTGCACCAAGCACATTGAGATTCACATGCACTTCATTCGGCAACATATTCAGCAAGGGGATCTAAACTTGGAGTACATTCCCACAGAAAATAAAATTGCAGACATCTTCACCAAATCCTTTCCTTCTCCACGTTACATTCAGTTGTGAGAGAAACTTGGGGTTAGGCAGTTGCATTAGAAGGGTGCACAGAGGTTTTCACCTCTCTCTTCTTATTGTTCTTTTCCTTTCTTGGAAGATGGTTTTTTCCCATGTGGTTTTTTCACCATCTCTCCTATATATAAGCACATTGTACATGAGTACCTAATAAGGCCATATTGTTGGGACTCATTTTTTTGGTGTTCAATAGAGGACAATCTTCGCCATCCGAAGACATGCCTCTTTTTATTCTTCTTGAAAGATGGTTTTTTTTCATGTGTTTTTTACCATCTCTTCTATAAGAGTTCATTGTACATGAGTACCTCATCAGGCCTTGTTGTCGGGACTCATCTCCTATTGTTACATTCACCCCTAGTATCACTTAAGGGGGGTGTTAGAATAAATATTTGTTCTCTTAAGTTCTACTAGGATAGTCTTACTTGAGTTACCACTCTTCCATGAGTCAGGTGAACTCTCAATTTAGACTAGTTCAGATTTGTTGAGTTGTTGTAATCCAACGACTCACATTGATCAACTTTGCTATTTATACAAAGTTGATCCCATGGAATAATAAATCAATATTTGAGCTTCACTCCACACTTGTGATGTATTTTCATAGCTATTTCTTCTAAATAGAATATTGTTCCTCAATATTTCTAACACTAGATTATCATATAATGGATATGGAGACTTTTTTCTCCTACACAAAGGTTCCTACTAAGTAAAAAGTACCTTTTGCAAAACTCATATTGTTAAGGTTAGCCAAGCTTATGATTATGGAAAGACAAGAGGGTCAAAATCCAATTACCACTTGGGATGGTCTAATCCAAGCTTTGAAGGATATTTTTTACCCTTTAAATTATGAATAGGAGTTATATTTCAAATAGCATAGATTAATATAAACTTATAATATACCTATTTAGGATTATATCTTCCAATTCAATAGGTTAAAGATTTTGCTTCATGTGAAATATCCAACAGAAGCCCTTATCATTAAATTTACAAGTAGACTACTTGAACCTTTGTTTCAAGAGTTGAAATATACTCCCTTAGCTACATTGGATGTAGAATTCAATCATATTCAATTTGTGGAGGAGAAGCTTGATAGACAATTGAGAGGAGGTCGATCTACAAGCCCTACCAAGGTGTCCAATCAACAACAACAAATGAATAAAATATCTTCTTTATTTTCTTTTATTCCTTCTCCTTCTTATTCTTCTTATTCTTCTTCTTCTAAGAGATCTTTTAATTCTTCTTATTCTCAAAAAAATTGTATATTTTGTAAAAAGAAAGGGCATATAAGTCCTCAATGTTTTCAATTACAAAAAATTAAGAAGAAATCCTTAGTTAAAAAGTCTTCTAATGAGGACATAAAATATGGTCCCATTGAGACTATTAGAGAATATAGAACATATCAAGATTTAAAGGGTAAATTGAATAATTTAACTCTTATGCATCACAACTCTTCATTAAGTGGCCATGATAAATTTTTCATCGTAAGGGCTCACTTAACTCATGATTTTTTTATAGATTGTATAATCAATAAAGGCTCATAGAAAAATCTAATTACATGCTCCATTGTCAATAGGTTAAAGATTTATTTGTTCTCTCATCCTCATCCTTATTATTTGGGATGGAAGGATAGTGGGAGCACTTTTGACATCATACACACTTGCACCATCTCTTTTGTATTTGGCTTAAAATTTGTGGACAAGGTAACATATGATGTCACATCGATAGATTGTTGTGGATTGTTACTTGGCAAACCCTATCAGTATGATAGGAAAGCCACTTATGATGCATTCAAGAACACTTATACTTTATAGTTAGATAATAATATGTATCTAAAAGTGCATTCAATAAAAATAAGTTTTATGCAAGCACCCAAAGCTATAAATTAAGCACAAGATTTGGCACTCATATTCATAAGGCCACATAATGAAGACATATAAGCACCACTTCAAAAATCTATAAGGAATGTTTCACTCAAATATTTTACAATCTTATTCACATGTTTTCAAGGAATCTTCTACTCTTCCTCCTATTAGAGAAATCAATCATAACATAGAACTTATTCCTTGTGCTTCTCTTTCTAATGCACCCATGTATAGACCATCAGTTATTTAAATGGAAGAAGTCAAAAAGAAAATTCATGAACTATTGTCTAAAGAATTTATTAAACCAAGTACCTCTCCTTGTGCTTCAAGAAAGATTGTATTTGGCATCTATGCATTGATTTTAGGGCCATCGAGAATAGGTATCCACTCCCTAGAATTGATTATTTATAATATCAACTACAAGGAAACATTTTATTTTCAAAGATAGATCTAAAAAGTGGGTATCACCAGGTCTGAGTATAGGTAGAAGACATATGGAAGACAACATTTAAGGCATAATTGGCCTATTTGAGTGGTTTGTTATACCCTTTGGTCTTACAAATGCATCAACTACATTCATGAGGCTAATTAATGAGGTGTTTAAGAACAACCAAGATAAATTTGTGATGATTTATCTTGATGGAATTATTGTTTACTCACCTACTTGAGAGGCCCATCTATATCACCTTGAACAGGTTCTTAAAACCCTTGAAGAGAAACAATTGCATTTCAACCTTCCAAAATATTATTTTGCTCAATCCTTTATCTCTTATCTTGTCTTTATCATCAATGATCAAGGCATTCAATTGGATCCTACCAATGTTTAAGTCCTCCATTGGCCAACTCCTACCATAACTAAGTTAAGGAGTTTCCTAAAACTTACAAATTTCTATCACAATTTCATGTTAGAAATAGATTATATTACATTATTTGGGTCATGTAAATGTACCTTCCTTGGTACATACTTAGGACATTAGATTACTTTAGGGGGAAGTTATCTAGTTACTTCATGCAATGTAATAAATGCACAAGTGTCAATGTGCAAGTTGTATATGTGCAAGGTGTCCCTTGTACAACTAGGTAGAGTGTTGGCCAAGGAACCTATCTTCCTATATAAAGGGCCATAGATAGAGAGATAGATATATACATGACAGATAGTAGAGTAGGATAGACATAGTAGTGTAGAGTGTGTGAGCTATAAGCTCAGAGCTCATTCATTGAGCAGTAGCTTAGATCATGGAGTGTTCATTTCCTCCATAGCTACTTTTGTACTCATTTTCATCATTTCTATTTATAGCATATTTTAGTCATCTCGTAGATTTACTTTCTTTCTTATTATTCTGCATCTTGTGATTGCTATCTCCCATTACATGTTGTATCAAAAGCTAACAATGGTATCAGAGCTACGGTAGATCAAGCTACAGTAGATCAATAGGAAAATCACCATTATCATTGACCCTGAGTTTTTTGTCAACTTGATGCACCATTGGACCAGTCACTGTCAAAATTTCTTAGAAGAGTCTAGGTGGTAGAATTAGGGAGAGCCACAAGTGAGGACTGAAATAAATCTCAGTTTCAAAAATATTGAGATTGCATATGGCTAGAGTCTTTCCATAGAGTTGCAGGAAAACTCGTGAAGACTAGGACTCAACATTTGATCCACTAGTTTGATGAATCAACTAGTGAAGCTCATCTAAGAGATCTAGAAATATTTACCTGAAGTTTATTTTATTGTAGGGAATTAATTCTCAGATGATTGGAAGGGGGGGTTTTTTTGGGGGGGGGGTTTTGGGGGGGGTTTTTGTTGTGGGGGGGGGGGGAGTATTTAGAAGAAACTTTTGGAAAAGAATCATGGTGAAGTTAGGAGATAGGAGATCTCCATTGCTAGATTGAAGAACTTCACAAAAAGAAAAAGGCCATAGAAGCCTTGATTCAAAATAAAAGGCCATAGAAGCCTTGATCCAGAAGAAAAGGCCACAAAAGTCTAGAAAAGGCCATAGAAGCCTTGATCTTGAAGAAAAGGCCATAGAAGCCTAGAAAAGGCCATAGAAGCCTTGATATTGAAGAAAATGCCACAGAAGCCTTGATAAATGCACAAAAGCCTTGATACTAAAATAGGCCACAAAAGCCTTGATCCTGAAGAAGACTCTAGAAGAGAGTACCTAATTCAGAAGTAGATTTTAGTACTAATATTTTTGTTGTAGGAAAAGGAGATCCAGTAAGTTGGGAAAGCTTCCTACAAGAAATTTAGGAAGAGTATCTTCTTCAGAATCAATCCAGCACCTGAAGAAAAAGAGATCAGGAGGAGATCTCATTGAAGAACTTCTAGACTAGGAAGAAGAAGAAGGACTAGGAGAGTCCTACTCGAATCTAGAAGTAGCAAAATCAGATATCCAGGAGAAGGTCTCACCACCAACACTTCCAGAAGTAGAAGGTTGAAGATAAGGTCTCAAGGAAGACCAGAAGAAGCTGCAAGATCAAAGACCTTGGTGAGGTCTCGATGAGCATCCATTAAAAGGCTAGGAGAGCCTTCTTAAAGAAATCATCAAAGGAGAACTCATTGGAGAAATCCACTACCAAGGAGAAGCCCTTGATAGTGAAGGACTTGGGATAATTATCGCCATCCAACAACAAGCCCAAGAGGAGGAGAATTTGGCAAGGAGTGCCAAATTTGAGCGGAAGAAGAATCTAGTGAAGACCTCAAGATATTCAGAATCTTGAGAAGAAGATCCTGCTTGAAGTCAAAATTCGACAAGAAGACTTGAAGATAGAAGAAGCTCATCAAATCTAGGAGATTTGAAGATTACCTCCCACAGCAAGAGGACACCGCTTTAGAGATACATACTTCTCCAAATATACAGTAGAAGGAGGAGACCACAAGAGGAGAACAAAGTCACCAAATCTTAGGCTCATGAAAGAAAGTTTGAGACCATCATTTGGTGAAGAAGGAGTTGTTCAAAATAGTCTACAAAGAGCTGCAAGATCTTACTCAAGGCAGCAACTTGGTGATCTTAGACACCAAGATCTACATCCTCTACAAAAGTGGCAAAGAAGCTACAAAATATTTCAGAAAAAGGTAAGCAACTATTGGTGCAAGTAGATTCATTAATTGGATTACTTATCAGATTTGTTAAAGCACCTTAATCCAGATTAAAGTTGCAAAAAGGAGATTTGTATTACAGTATTCAAATGTGCAAAAAGAAAGGTTATTTTTAAGGTTCATTTGCACATTAGGAGTTGATTAGATTTCAGAATTTCAACTATCTATCAACTACCTATCATCTACTTTGGAAAGCAAAAGAAGACTATCTCCTAATATCTTGCTTATAAGAAATTTGTAGAATAATTCTTGAAGATTCATTTCAGATTATTCTTGATTAAGTTGTAGTAAATTGATTAAGTGCACTTATAAGTTTTTGAGAGTTATTTGGAGTGATAAGGTGTAATTGTTAGTGCATTAAAAATGAAATATTAGTGGGTTCATTTGCACTACTGTATTACTCTCAAAAATCTTAGTGTTTGTGTTCTTGAGAAAGGCACAAAATCAGAATTTGTCAAAGTGTCTAAAGACACTATTGGTGCACAAAAATCTGCAACTCATAGTGGCCAAGAGAAGCCACCAAAAAGGTTAGAATCCTCCAAAACTTGGAGAAGAAAACAACTAACCAAAATCAGAAATAGAAGCTTCAAAGATTGAGACTTGGTGAGTCTCAAATCCAAAGCATTATAGGGTTTGATGCAAGAAAAATAAAAGTGCAAAAAATTGCATCAAATAAAGAGCTTCTATCTAAGCTTGGATTTATCATAAAAGTATCCAAGCAAAAAGGGGAAGGTGTCTAAACAAAGAGACAACCTCAAAACCCCTTTACTGCATTCAAAATTCTGCCATAAAACCAGAATTTTAGACCTGCAAAAGAAGTGCAAGGAAGGGTGCAATAAAGGTATTCTATTTCATAAATATTGGTACATTATATTGCATTTCTCTAATACATTCTATGTAGGAAAGAGGGCAGATTTGAAGGTGCCATAAAGGCACAACATTCTCTAGAAGAGCGCAGCCGAATACGAGCATCAAGAAGCCTCTCAAAAGGGCCTACATCGTGCATGGGTTGGACAGCCATAATAGGTGACCTACAAAGCACAAGAAAGGAGGCACGTTGCTCACTAAAGGGGACATATCCAGTAGCACATAAGCAAAGGAAATCAAAGCAAGCAAAACTAGAAATGTACGTCCAAAGGAAGGAGCATTCAATACTACCATTGGAGCATCAAGAAGTCTCCACCATAGTGCTGCCATTCAAGCTCCACCAAAGCTCCTCCATATCTCCACCAAAGCACCACCACTAGCCTTGCTTGGCTGGAACCATCTCAGCAATGTCGAAATACAACCAAGAAGAAGGTGGAAAAGTACATAGAAAATCTTGCAAGAAGGTGTTATAAGAATAAGGGCATGCAAGTGACATTTGTCATCCTCCAAAGGAAACCCTAAACGCTCTCAAGGTACGTTGGAATTTCACACATGTGAGGAAGCGTTACAACAATATTTTGGCACCCATAGACCACGTGGAAGAGGAGTTACATTCCTCCATAGGCATTATCATTCGAACAACACAAGAAGGGAGAAAATGTTTCAGATGTTACACTTGCAATGGACATCCAAGAAAGCATTGAAGTGTAACCGAAGTGACACTTGTCACTAGGTTGACCACCTATTAAAGGCTCCTTGGACCAAGATTTTTCAACAAATAATTTGAATGAGGTATCTCAACGCATTTACGTCCAAGATGTGGGAGCCATCACAGTATGGAAGCAAGGAGTAGAGCATTCAATGCTCTGGTTCGAATATAGTCAAAGTAGATACAATCAACAAGTGCAGCCATTACATGTCTGAAATCAGCATCGATTATTGCTTGGTATAAGGTAAGGTTTATTCCCATATTTATATGCTTTCATCTCTAGGGAGTTATAAGGTTGAATTTAGAGGAATATAATTATATTGAAAGCCATACCTCAAAGGGAATCATTTATCAAGCTAATATAATATTTGCAATATTAAACTTAGGAGTAATAAGGTTTTCTACTAGAAATTAACCTTAAATACTTGCAAATATTATTGTGATCTAATTTTTCCAAAATTAGGGAGTTATAAGGGTTACTACATCAAACTAATTAATTTGGAAATTAGATACACTTGGATTAAATCCTAAAGGGATATTTAAAGAGAGTTTTATCAAAGCATTTCAAAGGTTGGAAATTTATAATATTATTGTCTCAAAACTTCTCAAAAAGAGACAAAATATCCAACATTAAAACCTCTTTAAATTTGGGAAAAGTGCTTAGTTCAATAGGAGCAATAAGGATAATAGAAGTTGATTTTGGTATTTACAAAACTTTACAAAATCAACCAAAATTGAACTATAATTTACAAAAGCACTTTATATCTTATCCAAAACATACTAGGGAGTCATAAGGCATTCTACAAAACCTAAGAATTGGTATTAGGGAATTTAAATGGCTTCAAACAAATTCTTCCTAGCAGAATCTCAACTACTCAAGGGTCCTAATTATTTCTCCTGGAAGAATAAAGTGAAAGCTATTTTGGTATATGAAAAACTTTGGGATATTGTCAAAGGGAAAACACAAATACCTACTACAGATGATATTGAAATCCTAAAGTTTGTAGAAAATGATTCAAAGGCTCTAATGATAATAACCTTTGCTATCACTGATGAGATACAACCCTATATCAGTTCAACAAAATCATCTTCAGATGCATGGACAAGCCTAGAGAAAATTTTTGAAGGAAAGAATAAGGCAACTATTCTCCATCTTCAAAGTCAACTTCATTCATTAAAGATGAACAATGGAGAAAGCATAGAATTGTTCCTAAGGAAAGTAGCAGATATCAAAGGGAAATTATTTACCTTAGGAGAAATAGTTAAGGATGAACTTCTTACTCAAGTAACCATGAGAGCACTTCCAGACAACTATAAACATTTGGTAACATCTTTACAAGTTCTAAGTAAAGATACTTCTTTTGATGACTTAGTCAATATTCTACAGGAATATGAAGTGGAAAATATAGTTAAATATGAGATGTCTAACACTGCATTGGCATCTAAAGATAATCCACAGGGAAACATTGCTTCTTCATCAAAAGGATGAAAACCATGGTACAACAGGTATTGTCAGATATGCAAGAGAAAAGGCCATAGTACCAGCTATTGCAGGTTCAATCCCAAAAATCAGAATCAAGGAAATCAGATGAACAATGGGAACCAATTTCAGCCACGACAATATCAAAATCCTCGTCAGCAACAATTTCAGCGTCCAACCAATTATCCCCAATTGGAGTATCAAAAAGGAAATAAAAAAGGACATCTAGCTCAGAGGATAGAAGAAATTGAAGAACTGGGAGAATCGACATATGATTATGAAATCAAAGCTCTTTCAGCAAGAATGACAGGTTTTGAAGACACTAACAGCTTGCTTGAACAGGTTACAAAAATCAGAGAAGAAGAATCAAAATTCCAAAGTCAAGAGGAAGATCCACATTGAAGACTAAAGTCTTCAATACCCAAATATTGTAATACAAGGGGGTGTTAGAAATAGATTATATTACATTATTTGGGTCATGTAAATGTACCTTCCTTGGTACATACTTAGGACATTAGATTACTTTAGGGGAAGTTATCTAGTTACTTCATGCAATGTAATAAATGCACAAGTGTCAATGTGCAAGTTGTATATGTGCAAGGTGTCCCTTGTACAACTAGGTAGAGTGTTGGCCAAGGAACCTATCTTCCTATATAAAGGGCCATAGATAGTAGAGATAGATATAGACAAGAGAGCATAGTAGAGTAGGATAGACACAGTAGTGTAGAGTGTGTGAGCTATAAGCTCAGAGCTCATTCATTGAGCAGTAGCTTAGATCATGGAGTGTTCATTTCCTCCATAGCTACTTTTGTACTCATTTTCCATCATTTCTATTTATAGCATATTTTAGTCATCTCGTAGATTTACTTTCTTTCTTATTATTCTGCATCTTGTGATTGCTATCTCCCATTACATGTTGTATCAAAAGCTAACAGTTCATCCATATATTTTCCACTATTGTAGCCCTATTGTATCATTTGACTATAGTTAAAGTTATGTTTCAATGGATAAAATATCGTGGTCATGCCTTTGATACATTAAAACATAAACTATATATATATACCCTATCCTAGTTCTTCCTAACCTTTCTCAACCTTTTGAGAAGTAGATAGATGCATCATAGTTTATCCTTGGAGCAATATTGAAGCAAAATGGTCATCTAGTGGCCTATCATTCCAAGGCATTCTTAGCTGCCAAATAGAACTACTCCACCTATGACAAAGAGTTGTATGCCTTGGTACAAGCCATCAAGTATTGGAGACATTATCTTCTTGGAAAGGAGACTATTGTACATACTAATCACATGCCCCTTAAGTTTCTCCAATCATAAAATAAGATTGAATAAACTTGCCACATGAAGTGGGCAACCTATTTGTAGCAGTTTCACTTAGTGATCAAGTACAAGAAAGGAACTAGTAATACTATAGTAGATTGTTTGAGTCACCCTCCAATAGTTTTTCATTGATAGTTGTAACTACTTTTCGTATTGGTTTCCATACTTGGCCTACACAATATGCTCTTGATCTATATTTTGGTAAAGTTTACCAATAACTTTTACATCCTTCTTCCAATTTAAATCATTTTCAGGATTTTCATGAAGGATGGTTTATTGTATAAGTTGGATAAACTTTATGTGCTTCAGTAGCATTGTTTATCTCTTTTAAAAGAGTTTCATTCTACACTCTATGGTGGATATTTTGGAAAACACAATACTCTTCATCACTTCCAGTGGTTTTTCTACTAGCCTTACATGCAACATGATGTTTTGTTATTTTTTAGGCAATGTGTATTTTGTTGTTGATCTAAGATAGGGATAGGAAGTTGGGTCTCAATTTTCCATTTCCCATTCCTTCTCATCCTTGAGAAAGAATTTTTATGGACTTGTTGAGTGGTTTTCCCATGATAGTTCAGCAACATGATTGTGTTTTTGTGGTTATGGACCGATTTAGTCAAATGACTAATTTTATTCTATTTTGAAAGACCATTTTTGCATCTAACTTAGCATAGCTTTTCTTTAATATAGTATGGTATTTCTTTGGTCTACCTACTAGCATTGTATATAACAAGGATTCATGTTTTGTGGGTCATTTTTGGTGATTGTTGTGGAAGATTTGACATATTTCTCTTAACTTCTTTATGGTGTTTCATCCACAATCATATAGATAAACTAAATTAATTAATTCTTCTTTTTCATCAAAGTTTAAGAATTTATCTGTAGATATACAAAAAGCTAACACCTAAGCAATTATACGTAATCAAATTGAAAGCATAATCATGTAACCATCATGAGAAAAAAAGAATAAATAAATGGTGTCCTTATTAATATTGAAATTGTCCTTTACAAGGTGGTTACAAATATATCCCTCTTAGGGATTTATACCAATTTGATACAATTTATAATAAAAATCAAAGGTAGGTGTATTTTGCAGGATCTTTGCACCCTCAAAACTGACTTGGGGAGGAGTTTTTTGTGACCTCCGCAATGTGAGATAAATATTGATGAATATTCATGTTGATAGCTCCTGCTAAGACCTAAAATCTGCACACAAGAACACTCACAAAATATTAATAGTAAATGAGGAACCTCTCATGATGACTTCCATATCCAATAAGAAAATGAAAGAAAGATGTTGAAAACAATAAAAATATGCATGAAAACTGAATAAAACTATGCTAGAAAACAAATGAAATGTTGTTAAATCTACTGTAACTAAAAAAACAATAAAAAGTAGATGTCATTGAAAGGACGTCATGGGGCAAAGCGATCAGGCCTACTGACCCTCATAGGGTATAATGGCGGTTCCTACAGGATACTTTGGGGTGAAGTGGTCGCTACACAATGAACTATGTCTTCGTGATCGATGTGAGAAATATCAGTTGGTCTACCAAATTGATTAGTCAAGTGTTGCACACTTGAAGCATGATTGAATTGTGGAAATTAGCATTAAATAAGGTTTTTTTGTGGAAAAATATTGTTGAATTTTATATTCAAACTCCAAGGGACTCCATTGTTACATTTGATAGCTCCATAATAAAATTTGAGTAGCACTTCATTGCTTATGAGAGGATGTTCTCTCTAGTAAACAAATCGGTAGCACTTCATTGTGGAAAATTGAAATATTTTTCAAGAAGGCAAGGCATCTTCTTATAAATTTTAAAAATATAAATCTTGGCTTGCAAGAGAAGCCAAGAACCAAGAATCGGTTAGGATCTGGGAAGACCAAAATACACTTCTAGAACCTTCTCGCGCTTGATAGTTAATGCTTAGCTATATTGTAACTGATTTTGGTTTGGCTCGAGAGCCTGAGTTTGTTATAGTTATGGCCATCCCAGGATAGAGTGGTCATGACTATTGGTCATCACAAGGTACAACAGCCTTTGCAGGTCATTCCTGGGTATGACAGTTCAGGCTGCAAAAGATAGCTTACCCTTGTTTAAGTGGTAAAAACCATTCTTGAGCCTTGAGTATGCCCAAGGTGGGTCATATGGTTTGAAAATCTATCCATATAGGTAGCCTCCTCAAAATTATGTGTTTCAAGTGTCTATAGATACCCCTTTTTGGTATGCATTGTGTGAAAGCACAATTTAGAGCAAAAAAAGATGACCTAAAATCAGGTTGAGGGTTGATTGTGTTCATTGATCTAGTCAATGTTAGATGCCCCAATCATGGAAATACCATGCACTTATAAACCATTACCTTTAATAAGTTGAAGAACTTGATTTCGGTAATCTTAGTGGTAATTAGGAGATAAGATTAAGTCTAATCCTTCTCCTTAGTGGTGATTATGAGATAAGCTTAAGTCCAATACATAGCCTTAGTGGTGATTAGGAGACAAGCTTAAGTCCAATCCTCAGCCTTAGTGGTGATTAGCAGATAAGCTTAATTCCAATCCTTAGCCTTAGTGGCAATTAGGAGATAATCTTAAGTCCAATCCTTGGCCTTAGTGGCAATTAGGAGATAAGCTTAAGTCCAATACTTAGCCTTAGTGGCGATTAGAAGATAATATTAAGTCCAATCCTTAGACTTAGTGGTGATTAGAAGATAATATTAAGTCCAATCCTTAGCCTTAGTGAATGATAATCAAGTGGTATAGCTACCCTGTTTGTTTAAATTTGTTTTTGCTTTTTGTTTGCTTGCCCCAAGCAAGGAGGGTGCATGATTATCTTTGGTAATAATTCTTGAATGGACACACTTAGCAATGATTGAGTGTTTTATTGTTGACTTTGATTATAAATTTTGTGATGTATGACTACCCCCTCAAGTGATGAGTCAATGAGGAGATGGAAATTGATGAAAGTGATGAGTCACTTGACCAAGATGACTTGATTTGGGTTTTGTAGGGCCTTTGCAAAAGTGAAAGGGGGGAATATCCCATTACAACTTTGATTTCAACCACATTTGTGAATATTTTTGTATTTTTTTAAGTGGCCTTATGGTAATCTACCCATCCTGCATGGATAATTAGTTTCTTGAACCACCAAGTATCTAGAGTATGCACTAGATACGAGGATCACTCAAGATTTTAGACTTGATGTGACCAAATGGGTTAGGTGCCTTTGAAACCTTTTAAAATTGACCAAAGGAGTTTAGGTTACTATGGAGCCTTTTGAATTTATGTGACAAAAGGGCTTAAGTGCCTTTGGAGCTTGCTTATTGCTTATGTTATGTTATGCGTAGATACACCTATAGATGCAATTATGGATGATGAATGAATGTCTAGACATTGTAGCACGTATGCATATATGTAAATTATATACCTAAATGTATGCATCTATGTTATGTGCTAATGACATGATGATGCAAAATTTTATGTTTGTGTTTATGTGGTAAAACATAATGAATGAATCTAAGATGCAAAACAACCTAAGTGTAAGCACCATAGAATGTATAAAATTTATGAATCAAAATGTCAAAATTTTCATAAAAAGTCATACAATTGAAGTTGAATCATATGGAATGATATGGTGAAATGTAATTGATGGATGTGAAAAAGCAATATATTATGAGGGCATAATAAGGTCTTTCATGAGGCTCAAACACCCTAGTTGATCAATAAAAATTGTATACTGGCTATACATGATTGTAAGATAAAAATCTTCTAGGAAGACCCAGATATTCAATATCCCTGTGTGTGCATGTATTGTTCATAATAATGTATAAGACTACCTCATTGTCATGCGAGTTTTATTCAAACCATTGTTGTAATAGGGATCATCCTATGGTCATCTTATCCTGAGTTTGGACATAGTTGGACTAGACTATTAGGCAATACAATCCGCAAAAAGCTATCTCACCCATAAGTCGACATTGGTCTATACAAAAGAAGGTCACTAATGTGATAAACATATCACCATGCATAAGGCTACTCCATTGCTAGACAGGTTTCATTCAACCCATTGTTGTAATGGAGATTGCACCATGGCTTGTGTATAACTAAGGATTCCAAGGATTCAAGCTCTTTACCCCATTCTTTTCTTTTTATTGCTTGGGATGCTTGCTCATTTATAGTGATGAAAATAACTTTTTTTGTAGTGGTGAAAACCACTATTTTAGGAGCAAGGAATTTTGATTAGTGGTGAAAACCATTGTTTCTTTTTGTTTTATTTTGGGAACTTGCTCATTATGAAGAGCAATGGGGATTGATTGGGTAGGGGGAGCTTGTACTTTTGCCAATTCTTAGCATCCTAAACCATGCACATGATAGAATGAGCAAATGGGAAACCTTTCACTTAAGGAGGTAAGGACTATGTTGTAGTGTCATTTTTTCTTGTTCAAAATTGGATTGTTAATGTGTAAAATTGTGTTGGGATTTTGACATATGCAAGGTACTATCAAAGTGATACCTTACCTTCTAAAGCCAAGATAGCTTTCTACAAAATCTAAAAATATAACTAGGGATGGTTGAATGACCGAAAACCCTAGTATACACCATATAGCAACTCATTAGTTGTACACAGTTACTCACAAGGGGAATGTGGATGATGATGATATGTAGGATGTAAGGGTTTTCCCTACAAGATTTTGTAAACTAAAAGGTGTGCATAAAATAGTCAGTGGCCATCTAAATATCATTGATGATATTTATTCGGTATCTAACCTACCTTATGATGATTTCTTAATAAGAAAAATCTCATAAAGAAAACTGTGAATGTTGATGATGGATACGGTTGATTTGAGACTCATGATTGGCATACAAGCATGGTGTTATTTAGAAGAATGTATACACGACCTATACTAATGCAAGTGCAATGGATGAAGATGCCTAATGCAACTAATTAGTGAATGTAATGAAATGCATGATAATCATAATGTAAATATTTTTGTATTTTGATGTTTTGTATTGTTTTTTATGTTTTTATGATTTCTGATTTGTTTGGTATTTTTGATGATTTTTATTGTTTTTGTAATTTTGATTGTTTTTTATTTTTTTAGGGGGAAGGTGTGATACCTTAAGCACCCCCAGTATGTATTGTGATCAACGAGTGTGGGGAAGGTGTGATATCCTTAGAATCCCTACTTTGTTTCATCGATTGTGATGTGGATGGTGGGAAAGGTGTGACACATTGGACACCCCCAATGGGCATTGTGTTGGGTGTGATATGATTGGATTGAATAGGAGGAGTGATAGAAACTGACCCCCTATTGTAGCATAAAATTTTATGCAATGCCAATGTCCCAATGAGACAATATGAGTGAAGATGAAACATTGGATGAAGCCATCGGTTAGGTAGATTGATTTTGATATTCTTGGTCCTATGTTACAACACTGATCATTCCCATAAACTCTTAGGGAGGTGGATTGATATGTACCTGATTAGGTTGCTCAAATTTTTTGGCAGGTGTTGTGTTTGCTTCGTGTGTGGGTAAGGGATTTTGGAAGGCTCCTATTGGTTGGTTATTTGTGGCAAGAGGATTGATAATCTGAAGCTCTTGCCTCTCGATCATATCCTATACTAAATATCTAAATGGATAACATGTTTATATGGCTGGCCCCTTTATTGATGGTCAACACAATATAGATTTTCCCTGTACCCCTTTGATCTACGCTTATTAGATTTTAATGGATGGATATCAAGAAGATTAATTGCTCGTGCCTCACACAATCGATTGAATATTGATGCTAATGTCTTTGTAAAATAAGCATATTATCATGGTGGCCAACGTTGTTGGTCCTTTCTTTGATTCTATTGCATATATTTTTAGGCTAGTGGAGGTTGAGCCTAGTAAATAGGTTGTACTAGTAGTTGAGGTGGTGCGGCCTGGTTTGAGGATCCAAGAAAACTCAAAATAGCTTGATGGACTGGGGATATCTTTTGTTGTGTGTTGTCACCTTTAATATTCTTCTATGATCATTTCCTTTCACGGAGTTGAATATCACCCTCCTGGACCTTGATGTCCTTAATAACCTTGGTCTGTGCTAAGGCCTCCTTGAGTGTTTGATACTATTGTAGTTATAAGAAGAGCGAGATCTATTTCGAATAACTTCTAGTAAACATTCAGGTTAGTTTCATTATGGGTAGGATGAAAGGTAATTTTGACATCACCTTTCTCCATCTATTGCCATATTCCATGACTAGCTCATCGTCAAATTGATGGAGGATAGACAAGTCAGTCAAGTTTATCATTTTCTTAGTGTTAAATGCAAAATGTTCCAAAAACGCATCGACTAATTACTCAAAGGTGTATATGCTATGGCATGGTAGATGATTATACCATTCTAAAGCAACCCTAGCTAATGTTATTAGAAATATTCTCAACATCAAGGGGTCATTGTCTTGAATATGAAAGCACATATTGATGAAGCTTGTCATGTGCTCTTGTGTGTCTTTATCACCTTTGAACTTTTCAAGTTTAGGCATCTCGAAAGACGATGAATATGGAGGTGATGTCACTGATGGATGAAAAGGCTAATTGGTAAGCTGCTTTAATGTGGGTTTTTGGTAAACCAAACTTTGAGCTTGTTTTTATAATGAATTTAGTTGATCAGTTAGCACTTTGTATGCTCCTAGCAAAATGACATGATTTGGTTGTTGTCACCCTTAATTAGGTAGAGGAGGCCAATTTTGGTGTTGAGGTGGGCGATAAGTATAATCATTAGGTACCTCATCATAAATATATTTAGGGTAGGCATCTACTTGTTCATGATATTCCCATTGGGGCTCTTCATATAATTCTTCTTCTTGTTGATCTTGGTATTGTTGAGGAATACAATGTTCTTTATGATAACCAGGTAATGGCCTTTGATGTTGAACGTAATTTTGGCATAGCTGAGGAAGAATATTTTAAGATTGTATTGGGTACCTTACGCATTGTTGCATCCTATAGGTGCTAGGTGTAAGCACCACTTCATGTAATGCATTTTGCAATTGCTCTTGTTGTATCTTTTGTTGTTCTTGTTGTATCTTTTGTTGATACAACCTTTGTAGGTGTGCTCATTGTGGGTCCACCCATTATTGATTTAATTATTGTTGGTTCAACTAGAGTTGATATGTATGTTGTTGTTGGTTAAGATGTGGTCTAAGTGCCTAATGTATATGATCTCGTTGCTCAGTTGTATGGGGTATATGTACCCTTGTATTTGAAATACGAATGGGTTTGTCTTGTCTTCCTCCCCTAGTAGGATATATTACTTGTTTTCCATAATCCCTAAAGGTTGCATTGACCTAATATTTTGGTTTATGAATGGGATTTGTATAGTCTGGTGATGCAGAGATGCAACGTGGTTGCACCAAGTACTCTTCATGAGGAGTAGGAGGATGACTTGGGTCCTCTTCCTCATCTATGAGGAATGAATGATATTCATGCTTAGATGTAAGCTATGTATATTTGGGTTGCACAGAGACAGCGCGCTTGCACAAAGTACTCTCTGTGAGGAGTAGAAGGGTGAAGAACTCGATCAAATGGATTGGCTTGCTCATCCAATATAAGCCATGGTGTATACCCATGTTCATGTTCTGATTGATGTATAGAGCAAGCTAGGATCTGAACCCATGACATTGACCTACTAGACCCCTCAATGGATGGATTTTTCCTTTTATAAAATTCTATCAGGGTGTCCAAGTTAGGAATGTTTCCTAGAGGACCTATGGGTATCTCCTTAATAGATATTTTCGAAGGTCTAACCCCCTATGGATGGTATTGGTGTTAATATAAAACCTGGGATTCCATTCAAATATGGGCATGTCCTCTAGACGTATTTGGAGGCATTCATTAGTTGTGGAGCCTAATTCTCTCTCTAATTTGGAGGTCTTGTTTTCTATCACATTTGGATCCACTCCACAAAACGTGGGTGTAGAGGGGTAGCATCTCCCTTGTGTTGTCATGGGGGGTCCCTTGGCCATTTTTTTTTTTAGAAAAATTTGACTTTCAAAAAAGAAGCTATGGGTGTTATATATCAAAATGATTAGTGTGACAAACTGATCACAATGGGCTAGGACTCAAAAAAGTTTTTTCAGGATCAAATTTTGTATTTGTGGAATATTTGGTTAACTAGGGCTAGTGGGAAAATGATAAATTTGAGAAATTTTGAGAAAATGAGTTAAGACTCAAAAATTTTGTGAAAGGTGTAGAGGGGGCTAACTAAGGCAACAAAATAAATTTGAGGATTTTTGGGATTGTCTAGATATTTTTATGAATTTTTAGTGCTATTTTTTCCTATTTTTGGTTTAAAAATTACTCAAAATAGAGTAATGATAAAAACCACTACAACTTCTTCGTTATAGCTCCAATTTGCATGATTTTTTATTTTTTGAGTGCAAAATCAAAAAGTAAAGAAAAGCTTGCTAACCTCTTGGTCGAACTAAAGTGCCTTGTCTAGGAATCATAAAAAAATAAATAAAGTATATAGAATGATTATCTCGTTTAAATATTTCTTTGTGATTCATAAACTTTCTTGTGTGTTTTGATTTGTTGTTTTATTGCTTTCTTGTTTGAGTTTTACTTTTGTTGATGAAATACTCAGTTTAAGGGATTTCACTTGTATCCTCTCACACACAGACCTGGTGATGAAGTCCAGGTTGTGAAACCCACAAAGATTTGGGTATGAAGTCCAAATTCGGTGAGGGAGTCCAGGTCCTACCAGTACTCACCCAATTCACCTCGATCAGCAATATACCTCTCCAAATAGAGATAATTACTATATTCCTTAGTTATGATGGTTCTTGGATTGGCCTTGCCCAAATTAGGGTGTGTTGGACATTTTGAGTCCTCTAAGTCAAAGTTGTCATTGATGTCACCTGATAGAGTTATCACTCATATCAAGGAATTCGGCAAGAAATAAAGTCATCCAAGGTTGTCACTATCATCCAAGAAAAAGCTTCAACAGTGCAAAAGTGAAAGGAAAAAGGCTCCATAATATTTTAATATTATTGGGAGCACAAGTTAAGTGATTGGTTCATAAAAACCCAAGATGGGTTATTGCAAAGGTTAAAAAGGAGGTTTAATAATTATTTATAAATTATTTAAATTCACAAGGAATTTAAATTTTATAAATAATATTTGATTACACCAAGGTTGTGCATTAAGACAAGGCTCCAAGGTTTAATTAAACTAAAACCTAAGGTTGGTCTAATTTAATTTATAATATTTAAATTTAAATTTAAATTTAAATATATTATAAATTAATCAACCACGCCGACGTCGAATTAAATCGATGCGTCGACGTGATTGCATGGAAGACAAAGGCATTATATATAATGCCCTAAAAGGCATTAATCAATTTTATCCTTGCTAATTCATTTGGAGTGCATGCGAATTAAGGCTCGTGTTTTAAAAGACTTTACGAATTGCGAAAGGGTTGAAGCAGGGAACGTTTGACTTGTGGAGCACATAGGCCAGCTTGGCCTAGCGGTGTGTTGGCTTGGCAAGATAGAGGAGGTCCCGCGTTCGATTCGCTTGGAGGTTGCTTGCAAGGTCAAAGCGCTCGAAGCGCATTTTGATTATTTTGAAAGGCACAGTTTTGTGAGGTTGTTGATGTAGTTCGTGCCTTTTTAGGCACGTGAGGGCGTGTGGCCCAACGGTGGCTTGGCCGCGGTTAAGGCATTGGGAAGGAGGACGTCGGGGGATCGAATCCCTCCGAGAGGCAAGGCAAGTTAATTTTTATATTTTAATTTTTATTAAATAGCCTTAAGGGAGAAATAAGGGTTATGCTATGCCCTAAAAAATTGAGATATTTTTGATGGTTTTATTTTTTGAAGGGTAGCATATTATATATCATTGGAAAGCATTTTTCAAGGGCTATTTGATTAACTTTCTTAGAAGGAGAAATAAGGTGTGTGTAAAGAGATATTTCTATTTTTGTAAAGGAGTTCAAAAGTGAGTTTGATTTATTCTTTTTCAAAGGGGATTATTTCTTTCATGAGAGGACATGGTGAATTTTATTGAGTAGGAGTAATAAGGTGTTATTGGGATATTATTTTTATTGTTGTGATATTACTCAAGTCCTCTAACCTCTTTGTGATTGAAAAGGAAATATTTGAAAGTGTGTTGAGTTTGACAGATTTTGTGGACAACTCCTTGGCATCAAAAAGGTATGGGCAATATTCTCCATTGACTTGATTGGGTGATTGATTTCTAAAAATATCATTGGAGAGAAAAGGATTGATTGTGGTTTCCTTTTCAAAAGTGGTTGGTTTAATGCTTCAAGGTTTTCTGGATTGAGAGTTGTGATTAAACCTTGTTTTATAAGCATTGTTGTTGAAGCCAATTGGTTATGCAAAGAACTTGAACTTGAGTTAGAAAAGAACATGAGTATCATTGTTATGTGAGATTTGTTGTTGAGCATTGTTGGAAATATTTTGAGTTGGTTGATACATGCTTGGACTAGGGTTTGTGAGAAAGGGTTGTTCCTTGAGGTGATTGGTTGAGTAGAGTTGATTGAGCCTAGTCAAGTGGATGCATATGGTTGTTCAAGTTCCATGAAACAAACTATTCTATATTCTGATTGAGTTGAGATTGAGCTTTGAGAATAGAACATATTGAGTCTCTAACAATTCTCTTTATGCTTCTATGAGATTGATTTGAGTTGAGATTGAGATTTGAGAATAGAACATATTGAGTCTCTAACAATTCTCTTTATGCTTCTATGAGATTGAGTTGAGATTTTGATTGAGAATTGAGTATAGAACATATTGAGTCTCTAACAATTCTCTTTATGATTCTATGAGATTGAACAAGTTCTGTGTGGACTTGTTAAGCTGATTTGAGGTAAGTCTTTGAGAAGGCTTGTGGACTAATTTTGTGTAAGATTTGTGGAAGCTTGCAATGCAGATTTGAGCAAGTCCTAGAGAGGACTTGTTGAGCAGATTTGGACAAGTTCTGAGTGAGCTTGTTGAGAAAATTTGGACAAGTTCTGAGTGAGCTTGTTGAGTAGATTTGGATAGGTTGAGTGAGCTTGTTGAGCAAGTTTGAGTGAGACTTGTTGAGATATTTGAGAAGGTTTTGAGTGGACCTGTTGAGAAAATTTGAGCAGGTTTTGAGTGGACCTATTGAGCATATTTGAGCAGGTTCTAGTGGACCTATTGAGCAGATTTGAGCAGGTTTTGAGTGGACCTATTGAGCATATTTGAGAAGGTTCTGAGTGAACCTATTGATAGAGATTTGGAGGTGATAGAGTATAGAGGATAGAGTCTCAATGGATAGAGATCCAACAGCCAGGACAATTGAAGATAGATCTTCTGAGTGAGGAGTCTTCAAGTGGAGAGAGATCCACCAGTTAGTGCAGTAGAGAGATAGAGTCTTCTAGAAGATCACTAGCCAAAGCTGAAGGGGAAAGAGTTCTCTTATGGAAGAGATCCATGAACTTGAGATTTAGGGGATCAACATCTCCTTTGGACAGAGGTCCATAAACATTGTAATTGGGAAGGATTCCCAAAATATTATTTGAGAAATATTTAGAAGAAATATTTTCTCTATGGAGGTAGCCCACATTGGGTGAACCACGTTAAAATTTGTGTCTCTATTGTGTATGGTGTTTTGTGCATTGCTTTGATTATTGCTATTGATACTGCTATCTATACACTACATAATATTGAATTGAAAAGAAAAGTAAAAAGTGGTCTTATACTGTTCACCCCCCTCTCAGTATAAGCTTGTGTTCTTCAATTGGTATCAAAGTGGGTTCCTTCAGAAGAGTTTGATATCTTGAAGGAAAAGCGGTCTAAGAACACAATGGATCAAAAGGATCAAAAGGATGGGTCCTTCAATAATGCAGTACTAGTATTTGATGGAAGTGACTTCTTGTATTGGTGTGTGCTGATGAGATTTCACTTGATGGCACTTGGCAATGAAGTTTGGGATGCAGTGGAATTTGGATATGATTCAATAGTCAATCCTCCTACAGATAAGGAAGGTAAGCTTCTAATGCATGCAAATTCAAGAGCTATGAATGCAATTATAAAAGGATTGCGTAGATCAAAATCTATGAAGGTTATGGATTGTAAAACAACAAAAGATATGTGGGAACTATTGCATACCATATATGAAGGAGATAAAGGTGTCAGAAAAGCTAAGATCAAAAATCTCAAAGGAGAATTTGAGAACTTAAGAATGAGGGATGATGAAAACATTCATGACTATCTCAACAAGGTTGATGAACTTGTACATGAGATGAGAGGTCTTGGAATGAAGGTTGATGAATCTGATGCTTGTGATAAGATCTTGAGAACTCTTCCAAAAAGGTATAGTGAAAAGGTTTCTGCTATAGAAACATCAATTGATAGTGATTCTTTGACAAGGAATTCTTTGCTTGGCATGCTTACTACTTTTGAGATAAGAACAAAAGATCCTATTCCTCCGAAAGAAGTTGCATTCAAAGTGGACAAAAATAAAAAGGGTAAGAAGATAGAATCAAGCAGTGAGTCATCTAGTGATGAAGAAGCAAATTATGGTAGAAGAGATAAAGGTTCCAGAAGACCCATAGATCTAAGATCTATTAAGTGTTTCAATTGTGGAAAGTATGGACATTATGCAACAGAGTGCAAAGAGCCAAAGAGCAACAATGATGAAGAAAAATAGGATCACAGGTACAGGGAATCTGAAAGATACAGGTACCAGAAGAAAAGCAAGGATGGACAAAATAGACAAGGGAAGAAGTTCTTCCAAAGGCAAAAGAGAAGCTACTATGCGGATAATGCAAGTAAGTACTCAATTGATAGTGATGCTAGTTTTTCAGACAATGATAGAGATGAAGTCCTATTTATGGTTGAAGAGAAAGAACCAGTTAAGAGAAAGACTCTAGTTATTCTCAAGTGTTTTAGATGTGGTAGATTTGGACATCTTGAAGATGATTGCACAAGGGATGGTTATAGTTTTAGTGATGATGATTTTGAAGATGCACTTGATAGACCAGATGAAAATCTTCTAATGGCATTAGAAGATGAAGTGAGTGATCCTATAGAAGACAAGCCAAAAGAAAGAAATGATATGGACAAAGGTAAACAAATAGAGGATTATTCAGTAGAGAATGGCTATGATCTCAAGGGAGAACTTATCTATGCCCTTGACATAGTAAAGAAGGTAAGAAAGCAACACTCTAAGCTTGAAAGTCAGTTTCAAGAATGTGATGAAGAAAGATTATTGCTCATAGAGGATTTAGAAAAGTCAAAGGCTAAGGCAAGCAAGTTCAAAGATAAGTTAGAAGCAAAGATTTTGGAATGTGAAAAGTTAACACAAGAAGTGGCCCTACTAAAGGAATATTTAGAGGATTCCAAGAATAAGCTATACAAGTATGTAAACAGTGCAAAGAGTGTGGATAAAATAGTCAAGATACAAAGAAGAGCAACAAACAAGATAGGTCTTGGTTCTAAACAGAGTTCAAAAGAAATGGGAAGAAGAGTCTACTTCAAGTCTTGAAGAAGAAGGAACTTCAGAAGCAGATACTTCAGAATAAGACAGTGTAAGTGGGAGTGAGACATCAGAGGATGAGTTGGACATCAAAGAGTTCAACAAATATAGGAACAATGCATAGAGAAGATACATATGGAACAACAATCAGAATAGGAGACCAATGAGGTCAAGACAAGGAAGCTTCAATGGAAGATGTTTTTCATGTCACAGGTTTGGGCACATGGCTTCACAGTGCAGGACACATGAAAGATATGAATATGGAAAAGGATAACTTTTCCAAGGGTATTGCTACTCATGTAATGAGTTTGGTCACAAGGCAATGAATTGCAAGATTCATGATAGAAGAGGATATGGCTTCACTAGGAGAAGTCCTAAGATAGTTGCACCTCCAAGGAATAATAACATTAAGTGTTATAAGTGCAATAATGATGGTCACATAGCAAGATGGTGTAGAGAAAATATTCCAGAAATAGGCATGAATAGGAATAGGAATATGAACAAGAACAGAGGCTGAAATAGAAATAGGAACAAGGATGAGAATAGGAACAAGAACAGGAATAAGGATGAGAATAGGAACAAGAATAGGAACATGGATGAGAACAAGAACAAAAATAGGAACAGAAGTGATGATAGGAACATGGATGATGACTTGGAAAGAAATAGTGAGAGGATTCAAAAAACTCAAAAAAGAAGAGAGAAAGATAAAGGTAAAGAACAGTGCTTTCGGGGAGTAGAAATACTCCCACCCTAGAATTAACCACCTCATGTGGAGGTGGGGGAGGGGCTAAGCTAAGAGGCTCATTCTTAGCCCCGAGCCCCAAAGGTGACCCTTTGCCATTGATGTCAAAGGGGGAGAGATTTGTGTATATTGGGGAGAGATTTGATATGGGGAGAGATTTGATATTTGAGAGAGCATTGAGCCAGGGGGAGCAAAAAGAAGGTCAGGTTTTAGTAAAAGGATATGGGTTGCCATCAATGACAAAGGGGGAGATTGTTGGACATTTTGAGTCCTCTAAGTCAAAGTTGTCATTGATGTCACCTGATAGAGTTATCACTCATATCAAGGAATTCGACAAGAAATAAAGTCATCCAAGGTTGTCACTATCATCCAAGAAAAAGCTTCAACAGTGCAAAAGTGAAAGGAAAAAGGCTCCATAATATTTTAATATTATTGGGAGCACAAGTTAAGTGATTGGTTCATAAAAACCCAAGATGGGTTATTGCCAAGGTTAAAAAGGAGGTTTAATAATTATTTATAAATTATTTAAATTCACAAGGAATTTAAATTTTATAAATAATATTCATTACACCAAGGTTGTGCATTAAGACAAGGCTCCAAGGTTTAATTAAACTAAAACCTAAGGTTGGTCTAATTTAATTTATAATATTTAAATTTAAATATATTATAAATTAATCAACCAAGCCGACATCGAATTAAATCGATGCATCGACATGATTGCATGGAAGACAAAGGCATTATATATAATGCCCTAAAAGGCATTAATCAATTTTATCCTTGCTAATTCGTTTGGAGTGCATGCGAATTAAGGCTCATGTTTTAAAAGACTTTACGAATTGCGAAAGGGTTGAAGCAGGGAACGTTTGACTTGTGGAGCACATAGGCCAGCTTGGCCTAGCGGTGCATTGGCTTGGCGAGACATAGGAGGTCCCACGTTCGATTCGCTTGGAGGTTGCTTGCAAGGTCAAAGCGCTCGAAGCACATTTTGATTATTTTGAAAGGCGTAGTTTCGTGAGGTTGTTGATGCAGTTCATGCCTTCTTAGGCACGTGTGGGCGTGTGGCCCAATGATGGCTTGGCCATGGTTAAGGCATTGGGAAGGAAGACGTCGAGGGATCGAATCCCTCCGAGAGGCAAGGCAAGTTAATTTTTATATTTTAATTTTTATTAAATAGCCTTAAGGGAGAAATAAGGGTTATGCTATGCCCTAGAAAATTGAGAGATTTTTTATGGTTTTATTTTTGGAAGGGTAGCATATTATATATCGTTGGAAAGCATTTTTCAAGGGCTATTTGATTAACTTGCTTAGAAGGAGAAATAAGGTGTGTGTAAAGAGATATTTCTATTTTTGTAAAGGGGTTCAAAAGTGAGTTTGATTTATTCTTTTTCAAAGGGGATTATTTCTTTCATGAGAGGACATGGTGAATTTTATTGAGTAGGAGTAATAAGGTGTTATTGGGATATTATTTTTATTGTTGTGATATTACTCAAGTCCTCTAACCTCTTTGTGATTGAAAAGGAAATATTTGAAAGTGTGTTGAGTTTGACAGATTTTGTGGACAACTCCTTGGCATCAAAAAGGTATGGGCAATATTCTCCATTGACTTGATTGGGTGATTGATTTCTGAAAATATCATTGGAGAGAAAAGGATTGATTGTGGTTTCCTTTTCGAAAGTGGTTGGTTTAATGCTTCAAGGTTTTCTGGATTGAGAGTTGTGATTAAACTTTGTTTTATAAGCATTGTTGTTGAAGCCAATTGGTTATGCAAAGAACTTGAACTTGAGTTAGAAAAGAACATGAGTATCATTGTTATGTGAGATTTGTTGTTGAGCATTGTTGGAAATATTTTGAGTTGGTTGATACATGCTTGGACTAGGGTTTGTGAGAAAGGGTTGTTCCTTGAGGTGATTGGTTGAGTAGAGTTGATTAAGCCTAGTCAAGTGGATGCATGTGGTTGTTCAAGTTCCATGAAACAAACTATTCTATATTCTGATTTGAGTTGAGATTGAGCTTTGAGAATAGAACATATTGAGTCTCTAAAAATTCTCTTTATGCTTCTATGAGATTGATTTGAGTTGAGATTGAGCTTTGAGAATAGAACATATTGAGTCTCTAACAATTCTCTTTATGCTTCTATGAGATTGAGTTGAGAAAGTGATTAAGCATTGAGTATAGAACATATTGAGTCTCTAACAATTCTCTTTATGATTCTATGAGATTGAACAAGTTCTGTGTGGACTTGTTAAGCTGATTTGAGGTAAGTCTTTGAGAAGGCTTGTGGACTGATTTTGTGTAAGCTTTGTGGAAGCTTGCAATGCAGATTTGAGCAAGTCCTAGAGAGGACTTGTTGAGAGATTTGGACAAGTTTTGAGTGAGCTTGTTGAGAGATTTGGACAAGTTTTGAGTGAGCTTGTTGAGAGATTTGGATAGGTTTTGAGTGGACTGTTGAGATATTTGAGAAAGTTTCGAGTGAGCTTGTTGAGCAGATTTGGATAGGTTTTGAGTGGACCTATTGAGTATATTTGAGTAGGTTCTGAGTGGACCTATTGAGAGATTTGAGCAGGTTCTGAGTGGACCTATTGAGCATATTTGAGCAGGTTCTGAGTGGACCTATTGAGAAGATTTGAGAAGGTTCTGAGTGAACCTATTGATAGAGCTTTGGAGGTGATAGAGTATAGAGGATAGAGTCTCAATGGATAGAGATCCAACAGCCAAGACAATTGAAGATAGATCTTCTGAGTGAGGAGTCTTCAAGTGGAGAGAGATCCACCAATCAGTGTAGTAGAGAGACAGAGTCTTCTAGAAGATCACTAGCCAGAGCTGAAGGGGAAAGAGTTCTCCTATGGAAGAGATCCATGAACTTGAGATTTAGGGGATCAACATCTCCTTTGGATAGAGGTCCATAAACATTGTAATTGGGAAGGATTCCCAAAGTATTATTTGAGAAATATTTAGAAGAAATATTTTCTCTATGGAGGTAGCCCACATTGGGTGAACCACGTTAAAATATGTGTCTCTATTGTGTATGGTGTTTTGTGCATTGCTTTGATTACTGCTATTGATACTGCTATCTATACACTACATAATATTGAATTGAAAAGAAAAGTAAAAAGTGGTCTTATATTGTTCACCCCCCTCTCAGTATAAGCTTGTGTTCTTCAATTGGTATCAGAGCGGGTTCCTTCAGAAGAGTTTGACAGCTTGAAGGAAAAGTGGTCTAAGAACACAATGGATCAAAAGGATAAAAAATATGGGTCCTTCAATAATGCAGTACCAGTATTTGATGGAAGTGACTTCTTGTATTGGTGTGTGCTGATGAGATTTCACCTGATGGCACTTGGCAATGAAGTTTGGGATGTAGTGGAATTTGGATATGATTCAATAGCCAATCCTCCTACAGATAAGGAAGGTAAGCTTCTAATGCATGCAAATTCAAGAGCTATGAATGCAATTATAAAAGGGTTGCGTAGATCAAAATCTATGAAGGTTATGGATTGTAAAACAACAAAAGATATGTGGGAACTATTGCATACCATATATGAAGGAGATAAAGGTGTCAGAAAAGCTAAAATCAAAAATCTCAAAGGAGAGTTTGAAAATTTAAGAATGCGAGATGATGAAAATATTCATGACTATCTCAGTAAGATTGATGAACTTGTACATGAGATGAGAGGTCTTGGAATGAAGGTTGATGAGTCTGATGCTTGTGATAAGATCTTGAGAACTCTTCCAAAAAGGTATAGTGAAAAGGTTTCTGCTATAGAAACATCAATTGATAGTGATTCTTTGACAAGGAATTCTTTGCTTGGCATGCTTACTACTTTTGAGATAAGAACAAAAGATCCTATTCCTCCGAAAGAAGTTGCATTCAAAGTGGACAAAAATAAAAAGGGTAAGAAGACAGAATCAAGCAGTGAGTCTTCTAGTGATGAAGAAGCAAATTATGGTAGAAGAGATAAAGGTTCCAAAAGACCCATAGATCTAAGATCTGTTAAGTGTTTTAATTATGGAAAGTATGGACATTATGCAACAGAGTGCAAAGAGCCAAAGAGCAACAATGATGAAGAAAAATAGGATCACAGGTACAGGGAATCAAAAAAACATAGGTACCAGAAGAAAAGCAAGGATGGACAAAACAGACAAGGGAAGAAGTTCTTCCAAAGGCAAAAGAGAAGCTACTATGCGGATAATGCAAGTAAGTACTCAATTGATAGTGATGCTAGTTTTTCAGACAATGATAGAGATGAAGTCCTATTTATGGTTGAAGAGAAAGAACAAGTTAAGAGAAAGACTCCAGTTATTCTCAAGTGTTTTAGATGTGGTAGATTTGGACATCTTGAAGATGATTGCACAAGGGATGGTTATAGTTTCAGTGATGATGATTTTGAAGATGCACTTGATAGACCAGATGAAAATATTCTAATGGCATTAGAAGATGAAGTGAGTGATCCTATAGAAGACAAGCCAAAAGAAAGAAATGATATGGACAAAGGTAAACAAATAGAGGATTATTTAGTAGAGAATGGCTATGATCTCAAGGGAGAACTTATCTATGCCCTTGACATAGTAAAGAAGGTAAGAAAGCAACACTCTAAGCTTGAAAGTCAGTTTCAAGAATGTGATGAAGAAATATTATTGCTCATAGAGGATTTAGAAAATTCAAAGGCTAAGGCAAGCAAGTTCAAGGATAAGTTAGAAGCAAAGATCTTGGAATGTGAAAAGTTAACACAAGAAGTGGCACTACTAAAGGAAGATTTAGAGGATTCCAAGAATAAGCTATACAAGTATGTAAACAAGTGCAAAGAGTGTGGATAAAATAGTCAAGATACAAAGAAGAGCAACAAACAAGATAGGTCTTGGTTCTAAACAGGTTCAAAAGAAATGGGAAGAAGAGTCTACTTCAAGTCTTGAAGAAGAAGGAACTTCAGAAGAAGATACTAAGAAGATAGTGTAAGTGGGAGTGAGACATCAGAGGATGAGTTGGACATCAAAGAGTTCAACAAATATAGGAATAATGCATAGAGAAGATACATATGGAACAACAATCAGAATAGGAGACCAATGAGGTCAAGACAAGGAAGCTTCAATGGAAGATGTTTTTCATGTCATAGGTTTGGGCACATGGCTTCACAGTGTAGGACACATGAAAGATAGGAATATGGAAAAGGATAACTTTTCCAAGGGTATTGCTACTCATGTAATGAGTTTGGTCACAAGGCAATGAATTGCAAGATTCATGACAGAAGAGGATATGGCTTTACTAGGAGAAACCCTAAGATAGTTGCACCTCCAAGGAATAATAACATTAAGTGTTATAAGTGCAATAATGATGGTCACATAGCAAGATGGTGTAGAGCAAATATTCCAGAAATAGGCATGAACAGGAATAGGAATATGAATAGGAACAGGAATATGAATAGGAATAGAGGAAATAGGAACAGGAACAAGGATGAGAATAGGAACAAGGATGAGAATAGGAACAGGAACATGGATGAGAACAAGAACAAAAATAGGAACATAAGTGATGACAGGAATAGGGATGATGACTTGGAAAGAAATAGTTAGAGGATTCAAAAAACTCAAAAAAGAAGAGAGAAAGATAAAGGTAAAGAATAGTGCTTTCAAGGAGTAGAAATACTCCCACCCTAGAATTAACCACCTCATGTGGAGGTGGGGGAGGGGCTAAGCTAAGAGGCTCATTCTTAGCCCCGAGCCCCAAAGGTGACCCTTTGCCATTGATGTCAAAGGGGGAGAGATTTGTGTATATTGGGAAGAGATTTGATATGGGGAGAGATTTGATATTTGAGAGAGCATTGAGCCAGGGGAGCAAAATTCCAGGGGGAGCAAAAAGAAGGTCAGGTTTCAGTAAAAGGATATGGGTTGCCATCAATGACAAAGGGGGAGATTGTTGGACATTTTGAGTCCTCTAAGTCAAAGTTGTCATTGATGTCACCTGATAGAGTTATCACTCATATCAAGGAATTCGACAAGAAATAAAGTCATCCAAGGTTGTCACTATCATCCAAGAAAAAGCTTCAACAATGCAAAAGTGAAAGGAAAAAGGCTCCATAATATTTTAATATTATTGGGAGCACAGGTTAAGCGATTGGTTCATAAAAGCTCAAGATGGGTTATTGCCAAGGTTAAAAAGGAGGTTTAATAATTATTTATAAATTATTTAAATTCACAAGGAATTTAAATTTTATAAATAATATTCGTTACACCAAGGTTGTGCATTAAGACAAGGCTCCAAGGTTTAATTAAACTAAAACCTAAGGTTGGTCTAATTTAATTTATAATATTTAAATTTAAATTTAAATTTAAATATATTATAAATTAATCAACCAAGCCGACGTCGAATTAAATCGATGCACCGACGTGATTGCATGGAAGACAAAGGCATTATATATAATGCCCTAAAAGGCATTAATCAATTTTATCCTTGCTAATTCGTTTGGAGTGCATGCGAATTAAGGCTCGTGTTTTAAAAGACTTTACAAATTACGAAAGGGTTGAAGCAGGGAACGTTTGACTTGTGGAGCACATAGGCCAGCTTGGCCTAGCGGTGCGTTGGCTTGGCGAGACATAGGAGGTCCCACATTCGATTCGCTTGGAGGTTGCTTGCAAGGTCAAAGCGCTCGAAGCGCATTTTGATTATTTTGAAAGGCACAGTTTCGTGAGGTTGTTGATGCAGTTCGTGCCTTCTTAGGCACGTGTGGGTGCATGGCCCAATGATGGCTTGGCCACGGTTAAGGCATTGGGAAGGAAGACGTCGGGGGATCGAATCCCTCCGAGAGGCAAGGCAAGTTAATTTTTATATTTTAATTTTTATTAAATAGCCTTAAGGGAGAAATAAGGGTTATGCTATGCCCTAGAAAATTGAGAGATTTTTTATGGTTTTATTTTTGGAAGGGTAGCATATTATATATCGTTGGAAAGAATTTTTCAAGGGCTATTTGATTAACTTGCTTAGAAGGAGAAATAAGGTGTGTGTAAAGAGATATTTCTATTTTTGTAAAGGGGTTCAAAAGTGAGTTTGATTTATTCTTTTTCAAAGGGGATTATTTCTTTCATGAGAGGACATGGTGAATTTTATTGAGTAGGAGTAATAAGGTGTTATTGGGATATTATTTTTATTATTGTGATATTACTCAAGTCCTCTAACCTCTTTGTGATTGAAAAGGAAATATTTGAAAGTGTGTTGAGTTTGACAGATTTTGTGGACAACTCCTTGGCATCAAAAAGGTATGGGCAATATTCTCCATTGACTTGATTGGGTGATTGATTTCTGAAAATATCATTGGAGAGAAAAGGATTGATTGTGGTTTCCTTTTCGAAAGTGGTTGGTTTAATGCTTCAAGGTTTTCTGGATTGAGAGTTGTGATTAAACTTTGTTTTATAAGCATTGTTGTTGAAGCCAATTGGTTATGCAAAGAACTTGAACTTGAGTTAGAAAAGAACATGAGTATCATTGTTATGTGAGATTTGTGGTTGAGCATTGTTGGAAATATTTTGAGTTGGTTGATACATGCTTGGACTAGGGTTTGTGAGAAAGGGTTGTTCCTTGAGGTGATTGGTTGAGTAGAGTTGATTAAGCCTAGTCAAGTGGATGCATGTGGTTGTTCAAGTTCCATGAAACAAACTATTCTATATTCTGATTTGAGTTGAGATTGAGCTTTGAGAATAGAACATATTGAGTCTCTAAAAATTCTCTTTATGCTTCTATGAGATTGATTTGAGTTGAGATTGAGCTTTGAGAATAGAACATATTGAGTCTCTAAAAATTCTCTTTATGCTTCTATGAGATTGAGTTGAGAAAGTGATTGAGCATTGAGTGTAGAACATATTGAGTCTCTAACAATTCTCTTTATGATTCTATGAGATTGAACAAGTTCTGTGTGGACTTGTTAAGCTGATTTGAGGCAAGTCTTTGAGAAGGCTTGTGGAATGATTTTGTGTAAGCTTTGTGGAAGCTTGCAATGCAGATTTGAGCAAGTCCTAGAGAGGACTTGTTGAGCATATTTGGACAAGTTCTGAGTGAGCTTGTTGAGTAGATTTGGACAAGTTTTGAGTGAGCTTGTTGAGCAGATTTGGACAAGTTCTGAGTGAGCTTGTTGAGCAGATTTGGATAGGTTTTGAGTGGACCTGTTGAGTAGATTTGAGCAGGTTCTGAGTGGACCTATTGAGCAGATTTGAGCAGGTTCTGAGTGGACCTATTGAGCATATTTGAGCAGGTTTTGAGTGGACCTGTTGAGCATATTTGAGAAGGTTCTGAGTGAACCTATTGATAGAGCTTTGGAGGTGATAGAGTATAGAGGACAGAGTCTCAGTGGATAGAGATCCAGCAGCCAGGACAATTGAAGATAGATCTTCTGAGTGAGGAGTCTTCAAGTGGAGAGAGATCCACCAGTCAGTGCAGTAGAGAGACAAAGTCTTCTAGAAGATCACTAGCCAGAGCTGAAGGGGAAAGAGTTCTCCTATGGAAGAGATCCACGAACTTGAGATTTAGGGGATCAACATCTCCTTTGGACAGAGGTCCATAAACATTGTAATTGGGAAGGATTCCCAAAGGATTATTTGAGAAATATTTAGAAGAAATATTTTCTCTGTGGAGGTAGCCCACATTGGGTGAACCACGTTAAAATATGTGTCTCTATTGTGTATGGTGTTTTGTGCATTGCTTTGATTACTGCTATTGATACTGCTATCTATACACTGCATAATATTGAATTGAAAAGAAAAGTAAAAAGTGGTCTTATACTGTTCACCCCCCTCTCAGTATAAGCTTGTGTTTTTTAGGGTGTGAAATAACCACAAACAAGCCAACGACGTGGTGATGAAGGCCATCGGTGTTAGTCTTTATCAACGATTGGGTGTGAATTCCAACTCACTGATGTTTAATATGATATGTGGTGTGTGTTGGTTAGTTTTAATTTATGAAAAAATAAATATGAAAACATAGAGCAATCAATGACTTTTTTTAATGTATAAAACAATGTTTTAAATTTTCAAATTCCTAGGTAAGAATATTTTTGTTTTAGAAATTTTAAAATTGCAAAAATCTAATATGATGTTAGCCTTTACATAGGTAACAAGCATACAAATCCAAATAAGCAGTAAACAGAGGCTATCTCTGTGTAATATGGTCTACAATAGAGGTCGTCTAACATAGAAGCTATTAGAATATGGATCGCTTGACCCAACAATAGACAATAATAGAGGTCGTCGGACCCAGAAGTGATCACAAGCAGAATGCTTCAAATTTAAGAATTCTTCTATATTTTCCAATTAAGCATAAAATTTTAACTTTTTTCTATGAAAAATAGGAAAATTAAGTATAGAAAAACTCACAGGAAAAGCCTACATCCGATGAAGTTGCTACTTCTTTGATTTATTTGATTCTACTCTAAGGTCATCATGGGTTAAAGCAGTAGGGTTTTTTGGCCATCACAGTGTAGGACGATGGCTCCTGCGAGCCATTCCAGCCCAGAGCGACAGTACCTGCAATTCAAGAAAATAAAAAAAAAATAGATAATTAGCGATAAATTTATGAAAATTTAATCAATATCCAACTGTGATCGTCATTGTAAATATGAAAAACTCTAACACCTAAGTAATTATACAAAATCAAATTGAAAGAATAATCATGTAACCATCATGAGACAAAAATAATAAAGAAATGATGCCCTTCTTATTAATATTGAAATTGTCCTTTACAAGGCGGTTACAAAGATATCCCTCTTAGGGATTTAAAGCAATTTGATACAATTTACAATAAGAATCAAAGGTAGGTGCATTTCGTAGGATCTTTGCACCCTCAAAAATGACTTAGGGAGGAGTTTTTGGTGACCTCCACAATGTGAGATAAATATTGATGAATCTTCATGTTGATAGCTCCTACTAAGACCTAAAATTTACACACAAGAACACTCACAAAATATTAACATAAAATGAGAAACCTCTCATGATGAGGTCCATATCCATGATAAGCAAATGAAAGAAAGATGTTGAAAATGATAAAAAGATGCATGAAAACTAAATAAAACTATGCTAGAAAACAAATAAAATGGTGTTAAATCTACTGTAATTAAAAATAGTAAAAAGCAGATGTCACCAATATTTTGTCATGGGATAAAGTGGTCAGGCCTACTGACCATCATAGGATATGACCGTGACTCCTGCGGGCCTCTTTGGGGTGAAGCGGTTATTGAACAATGAACTGTTTCTTCATAACCAATGCGAGAAATGTCAGGGTTGGTTTGCCAAATTGATTGTTCAAGGGTCACGCACTTGAAGCATGATTGAATTACAAAAATTAGCATGAAATAAGTTCATTTGATGGTAAAATATTATTTAATTTGGTCTTCACACTCCAAGGGACTCCATTGTTGCATTTGATAGCTACATAATGAAATTTGAGCAGCACTTCGTTGCTTATGAGAGGATGTTCTCTCTAGTAAAATAACCAAAAACACTTCATTATGGATAATTGAGATCATTTTCATGAATGCAAGGCATCTTCTTCTAGATTTTCAAAATATGAATCTTGGCTTGCAAGAGAAGCCAAGAACCAAGAATCGGTTAGGATCTAGGAAGACCAAATGCCACTTCCAAAACCTTCTCACACTTGACAGTTAATGCTTAGTTATCCTATAACTGAATTTGGTTTAGCTTGGGAGCCTAAGTTTTTTACAGGTGCAACCATCCCAAGGTAGAGATGTCATGACTACTAGCAATAACATGGTATAATGACCTCTGGAGGCCATTCTTGGGTATGACGGTCTAGGCTGCAAAATATAGGTTGCCCCTGTTTGAGTGGTAAAAACCATTTTTAAGCCTTGAGGATGTCCAAGGTGGGTCATATGGCCTGAAAATGTTTCCATATAGGTAGCCTCCTCAAAATGACGTGTTTTAGGTGTACATTATCATCACACTTTTCCAACTATAATATTTTGTTTTGTTTACCTTCTCCTTCTTAGGTTATCGATCACTAAGATCAAATAGTTGGTACTAATTCCCAATGCTATATCACCTTTATCTCCTCCTAAATTTCATGAGCTATTATATTCACCTTGATTTGATCTTGATTATTGATTTATTTTAAATGTGGAGTGGGGAGATTGCATGGTTGTCACATGGATAGTTGTTGTGAGCTTGGTGGAGGTGAAAGAAATAGTCTACGATCATTGACCTTGTATTGATGTCATCAATGGTGGGACTACTCTTGTTATTTCTAAAAGGATCTTAGAGATAACATGGGTCATTGATCATGTTAGCAAATTTTCTATATTTAAAAAAATTTGGATACAAGTTTAAATATTTCTCACAATATATTATAATTTAACTCACATATATTCAATCCCTAACTCAAAATGAATAAACATAGTATATTCACATAGATGACAAGTTTACAATGTATTACAATACAAGATTATACACTGTAATTTTCTATATCAAATAAAATTGCATACTACCCTTATAAATAACCTTTATAAAGAGTCTCTTGAAATTTCATCTTCATCTCCTCAAACTCATTGGAGATATGACTCTTCAAATTTCTCATAGGAGAAATATATTTATTGACTCCCTAATAATTACAAACATATAATTATTACTAAATTCTAAATATTTACAAGACTCCCATACATCATACAAATTATTTACAAGATACTTACAAGGTACCAAATAATACAATATTATCCAACACCCCCCATATAACATTATTTGGTATAATGTCAATCTCGAACTATAGATCTAGCTCTCTATATTTGACTTTGGTATTGAGTTTTTTTTTTTGTGGAAAACATCCCAGAAGGGATGCCACTTTCGGGTAATACCCAAGGATGCAGGGGTATCTATTCCACAAAAATCACCCAAGGCTTGCATCTGACCTACTGCATTTGACATACTCAAGGAGCAAACAAACACGCAATAATATTAAAAACAAATAAATAATAAATAAAAATAAAAATAAAATAAAATAAAAAGCATGCTCCTTGAGTGTGTCAAAAAGATAAAGCACAACCAAACACACACACAATAAGATAAAAAACAACAACACGAACCACATAGAAAAAACACAAGAACAACATAACAAAACACAAACATGACAAAAAAAACAGAACGCTACAAAGACAACCAACCAAAACATGAAAAAAAAATAACCAAAACCTAAAAATTAAAATAAAAAACAACCAACAACAGACAATAAACAAAAACAAAAAACATAGAAAACACTCACACACAAAAACACAAATTAACACAAACATACAAAAACATAAGAACAATAACAAAAAACACAAAACAACAAAAACACAAGAACAACACAAAAACAACACAAAAACAAAACAAAACAAAAAACACACCCACCTCAAAAAACTAAACAAAACAAAAAAAGAAAAAAGAAAAAATGGAACACAACAATGACCTTTCTAGACCAAAAGACTTTTAAGACAAGAATAAATAGAGGAAACAAAAGAAATAATAGTTTGAGCTAGGGAACTAAAAAACCCTGACCAAACCAAAGAGAAGCAAGAAGAAACTAGGTACCTCCAGAACTGGAGCCATCCAAAGAAATGATAGAAAGAAGAGCTTCCCTTATTTGTGAAGCCCACCATCTAGGAGGGTGGCCATAGCAAGTGAGATCATATTTTTCCAAAGCCCAATTAGCTAAAGCATCAACACTCTTATTTTGATCTCTGACCACATGTTTGTAATCAACTTTCAAAAATCCCATTTGGATTAATTGAATCTTCTCAATAATTATTTTTATTCTCCAGTCAACCTTATGATTCTTAGGAGTCTTCAAAATATTAATCATGAGTTGAGAGTCAGACTCAACTAGCACCTTTTCCCATCCAACCTTAGTAGCCTCTTTAAGGCCTCTAAGGATACCATACCCCTCAACAAGGTTATTGGAAAGAATATCCAAATTCTCAGCAAAAATAAAAACTAGGGAGCCATCTGAAAGTCTACCGATTCCTCTGCTTTCCTAGGGTTCCCTCTAGAGGCTCTATCAATATTGAATTTTCCAAAATCCTTAGGAGGAGGTTGTCAATTTCTTGTCCTATCCATCTTACAATTACTCACATTCCCTTTAAGTTGGTTGCCCTTTAGAATATTTAATATTTAATCTTTGCATCACTTGATCCCATATTTTGTGGGAGTTTTGGGGGTGATTAAGGAGTTGTTGGACTAATTCAACTAAGTTGGCAATGGTATTTTGCCAAATATAGTGAATATCCTTCCTATATTGATTAAAAATTTAGCTATTCCTTTCATTCCAGATATTCCAAAGAAGAATGGTAGAACCCATCCAAACTAATTGCCTAATAAAATGATCAACACCCTCTTGTTTAGGCCAATCCCTCCAAAGTTGTTCAAAAGTAAAAAAATTGGACCACTATAAGCCAAGTAAAGTGGCCATTCTCCTCCATAACTCAGAGTCTAAAGTACACTCAATAAAAATATAGCTGAGAGTTTCTACATTCTCTCCACACATTTCACATCTAAAAGGGCCATGAAAACCACTCTTCATAAGATGCTCACTAGTAAACACCCTACGATGCAATAAAAGCCAAGTAAAGAACCTCACCTTAGGCCAGATATTTTGAGCTCACAACTGAGAAAAGATGTCAGAATATTGGTCGGGATTATTATGTCATAAGGTCAAATAACCTTGAGCAACTGAATATTCACCCTTAGTAGTGTTGTTCCATCCAAAACAATCTTTTTCATGGGACCAAGAGAGAGATCTCATATGAAGGATGCCTTGAATGTCTTGTCTTTGCCTTTCTAGGATTTGAATAATCCAGTCCTCAATAGGGATCCAATATCTACCAACCTTTGAATTACCAGTATGGTACCGATAGTAATTAGCCACATTTATCTAGTTATCTCAATGAAGCTCCTCCATCCAAGGCCTCCAATTAGGAAACTGAGTTATCAAAGGCTTGTGACCATCCCAAGAATCTGTCCAAAAATTTACCTGTTGACCATTATGAATGATCCAAAATAAAAAAATTATCAAATCCTCACCAGTCTTAAGAACTGCTAAAATATGAGAACCTTTGGTAGGTAAATGATAGCGAACAAGGTCTTCAAGACTTTTTTTCTTAATATATTTAGCACGAATATTATTGACCCAAAGAGCATTGGGATTATGCAACATCCTCCAATATAATTTAGCAACTAAATATTTTTTGTTATTAATAGAAGACCAGAATCCTAACCCCCTTCATTCTTAGGAAGACATCAAGTGTCCCATTTCACCAAGGCCCATTTTCTTTTCTCCTTAGCACCGCTCCAGAGGAACCGATGACTAAATTGATCTAGATATTGAAGAACAACCTTTGGGATATTCAACATAGAAGAAAAATAAATAGGAATATCTTGAAGGACTGATTTTACCAAGGTGATTCTACCCCCAGAAGAAAGCCACATGTTGGTCCACTTTCCAATTTTCTTCTTGACTTTATCCAACAACCAATTCCAATCTCCTTTTTTCTGCCTTTGAAAATTTATGGGAATACCTAAATAAGTTATTGGAAGGGAGTTCTTCTTATATCTTAATTTATCCAAGACCATGAATTCCTGTCTAGAAGAGTAGTGAAAGAAAATGACTTTAGATTTGTCTTCATTGATCAATTGCTTAGTAGCCTTAGAAAAATAGCTAATGATTTGCTTAATATTAGAAGCTTCCTTAACTGTAGATTTACCTAAATGAGTAGAGTCATCAATAAATTGAAGATGAGAGATAGGTCTAACTCCATGGGTAATGGTAACTCCCTCAAGGGTTTTTTTTCTCTCTTTTAGGTTATAGTCCTACCCAAGAATTTAGCAAGAATGATGACTAAATAATGGGATAGCGGGTCACCTTGCCTAATACCTAAGGAAGCTGATAAAAACTGAGAAGGCCTACCATTGATAAGAACTAAGTAGGAAACTGAAGAGATAGATCCCATAATCCAATCCATCCAACCCTGAGAGAAACCAAATTACCTCAAAACTTTGATAAGGAAGTTTCAATCCACTATGTCATAAGTCTAACCGAATGAACATGGAAGGAGATTTTTGCATATCCATGGAATGGATGGCTTCTTGAGCAAGAACTCTCTCATATACTAGTTGGCGTTCTTCCACATAACCCCCTTTTTTAGGGGAAATAATATTATGCAAAAGAGGCTTCAACCTTTATGTTAGTCTCACAATGACACTGAGAGGGGGGTGAATCAGTGTAGCTCTTTATAACTTAAATCTTCAACTCTTAAAGCCGAAACAATGAAAACTTAAAACCAAATAAAGCAAGTATAACAAGAGAACATCACACAACACAAGATGTACCGAGGTTCACCGATTTGGCTACTCCTCAAAATGATTGTTTGGACTCCCATCCAAATCCAGCCTTTGCAAAGCACCAACTTTACAATCAATTTACCAGCACCCACTGGAAGGAGCATCAACCCTTGATTTACCAGCACCAACTGGAAGGAGCACCAACCCCTGATGCCAAGCACCAACTTGGACTTCAATTTTGAAACTAGAAGATTGACATAAAAATGCCTTCACTTTTACAAGACCCTGACTGGTCTATTGCTTACCCAACGTCTACCACAATTCACAAAACACACACACTCATCGCACTTCACAAAATAAAATCCCCTAATAAAATTCTCCAAGCAACACTCCTTTTATAACTATCCTTTCTCTTTGTAACTCCAATTGTAACTCCTTCTTTCATATTCTCATATGCCACTTGTCAATTGTAACTCCTTCTTTATGTAACTCCTTTTGTATATATTGAGAAGGCATTTCGTCAAACACGTCACATGCAAATAATTGACACCATATTCTCCTACCATGATTGTTCGTTTTCTCGGTCATGACTGTTCATTTTCTCCTTCGATGACTGTTCATTTTCTCCTTCATGACTGTTCGTTTTCTCCTTCGATGACTATTCATTTTCTCCTTCATGACTATTTGTTTTCTCCTTCATGACTATTCATTTTCTCCTTCATGACTGTTCATTTTCTCCTTCATGACTGTTCATTTTTTATTGTTTTCTCCTTATGATGTTCGTTTTCTCTTCCCTTATGCATGCATGTGTTTTGGTTTCAAAAAAGGCTTTTCATTTCTATTTTGAGGCCCTTCGTTTCCTTTTCTCCACATGGGCATGCGTCCTTCTTTCCATGTGTAACGACCATCTTAAATGATTTCAAATCATTAAATATTCCTTATGGGTCCACGTCACTATGCAGTCTTCAGTTTCACCATCCTGGTGTTCATCACTAATATCAGACGCACTGTCAACTACTCTGTTCCTTTGGCAAAAATGCAACATGTCGCGATATCATGACACTTTTTTTTCTTTGCCTACCTACCCTTTTGAGTCATAAAAATGTGACATGTCGCGATATCGTGACACTTTTGTTTCTCTGCCTGCCTGCCCTTTTGAGTCATGAAAATGCGACATGTCACGATATCGTGACACTTTTGTTTCTCTGCTTGCCTGCCCATTTTGAGTCATGAAAATGCGACATGTCACGATATCATGACACTTTTTTTCTTTCTCTTTCTCTTCCTTTGAGCCATGAAAATGCAACATGTCGCGATATCGTGACACTTTTTCTTCTTGCTCTTTCTCTTTGCTTTGGCCATGAAAATGACAAATGTCGTGATATCGCGACACTTTTTCTCCTTGCTCTTTCTCTTTGCTTTGGCCATGAAAATACAACATGTCGCGATATCGTGACACTTTTTCTCCTTGCTCTTTCTCTTTGCTTTGGCCGTGAAAATCACAAATGTCGCGATATCTCGACACTTTTTCCTCTTTCTCTTTGGCCAAAATGCAACATGTCGCGATATCGTGACACTTTTTCTCTTTGCTCTTTCGTCGTGAAAATGCAACATGTCGCGATATCGTGACACTTTTTCTCCTTGCATTTTCTCTTTGCTTTGGACCATGAAAATGCAACATGTCGTGATATCGCGACACTTTTTTTCTTTGCGGTGTTTTGCTTTTTCTTTGATCTTTAGCATATGGGCCACTTCGGTCTTCTTGGAAAATATGCAAAAAGGTGGGTAAACATCCTCATAAGCATTTAACATCACTGTACATACTCTGAGTAACCTCTGAACTCCTATCCATTGCATCAACCGATCTATCTGACTGTGTTGACAACAATGACAATATTGTCGCTGCACCTTGCTCAACAATCTCCCCCTTTGGAATTGTTGGCAACACACGTGCAATTTCCTGTAACTCTTCTCCCCCTTTGACAACAATATCAAAGGGCTGCTGCAAACTCCCCCTGAGTCCATGCACAACATTCTCAGGCAAAAATTATTACACTTAGCAAAAATCACAAACATGAGCAAAAAGATAAACAAATACACAAATGCTCCCCATGAGAATGTGGTCCCGATAGCTAGTCAATTCTTGGGAAGCGTGACCACTCCCAATTTATTGCGAAGGTACTCAAAGACTTCCTTGGGCAATGGTTTTGTGAAGATATCCGCTACTTGCTCTATTGTTGGAACAAAATCCAACTTAACCTCACCTTCCGCAACTTTCTCCTTCAAAAAGTGATACCGGATAGCAATATGTTTTGTGCGAGAATGCATAACCGGATTCTTTGAGATGTTAATGGCACTGGTGTTATCACACTTAACTAAAATTGGCTCACTGAAGTTAATACCAAGATCTTTCAGGGTTTGTTTCATCCATAATACCTGCGTACAACACGTTGTCGCTGCAATATATTCTGCCTCTGTTGTGGATAAGGAGACTGACTCTTGTTTCTTACTGTGCCACGCGACCAACCTGTCTCCAAGATAGAATGCACCTCCACTGGTACTCTTTCTATCATCTACACATCCTTCCCAATCTGCATCTGAATACGCAATAAGGGTGAAGTCCTTACCTTTCGGATACCATAACCCATACTCCATAGTACCCTTGAGGTACCAAAGAATCCTCTTCACTGTTGTCACATGAGTCTCCTTGGGACTAGCCTGAAATCATGCTACCATGCATACTGCCTACAAAATATCTAGTCTGGTAGCTATCAAGTACAGTAAGCTCCCAATCATAGATCTGTACATGGTTTGATCAACATGTGGAGATTTGTCATCCTTGCTCAACTTGCAACCTATCGTCATGGGAGTGCTAACTGGCTTACAATCCTCCATTGTGAACTTTTTTAGTATCTCTTTCACATATTTAATTTGAGAAATAAATATGCCCTTCTCATTTTGATTAACTTGCAACCCGAGGAAATACGAAAGTTCACCAATCATTGACATTTCAAATTCTTTCTGCATCTTATTTGCTAAATCTTTACATGACTCATCTTTGCTGCTACCAAATATGATATCATCTACGTATACAACAAGAACAATAAGATGGCCATTTTCTATTTTGACATACAAATTACTATCCACCATACCTTTCTTGAACCCTTGTTGAGTAAGATAGTTGTCTAGCCTTGCATACCATGCTCGGGGTGCCTGTTTTAAGCCATATAATGCTTTCTTCAACTTGCAAACCAAGTTGGGATCATCACCAAGTTGGAAACCATCTGGCTGCTCAATATAAACCTCTTCTTCAAGTTTCCCATTCAAAAATGCTGATTTCACATCCATTTGATAAACTTTGAAATTCTTGTAAACTTGCTAAAGCCAGAAACATTCTAATTGCCTCTAGTCTAGCCACAGGTGCAAAGGTTTCCTCAAAGTCAATACCTTCAACTTGTGCATAGCCTTTACATACCAATCTTGCTTTATTCCTGACTACCTGTCCGTCTTCATTCAATTTGTTTCGAAAGATCCATTTAGTACCGATTATATTTTTATTTGCAGGTCTTGGTACTAACTCCCAAGTTTTGTTTTTCTCGATCTGATCTAATTCTTCATTTATTGCCTTCATCCAACTTTCATCTTTGCTTGCGTCAGCAACATTTTTGGGCTCAATTTTGGATAATAGAGAGTAGTTGCTTACTACTCTTCTTCTTGTCTGAACACCAACTGTGGGGTCTCCAATTATTTGCTCTCTAGGATGATCTTTCTGCCAATTTCCTGTTTTGAATTTCTTATTTTCTTCCACTTCTGAATCACTTGTTTGAATCATCCGAGTCAATTTTTTGTTTCTTTTCCATTTCCTTTTCCTCATCTCCTTCAATAACCTCTTCATAAATTGGGTAGTTCTCTTCATAGCTAATTACTCGTTCCCTACCTTCATCAACTTTAACATCGGCACTATCCACAATTTTCCTTAGCTTCTTGTTGTAGCATTTGTAAGCTTTGCTTTTTGACGAATAGCCAAGAAAAATACCTTCATCCACTCTATCTTCAAACTTACCAAGGTTTTCTTCAGTTCTTTTGATGTAACACTTGCTGCCAAAAACTTTAAAGTATCTTACTATTGCCTTTTTACCGAACCACAACTCATAAGGAGTTTTGCTTTCATGCATCCTCAACATGCACCTATTTTGGATGTATACCGTAGTATGGACTGCCTCTTTCCAAAATCTGTCTGCTACTTTGCTCTCAGTCAACATAGTCCATGCCATTTCCTGCACTGTCCTATTCTTTCTTTCTACCACACCATTCTGCTGAGGTGTCCTGGCTGCTGAAAACTGTCTTCTAATACCATATTTTTCATAGTACTCTGTAAAATCCTCTGAAATGAACTCTCCTCCTCTATCTGATCTTAAACATTTAATCCTTTTTCCTGTTTGATTCTCAACTTGGTTTTTGAAAACCTTGAACATCTCAAAAGCTTCTGATTTATGCTTCAAAAATAGTACCCATGTCATCCTGGAATAGTCATCTATACACAACATAAAATATTTGTCACCATTTATGCTTTGCGTTCTCATGGGTCCACATAAATCAGTATGTATTAGTTCCAAAGGTTTGCTTGTGTAGTACTCTTTTGTTTTAAATGAGACTCTAGTTTGCTTCCCCTTTTGGCATGAAGCACAAATGCTATTTGATGGTTTTCCAATGGTGGGAATATCTCTCACTTGCCTTTTTTGAGCTGATTTTTACTAGATTGTCAAAACTGATATGACCGAGCCTCTTGTGCCACAACCAATTTTCTTCTTCCTGTCCAATCAAGCAAGCTCCTTCTGAAGTCTCTGAGAGAGTGTACAGGTTGCCAGATGTCCTCGATCCAGTTGCTATCAACTTTCCACTATTTGCTTTTCTGACTTCACAACCCTGCTTCTTAAAAATCACTTCATGACCTCTATCACAAATCTGACTTACGCTCAACAAGTTATGCTTCAGACCAACCACAAACAAGACTTCTTTTGACTTGATTTTTCCGTCACTGATCTTAACTGATCCTTTGCCAACTATCTTAGCTCCATCATTATTTCCAAATTTTACTGAACCACCTTCATATTGCTGTAACTTCTCAAATTTTTGTTTGTCACCTGTCATATGACTGGAGCATCCACTATCAAGTATCCATGGTGCAGATTTATTCTGTGCTTTAAATGTTGTTTGTACGATCAGGGATTCCTTTTCTTCCTTAGATCGATCTTTTTCTTTCCACTCTGGTTTGATTACGAGTTTTGGGCTCTTGTTTTGACTTTTCTTTTTCGGTAGCTTGTGCATGTTTTTCGAGAAATTTTCTATTTTGTCTCATTCCATTTGGTTGAAATTTTCTTCCCTGAAATTGATTTGATGCAAATGTACTTCGACAATTTCTTGCAATGTGCCCAAAATTATGACGAGTTATAACATTCTACTGCATAATCCATCAAAGGTGAAAAAACATTTCTATTGGTAAAATTCCTTGGTCCTACGTTATACTTGCAATCTGAAATCTTATGTCCATAACCATTGCATTTAAAATAGTAACCAAAAAAGAGATGATTGAACCTGGGTGATGGTCTTTGCCATGTTGTCGTAGGAGTCATAAATCTTCTTCTTCTTTGATGTGTGACATTGGTGAATCCATCATTGTCAATTCTCCTTTCGTGCCTTGCATTATTGCTTTCTTTTGCATGAGTCAATTTTTCTTGATCAACCTGTTTCTTATCTTCATTCTTTGATCCATTTGATGATTCTCCTTCGTCAAAGCCCAAACCAAATTTGATGCCTGTAGTCCTTTGGTTATTTATGATCTTATCCAGCTTCATAGAACTTTCTTCACGTTTGTGATGACAACTAATTTTACGATTCATCTCTTCTATCTGCATCCTTAAACCAACAGTCTCTTCTTCTAGCTTGCAGCAATAATCTATTTTCATGGTTATTTGCACTTCGAGATCTTCAGATATTTTCTTGGATTCTTCTATCTGTACTTTCAAACTGGTTATGATTTCATTTGCATCCTCAAGCTTTCTTGAAATTTTCTTATTCTTTTTTCTTTCTATCTTCAATTCATCCAGAGCTGCAATTAGTTCCTCTTCCAAATTTACTTCTGCATCAATTTCTTCTTCATCACATTCCTGTTCTTTTTCTATTTTTTCTTCTTTGAGTGCCATGAAAAGAGCTTCACCTGTTTCCTTTTCAGAATCCTCACCGTAGTTGTCTTCTGATGAACTGACATTCTTGGAGATGAAACTTTTCTTCTTGAAGTTGCCTTTTCTGAAATTTGTTTTTTTCTTCCAGTCACTTCTTTCTTGGTGCGATCCTTCATCACTTTTGTTCTTCTCATTAAGTGGACATTTAGCTGCAAAATGCCCAATGCCTCCACAATTGAAACATTTAAACGGTAACTTTCCTCTGTATTTTCCTTTTCCCCTTTTTAGTTTTCGAACAAAGTTTGCTTCCATTTCATCTGATGTCTCTTCTTCCTCGGATTCTTGTTTTGCTTTCATATTTTTATGGGCTTTAAAAGTAGCTTCTCTGTCTGTGGGTTTAGATTTTCCTATTCTCATCTCATATGCAGTCAAAGAACCATGCATCTCATCCATACTAAAAGAATTTAGATCTTTAGCTTCTTCTATAGCTGAAACTTTAGAATCAAATCTTTGGGGAAGAGATCTTAATACCTTTTTCACGATGATAGAATCTTCGATTTCCTCATCGAGTCCTCTAATCGCATTAATGACTTCATTAACTCTCAGCATATATGCCTCTATGTTCTCATCGTCATTCATCTTTAATACTTCGAACTGAGCTCGATGTGTTTGTAACTTGGCCTCCTTGATCTTAACGTCTCCTTCATGAATGCTCCTCAGTTTGTCCCATATTTCTTTTGCCATTTTACAACTCATAATTTTTACCAGTTCACTGTCCACTAATCCGCACATGATAGCATTCTTTGCTTTTGAGTTATTCTCAAACAGTTTCTTACCGACAGCATCGGTTGGAGAAGTGGTGGGTATTGTGTATCCACTATCTACCGAATCCCAAATGTCGTATCCCAAAGCACAAAGATATGTCTGCATCCTGAGTCTCCAAAATGCGTAATTAGTTCCATCAAACAATGGTGCTTTGTTTGATGAGAAGCCTTCACCACCTGCCATTGTGTCACTTCCAAGATCACCCTAGCCGGTTAAGCTTGTTTAGGAACCTCGCTCTGATACCAATTGTTAGTCTCACAATGACACTGAGAGGGGGGTGAATCAGTGTAGCTCTTTATAACTTAAATCTTCAACTCTTAAAGCTAAAATAATGAAAACTTAAAACCAAATAAAGCAAGTATAACAAGAGAACATCACACAACACAAGATGTACCGAGGTTCACCAATTTGGCTACTCCTCAAAATGACTGTTTGGACTCCCATCCAAATCCAGCCTTTGCAAAGCACCAACTTTACAATCAATTTACCAACACCCACTGGAAGGAGCATCAACCCCTGATTTACCAGCACCAACTGGAAGGAGCACCAACCCCTGATGCCAAGCACCAACTTGGACTTCAATTTTGAAACTAGAAGATTGACATAAAAATGCCTTCACTTTTACAAGACCTTGACTGGTCTATTGCTTACCCAATATCTACCACAATTCACAAAACACACACACTCATCGCACTTCACAAAATAAAATCCCCTACTAAAATTCTCCAAGCAACACTCCTTTTATAACTATCCTTTCTCTTTGTAACTCCAATTGTAACTCCTTTCATATTCTCATATGCCACTTGTCAATTGTAACTCCTTCTTTATGTAACTCCTTTTGTATATATTGAGAAGGCATTTCGTCAAACACGTCACATGCAAATAATTGACACCATATTCTCCTACCATGATTGTTCATTTTCTCGGTCATGACTGTTCGTTTTCTCCTTCGATGATTGTTCGTTTTCTCCTTCATGACTGTTCATTTTCTCCTTCGATGACTGTTCATTTTCTCCTTCGATGACTGTTCATTTTCTCCTTCATGACTGTTCGTTTTCTCTTTGATGACTGTTCATTTTCTCCTTCAATGACTGTTCGTTTTCTTTTCCCTTATGCATGCATGTGTTTTGGGTTTCGAAAAAGGCTTTTCATTTCTATTTTGAGGCCCTTCGTTTCCTTTTCTCCACATGGGCATGCGTCTACTTATTTCCATGTGTCACGACCATTTTAAATGATTTCAAATCATTAAATATTCCTTATGGGTCCACGTCACTATGCGGTCTTAGATTTCACCATCCTGGTGTTCATCACTAATATCGACACTGTCAACTACTCTGTTCCTTTGGCAAAAATGCAACATGTCACGATATCGTGACACTTTTGTTTCTCTGCCTGCCTGCCCTTTTTGAGTCATGAAAATGTGACATGTCGCGATATCGTGACACTTTTGTTTCTCTGCCTGCCTGCCCTTTTTGAGTCACGAAAAATGTGACATGTCACGATATCGTGACACTTTTGTTTCTGCTCTTCTCTTCCTTTTGAGTCATGAAAATGCGACATGTCACGATATCGTGACACTTTTTTTTCTTGCTCTTTCTCTTCCTTTTGAGCCATAAAAATGCGAACATGTCGTGATATCGTGACACTTTTTCTTCTTGCTCTTTCTCTTGCTTTGGACCACGAAAATCACAAATGTCGCGATATCGCGACACTTTTTCTCCTTGCTCTTTCTCTTTGCTTTGGCTCGTGAAAATACAACATGTCACGATATCGTGACACTTTTTCTCCTTGCTCTTTCTCTTTGCTTTGGCCAGAAAATACATGTCGCGATATCGTGACACTTTTTCTCTTTGCTTTTTTGGCAGAAAATGCAACATGTCGCGATATCGCGACACTTTTTCTCTTTGCTCTTTCTGGCCGTGAAAATGCAACATGTCACGATATCATGACACTTTTTCTCCTTGCATTTTCTCTTTGCTTTGGACCATGAAAATGCAACATGTCGCGATATCGCGACACTTTTTTCTTTGCGGTGTTTTGCTTTTTCTTTGATCTTTAGCATATGGGCCACTTCGGTCTTCTTGGAAAATATGCAAAAAGGTGGGTAAACATCCTCATAAGCATTTAACATCACTGTACATACTCTGAGTAACCTCTGAACTCCTATCCATTGCATCAACCGATCTATCTGATTGTGTTGACAACAATGACAATACTGTCGCTGCACCTTGCTCAACACTTTCTTCCATGATCTTAGTAATGATTTTTAGAACATTACATAAAACAATAGGTCTAAAATCTGAGATATGATCAACCTCTTGAGCTTTTGGAACAAGAGTGATATAAGTTTTATTGATAACCTTCAAAATTTCTTTGGCTTTCCTGACTTCTTCCACCACCTCTAATAAATCAGCATGAAGGATATCCCAGAACTCTTGGTAGAACTCTATGGTAAAACCATCAGGACCTAGGGTTTTCCCTTTTTGTATTTTAAAAACTACCTATTGAAGCTCATTGATAGTAATAGGAGCAGTAAAAATAGAGTTCTCCTCAGAAGTGATAATAGAAGGGATTTCTTGAAGAATATTTTATTGAGAAGTTGAGTCAAGAGGAGTAGCAACAAAAATATTGGAAAATTAATCGATAACAATAGAATTCATGCCATCCCAAGTGTAGACAACATCTCCAGAATCTGATTTCAAGGAAGAAATAAATTTATGAGATCTTCAATCTAGAAAAGATTTGTGGAAGAAATTTTTGTTTCGATCTCCTTCTTTGAGCCATTGAATTCTAGATTTTTTCTTCCGTAAGAGTTCTCTTTTTTTCCATTCCTCTAATGGAGTTGTGAGATTACTTTCATCTAAAATTATACTCTCTATGAGGCCATCTAAATGGATTTTCTTATTGAAATTTTCAAGTTGAGCAAAAACTTCATTTTTTTTTAACATCCCCAAACTCCTTCCAGTTCCAAGTCTTGATTTTGGATTTAATGTATTATAGTTTTTTGGTAAAATAGAACATCTTAGTCCCATACCTAGGCTTACCTTACTTCCACCATTGTTGCACACGAGGTCTAAAAGAACTATCTTTGAGCCACATTAATTGAAAATGAAAAGGAGAGAAACTCAAATTGGTTTTCCACATTTCCACCATGACTGGCCAGTGATCTGAACTAGCATTTTTAAGAGTCTTCACTTTTGGAATGTGACCATGGATTACAAAATTTTTTGAGAGCAAAAAATTATCCAATCTCTCCATTATACAAGCTAAACCTTACCTTCTTTTAGACCAAGTCATAAGGCCATTATCTGGTTGGATGTCCACAAGATGGAGGTTTACAATATATTCTCTCATGAGGTTAATGCTTCTATCCAACTTTCTATTTCCCCCCATTTTATCATCCAGAGAGAGGATGGTATTGAAATCTCCTCTAATCAAGATCCAAGCTTTAGTAAAATGAGAGATAATATAAGTTATTTCCTTCCACTGTCTTCTTTTTCCTCTAAAGCAGTCGAAGCATAAATAGTAATGCATAGCATAATTTGGTTGGAATGTCTACTTTGAATAGTTATAGCCAAAAGACCCCAACTGCCAACCATATGGTGAATAACTACTTCTTTTGGGTGCCAAAGACAAGCAATGCCACTAGAAGTTCCCTGGGAACTTAGGGAAACCACTTTTCCAGCTAGCCAAATTTTACTAGCAATTGAGTCCATATCCTCTATTGACATTTTCTTTTCTTGAAGAAAAACAAGATGTGTATGATTTATCTAAATCATTCTTCTAATTTCATTTTGTTTTGAAAGACTCACTTTGATTCCTATAATATTCCAAATGATGATCTTCATTAATGCCAGGGCTAAAAAATTTGGGAAGGGCATTAATATTACCTTCCTCTACAAGCTTTTCACCTTCTTTTACCATATGATATTGATTGGTCTTGCAACCTACCTTTTGATTAGAATTCATCTTCAGTTTTTTTTCCTTGTTTCTTGACTTACTCCAATTGAATCTGAGATGGCTTCTAACCTTGAATAATGCTTGTACATAGCCAAACGGTTACTAGAGGGTTCAACAGAGTTTATATTCAAACTTGTATTATTTGAAGTTTTAACATTTAAAAGATTGTTTTTCTTGTGTAAATTTTCTCTCTTTTTTCTATTGAAAACCTTTGATTTTTTGGTTTGTCTCTGAGTTCTTCACTTCATCTTTAAATTGTGTTTCTAAGATTTCTATTTCCATTATTTTCTCTTCCTCACTTGGGACATCATTTGTGGAAAGGATTTCAAACATATTAGCAGATGACTTTGATTGATCCTTCATAACTAGTTTTTTTTAGTGTTCTTCTTCTTAGGCATTTGGAAACTTGTTGAGTTTATATCTTCTTTATTTTGATCAAGAATTTTATTTGGGCAAGCACTAGCCAAATGACCATATTCATGGTAAATTCTAAAATGAAAAGGAATGTTCTCATAGTCCACTACTTGCTCCCAAGTGTCTTTCCCAAATTAATGTAATATTTTTAGGTAGGGATTTTTCAAAATCTATTAAAACACAAATCCGAGCATAAATAATGTGTTCAAAATTTTGAGTACAATCAACAGTCATCATAAAAGTTCCTAAAGAGTTTCCAATTTCAGAAAAAATAGTAGGATTCCAAAATTCAATAGGGAGGCCAAAGAGTCTAACCCACATGGGAGCTATAGAAGGTATCTCTTTTTTAGCTTTAAATTTAGTATGCTATGGCTTCATGAAAAGCCCTGCCCTTCCAAAGAACCAAGGACTCCCTTGAAAATTTTCTCTCTATCTTCATTATTAGCAAATAAAACAAGAAAATAATCATTTGGATAAATAGATATTTGTAACTCACCTTTAGTTTTTTAGCTTTTTACAACCCAAACTTTGAAAGCAGATAGGCTCAAACGAAAACCCATGAACCGACAAATTAGTCCTCTTTTTTCCAGATCTTCAATGCTAGTTTGAATGTTACCCATATCAAGCTTAACAATAGGAATTCCATCAGCTACTTTAAGACATCCTAACTTCGTTTTCTTGGGATCAATATTAGGCATTCTTAGAGGTTTATGGGAAGCCCTAAGATTAATATTAGCATTGGGTTGAGGCTATCCACCATGGAGGGCATCCCTAAAATTTATTTTTAGGGTTGAGTCTTCAAAATTCTTACCCTTGATAGGGGTTTTCACAGTAGATTTATTTTGTGGGTGCACCGTAGCACCAGATTCACTTGATTTCTAAGTCATTTTTTGATCAGCTGCTTAAAACTAGTTTTGTGATCTCTTTAATCCTTTCCCTAGATGTCATGGAAAGGTATGGTTTTCACTTTTATTTTATGCAGCAAATTGGAAGCCGTTGTCACTCAAGTTCACAGCATGATCTATTGAAATATATATTTCTAACCCATATTGGATCCCTTGCAATATATCCTACTAAAATCTTAAGTAGAAACCACAAAAATATTGGTCGTTATAGCCTGAAGGCCTCGAAAACCAACCTTTGGAGTTGCTTGCACTCAACCCAGATGAAACCCTCGCACCGTCGCTTACCAAAAATCTTGTTCACACATAGGGATTTTCTAGGGTATTTGTTGCTCCAAATGATCTAAAAATTGGTGGAGATGTTCTAGGGTTTTTCAGGCATCTATCCTCAAAATTTCAACTCAATTCGAGTCCTGATGAGTGAAATATGGCCAAAACAAGTTCGACAATTTGGGTAGTCCTACAAAAAACATCCCTCCTCAATCTCTCAAAACTTCTATTTCCTTTGGTATTGAGTTTAGCTCTTGATTTCTGGTTCTGAATCTTTCCAAACATTTATCTTTCATATATGTATATCTACCATAATAGTTGTATTTGGTATCTATCACAAATTTAACTTCATTTTTTCCTATTACACATTCAATTTTACCTGTCACAACATTCCCTATTATAAAACTAGTATTAGTGTTCCTTGTCATAAAATTACTCTCATCAACTTATCCTATAAATTTGAGTTATTTGTATTTTGGGTTTATTTTTTATACAATAGGCCTTTTCATTCCTTGTTTTTTTTCATTATATCCCAATTTAGTACCAATTGCTTTTATGTGCCTTTCATTCTCATGATTTCTATTATCATTTGAATGCAATAAGTCATCATAAAAATATTTATCATAACTTAGACCATTACTAATCAATTATAAATGAATTATACCATTATTATCTCTATCAATATTTGAATACTTCAAACCATTAACAACACACTATCCATCAACTCTAACAATTTGGCCTTCATTTTGACCAACACACTTTGCACAATCAAAACAAATTTTTTTTGTACAAGCATACTCATTAACACTCTTTGCTTTAATACATCTAAAACTATCACTATCAAACTTTTAATACCTCAAATCATTATTCTTTGGAGAAACCCATCTAGTGCTATCCTTATTACCATCAATATTTTTGTCACAATCATTCTTTGAAATATTATTTGTACCAACATTTTTAAGAGTATTGCTCAAATCATTATTGTCTTTTTTATGAAGGATCACTACTTGCATATTTTCTCTGAAAAATATGATAATATGCATCTGTGGCCTTTAAATCACTGGTATCACAACTTTCATCTACCATATTGGGTTTCAAATCACACCTCATATCTATCCTTTGAAGTATGTCATATGTGTAATAATTTTCATCTTTTATCATGAGTATATTTTTTAATTTCTTTACTACTTATTTTTTACATTGTTCTTGTAGGTCATCAAGTGTGGATAGAGCCATCTATAATGTATTTTCCATTTCTTTGAGGTATTTCTTACCATCTTGTTTTGAGCTATCTTTTGTTGTCGTAAAATTTTGATTTATTTCTTTTACCATGAGATCCATATGTACAATATTGTTTGCTTGATTATTTATATTTCTTCTTTGATATTGCCCTTGGTATTGATATTTCTCTCATGGTAGTAGCTGATTTATGGCAGAGTGTAATCATATCTATAGATCTAATATATCATTTTTAAATACCAAAGGTTTCAAGATCTCTTTATCTTTTAATGAAACATTTTTTACTTCCATTTACAATCTTGAATTCAATTATTCTTCTGTCATCCAAAAATTGTGACATTGATATCAAGTTACTAGCTAATCCAAGTACAAAAAATACATTTTTTAGTGTGCATTCAAGAAGAGGTAAGTTGAGTGAAACATTACCTACTCCATGGACTTGATAGATTTTATCATCCAAATTTTTGATAGGTATACTTTGTTTTACTTGAAGAGAATCAAACTAATGCAAATTACCATTCATGCGATTACTTGCTCTTGTATCAATATACCAATAATTATCCTCCAACTTTCCTATGCCATATGCCATTTCAATTTTTTGTTTAAAATCTAAGCTCCCAATTTTATATTGAAATAATGTGGTGGTTTGACCCCATTGAACATGTTCTTCTTTATGAAAAAAATTATTTTGTTTTTGAGTCTCTTTTCCAACAAATTTTGGCTCTTTGATCAAATGAAACTTTGTGAGAGGAATTTTTGTGTTCAGCATGTCTTGGAAAAAAGTTTTCTTTAAATAATGTAGAACCCTTAAATCAAATTGGCCTCAAGAAACTAATGTTCATTATAACTCTTCTATTTTTTTTCTTTGTATGTTTGAAAGAAATTTGTCCACTTAAAAACAATTCTAGTAATGTTTTTCCTTCTTCAATAGAAACCTTTTTGACTCAATAATTAATTCCAAATAGTTTTTTTTTAATGAATTCTTTTATATTCTTGAGATATTTTTATTTTGAACTTTCCTTTCTATAAATTTCTTTTCAATGTTTCCTTTTATTTTTCCCCCTATTTTTTAAAAATAATTGTATTTCATAAAATATTAAATCCCATGAACCTTTGATATTCTTTCAATAGTTTCTCTTTTCTTATACTTATCAAATTTAGAGAAAATAAGAAAAATAAAATATGTTGTGTACCTTATGGGAAGTGATTCAGTAATCTGACCTTATCTTTGAATCATATTCAACTTCTCTCGTATGAAAATATACCTTCAAGCATGCACATTTTAAATAATCCTTTGAATACTCCAAAAAAAACTTTAGCTTTTCATTTTATTCCACACTTTGTCTTCCATGTTATGTTGTACACTTACACTGTTGTCACCAAGTTGAATCATTTGTTTTGATGAAAATTACAAGCATTCACTCTTTATTCTAACTTGGGCATTAATAAAATATTTTAAATCAGTGTTCTTCATTCCAACTAACTTGCACTTACACATTCAATCTACTCATGTTTCTTTCACTCATTGCCAAAATGGACTAGACCTTGGTCAAACACAACCTAGGGCACTTTGGGAGTTGCTACTTGACACTAGTTTATAGTAGAAACTAGTTTTAAAATCTTCTTTTTTTAATTCTCTGCCACTTTTTCATCATATTAACTCCCTTAAATAATATCCTTTTAATAAATGCTATTATAAAGGTTAACATATTTTCTCTTTTAAACCTTATACTTATTTTAAATAATCAATGTTTTAATGTATCCACATAATCAGATAAATATTTTGAATAGTATTAAAGTACCTTTTAAACCACTTTAATTTTCCTTTCACCTTCCCTCATGATGTTTCTATAAAATAATTGTGTCCTAATCACTTTGACTCTTGCTATGATTGGCACTAGTTGTCTCAATGTGTTAGACTCAGGGTTACATTACGTCTATGCTTCTTATGTTATGTTAGCTCTTTGTTTCACCAACATTTCACCTTCCTTCAACTACAATTTGGGTTATTTCTCCTCCTTTCTTCCTTCTATCCACACATTCAGTTTTCTCTACAATGAAGCTTCACAAGAAATAGTTTTTTTTTAAGCCATATTTTTTTTAAATGGGTTATATGGGATTGAAACAAGCCCCACCCATATTACATCATCACCAAATAGTGATATTACAACAAAGCTTAGATATTATCCATGTATCATTTTGCAATATTCGAACCTAGATCTCCTCTTCAAAATGTTGAGGAATCTAACCGATTGAGCTAATGCCACTTGATGCTTCAAAAGCAACAGTTATTTTGATCATTTCTAGAATTTTTCTTCAAAAATTCTCTTCTCCAAGAAATCAATAAAAAAATAACTCTTCACTCATAGGCTTACTTATGGGGGTACTTATATGTTTAATAGACTTTTCCTTGCAAGACTAGAATACTCTTACTCATGTATAGTAACTTGACATGAATATTAATGCACGTATTTCTTTACATAGTAAAATATGCATCTCATTGAACACATGCTTTAAACTTATTGTACGACCTTCTCACATACAACTTTCCTCAATGTTGGGCTTGTCATCAAATGGTGATGATTATCATTCTAATATCATGCAATATCCTCACTTAGGCTTAACCATACTCTGATACCAATGTTAGCAAATGTATTGTATACAACAAATAATTTTGAATACAAGATTTAATATTTCTCACAATAAATCATAATACAACTCACATATATTCAACCCATGGCTCAAAGTAAATAAACATACTATATTCACTTAGATAATTAATTTATAATGTATTATAGTACAATATTATGCATTGTAATTTCCTGTATCCAATAAACTCATATGTTACCCCTACAAATAGCCTTTACAAAGAGTCACTTCAAATTTCATATTCAACTATCTCTTCATCTCCTCAAACTCACAAGAGATGATTTTTCATATTTCTCATAGGATAAATATATTTATTGACTCCCTAATAATTATAAAGCCAAATATTTTAAAACTATTTACAAGATATTTGTAAGGTACTTATAAGGTACCAAATAATATAATATTCTCCAACAAATCACTAAGATCAAACAACTCTCATGACTTCACGACACAAATACTTCAACCTTTCTTTCAAAACCTCATAAACCACTAGATTTTCCACCTATCTCAGATCAACGATAGACCTTCTTTGATGTCAGCTTCTAAACTTGAATCTTTATAGACTACTAATGTACCCATCCTATGTCTTTGATATAATCCAATAGCAATATTTTCTTTGGATAATTTAGTCACTTAGTTATTAAAATGGTGCAGGTCATTCTAGGTGAAATAAAGAAGGAAGCACATGAAAAAAGTAACAAAATATATGAATTTTGTGCCACCTTGACTCAAGATAAACCTAATTCCACTTTGTACTCTCTTGACATAAATGGTCCCTATTTAAAGTTGTTAAGTTACTTTAAATTTGAATAAAAATCAAAGACAAGGATAATACAACATCTACTCGATTGTACTAGCATTAGATCATGACCAAAATAATGAACTTTAATGATATAAACAAAAATAAAATCAATTCAAAATATCTCTATTATAAAGATAAATACAACTACACAAATTCTAGAGAAAATTATATAAAAAATTTAGGATTCCATGTGAAGAATTTGACCTCCTAACCTCTTATATGGATGCCTTTTACCAATGGATAATATTATTAGTGAAGTCATTCTTTTGAGTTGTGAGGTCATTAAGTGGATATTACGCAAGCAAATTTTTAAAAGAGGAGACACATATTGAAAGTTTGCATCTCCCACCTTCATCAATAAAGCTTATCAACAATTAAAATAGAAAACTTGCAACATCACCATCCAAGAAAGATAGTATATAATGGGTATGTTGGTGAATCATATGTAAGTCAAATTAGACATTTTCATATTCAACCTTGGAATTTTTTTATACTAATTATTTTTCTAGATTGATATATATTGAACTATATGTTTGAGCATAATTAATGCTAATAGTTAATAGAAGAATGACATGAAATGTACCAAAAGTTTTATTTTGTTTGCAATGTATTAAAGGATAATACTTGGAATATTTATCTCACATGTAACTATTAGTACTTGGAAAAAATATTTTAATAAAGAAAGACCCACTTCCCATAATGTCACTTTAGGACAAGTCTAGAAATTGTTATATTATGTATTTCTAGGGCACTTACCAACAATTGTACGAGCAATTTCTTGGCTATTGTCAAAGACTATAGGACAAGGATTATAATTGGAAGTATATCATACCATCACATCTAATCATAGCCATGAAATCAAAATTGCATATAAAACCCTTTTCCAATATTAGACTAAATTCTTGAATATATTATTTGTACAAAAAGCTATTAAGAATATATTTGATAATATAATTATAATCCTTTCAATTTCTTATTACAAGGGAAGACCAATTGTTAAACATTTTTTTGTAGAACCTTAAATGTCTCTCACTAAGTACTACTTAGTGTTCAAGCAATCATGTTAAAATGCACGTCTTGATATTGATGTTGTTTGTCAAAGCATCAAATATAATTTAATCAGTGATCCAATATATAGTTACAAAATATTTGCTCATAGTTTTCAATTCCTTTCTGAATTTATCTTCAATAACTATTGTTGTCTTGCTATTGTTATTTTCTATCATAGACTACTTTTTTGGATTTTAATTACACTATAATAAGCCTTTTCTCATTTAAAATTGTGTATACTTATTGCTATGATCTAAAGCTATAAGATAAAGAAAAATGGATCAGGTTATATCATATGATATATTCTTTTCTTAAACATATCTCTATAAAAGTATTGCCAATAATGAGAAACTATTGTATCCATACATATCAGGTTTTCCGTATCATTGTATGCTATTTACATGACAATTTTATACAATCCTTAACTACAGTTCCAATGGTCCAAATTTGGTACTTTTCTAGAATCTTTTTTATTTTCTTTTTTTGGATTGATTTCTAGGAATTTTGGAACTTTTTGAATCACTTAATTTTCTTTTAATATTCCTTATCATATGCCTAGTTTTTAGTATATGGGCCTATAAATATAATTTTGTTGAACCTAAATTTAAACACCTAACCTCATCACTAGAAGGGAACTAACATAATTGTTTATGCTTTATCCATATTAAAAGCCTCATTTTACATGTAAAAAAAAAATTGACTCCTTTACAAACATCAACTAAAACCTATTATAGTTTAAAATTATTTGTAGCACATTTAATTCATTTTTCTATCTATGCTTTATCCATATTAAAAGCCCCATTTTACATGTAAAAAAAAATTGACTCCTTTACAAACATCAACTAAAACCTATTATAGTTTAAAATTATTTGTAGCACATTTAATTCATTTTTCTATCTATGCTTTATCCATATTAAAAGCCCCATTTTACATATAAAACAAATTGACTCCTTTACAAACATCAACTAAAACCTATTATAGTTTTTTATTATTTGTAGCACATTTAATTCATTGATAGCTTTATGTCTATGCTTTATCCATATTAAAAGCCCCATTTTAGATTTAAAAAAATTGGTTCCTTTACAAACATCAAATAAAACCTATTATAGTTTTTAATTATTTGCAACGTATTTAATTCATTGATAGCTTTTTGTTTAAAGCTAAAACAACTTATTTTTTATATGTAAATCAATTGCCATTAAATTTATTTTCATTTTTTGAGGAATAGAAATAGAAGGAACTAAACTTCTCTACTATTAAACATAGACAGGGTGTAAAGTATCAATAACGTATTTGATATATTATAGTAATATTCATATTTTTTTCAATGGGTTATATGGGATTGAAATGGACTCCACCCTTATTACATCATCACCAAAATGGTATTACAACAAAGCTTGGATATTATCCATGTATTGTTTGGAAATATTTGAACATGGGTCTCTTGGGTCTCCTCTTTGAGATGTTGAGAAATCTAATTGATTGAGCTAATGTCACTTGATTAGCAATAACCATATTTATTTCACAATTTTATAAACATTTTTTTGTTTTCGAATTAAATGAACACAATAGAAGATCATATATTTGAGGCATTAAGAATGGAAAGAAGAAAAATAATAGATAACTTGAGAAGAGAGGTCTTTTTACAAGCTTGAGTGTTAATTTGAAACAGTCTCCAAAGATTAACAAATATTTTAGAATATTTTGAGATTGATAATATCTTCCTTCTTCATAATAAGGTCAAGAGACAAACTAAAACCAATAAATAAAAGTGGAATTTATTAAATATTATGTAGAGCTTGTGACAAAATCTATACTAGTCAAATTGATAACTAAATTTAGATTAAAAATTAATGAGGATTACAAACATTTAATACTTACTAAAACAATGAGTCAGATTCCAATGAAAGTAATTTTCAATGAGATCCATTTAATGATAGGAAAACTAAATGAATCCATGGAGATCATGAGACATGTAAATAATTTCAACATAGATAAACAAAGTTGACTTGTACTTAAAGGTTTCTTACTATAAATTTAAAAAATAATAATAGCTAGTTGATGTTATTATTATTATTTCTTTATAGTAATCTCTAAACCTTTGATAAGGGTGAAAGCTGAGTTTATTAATAGAGGCCAAATATATAAAGGTTGGGCATTCCCATTCCAACCATATAAAGGTTGGACATTCCCATCCCAACCATGACCTGTGATAAAGGTGATATTTGAGCTTATCAACGGGGCCAAATACAACCGTGCACACATCCACCCTTCACACACTTGCCCACGTCACGGTTTGAACCTGAACCTTTCACACACTCACCCTTACATTGTCCCTTGGGTTTTGTATTTTATTTTATGTTAGTATTTCATAACCATATATATTAAATGACCATTGTCCCCAAGACTTTCATATGATCATGATTATTTATTTTTATTTTTTTTTAATTGTTAGTATTTCACAACCATAATGTTATTTTTTTATTTGGTTAGTATAAAAAACCTCTAATTCATATCTAAGGTTGTTGGTTAATTAATTCAAATGTAATGTTTGGAATATCTTTGGTGATCTACATATCAATTGCACCGAAAAAGAGTTTTTCTTTATTGTTATTTCGATCAATACATTTATTAGAGTTTTCCATTATATTTTTTTATTTTAATTAACTAAATCAAAACAATTAATATTTAAAGTTTAGTTTTAAGAGATTATATATATCATAATATTATAATTATGTTTATTATTTGATTTCGTAATAATAAAAAAAAATTGATGAAAAGCTAAATTATATTAATAATAAAGTTTAACATGAAAAAAAGTGGCGGGTGGCAATGATCACACCCCTGGAAGAAACAAACCAACCCTAACCACGGGTTGGGAAACCACAAACCAGAGCTCACTACAAACTAGGCAACATCAATCAAACAAGCAGTGAAACTTGCATGCAATCAGAAAGTTTGTGGCTGCACGTCTACGTTGGAGTCCCATGGAATGGCCAAGGTATGCGGTAATCCATCTGTGTGTCCCTGATCCTCATGAACATTTGAATCTCCCCAGCCCTGTCCTCGAGATCTATCAAGCTGGCGATTATGTGCACTTATATCCCCTGCATTCCAGGCACGATCCTGTGTGCCACCATTAACTTCCACCAGCTCATCCCAGGCACCTCTGGGTGGAGAACATGATGGTGATTGAATTGGTTGTGCATTCCATCCATCATTGTAGGTAAAATTGTCATGTCCCCAACCTCCCTGTGCATGCACCAGACGTGGCAGTTGATGAGACCTCGAGCGGGAACAGGACGTCTGTTGTGCGTTGTTTGGAAAAACCCTGCTAACTGAGCATGGTGCATTTTTCTAGTCATCCAAAAGTGCCTTCATGTGCGCCTGCTCAATGTCAAGTTTAGCCTGCTGATTGCAAATCTGGAACCATGTATCTTGAAACACCTCTATTTTGTCAGCTAGAGAAAATTCATCAGAAGGATTTTGATGTTGAAAAACTATCTTGTTTCTAGATTTCCACATGTGAAAAAGAAGACTAATTCGAAATATGTGCCACACTTTGGACAAGGGAAGAACAAATTTAATCTTATCCCCTAACAGAGCTTGTTGCCATGTAAGGGATTCATCCTGGAATTGGGAAAAAAAAGACCATCCCCATTCCCGGGCACTCCTTGCTCTTGTGCGAGAACCAGAAAATATGAGGAGAAGATTCATCCTCATTACAGAATGCACATTTAGGGTTTGCAACTCCCAAGTGCATGAGTCTGTCTCCTAAGGGTAAAATTTGAAAGAGAAGGCTCCAAGCAAAAAAATATTGTTTTGGCTCAAGAAAAGAAGACCAAACTATCCGAAATCGAGCCTTCCAACCAGAAACCGCCACTGGATCTCCCCATTTATCATTAAGTCTAGGGACCATTGGCAACATTGGGGAGAGCCACTTGTAACCCAATTTAGCTGAGTAATTCAACAATGGTATATCCGAAAACCAGGACCAATCTTTCCACCATGGCCTCTGAGAGTGCTGCCCACACTTGTGCCACATGGAAAAGGGGATAATGTCAATTACTGAGTCATAAGTGAGCTTGTCACCAGTGCTCAACTGAAATTGTTGTTTAAAAAGTGGCCAAGGGATCCAATCCCTCGAGGTTTGAGAATAAAAATCAAAAACTGTAGATATACCTTTTTTAAAAAACTTTTGGGCATGAATCCACGGGACTTGAGCAAGAGGAGTTCCCTGAATGTTAATCATCGAAGACCACCAGATGTTTAAAGAATTGATGGATAGTCCTTTATGGCCTCTATTCCCTTTCCACTTAAGCCAAGGAGTGAATTGCTGCCATGATTTCCAAATACTTTTAATCACAAAAGAACCGAGAGATTTTCACAAAGGCGGCATTACAATTAGGGAAGGGAGGTCAATTCCTCTCCAGGCTTGTTTGTTCAAAGGCAGCCACTGAAGAAATACAATGTCTGATGAGGATTTTCCAGGCCTTCGAGCCTTTAAGGGCTCGTATGATCCATTTGGCACAGAGAGCCGTGCCTTGTCTTTTACGAGTCAACCATGCCCATTCCTCCTGAAGCTTTAGGTAAACAACACATATCCCAAGCAACCCGGTGAAAACCTTTCTTCTCAAGTGAGTTTGCCCACAAAAAATTCCTCAATAGTCTTTCAAGCTTAAGGTAGCATGCTTGTGAAGGGACCCAACAAGAAGAGTAATACACATGAGTAGAGGCAAGGACCTTAGAACAAATCTGGAATTTTCTTGCCAGAGACATCTTTTTAGTAATCCAATACTCAAGCTTTTTCTCAACTTTCTGCAGAACATAGTTCCATAACTGAACAGGGGGAACCATAAAAGGCAAAAGGGATCCCTAGAAATTTGAACACTTCTCCTGGCAAAATCCAATGCCATTGAAACTGTTCTAGCCAAGGAGGGAGCGGGGTAGGGGACTACCGATAACAAGAAGTTTTTCTCCACTGAATACTAGAACCAGAGGCCTGACAAAAAACTTCCAAACATCTGAGTGCTTCCTTCACTGAGTGTTCCTCCTCTAAAAGAGTGAGAAAAGAGTCATCGACAAAGTGACCATTAATGAGCTGACCTTGGTTATCAGGGAGAGAAATACCCTTAATTTGGCCCAAAGAAGCATGCCTAGCAAGCAAATATCCAAAGGCTTCAGCAACAAGGATATACAGAGAAGGAGCCAAGGGACAACCTTGCCGAACAGATCTGAACAAACCGATTGGCCTAGTTTGATGATTATTCAAAGATAAAACAGCCGAAGCATCCTGAAAAAGAATATTGACAGATTGAACAAACACAGGCCCAAACCCTAAAGACTGTAACATGGAAAGAATGAAGTTCCATTCAATTCTATCATAGGCCTTTTCAAAATCAATTTTCAAGAAGAGGGCTTGCTGACCAGACCGCCTAGCCCATTCCATACCTTCCCAAACTGCAATGACATTATCCAATATATATCTGCCTTTAATAAATCTTGTTTGCTCCGGCCTAACAATAAGAGGCAACAAGGGCCGGAGTTTCAGAGCCAGGGCTTTGGCAATAATCTTATAGCTGACATTGAGCAAGGTAATTGGCCTCCAATTTGTTATACATTCAGGATCCCCTTGTTTTGGAATGAACTTGATATTACCTCGGTTCAAAATTGCTCCAAGAGAGCCATTGTGCATGGCTTCAAGGTAGACTTTGTGTAAATCGGAACCAACAAAGTCCCAACATGCCTTGTAGAATTCACAAGGAAATCCATCCAAGCATAGGACCTTCTCATTGGCCATTTGAGTTAATCTTTGAGGCAAGGTCATCAACGAGACAAATACTTTTCACACTCCTCTCTTTGAGCTACGAGAGAGTTTGTTAGGGACAACATCCATGCAAAGCTTGAGAGCTTCATCCCTCTCTGGAGAAGAAGGCTGAGCGACAAAAACTTGAGTGTAATGCTTAACAAAAATGTCGGCAATATTGGGTAGAGAGGTATGGCGAATACCATTGTCCACAATAGCTTTGAATTTAGTGGCATTGCGAGGAGGACGTAACTTTTGGAAGAATTCCTTAGAAACTCTGTCCCCAATTTTAAGCCAATGTAAGCGGGCCTTGATCTGAGCACCTTTAGCTTCATAGAGCTCTGCCACCTTGAGCTCATGACGAACCTGAGCAGCATGCCCCTGCAAAATAGGACAGAGAGGGTTGGCTTCAAGCCTACAAGAGGCTTTTGTCAGTTCAGTGCGTAAAGCAAGCAAAGAATATTTTCTAAACTGAGCAACTTTCTTGCCCAAACTACGAAGAAGGGTTGTGGTTCGGGATATAGCATCATTCCACCACTCAATCCATCCTTCTTCACCAACAGGTCTATCCCCCAAATTCCAGACTCTCTGGAATATGACACATCATGGAAGAATCTTGAAGAAAGGATGTGTTAAGAAAAAAGCGAGACTTAATACCCTGAGCAGGTACCACGAGAAGATAAAATAGTGAACATAATTGGGGAATGATCAGACCCAATAGTACCAGCAATAACCTCCACAACTGGAGCATCTCCATGCTTTCGATGAAAATAAAACTGGGTATGGTCTGACAACATAGCTCTATCTAAACGTTTGAGAATCCTTGCCCGCCCAACTTGAAAGTTATTCCAGGTAAACCAAAGGTGCTCATCAAAAGAAGCAGGAGAAAGACAGGAATTAGGGTCAGACAAACATATTTTTTTTTCATAAAAAACCAGGCTTCACGCTCACCAAGGGCCCACCTATGGTTTAGACCCCCAATTTTATCAGAAGCACGCTCAACCATATTAAAATCTCCACAGACGATCCAAACTGCAGGAGGCAAAGAAAAGGCACACCATTTCCAAAGCAAACAGCGCTCCGGAGCACTATTGGAGGCATATACATTTAAAATTCCAAAGGACATTCCGTCAACTTCAAGCAAAATCCAAACGACTTGGTTAGAAGGGTCAACCCCCCAATCAACAAAATTCCCATGCCATCTATTGGCCGGGAGAATAACGACACCACCACGACCGGGAGGGTGCTTGGTGGAAAAAAAGTTGACTATTAGGGTAAATGAGCGCACAAGCACACTGCAATTGGAACTCAGTGATTTTAACTTCTTGCAAGCAAACGATATCTGGGCCCCCATACTTGGTTGCACAGAAAGTAATATCATCGCGAACCATGTATCTTCGAGCTGGGTCCATCAGTCCTCTAACATTCCATGATAGAAAATTCATTCTGACCCGTCGAGGATCAAACTTCCTCTGACCTCATCAGAGTCACCCAGAATAGCAAGCGACTCAAACGAGTTGCTAGAAAAGCTTCCCAGTTGTCGGTTTTTGTCTGCATGCAGACCCTGCACTGGACTACGAGACCTTCGTCTTCGGGCATTCATGCCTTCTTTTTGCTCCAGTTGGTGAGCAACCATGGAGACAGAGAGGATACCATCATCTTTAAGAGCCATCGACATATCTTCAGCCACAGCTGCTGAATTGGAAAGGATTTGAGTACTTGGGGAAGCATTTTGGGATGGAACTGGGACATGCAAGGGCGGTTTTATCGCTGTGGCTTGAGCATAGGAGCCAGTAGGCTGACCCCCCTGAGGATTATGGATAGAGGACTGGCCTCCCTGAGGGCCTTTACCAGGGACATGCTTGCCTTTCTTGGAGACCACCTTCCAGTCACTATCAGACCCATCTTTGGTTGGTTGGTTTTTCTCATTAGAAGCTTGATTAACAGGGGTTGGGCCCTTGGATTTAAACTTATCTGCCATTAAGGGACAATATTTAATCTTGTGTGCGATATACTGGCACCTGTAGCAAGTGTTTGGCAAATTGACATACACCACTCTCTAGTGGATATTAGTATCACCTACCTTAATATCAATAAATTCCTTGAGGGAATTGGCCAAATCAATTTTCACACAGAGCCGACGGGTAGGCCGAGCATTATAGAAGCGCCGAGGCTCTTCACATACAAATTCCCCAACTTTCATGGCAACATCACGAATAAATGGGACCAATGCCATTGGCAAACCCAGGAATTCAACCCACACGGGGACAACAAGAGAGACACCATTGGCAACCTGGAAATTCTTGTGCCATGGTTGACAAATAAGCAAAGTGCTATGAACATAACAAGGACCCTTGCTGAGAAACTTTTTGACACACTCTGGATCGAGAGAACCGAATATGAAAGAAACCTTTGGTCGGGTTTTGCACGAGACTCTACAAAGATACCATATGGGTTCCAATAGCTTTGAAACCAGTTTCGTAGAATTGCATCAGAGGGGATACGGCCCAAGAAGTAGCCTATGACAGTATTTTGCTCTAGCCAAGTACAAGCTTTATTGAAACTATCGAGGGGAATAGAAATGTACGGCACATTACCTTGTGGAACACCGTGGGAATGAACTTCTGAGGTTGCTTGCCCGCCATCCTTTTCTCCATCGGCTTCACCAGACGATGAACCAAGAGGAACCAAATGTGACATATTAAAAAAAATACAGTAATTCCGCCCAAGGCGGATCAATAATGGAAGGACAAAGTAACAGATCCCATCCACTGGCACATGCAGCACTGTGACGAGGCCAAAAATCACACATGCAAACGATGAATGCAAAGTCGGCTCGGCTCCTCAGGATGAGTTGCAGAGCAAAACCCTAACCCCCATATCACTTGAACATGTAATAATAAAAAAAAATTGATAAATAATATTAATATAGGTTTTATTTAAATGATTTGAAGAAATATTAAAAAAAATATAGCAATTTAATAATATGTATTCACTTGAAAGAATAGTATTTATTTTCATACTTTGATTTTTATAGTTATTAAAGACAAACACACCTATGGTGATGCTCTCATTTTTCTTGATATACCTCATGGCCTCTAGTATTTTAAAAGTGAAGAGTTCAAGAGTGTGGACTAACTCATGACCTTGATATAAGAAAGGTCATAATCAACCCAAGTAAGATAAGGTCTCAAGCATTTTTGTTGAATTTAACAATTGATATTGATCTAGGTTTGGTAGTCAAGTAAGGTCTCATGTATCCTTGTAAAACTCTTTTTCCATCTATGTGGATAATATAATTACATTAAAAATCAATCCTTGAACAACATAGACATGATAGGTTTGTTTATGACCATCCCTAGAAGCTTCTAAACCTCATTAGTTTCATATTTAACAAATTTCTTCTCATTAACAAGTTTTCCTTGGGTCATGGAGGTAGCCTCTACCTATACCACTAGACAAGAATGTAAATTATTAAAATTATCTCCATGTCACTTTTAATAGCCTCCAAAGGACCTATATATCTCACTTCCAACACTACATAAAATAAAGTAGGAATTATATTATGTTAGAAAACCATGCTTTTAGTATATAACAAAGTAAAAATTCATTGTCTTACCTACTTTTTGAAACTCCTAACCAGTATTAATTAAGTATTAAATATGTCAATTAAATATAGTATGTGAATTGTGATATTGGAGGTAGTATGCCAAATTTATGTAATGTTCTACCCAGATCTGTGTTTTTGGTTTTTTGAAATATCTGATTTTTTGGTGTTTTCTGGTTTTTGAATGCTCAGAAAATATAGTGCAACAATATTGCATCATGCATAACTTCTATTCTACTTAACAAAAATGCACGAAAATTTGGAAATAGATAATAATGATTTTAAAATACAAACCCATTAAAGGAATTCACCAAAAATGAAAGTACCAGAGAGTTATGAAAATATGGAATTTGCAACTTAATACATTGATCAACAACCAGGAAGACTGATTTTCAATTACAACTCCACAAATTGATGCTCCTTCAAAGTGCAAATGAATACAAGATGTCCTTAGACCCTAGGCACCCAAGGAGAAGGAAGAATAAGCTCTGAAGCCCAATCGCCCAAGCCTCAGGTCCTCACGCCAAGTTGGAGACTGTACGACCAGGTACAGGTGTACGACCTGCCAGATGAAACCCCATGAAATCTGCCTGGAAACACTTCGAAATCACCAAAGACCAATTGCTAGGCTTGCAAAATGATGGCACCAACTTTGGTACAAACCCCAACTCCAGTATTCACTCTAAATCACCCAAAAACAAGCCAAAATGGTATGGCCTATTGAAGATGATCAACAATTCGACCCAACAATGAAATACTCTGAAAACCCTTGAATATTACTCTAAATCTCTACAATAAATCTCCATAATGAAGCTCCAATGCATTCCCTGAGATGGAAATGCCAATGATCAGCCAGGGGTGATCTTTCACACCCAAAGATGATGTTCTTACTAGAGGTTTTCACCCCAATAAGCTCTAGAAACCCTACAAGTTCACCTGCAAGTCTTCTCTCCAAATTGCTAGAAGAAATAATAAACCAAGCATAACAAATGAGCTCCTCAAAAAGCCTTTTATTCTCCTCCAAGAGGTTCAACCCCTTTTAGGGTTGCTCAATAACATTTTAAAACATTATAAAATAATCAAAATGTCACTTTTAAAATGTGACGTCCCATATTGAGGTCCTCATAAGTCACTTTTATAAAATAAGTTATTTTTCCTAAGTGACATATTAACCCCTTATGTCCCCTTTTTTATAACATAAGGTTATAACTATATAAAATTAAATAATTAATTTAACTTTATATAATTAAACCATTGCACATTAAAATCTTGGACCTCGATCGAACAACCTGGCAATTGAAGATAGAAACGGACACCCATTTTGGAGATGAATCACACCATACCATCCGTTCTGATAGAAACCCTAAAAACTGACTTACTATAAATAGTAAGTATGCTCTCCAATGCTCCAAAAGACTCCAAAAAAATGGCAATTGAAGGCTCTCGATGACCTGAAGAAGACTCCACAACCTCCAATGGGCTCCCACACATCAAACTTAGCCTACGGGAACCCGTGAGTAGGCTAATCCCAACAAATAAAGCTAGCTGACTAGAGAGGGGACATTACAGTCTGCCCTCCCCAAAATTGCTTGTCCCCAAGCAATTTCAACTCTGGATGTTGTAATATCTGCTCATTCTCCCAAGTAGCATCCTCCACTGGTAGATTCTTCCACTTAATCAGATATTCTCTGATCACCCTCTTCCTAAGAGTCTTCTCCCTGGAATCAATGATGGCTTCCAGAATAAGAATAAGTTTTCCCTCCTCATCCAATGGTGGTAACTCTGAAGAAGGTACTACATTATGGCCAAATGCCTTTTTAAGGTGAGATACATGGAAGACATTGTGAACTCTACTATCAGCAGGTAACTCCAACTCATAAGCCACCTCTCCAACTCTCCTGACTACCCTGAAGGGTCCATAAAATCATGGCTTAAGTTTCTCCTTTCCACTCTTCTTGAGAGTGAACTATCTGTAAGGCTACAATCTAAGGTAAACCAAGTCACCAACCTCAAAATTGTGCTCCACCCTATGATGATCAACATACATCTTCTATCAATTTTGAGCCTATTGAATGTTATCCTTCAAAGCTCTCATGATATCTTGACTATCCTATAGTAAATCCTTGGCTCTAGGCACTCTGCTATCACCAAGCAACAAATCAATGAAGTTGGGAGCTTCATACCCATACAATGCCATGAAAGGAGTCATCCCAATAGACATGTGATGTGTAGTGTTGTAGCAGAACTCACTTAGGTGCAACCATCTAATCCATGCCTTCTACTGCCCTGAAACATAATTTTGAAGATACCCTTCCACCCATTTATTGACTATCTCTATCTACCCATCTGTCTGTGGGTGGTAACTGGTGTTGGGAGTAAGCTCGGTTCCTCCTAGTCTGAAGAGCTCCTGCCAAAACATACTCATGAACCTGTTGTCCCTATCACTGATGATGGTCTTGGGCATCCCATGCAACCTGAACACCTCCCTAAAAAACAAATCTGCCACCTGAGCTACTGTAGAAGTTGATGAAATAGCAAAAAAGTGAGCAAATTTAGTGAGCCTATCCACCACCACATATATGCAGTCTTTGCCTTGAGTCATAGGCAATCCAGTAATGAAGTCCATTGAGATTCCTTCCCATTTCTGGTTAGGAATTGGCAAGGGTTGCAATAAGCCAACTGGGTAGGTGTGTTCATCCTTGTTCTGCTGACATATGGTACACTCTCGGATATATTGAAGGACCTCATTCTTAAGACCCTTCCAAGTAAACCACTCTCTGGTGCTCCTGTAAGTTTTGAAAAATCTTGAATGACTAGTTGTGGGATCATCATGAAAACACCAGAGGACTTTCTTCTTGAATTCAGAATTTGGAATTAAGAGGATGTGGTCCTTATACAAAATCAGCCCATGCACTACCGAATACCTATCATCCTACAAAGTGCCATCAATCAAACTGGAAGCCCATGAATCCTTAGCATACTCAGATATAATCTCATCCCTCCAATCTACAGAAACACCTATCATAGCACATAGATATGGTCTTCTAGATAATGCATCAGCTACAACATTCTTCTTCCCCTTGACATAAATGATGTCAAAATCATAAGCTTGCAACTTACTCACCCACTTCTGTTACCTCTCATTGAGGTCTCTCTGATTGAGGAAATATCAGAGGCTATTATGATCAGTCTTCACCATGAACTTACCCCCAACCAAATACTACCTAAATTTGGCCAAAGCATGCATGATGGCCAACATCTCCTTATCATATATCGAGTAGCTACACTCTGCACCCTTAAGCTTCCTGCTCTCAAATGCTATAGGATGCTTATTTTACATCAATACTACTCCTATTACCTCACCAGAAGCATCACACTACAATTCAAATGGTTGAGAGAAATCAGGTATAGCAAGCACTGGACAAGAACACATAACCTGTTTGAAGTGATCAAAACACCTCTGAGCAGTATCGGACCAAGAAAATACCCCTTTCTTTATCAAATCTGTAAGTGGGGTAGCGGTTTGAGAGAACCCCTTAACAAACCTCCTGTAGAACCCACATAAGCCGAAGAACCCCTTAAGTTGCGTGAGGTTTGTAGGAGTAGGCCATTCCATAATAGCCTTAATTTTCTCTGGATCAATGCACACTCCCTCTGCGCTGATGATGTATCCCAAGTAAAGTAATTATGTCATCCCAAAATCACACTTGGACTCCTTAGCATAAAAGGACTCCTACTCCAATATACTCAATACCTCCTCTAGATGTTGTAGGTGCTCCTCCCATGACCGGTTGTATACCAGAATGTCATCAAAAAATATCAGGATGAATCTCCTGAGTTGTCTGCTGAATGTCCTATTCATGCAGGACTGGAAAGTGGTAGGGGCATTGGTTAACCCGAAGGGCATAACCAAAAACTCAAAATGACCAAAATGGCATCTGAATGCAGTCTTCTCAATGTCCTACTCTCTCATCCTGATCTGATGGTACCCGAACCTCAAGTCAATTTTGGAGAAATAATAGGCACCATGCAACTCATCAATGAGTTCATCAATGCGAGGAATAGGGTACCTATTTTTTATGGTTTTCTTATTCAACTCTCGGTAGTCAACACACATCCTCCAAGTTCCATATTTTTTCTTCACCAATACCACTACAGAGGCAAAAGGACTCTTACTGGGATGTATGTGACCCATATCTAATAACTCCTGAATCACCTTCTCAATTTCATCCTTGTGTCATTTGTGGTGTCTGTAGGGAGTGGAGATGATGGTCTTGGCACCATCCTCTAACTCTATAATATGCTCAGTACTCCGCTCTGGAGGTCTCCCAGGAGGTATATCACTGAATACTCTGGAATGCTTAGTCAAAAGTTTTTGAATCTCTGGATGATAATCAACCTTCTATTGCTCCATAACTGTAGGCATGATGAGACATTCTACCACCCATTCCACTTCATCATGCCAAAACAATATTTCCATTCTCCTAAGGGAAACAACTCTAGCCCCTCCATCAGACATACCTCTCAAAACAATCCTCTTTCCTGCTGCCTCAAATTTCATCTCCATATTACGTAAATTCATTGTGAATTCACCTAGAGTATGCATCCACTGCATACCAAGAACCACATGTGTGTTACCTATATTTACCACATAAAATTCATCATTAAGCTCATACTCTCCCAACTGGATGCACAATTTAGGAATCCTATGGGTACAATGAATGGAAGAACCATATGCAACCATCACCTAAAATCCCTCAAACTCCTCAGTTTTGATTCCCCGCTTAGCGACCAACCCCTCATCTATGAAGTTATGTGTAGCACCAGTGTCTATGAGAGTCACTACTCATTGTCCATTAATGATCCCCTAAACTTTGAATGAACCTCCCTTCTGGAAACTGTAGAGTTGGGCTACTGTATCACCATGTTTGGAATCCTGTTCGGGCTCTCCTTCTACTTTTTCTTCTTCACTTTTCTCTGAATCAGATTGTTGCTCTAATTTTTTAGACCCTGTATCCTCAACTTCAAAGTATTCTTTCTGCTCCATTTGCTTCATTTGAGCCTTGAGTGGACACTTATGAGATAAATCCCAAGGTTCCCTGCATTGAAAACATAGTTTCTTCTTCCTTAGCTCATTGAGCTCATCATCCCCTAACTTCTTTGACTCTGATTTCTGTTGAGGATAACTCTTTTGAAAATTATTTTTATCTTTGTCTTTGCTGCCCTGGAATGGTTTAAAAGCTGATTTGCTTTTTGGAGCAGCAAACTCCATGTTTCAAGATTTTTTCATAGCCTCCTAAAGTGAGGGTGGTTCGAAGACCTTGATCCATCCACGGAGTGGCTCTATTAATCCTTCACTGAATAAAATTGTAAGTCTCCTCTCTGAAATGTCATGCACCATGACTGAAAGCCTCTAAAATTCTGAAATGTATGAGTCTACGAAACCTGTCTGCCTCAACTGTGCCAACTCTCTAAAATATAACTTTGGGTCCTTCTTATCAAAATGATCAATGAGTTTGTTTGTGAACTCATCATAGGAAGTAATCAGCCCATGTCCCAAAGTGATGATACCATGAAACCACCAATCATGAGCAATGCCATCTAGGTGAAGTGTGGCAAATTTAATTGCCTCATCCTCCGGCATAGGTCTAAGAGCCAAGTAGTTATCCAACTTTTCCACCCAAGCTCTAGTTGTGCTTTTTCCACTACCATCAAAATGAGGAATGGTTATCTTGCTCACTGCATGTTGAAGGTCTCATTGTGTTGGTTGTCTCCTCTGCTCATGTCGATGTCCTCCCATATTCATATCAGTCCTCTTCTGATTCATGAAATTGTCAAATGACCAAACATCCTTGAGATCATCTGGAAGTGCTCGATATTCAACCCATATTTTAGCTACATTATCTGTGGGTGGGGCTCGTGTCTCCTCCTGAATAGGTGGCTCCTCTCTAGGAATGAAAGTAGGTTGTGTAGGCCTAGGAGTATTATTGCTACACCTGGTAAAATTTGGATGGTTGGAAGTGCTAGCATCCCCATTGTTACCACCCATGTTGATACTCTGTAATGAAATGGACACCTCCCTCAAAATTCTAGCTATCTCCCTCTGTGATTGTTGCAAATCATTCTGTATTACCCATTGTTCATTCTGCATATCACGTTGACCTCTTGCTAATGAATTCAAGATATCCTAGAAACTCTGCTCATTGGCACTTCTTTCCCCCATTCTGATATTAGATTCTATCTCTGGTGGATGTTGAAGGTGAGGTCTTGCTGCTAAAGTTGTTGTCCAAGTACTCTGTTCTGGATATGAATCCTCTTTGGGCCACTATTTTTTATCTCTGTATCCCCCTATGTAAGCTTGCTTTATTTTCTTTCTTTCCCTTTATGCTGCTCTTTTGTCTCTTTCACTCATGAAATGTTCAACTTAACCATAGGATGGTAGTGTTGAACCTGGATCTGATACCATGTAATGTTCTACCCAGATCTGTGTTTTTGGTTTTTTGAAATATCTAATTTTTTGGTGTTTTCTAGTTTTTGAATGCTTAGAAAATATAGTGCAACAATATTGCATCATGCATAACTTCTATTCTACTTAACAAAAATGCACAAAACTTTGGAAATAGATAATAATGATTTTAAACTACAAACCCATTAAAGGAATTCACCAAAAATGAAAGTACCAGAGAGTTATGAAAATATGGAATTTGCAACTTAATACATTGATCAACAACCAGGAAGACTGATTTTCAATTACAACTCCACAAATTGATGCTCCTTCGAAGTGCAAATGAATACAAGATGTCCTTAGACCCTAGGCACCCAAGGAGAAGGAAGAATAAGCTCTGAAGCCCAATCACCCAAGCCTCAGGTCCTCATGCCAAGCTGGAGACTGTACGACCAGGTACAGGTGTACAACCTACCAGATGAAACCCCATGAAATCTACCTGGAAACACTTCGAAATCACCAAAGACCAATTTCTAGGCTTGCAAAATGATGGCACCAACTTTGGTACAAACCCCAACTCCAGTCTTCACTCTAAATCACCCAAAAACAAGCCAAAATGGTATGGCCTATTGAAGATGATCAACAATTCGACCCAACAATGAAATACTCTGAAAACCCTTGAATATTACTCTGAATCTCTGCAATAAATCTCCACAATGAAGCTCCAATGCATTCCCTAAGATGGAAATGCCAATGATCAGCCAGGGGTGATCTTTCACACCCGAAGATGATGTTCTTACTAGAGGTTTTCACCCCAATAAGCTCTGGAAACCCTGCAAGTTCACCTGCAAGTCTTCTCTCCAAATTGCCAAAAGAAATAATAAACCAAGCATAACAAATGAGCTCCTCAAAAAGCCTTTTATTCTCCTCCAAGAGGTTCGACCCCTTTTAGGGTTGCTCAATAACATTTTAAAACATTATAAAATAATCAAAATGTCACTTTTAAAATGTGACGTCCCATATTGAGGTCCTCATAAGTCACTTTTATAAAATAAGTTATTTTTCCTAAGTGACATCTTAACCCCTTATGTCCCCTTTTTATAACATAAGGTTATAACTATATAAAATTAAATAATTAATTTAACTTTATATAATTAAACCATTGCACATTAAAATCTTGGACCTCGATCGAACAACCTGGCAATTGAAGATAGAAATGGACACCCATTTCGGAGATGAATCACACCATACCGTCCGTTCTGACAGAAACCCTAAAAACTGACTTACTATAAATAGTAAGTATGCTCTCCAATGCTCCAAAAGACTCCAAAAAATGGCAACTGAAGGCTCTCGATGACCTGAAGAAGACTCCACAACCTCCAATGGGCTCCCACACATCAAACTTAGCCTACGGGAACCCGTGAGTAGGCTAATCCCAACAAATAAAGCTAGCTGACTAGAGAGGGGATATTACAATTTAGATGGTTTGATAAGAGTCGATAACTAGTTCCTTGGCCATATCTATTGCCAGCTAATTAATTAATATCAATGAATACAAGTATAGATCTTTACTCTTGTTGAAGAAAACTTGGTTTTTTAATTATGGTAAATGAGTTTTTGGTTTAGTCCTCAAACCAAATACAAAATCCCCATATTGGATACCTGAAGAGAAATAACACCCTGATAAACAGAATCTAGAAAAGTAGTAAGTGCAAAATCAAAAAGAAAAAAATGGAGAAGAATAACATATTACACAAGAATTTATCTTGGAAAACTCTTTCGAGAAAAAACCAGTAAGAATATCTCCTTATTGTATAAACTTGATCATCTCCAATACAATAATATCCTTTCACTCATTTTTTGCTTGTGATTGCATTTCTTGCAAATTCATTGTCAAGCCCTCATGCAAGTGTTGTTTTATATACTAATAACACAAGAAAGGGTTTTACAATACCATAGGCTGACATTACATTAACCCAAAAAATGCCCATATAGGTCTAAAAATTGCTTAAACCCCCCAAAAAAATTCCTCAGGGGCTAACGTCCCCGGACCCCAAACAAGGGTTGTTGCCCCCATAGCCCCACTCGGGGTCCGACCCAACTCCGAATCCCAACGAGGATAGGGATAGAGTGTAAATTCCTTTCAGAGTTAGCCCCACTTGAATAACATGGAAAATATTCAACACAAGTTCAACATTCTTCCACTTGTTGAATACTTTTCATAGGGACTAAAAATTACCATTGTCAACTGTCAAGGGCAACCATACCCATAGATCTTCCACACCAAGAAAATTTATGGGTAGGAACAACCTTTTTTAATGAATCAATAGTATTATTCTTTGTATCAACTTTCTCCAACATCACTCAGTTCTCTTCAACCATCTCTCTCACAAAATGGTACTTGATATCAATATGTTTTGATCGATCATGAAAACCATGATTGTTTGCAAAACATATTGCACTCTAATTGTCACTATCAATTATCACAACCTTATGATTAATTTCAATTATTGAACACAACCTTTGTAGCCACATTGCTTCTTTATAGGTATGATTTGTTGCAATGTACTCTACTTTTGTAGTGGATAAAGCAACAACTGGTTGATTTTTACTCATCCAACTTACTACCCCTCTAAATAGCTTGAACACATAAGAACTCATGGATATTATCTTATCAAGATCTCCAACCCAGTCAACATCCACAAACCCTTGTAGATTTACAATATCATTGTCTCCAAATTTTCCTTTATAACAGATAGCATAATATGTAGTTCCATGTAAGTATATGAAGATCCTCTTCATAGTAGTCTAATATTCATTTCTTGGATTGGACATATTTCTGCTAACTACTCCCACTGTATGTGCAATATTAGGTCTAGTAAAAACCATTGCATACATTAGACTACCCACAACACTAGCATAAGGAACATGATGCATTTCTTCAATTTTCTCATATGTTTTAGGACACTATTTAGCAAATACATTTTGACCAACTGGATATGGAGTACATATTGGTTTACAATCATGCATCCTAAATCTCTATAGTATCAAATCAATATATTTTCCTTGATTTAACCACAACTTTATATTTGCACGATCTCTTATTATTTCCATACCCAAAATAAATTTTACAACACCCAAATCCTTCATGTCAAATTTAGAAGATAACTAAGAGTTAGTAACTTTATCATCTCCTTATTTTTACCAATTAACAACATGTCATCCACATACAATACAATGATATGAAAAATTTTACCTTCCTTTTTTAAATATACACATGGATCTGCTTTGCTTTTTCCAAGCCCAAATGTCAACACAAATTTGCCAAAAATTTTGGTTCCACATCCTTGGAGACTACTTCAACCCATAAAGAAACTTTTCTAGCTTGCATACCAAGTCATCCTTACCTTTTACCCTGAAGTATTTTGGTTGTGACATATATACATCTTCATCAAGTTCACCGTGTAGAAAAGTTGTCTTTACATCCATCTATTTTATTTCAAAATCAAAAGTAGTAGAAATAGCCAAAGTCAATTCCCTCAATTTGAGAAAATCCTTTTGCTACCAGGTGAGCTTTGTACTTCTTGAACTTTCCTTCTACATTGTACTTTTTCTTGAATAACCACTTACAACCAACAGGTTTTTTGCCAAGGGGTAATTTCACCCAGTTCCATGTCTTTTTTTAATCAAGGAACTCCATTTCTTCTTCCATAGCCCTTTTCCAAGACTTATTCTCACTTGACTAAAGTGCCTCCTTTACAATATTGGTTTCTTCATCAGTAACTGATAAATTAAATGCAGAACAAAAATTTGAAGGGCTATACCTTTCTGGGAGTTTTCTCACTCGATCTAATCTCCTCAAAATTGAAGTTCCAAGTTCTGCATCTTTACCTTCCTCACATTATTCCTATGAATATTACTCTTTAGGCTCTCTCTGTAATTCATATTCTTCTATAGAATTAGATCTACCACAAGTTATTCCGCCTGTTCTAATTTTATCTAAACTATTTTTTGTTCTTTTCTTGGTTGCATTTCTTGTTTTGGAACCCCTTTTGTTTTTCTAAAGATCACATTACGACTGTAAGTAATATACTTTGTTTCTAGATTCCACAACTTATATCCTTTTATACCACTACTATAACCCAGAAATATGTATTTTTTAGATTTATAGTCTATCTTAGTCCTTTTCTCTCTTGGGACATACATATAAGCTTCACAACCAAAAACCCTTATATGACTAAGAGAGAGTTTCTTACCAGTCCACACTTCCTGTGGAGTTTTTTCCACCAAAGCTGAGGTAGGAAATCTATTGATAAGTGGGATTTGAGCCTCACTCACATAGAGAACACCTATAATAGAGCAATTCACACATCCATGGGATACTCTTCTTTTGAGGTTTTTTTTATTTTCAAACATTGGCACCCTATGAGTTACCTTTATATTTGATTTCACCCACTATTGTTCACATTCATAAGGATTAAGATAAGGCAGCATAATTCATCCAACACATACATAGTCTTTATACCAAGGTGGTATAGATATTGCAAAATAGTCAACAATAGTAGAACCAAGTTATGGATAAACGTTGTGTTTCTCATCCCTTTTAGGTGGGAGATAGAGTTTGGCTTTACTTGAATAAGTGATGTTTTGCAAATAAGACACATAATAAGATCAAATTGCTTTGTTATGAGCCTTACACCATTCTTTAGCAAGTCTTCAAGAATACCTTTCATATCAATCTAGCTCATCCTGAAGTTATGTCATGATTCCACTTTGGGTACCGGTCTTGTCATAATCTATTATATACATGTGGTACCCAACTTTCAGCTTTTGCTTGATTAAAATAAAATGTTTGATATGAAGACTCGTCATACTTGATAGGGATCTTCTGCTTCATACTTTGTTGTCCATCATGGTCAGCTTCCACACCAAGCTTACCAAATATCCTACCATCAAATATCCCATGATTATCTATCCCTTTTAAGAGCATTAGATTCCAATGCTTCCATGGTGGGGAGGGATGACGAGGACCACACATGATGTACTACTTACGATAGGTTTGTAGGCCTATTTATTTTAGTTAGGTTTATTATTTTTATTTTCCTTCTATCTTATGTACTATGTGAAGCTTCTTATAGCTCATATTTGTTACCTTTTTGTTAGTTTATATTATTACTAAATTATGTTTGTTAGTTTATTGTTATCTTAGATTTTTGATAGCTCACATTTGTTAGATTATTCCAATGAGATATGCTTAATGGCTGGCTAGGTTGTTCGTGAGCTTATCTTCTCAACTAAAATTAGTCATGTCTATTGGTTTTGTTTATTTAAGCACCTTTGTTAATGAAAAATATCCAACTTCTTTTTTACCCACAACAAAGGAGTTGTTACTGGCTAAGCTATATTACCCATAAAGTATCTAGTGAAGTGAGGGATGATCAAGTTCTAATACCTAGGATTCAGACAATATCTATACATAGGATTGAGCTCCCACATACCTTGTGTCTATTGGGAGACATTTTTTAAGAACCCTAAACCAAAAATTTATATATAGGAAACCAGTCGGTCATGTAATATCCATAGTGCACCAAGCACAACATTTAAAGAATATCACCATCCCATACTTATTATATAGATTGTTACTACATGCAAGGGTATGTGCAGAATCCTCCTTGAGTAGTGGCCTAAAATATTGGTTTGAGCATTATCATTGTTGTTGTAGTATAATAGAAGGATATGGAAAGCACACAAAACCTAACTTGGAATATATCCATTCCTTTCTTACCTTATTAGGAGTAGAGCTCACAGGATAGAAAAAGTGAAATTCTAAGATTTCTAAAGTAGATACGTAACCTAAGAATCCTTGTTATGTAAAATTTAAAAAAAATGAATGGGTTATGAAAAATATCATTTTGGAATATAGCCCATTATGATTATCTCATCGAGTTGATCATTTTGGTATATAGCACCCATATGCATTTTTAGGATCCTTACTAAAAATAGTAATTATCAAAACTAGAATTTTATTTTTTAGTAAATGTCCCTTGAGATCCATTGCCAAGCAATGGAGGCCAAAATGCACAAGTTGGAGGAACAACTTTCCAAATTATATGCCATAATGAAACTCAAGGGTTAAATATCTTCTCTCACCACCATGATAGTATACTATCAACATAAGCAAGACCATATGAGTTAGGAACTTAAAGTGCTTAAAAGTAAAAATCCAAATTTTGATGGGTATGCTATAGCTCAGAATCTCAAAGGAGAAAAATTATTGAATGGCTAGAATTTTCCATGATATTTATTGAGGAAAACAATTAGCGGATAGGAAACAACAAAGGCATGACTCGTAGACTTCCCAAAATATATTTTCCAAGGCTTGATGGAACAAAGCCACAAAGTTGGTTGATTAAGGTTGAGAAATGGTATGAGATCCATCAAATTCACCTTTCATTTTGACCTTGAAGTACTACATTGGTACTAATGGTTACAAAAACAAATCTCAAATCTTAGATGGACACAATTCAAGAGAAAAATCCTTAGTTTATTTGGGCCATAAAAGTTTGAAGATATTATAGGTACCCTCACTAAGCTTCGATAAAAAAATACTATGGATGAGTATATTACTACTTTTGAGAAACTCTCTAATAGAACTAAAGCTCTTCTAAATAAATTATTCAAGGGTTATTTTATTAGTGGCCTTAAGGAAGAGAAATTTTAAGTTTCAAATGCTTAATCCAACCACCTACATGATTGTCATAGGGCTAGATAAAATCATAGATAACAAATAAATAGCTTAATGAAAATCTTCTAGACCCCCTACATTTCGAAATAGAACCTTTGCATCCATAAATAATACTACTCCAAAAGCTCTAGTAGTCAAGAGGCTAACACCAAAGGAGATGGCCAATTACAAAGCTAAGGGATTTTGTTATAACTATGATGAAAAATAGGGCATAGGACACAAATGCAAAACTCAATGCCTCTACCTTCTAAATATGAGAAGTACTTTAACTTCTACAAATACGAGGGAAAATTTTGTGGACTCCATCGAAGAGCCACTAGAATCAATGGATGAAGAACCTCCAATCGATAGTTGTGAAGAAGATATTCCCACCCTTTCTTTGAATTTCATTGCAAAGATATTAACACCCCAATGCATGGTAGTCCAAGTATTTATCATGTGCACAAAGTCTTGATCATGTTGGACTCTGGTAGCATTGATAATTGTATTGACCCTAGTGTCATTAAAAGAGTAGATTATTTTATCTATAGGCATGATCAAGTTTAAGTAAAAATTTCTAATGGGGATATCATGACTTATAATGGAAGGTGTTGAAATGCCCAATTATCCATAGGTGTCTATCATTGTTAGATTGATCTCCATGTAGTCCCATTGGGTACAGTGGACATTGTATTGGGTTACCTTTGGCTATGAATATTGGGAACAACATATTGGACCTTTTCAAAACTTTGGATGTAGTTCACTATAAATAATGGAACCCACACCATTCAAGGAGTGAAAGTTAGAAATATTCATATTATATCATCCCATTAGATGCAGAGACTAATTAAAAAGGATCATAGGTCAATTGTGGGTATATTTTTCCAAACGTAGTTGTCTGTTATCCAGGATGAAAGGATACCTTCAAACTTGTCAATCATCGTAACTAATAATTTGCAAGTCTTCATCAAGCCTAAATAGCTACCGACTAGTTGGTTGGAATATCATAGAATCAAATTAGTTCCTGGAAGTTGACCTCCAAATATTTGGCCATATAGGTATCCCAATCACTAGAAGAATGAGATTGAATAGTTTGTGAAGGAACTATTGGATGCAAGACTAATCCATCCAAGCACAAGTTCATTTTCAACCCATGGCTTACCGTTTAGGAATAAGGATAGGTCATGGAGAATGTGTATATAATTTTGTGAACTCAAAAATGTAACTATCAAGGATAAGTTTCCCATATCTATGATTGATAATTTATTGGATGAACTGCATGGTGGTCAATACTTTACAAAATTAGACCTTAGATCAGGGTATCGTCATATTTCCATTCACATGGAGGACGTCCTCAAAATAACTTTTAGGACCCATGAGGAACATTACAAGTTCTTGGTCATTCCCTTTAGCCTCACCAATGCACCATCAACTTGCCAAGGCTTGATGAATAGGGTTCTAAAACCATATCTATGAAAGTTTACATTGGTATTTTTTTAACATACTGATTTGTATCAAAACATGGGAAGAGCACCTACATGTTGATCAAGTGTTGAAACTCCTACAACAAAACCAATTTTATGTCAAACAATCTAAATGAACATTTGGGTCAATTGAGGTAGAATATTTTGGGCACGTTGTGACTGGATATGATGCCTGAATAGATCCAATAAATATTGAGAATATGGAGTGGCCCAAAACCAAAATATTGAAGATCCTTTGGGGATTCCTCATCCTTACAAGATATTACTAAAATTTTATCAAGGGCTATGCGAAGATAGTGATCCCTCTAATAGCCATGCTTCATAAGGATGCATTCATATGGAATAATGAATTTGAGTAATCTTTTTAACTTTGAAGGATACCATGTATTGCACACCGGCCTTAGCCATACCTGATTTTTCCAAAAATATTACCATCAAAAGTGATGCCTCCAAAGTGGGATTTGAGGTGGTACCTATGCATGAAAATCATCCACTTGAATTCATAAGCAAGGCCTTACAGAGTGGAATCTTGCCAAAATCAACTTACAATAAGGAGATGATGGCTATTGTCTTTACCATCCTCCATTAGTGACCATACTTTTTAGGGTGACACTTCATCATCAAGATAAATTATTGTAGCCTTAAATATATGTGGTAATAGAATATTCCTTCCCGTAAGTAGTATATGGGTTATTAAGATCTTAGGATATAATAATAAGATAGTCTATTGTAAGGGAAAAGAAAATATGGTCATTGATGCTCTTTGTAGATTGGCTAAAATAAAAGATATTCTCTATGTAGTATCCATCCTTAAATTGATTGGATAGAGACACTTAAGTAAGAATGGAATGGATACCTCATACTTGAAAAGATAATTTAAGACTTGCATACAGTAGCAAGGGGCCATCCCAATTACTAATGGAAGCAAAGGGAATTGTGTTATAAACATCGAGATTTTATTCCACTCACTTCACAAATAAAATCATAGATTCTCCTAGAGCTTCACTCTTCTTTGATAGTGGGACACATAGGTTTCTTGTGAAACTATGAATGGGTAAAGCACTTTCTATTGACTTGAGTTGAAGTCTGATATCACATATTTTATGGATAGTTGTGATACTTGTCAACACCAAAAAGGGGAAATGATCAATACACCAAGGTTACTTCAAACTTTACCCATTCTAGAGTCCTTGTGGGTACACATGTCAATGGACTTCATTGAATATTGAAGGACTATCTAGAGGTAAATCAATTATAATGGTAATCATGGATTGATTGAGCAAGTATGCTCACTTTTTCTCCTTAGGTAATCCCTATACTACTAAGACAATGGCACAAATTTGTATGTATTAGATCTTTCATATCTATGGGATCCCACATTCCATATTCAATTATGATGATAAGGTGTTAACTAGTAAATTTTAGGAGGAACTCCATCGCATTCAAGGGACTCAGTTAAAAAGAAGCATGTCCTATCACCCTTAGAATGAATGGCCAAATGGATGTGATAAATAATTATCTCAAGATATATCTTCGATGTTTAGTTTTGGATAATCAATCCAAATGGAATCAATGGCTTCCCTTAGCTAAATGATGGTACAATACAACTATTCACCCATTCACAAGGATGACATCGTATGAAGCAGTATATGGTCAACCATTTCCAACACTCACTTCTTACCTACTAGGAATATCAAAGATGGAAGTAGTTGATATAGTCCTTAATCACTAGAAAGAAGTCTTAACAGCTATAAAATAAAATTTAGCTATCACCTAGAACTATATGAAATAGCAAGTAGATAAACACAAAAATGAGAGGAAATTTGTCAAGGATGATATTTTTTCCTTTGTCTTTAACCTTATAAACAAATTTTCCTCAAACAAAAGGGTTTATATAAGCTATAATACAATTTTTATGGACCCTACAAGGTACTACAATGAATAGGAGAGGTTGCTTATAGGTTGGAGCTTCCAAAAATGTTCAAGATTCAACCAGTTTTTCATGTATCTTGCCTAAAGAAATTGGTGGGCATACATACTCACGTACAAATAGTCCTTCCTAATTTGGATGAATATGGATCTATTCTTTTGTAGCTTACAACCATTCTAATGTAGTGAGAAGAGTTACAACTAGAACATGCCACATGGGAGCTATTGTAGGACTTTCAATAATAATTTCCCATATTTCAACTTTTAGAACAAAACTTTTATAAATAGGATGGCATATTATATACCTAACACTTGTAACTCATAGGGGTATATGATATTATATGTAAAGTGGACCATGTATCAGGTTTGAAGTGGGCCACATATTAAGTTCAAAGCGTATGCCATAGAATCATGTATATAACTACTTTGTCATAGAATCATGTATGTAACCACTTTGTTGTCATAGAATTATGAATGTAACCACTTGGTATCATGAATGTAACTATCATAGAATAGGTAGTCAAGAATATTATCATTGAAATTTTACATAAAACATTGTCATAAATTATCAAGAAATATGCTTGTAAATATTATAAAATGGGAAATATGTAACCCTCATGGGATAGTGAAGAACTTGCATATTTTTCAAGGATGTTTCCCCCTCAAAGATGCCTACAATAGTACTATTACATGTTCCAAATTCCTATAATTACTGTTATTTGTATTCCCATGTTTCATTTAATGAATGCTTATGTTATTGGATATAGGATATTAGTGCTACATTCAATACTCTATGCAATCATAGTTAGAATTATCTTTGGCACTAAATTTCTTATCTCAATATAGCTTCGCAATAAGAATTTTGAGGTGAAATATTTGCATGAGAAGAAGAGGCTCGTTGTAATTATTTGCTTCTTATTGTTTTATATTACTACCTCCTTTACATATTGTTGTGTGCCCTTATTTATTTCATTATTCATCGTGTTGATCACATTTTTCTATGCATTCAAAGGTTAATATTGAAAGGGAAATCCTTCGTAATTGAGTGTCTAGAGTAAAATATAGGTTCTTATTTTGATTTCAATCAATTATAGTAATTAGACAAAGTCTATTTCTATACAAATTCTAGCATAGGTAGTATATTTTCCTTGAGTGATTTACAAAGTCCCTAGATAAGTTCCAAGTGTATTGCCAATGATCTCTAAGATTTCTTTCTTTCAAAGGACTAATGAGAGTGCAAAGCATATAAGCCATACTAGAATCTTCAATAGTAGCTCTTTTGATGGAATGAATTCTAGATGCCATTACTTCATAGAAAGAACAACTTGTGTGGTAAAAGTACAAACCACCCTCAAATATTCTTTTACAATCCATTTGGTTTTGAAAATTAGCCATAGAATACCTATTTGTTGTAAGGGTAATTTTCATGTCCCATTATGGATGCCACACTCTTCTTGTTGATTCTTCTATATTGTTGAGGGTGATATGAACCTCCATGATTTTGCATATTAGCATAAGCCTTGGAAGATATAAAATATCATCTACTATTGCCTAAGGGTTAATGACTATTCATAATTAAATCTAATCTATAATGTAAACACCCATTGAATTTACCATATAAATCTACCTAGGTTGTTGCTTGGTATTTTGAGACTTAACTATGAGAATTTGATATGTTATTTCAAAATTTGAAGCTAAAATACCTGGAACCACTTGTCTATAAGAGAGAAAGTGAAGGAACTACTTCTCTACATAGAGTCCTTCCATATATAATCCTATCATATTGAAGGAATAATATAAGAATCCTTAAAATCATAGAAACTTCATTCCTCTAGACTAATAGTGAACTTAGAATAAGAACAATGTCAACCATAGGTTGTTAATATGCTTTAGGTTGATTTCTCAGTATAGGGGTTAGTACATGATAGGATAGGGGAAATGATATAGATCATTTATTATCAATATCAAGTATGAAGAGCTAAGCACCAAATGTATGACTATAAAATAAGCTTCTTTGGCAATGTATATAGTCAAAAAAATATTCACATAAAGCAAATATTTTTGCCTGGCCAACCACCCTTAATAAATTTTTAATTCAAGGTAATTTTAAAATAATAAATTCTATTAAAAGTCATTATTACAAACAACTATATTCCTCAACTTTCAAGGAGAATATCTAGGTTCTAATATTGCCAAACAATACATGCATAATTGTCAAATTGTTGTAATATTTCTATGTGGTCTTTATGTATTATTGGTGGGGTTTAAGACCATATAGCCAAATTAAAATATATATGTAATCAAGCCATCACAATCCTTGTTCTATAGGAAATTAGAATATGATCAATATCACCTATGCATGCAATGCTCCTTTACTCAAAACATATAGTAGAATTGAAAATAAGCATTAATTATGTAACAACAAATGGAGAGTCACCTTCTTACACTCTTAGAGTCTCCCAAAAACCAAGGATAAAGGCCTATGTTTTTTCCATGAGATTGACCTTCCTCTAATATGGTGTCCAACCTAGATAATGTGAAGTTAAATTATCTTACAAAATATCACCTACTAATGCAATGCCCCTTAAAATATATAGTAGTGTTGACAACAAGCATTAAGTATGCAAAAAATAGAGAGTGGTCTTCTAAGACTCTTAAGGACTCCCAACAACCAAAGATAGAGGTCTATATTTTTATTATGATATTGACCATCCTACAATATGGTGTCCAACCTAGATAAATTGAAATTATAGGATCTTACAAAATGTATGAATCATTCCTATCCATATATGGAAAAAATTGTGACCAACACTAAAGAAACTAAGATAGATTTCTCGCAAAAAATTTGGTCCTAATCTTATTTTAAGTATATAATCATGGACAATTTAGGATTATGTTGGTCTATGCTTCCCCATTTATGAAAGAGAATATAATGAAATCCATTTGCCACAATGGACCAAGCCACAATAGGATTGAATAACATCAATATTGATGGAGCTTCCAAGGTCTATCAAAGTGTTATATGTGTGAGAGAAATTTGTAAAAATGACGTTGAAAATTTTATTTTGTTTCATGGTCCCTATAGGCCATTATACAAATAACTACCATGAATTCATGACAATCCACATTAGCATAAAGGAATCCAATAATAGAAGCATGAAATATGTCATAGTTAAGTCAAATTCTTAAATATTAATTGATACTATAAAATCAAATTTAAACCCTTTATGTAAAAACTAGTACCTCAATATGTTACTCAAAGATACTTATAGGGAAAAAATTTCCTACAACCCTGCTTCACCTAGAAGCTCGATCAAAAGTGAGACAAGCTAAAGAATATAGTGGGGAGGCACCTCCTACCTTTAGTCAAAATGAGGGACATTAAGAGAAAGGTGGATGAGCCCAAAAGCCACATCAATTGTTATATCTTCCATCAATAGTCAACGCTTATATTTTGCCTAAATCCAATAGCATTGAGGGCACCAAGGCCCATAGGCTATTGATTTTCCATTTGATGTTCTATGCAGTCCTTTCGATAGAGGAAAGTGTTGAAAAAAAATTTCCCAACACAATTTGAAGTTGGACATATGATGGCAAGTCAAAATCAAAAGAGAAAGGCATTGATGCCCAACCAGAGAAGGCCCATCATTGGTCGAAGGATATCCCATCCTAACCAAAGACACATGGTAGTCACCCACATCTATAAGGAGGTAGCTTAAAGGACATTTAAGAGGAATTCCACTATTGGTCACTTAATTTAACTTCTATGGCCTAGCCTATCAGATCCAACCACATGTTAGTTGCAATGACCACTCATCACACGGGTTAGCCTACACTGCCATCTTGCACTAGTCAGGGAGGCCATACCTGCTACATCAGCAAATGGGAGATTCCAAAAAGAACCTGATATAATATTAATGTTGCAACCATTCCAATGTGATAGCAACAAGATATTTCATCGATGATTTTTCTATTGGAGTATAATACATTATTTAGTACATGCTAATGTACCTTCATGGTACATCTTGTAAATATTATATTAGGATTGAGTCTTAGTTTAGAGTGTGAGTAATATTTTACGTAATGTAATAATGTGCAAGAAATGCACAAGTATCATGTGAGTAAGAGTGCAATTGTTATGCGAGTCTTTATACACAAGTGTCTTATATGTACATGTACACAAGTGTCTTATATGTAAGTGTACACAAGTGTCCTTAGATTAGCATATGCTAAGTGAAGAGTCATGTCTAGGTGTGCATACAAGATAGAGTCGTGTATGCAAGTGTCAAGTAGAGAATCCAAGAGTCATGAGACTTGGCATATGGAAAGGAATAGTTAGGTATACAAAGAGTCATTCTACTATGGCTATATAGTACTCCATAGTGAAGCAAAGAAAGTGAATCAAGATCAATATCAATTATCTATCATCAAGTGTAAAGAGAAGTGTTATATTTGTAAGAGAAAGAGGAGTAATAAAGTTTACATATATTTTGAGCAACTAATATTGTAAGTTGTGCTACATGCTTTGTACATGTATGATTCAAGCTATTTACATTCATAAATGTTGCTTATTAATGAATGTTAGTTGATATATTATAAGCCTTGATATACATATTAGTTTGCTCATATTATTTTGCTTACATCATTATCTTGGTCTTACTATATTATGGCTATTTTATATTTGATCCTATGAAATTTATCCTATGAGTTTACATTAATATTAAGGCTTCAAAATCCATCATTTTCATTTGAGGGCTTGAAAGCCTCAGTATTGATGGCCTTAAATCTAAACAACTCAAAACTACCAATTAGGATTGTAGAAGGATTTTGGCTATAGAGCATAGGAGAATTCATAGACCTACATAGAGCTTTAGAGGGAAAGAATCCTCCTTCCAACTTATAAATAAGCATGAATTTTTATTGTAAATGCTTTGGGAGTTGCCTGCTCATACCTCTTTTCTGGTCTTACGGGCTCTTCCTTTCATCCTCCCTTCTTGATTGTAATGAGTAGAGTTTAATCCTTAAGCTACTGTTTAAGGAGCATCGATTATCTCTATGTCACATGCCTCATAATAATTCTATCACATAAATGGAAGTTGTGACTAATTTTGTTCTATCCTACTTCTTTAGTGTGTTTATAATTCTAAGTTATATAAAATCCAGTGTATTTATTTTCTAGCTATTATACAATGGTAAATGTGTTCATTTCAAGTTGTTCCATTCAATCAATATGGGGCTCTTTAATCTTGGGGCATTACCCCCATAGATTAGGTTTACTTTCCTATCTCTTTACATTTTTTACATTTTTTACTTTCATTGCAATTATTTTCCTTGCAACCCCCCAAGAAAAGTAGGTCTTAGCTCACAAAGGTAATAATGCACCAAATATTAATCCAATAAGGAGTCAACCTTGGCTAAAATTTTTTGAGGTTACCCTATAGGTGATCTCTTTGCCTATGGTGCTTCTAGTTGTGTTGTTTTATGTAAGGCATGGGTGCCTAAAGCATGTTGGGCTATCACCTCGATGAGCTAGTGCATTCTAAGATGACAATAGTTCATCTAGCATGCTTGGTGGGATGAGATTTACATTCACCTCACAAAGCAAATAAGAATACTCTTAGTCATAATTTTGATGAAGATCATAGTCAATTAACTTGTAGAGAAGCATCGAGAGTTTCACCTAGAAACTTTGCTAAAATATAAATACTATGAAGAAGTCATATGATAAAAGTTAGACTAAGATTTAGGTGGATGTCTCTTTCTCATAAGCTTGTTGAAGCATCATCTTCCCACTTGGTGACTCTATCCTCAAGGAAATGGACTAGAATTGAATGAGTGAAAGACCTATAACCAAAGCCTTTACCCAAGCTAATCAATAAGAGTTGATACCACCATTGAATTAGAGGAGAAATCGATAATGCAATATGGAAATCCTACTGAACCAACCTCAAATATTTTTGGCATGTAACGACAAAGGTCCTTTAATCCCACTAACTCCACCTAATGTATAAATCCAATTCCTACCTCAATGCTCAAGTCCCTATCTTATTTCTTGGGAGAATATGTTATCATCCAAATAGAGCATTTGCATAGTAATTTTTAGTGAGAAGTAATAAATAGCCCTCAAGCTACTGATAGCTTCCTTTAGGGGGAACTATCATGAATGGTACCTCAATCTCAATTTCTTTATTTTGAAATCTGGAACCAATTAGCAAAACTCTTGATAAGTAAATTCGAAGAGAATATAGATGGAGTGTCTCTCCTAGAATAACTCATAACCATCAAAGGGTACCTATAGAAGCAATAGATAATTTCAATGCCTGATTACATAATATTTGTTAAAGGATCCTTGATGAGATTTGGCCACTCTAATTATATCATTTATTTACTATTTTAAAGCTTTCAATTCTAAAATTTCCATGATGGTCAAGTCTAAGGGAGGGAACTCATTACCAAAGTCCTATGAGATAACCATCTAGGCTAAAAAATATCTAATATAGATAGGAAGGCCAGACCCTAAACCCCCTCCCCAATTGTTTCCTTCCATTCATCCCGTGTATCACCTCTCTCTATATATACAACCCATCACTAGTCTGACTATCCTAGCCATGAGCCTAGAGCAAGCTTTAATTCTTACCCCTTTTGTTGCTAAAATTGATTAATTGTATAATATGATGAGGACCTTCTCTAATGATATCATAGCCTTGAAGAGGCAACATAATTATCAAAGGTTTCCCTACCAAAGTTACTCAAATCCTCATTTCCAATGAAGAAACCTAAATGCCTAACAACCTCGAAATGAAAATCATGTCTCTATTTTTGACAAATAAAAAACCTAGTCAATTGTAGGCTCTAACTCAATAGATAATACCCATGTGAGTCCCAATCCAACAAACATCTTCAAGCCTGGTCAGGGACAGTCACCATACAAAATAACTACATTGAAGATTTTACTGGTTGGTATTATCCTAATCCCAACTATCACCCTTTTGACTGTTATGTCAAAACTAAATCTCAAATAGTTGAGATGGCTCCTTCCAACCATAATATTGCCCAATTTTCTCAATTGAAAGACCAAATTTTAAGTCTGTAACCTAGCTCTAAGCCTTTGAACATGCCATTAACTGCTAATTTATTATTTTTAGAGAAAAATTTTATCAATTGCAATGAAGTGAAAATATATGTAGTATCAAATGAACTAGGTCCCTCAATCTTAGGGAGGTTGTAATTCTGATCAAATATATTACTAGATTTAAGAGAAGGTTCACTGAAGAGTAGGAGATATCTATTTCAATGGATACTAGATCCTAGATAAGGGAATAAAATGATTGAAGAAGTACCCCAACATAAGCTACACTAGAAAGTCAAGCCTGAGCAATTTTGATGATCACAGGAGCAGTTCTAGAGCCCCAAGGCAACCAATTATAGATTTTCCAAAGCCCCTTCAAATACTAGAAAGGTTTGAGCCTCTAACATCATTGAATACCATTCCAAAGTCTCCTTATATCAAACCCTACAATATGGTGGAACACCTAAGGAAGTTAATTGTATCCATGCCTCTTTAGGATGCATTCTCAATTCCTTAATAAATGAAGAATTTAGAAAATTCCCTAAGGAAGCTAAAAGAGTTAAGCAAATAAGGGGAATTTATTATATAATAAGTCTCTAGCTTAGAGTCTAGTCAACCCAAGCCTATGCCATTCTACTATACCCTAATATACAAGGATATGTTGATATACAATTGCCTAGTGGACTCAAGATCAAGCACATTGATCATGCCTAAAAGGGTAACAAAGGTACTTGTATTAACATGTGAGCATACCAATAGTAGGCCAATTCAATTAGATAACACACTAGTACCAATATTTGAACTAATTTAGGACCTTCCTCTAGCCCTCCAAGCATGTCTTAACCTAATGATGCACCAAGACATAGTGGTGATCGATTTTTTGATCACATTTGGATATGCCTCTTGAGAGACTTCATTGCCAATATTAGGGAATACCCATCACTAGATTGGACTCCATACTACTCTAAACTAGGTATGGTACCAAGTTCAAATCTTATCAAAAACCCTCTACTTACATCACATAGAAGTCCTCTCGAGGGGAAGTGAAGAGGAGCAATTCTACATGGTAGAAGAAGAGTTGTTATAAATTGACTACTTTGTGGAAGAGGTGCATCCCCACATTTATGATGACCACCAAGAGTAGTGGTCATATGAGACATGGGGTTAGGATCCAACAAAGTATTTAAACTAGTTGTGATGGGATGATCCCTCACTAGATATTCCATTGTACATTTTGTTAATTTTATATATAATTTTGCTCAAAAAATATATATGTAGAATAGAGCAGGGTAATCCTTTTGGTCCATATGACATATAAAGAAAATATTAATACATCCTTGTTATTGTTCTAATTAAGAGGAGGAATATCATAGAAAATGTTTGAGTTAGTCTCAAAGACTAACCATAAATTAATAGGATACTTTTTGTTAAAGGGGTGTTGATCATCTTACTAAAGATCAAAAAAGGACAAAAAAATTGATGTTGTAAGGTGACATTTGCCTTTAGACTAAACATGCAATAAATCCATGTCATCCTAGGACTAAGAGTAAAAATTGCACTATTGACCAAGCAATGACTACCATTGGATTAAGCATCATCAACTATTATGAGCAAAATAACTACCCAATTCCAAGAGAAATCCAAGTGGTACATGATTAAAGTTTAGATTTTCAAATGGAAATGATGTTTAATCTCTACTTATGGAAGTGTGCCCTAATATTTTTTATGATTTGGTGGTTTGCAAGGCCAAAATAGTTGACACCTAAAGGACTTGAGCTAGATCCAAATGCATGGCTAAGAGAAATTTAAGCAATAGGTATATAAATCTAATACATGAAATTTATTTGTAAGAATAAAGGAGCATTTAATGACTTAATTATCCACCCATAAAAAGGATGCATGTGAGTCCTATGCCTTGGCACATTGACTAGACTTCTCAACAACAAGCAATGATGTTATATTCTCGATAAAATTAGATATGCGCTTGAAGGTGGATTGGCTTGGGGAGAAGTTATTGCATAAGGTGGACATAATTGGTGAATGACAACACCCTTGAGTACCTATAAATTATCACAAATAACCTAGAGGATCCATAAGTTTCATGATGATACAATTACCATGGTAGAACATGATCAAGGACAATAGATAATCTTACCTTTTGTTGATTCAAATGCACAAGGAATATCTTTTTTCATTGGTTCATCAAGGAAGGGAAAAATGGAAATAAATGATGATAAAGAAAGGGAATTCAATCACTTTCTTGATGGAGAGTTCCATAAGTGGAAGAGCTCCTTCTACTTTGCCTCATTGGGCTCCCAGGCAAAGATGCTTCCCAAAAGAGAAATTTGCCTCCCTTAGAAGATTGGAGAAAAGTTGCCATGTCAAAACTAGGTAATATGCAAGGACCTAAACCCTCTTCAATTTTTAGATAGCTAATGTCATAATAATTTCGAGAATGCTAACAAGGGGATACCATAAAAAGAAACTATTGGAAAATTTAAAGCTTCATATGCCATAAGGTTGTGTTGACCCACTAAACTACAAAGACAATGACATATAAACCTTCATGATAGGTTTTTTTTTTTTTTTTTTGAATTTACATGGTGGAATCGGTAGCCGCCACAAATCCGGGCAGGCTGTCCAGTTTTTTTATGGCCGCCACAGTATTCTGCGTTGTCCGCCCCAGAAGCCGCCACACAGATAAACCTTCATGATAGTAGCTAAGAAAAATATTTCTATTTATAAGGGTCTCATAATATTCTTAATGATAGTTAAAAAGGATATATCTTTGGTGAGGTTCCTTCTTATACGATAGTCACAAACATACCCATCACCTAGATGGGTGAGTTTGGAAATCAAACTATCCTCCATCTATGACCTAGTTTGTAGTGACTATCCAATGGGTCAGTAACCCCTCATGCGATTACCAATGCAACATCACCATGGATATTAGGGGAATAAAATGTAGGAACAATAAAATAATGGGAAAGGACCTAAGGTGATCATCCAAAGTAATTCAACGTGATCATGGTTAACAAGGAAAATTAAAGCTTCTCAAATTCTTTTATTTCCCTAATCTTGCATTTAGGACCAAAGAGGATCAAAAATGCCAAAATCAGACTCAGAAACGCTCATCAAATTAAAGAGTCTGATAATCCATGCAATTAGGTGACCCTAAAGCATCAAAAATTTGGTAAGGATTAAGAGGCATTTATTGAACCAGGAGAGTATCTAGACTAAAAATTTGATCAATACTCCAGACTACAGACATGTCTAAGGCTCTGACTCTCCAAGGAATGTGATTCCAACAAAGCTTCCTCCTTGCACATAAAATCTAAATGTAATGCTCCATCCAAAGTCTTAATCCTAAGACAATAATCTCCCTCACTCCCTTTTCTTCCCCTATTTTATTGTATATTGTGTTATTTTATATGTAGAATAGAGAAGGGTAATCATTTTTGTCCATATGACCTATAAAGAAAATATTAATACATCCTTGTTACTATTCTAATCAAGAGGAGGAATCTCCTAAGAAAATGTTTGAGTAGTCTCGAAGACTAACTATAAATTAATAGGAGACTTTTTATTAAAGGGGTGTTGATCATCTTACTAAAGATCAAAAAAGGACAAAAAATTGATGTTGTAAGGTGACATTTGCCCTTAGACTAAACATGCAATAAATCCATGTCATCCTAGAACTAAGAGTAAAAATTGCACTATTGACCAAGCAATGACTACCATTGGATTAAGCATCATCAACTATTATGAGCAAAATAGCTACCCAATTCCAAGAGAAATCCAAGTAGTACATGATTAAAGTTTAGATTTTCAAATGGAAATGATGTTTAATCTCTGCTTATGGAAGTGTGCCCTAACATTTTTTATGATTTGGTGGCTTGCAAGGCCAAAATAGTTGACACCTAAAAGACTTGAGCTAGATCCAAAGGCATAGCTAAGAGAAATTTAAGCAATAGGTATATAAATCTAATACATGAAATTTATTTGTAAGAATAAAGGAGCATTTAATGACTTAATTATCCACCCATAAAAAGGATGCATGTGAGTCCTATGCCTTGGCACATTGACTAGACTTCTCAACAACAAGCAATGATGTTATATTCTCGATAAAATTAGATATGCACTTGAAGGTGGATTGGCTTGGGGAGAAGTTCTTACATAAGGTGGAAATAATTGGTGAATGACAACACCCTTGAGTACCTATGAATTATCACAAATAACCTAGATGATCCATCAGTTTCATGATGATACAACTACCATGGTAGAAAATGAGCAAGGACAATAGATAATCTTACCTTTTGTTGATTCAAATGCACAAGGAATATCTTTTTTCATTGGTTCATAAAGGAAGGGAAAAATAGAAATAAATGATGATAAATAAATGGAATTCAATCACTTTCTTTATGGAGAGTTCCATGAGTGGAAGAGCTCGATCTACTTTGCCTCATTGGGCTCCCAGGCAAAGATGCTTCCCAAAAGAGAAATGTGTGTCCCCTTAGAAGATTGGAGAAAAGTTGCCATGTCAAAACTAGGTAATATGCAAGGACCTAAACCCTCTTCAAGTTTTTAGATAGCTAATATCATAATAATTTCAAGAATTCTAACAAGGGAAGACCATCAAAAGAAACTATTGGCAAATTTAAAGCTTTCTATGTCATAAGGTTGTGTTGACCCACTAAACTACAAAGACAATGACGTATAAAACTTCATGATAGTAGCTAAGAAAAATATTTATATTTATAAGGGTCTCATAATATTCTTAATGATAGTTAAAAAGGATATATCTTTGGTGATATTCCTTCTTATACGACAGTCACAAACATACCCATAACCTAGATGGGTGAGTTTGGAAATCAAACTATCCTCCATCTATGACCTAGTTTCTAGTGACTATCCAATGGATCAGTAATCTCTCATGCGATTACTAAGGCAACATCACCATGTATATTAGAGGAATAAAATTTAGGAACAATGAAATAATGGGAAAGGACCTAAGGTGATCATCCAAAGTAATTCAATGTGATCATGGTTAACAAGGAAAATTAAAGCTTCTCAAATTCTTTAATTTCCCTAATCTTGCATTTAGGACCAAAGAGGAGCAAAAAGGCCAAAATCAGACTCAGAAACACTCATCAAATGAAAGAGTCTGGTAATCCCTACAATTAGTTGATCCTAAAGCATCAAAATTTTGGTAAGGATTAAGAAGCATTTATTGAACTAGGAGAGTAGCTAGACTAAAAATTTTATCAATACTCAAGACTACAAGACATGTCGAAGGTTTTTACTCTCCAAGGAATGTGATTCCAACAAAGCTTCCTCCTTGCACATAAAATCTAGAGGTAATGCTCCATCCAAAGTCTCAATCCTAAGACAATAATCTCCCTCACTCCCTTTTCTTCCCCTATGTTATTGTATATTCTGTTATTTTATATGTAGAATAGAGAAGGGTAATCCTTTTGGTCCATATGACCTATAAAGAAAATATTAATACATCCTTGTTATTGCTCTAATCAAGAGGAGGAATATCCTAAGAAAACGTTTGAGTTAGTCTTGAAGACTAACTATAAATTAATAGGAGACTTTTTGTTAAAGGGGTGTTGATCATCTTACTAAAGATCAAAAAATGACAAAAGAATTGATGTTGTAAGGTGACATTTTCCCTTAGACTAAACATGCAATAAATCCATGTCATCCTAGAACTAAGAGTAAAAATTTCACTATTGACCAAGTAATGACTACCACTGGATTAAGAATCATCAACTATTATGAGCAAAATAGCTACCCAATTCCAAGAGAAATCCAAGTGGTACATGATTAAAGTTTAGATTTTCAAATGGAAATGATGTTTAATCTCTGCTTATGGAAGTGTGCCCTAACATTTTTTATGATTTGGTGGCTTGCAAGGCCAAAATAGTTGACACCTAAAGGACTTGAGCTAGATCCAAAGGCATGGCTAAGAGAAATTTAAGCAATAGGTATATAAATCTAATACATAAAATTTATTTGTAAGAATAAAGGGTTGTTTAATGACTCAATTATCCACCCATAAAAAGGATGCATGTGATTCCTATGCCTTGGCACATTGACTAGACTTCTCAACAACAAGCAATGATGTTATATTCTCGATAAAATTATATATGCGCTTGAATGTGGATTGGCTTGGGGAGAAGTTCTTACATAAGGTGGAAATAACTTGTGAATGAAAACACCCTTGAGTACCTATGAATTATCACAAATAACCTAGAGGATCCATCAATTTCATGATGATACAACTACCATGGTAGAAAATGAGCAAGGACAATAGATAATCTTACCTTTTGTTGATTCAAATGCACAAGGAATATCTTTTTTCATTGGTTCATCAAGGAAGGGAAAAATAGAAATAAATGATGATAAATAAATGGAATTCAATCACTTTCTTTATGGAGAGTTCCATGAGTGGAAGAGCTCGCTCTACTTTGCCTCATTGGGCTCCCAGGCAAAGATGCTTCCCAAAAGAGAAATTTGTGTCCCCTTAGAAGATTGGAGAAAAGTTTCCATGTCAAAACTAGGTAATATGCAAGGACCTAAAAGCTCTTCAAGTTTTTAGATAGCTAATATCATAATAATTTCAAGAATGCTAACAAGGGGAGACCATCAAAAGAAACTATTGGTAAATTTAAAGCTTCCTATTGTGTTTACCCACTAAACTACAAAGACAATGACGTATCAACCTTCATGATAGTAACTAAGACAAGTATTTCTATTTATAAGTGTCTCATAATCTTCTTAATGATAGTTAAAAAGGATTTATCTTTGGTGAGATTTCTTCTTATACGATAGTCACAAACATGCCCATCACCTAGATGGGTGAGTTTGGAAATCAAACTATCCTCCATCTATGACCTAGTTTGTAGTGACTATCCAATGGGTCAGTAACCGCTCATGCGATTACCAAGGCAACATCACCATGGATATTAGGGGAATAAAATGTAGGAACAATGAAATAATGGGAAAGGACCTAAGGTGATCATCCAAAGTAATTCAACGTGATCATGGTTAACAAGGAAAATTAAAGCTTTTCAAAATATTTAATTTCCCTAATCTTTCATTTAGGACCAAAGAGGAGCAAAAAGGTCAAAATCAGACTCAAAAACGCTCATCAAATGAAAGAGTCTGATAATCCCTGCAATTAGGTGACCCTAAAGCATCAAAAATTTGGTAAGGATTAAGAGGCATTTATTGAACTAGGAGAGTAGCTAGACTAAAAATTTGATCAATACTCAAGACTACAAAACATGTTTAAGGTTCTGACTCTCCAAGGAATGTGATTCCAACAAATCTTCCTCCTTGCACATAAAATCTAGATTTAATGCTCCATCCAAAGTCTCAATCCTAAGACAATAATCTCCCTCACTCCATTTTCTTCCCCTATGTTATTGTATATTGTGTTATTTTATATGTAGAATAGAGAAGAGTAATCCTTTTGGTCCATATGACATATAAAGAAAATATTAATACATCCTTGTTATTGTTCTAATCAAGAGGAGGAATCTCCTAAGAAAACCTTTGAGTTAGTCTCAAAGACTAACTATAAATTAATAGGAGACTTTTTGTTAAATGGGTGTTGATCATCTTACTAAAGATCAAAAAATGACAAAAAAATTGAATGTTGTAAGGTGACATTTGTCCTTAGACTAATCATGAAATAAATCCATGTCATCCTAGAACTAAGAGTAAAAATTGCACTATTGACCAAGCAATGACTACCATTGGATTAAGCATCATCAACTATTATGAGCAAAATAACTACCCAATTCCAAGATAAATCCAAGTGGTACATGATTAAAGTTTAGATTTTCAAATGGAAATGATGTTTAATCTCTGCTTATGGAAGTGTGCCCTAACATTTTTTATGATTTGGTGGTTTGCAAGGCCAAAATAGTTGACACCTAAAGGACTTGAGCTAGATCCAAAGGCATGGCTAAGAGAAATTTAAGCAATAGGTACATAAATCTAATACATGAAATTTATTTTTAATAATAAAGGAGCATTTAATGACTCAATTATCCACCCATAAAAAGGATGCATGTGAGTCCTATGCCTTGGCACATTGACTAGACTTCTCAACAACAAGCAATGATGTTATATTCTCGATAAAATTAGATATGCGCTTGAAGCTGGATTGGTTTGGGGAGAAGTTATTGCATAAGGTGGACATAATTGGTGGATGACAACACCCTTGAGTACCTATGAATTATCATAAATAACCTAGAGGATCCATCAGTTTCATGATGATACAACTACCATGGTAGAACATGAGCAAGGACAATAGATAATCTTACCTTTTGTTGATTCAAATGCACAAGGAATATCTTTTTTCATTGGTTCATCAAGGAAGGGAAAAATAGAAATAAATGATGATAAAGAAATGGAATTCAATCACTTTCTTGATGGAGAGTTCCATAAGTGGAAGAACTCGCTCTACTTTGCCTCATTGGGATCCCAGGCAAAGATGCTTTCCAAATGAGAAATTTGCCTCCCCTTAGAATATTTGAGAAAATTTGCCATGTCAAAACTAGGTAATATGCAAGGACCTAAACCCTCTTCAAGTTTTTAGATAGCTAATGTCATAATAATTTCAAGAATGCTAACAAAGGGAGACCATCAAAAGAAACTATTGGCAAATTTAAAGCTTCCTATGCCATAAGGTTGTGTTGACCCACTAAACTACAAAGACAATGACGTATAAACCTTCATGATAGTAGCTAAGAAAAATATTTCTATTTATAAGGGTCTCATAATCTTCTTAATGATAGTTAAAAAGGATATATCTTTGGTAAGATTCCTTCTTATACGATAGTCACAAACATGCCCATCACCTAGATGGGTGAGTTTGGAAATCAAACTATCCTCCATCTATGACCTAGTTTGTAGTGACTATCCAATGGGTTAGTAACCCCTCATGCGATTACCAAGGCAACATCACCATGGATATTAGGGGAATAAAATGTAGGAACAATGAAATAATGATAAAGGACATAAGGTGATCATCCAAAGTAATTCAACACGATCATGGTTAACAAGGAAAATTAAAGCTTCTCAAATTCTTTAATTTTCCTAATCTTGCATTTAGGACCAAAGAGGAGAAAAAAGACCAAAGTAAGACTCAAAAACGCTCATTAAATGAAAGAGTCTGATAATCCCTGCAATTAGGTGACCTTAAAGCATCAAAATTTTGGTAAGGATTAAGAGGCATTTATTAAACTAGGAGAGTAGCTAGACTAAAAATTTAATCAATACTCAAGACTACAAGACATGTCTAAGGTTCTGACTCTCCAAGGAATGTGAGTCCAACAAAGCTTCCTCGCACATAAAATCTAGAGGTAATGCTCCATCCAAAGTCTCAATCCTAAGACAATAATATCCCTCACTCCCTTTTCTTCCCCTATGTTATTGTATATTGTGTTATTTTCTATCTCTAATTTTTGACTCTACATCCAAATACAAAGTAAGAAGTCTGGGGTTCACTCCCTCAATAGGCTAAAGATCCCTAGGAGCCACTAAGACTATAGGAAAAAAAATTCCTACAACCCCACTTCATCCAAAAGCTCAATCAAAAGCAAGATAGGCTAAATAAAATAGTTGCAAGGAGCCTCCTGCCTTCAGTCATAAGGAGAGATATTAAGAGAAAGATATATAAGTCAAAAAGACATGTTGGTTTTCAAATCTTCCATCAATTTTCAATTTTCATCTTTTGCCTAAAACCAGCAACATTGAGGGCACCAAGGCCTATAGGTTATCGATTTTCCATCTGATGATTTATGTAGTCCTTTCGAAGGAGGAAAGAAAGAAAAAGAGAAAAATACCCTAACATAATTCAAATTTGGACACATGGTGGTAATGTAAAAACCATAAGAGAAATGAATCGAAGCCCAACCAAATAAGGCCCACTATTGGCTAAAGGAGATCCAATCCTAGCCACGGACACATGGAAGTTATCTGAATTTATGAGGTAGCTTAAAGGGAATTTAAGAGGGCATCCATTAATAGCCTCTAAAGTTGACTTATGTGGCCTAGCCTATCATAGATAACCATGTGGTAGTTGCAATGATCACCCATCACATGGTTTAGACTACCCTTCCATACTATACTAGTTAGGAAGGTCATGTCTGCTACATCAACAAGTAGGAGACTCTAGAGTGAACCTAGCAAAATCTTAATGGTGCAACCACCCTAGCATGGTAGCAATGAGACATATCAATGATTTATCATATAAGGGCCTAAAAGCCTCTAGTATTAATGTCTTAAAATCTAAATACCTCAAAATTGACAATTAGGGTTGTAGAAGGATTTTGACTGCAAAGTAAAGAATTTGTAAACCTTTTGCATAGAGCTCTAAAGGGAAAGAACCCTCCTCTCAACTTATAAATAGGTCTAGATTTACAAAGGTAATGGTAATTCTCTACCTGTTCCTCTAATCTAGTTTTATGGGCTCTTCCTTTCATCCTCCATAATTAGTTGTGATGATTGAAGCTTAAGCCTTGAGCCATTAAGGATCATTGAGCCTCTCTAGGCTGCATAACTTGTAAAAATTATAGCACATGCATGGAAGCTATGAGTAATTTTACTTTGTCCTACTTCTTTAATAAGTTTCTAATTCTGTTATGTAGAATTTATTGTGTTTACTTTCTATATATTATATTGTGGTAAATGTGTTCATTTCAAGTTGTTTCATGCAATTAAGAGAGAGAACTTTAATCTTGGCACATCGCCCTCATAGCTTTGGTTTACTTTCTTGTCATTATATTTCCTACATTTTTTACTTTTGATGTAATTTCTTCCCTATAACCCCCTAATAAAAGCAAGACTTAGCTTGTGAAGGCCTTAGTGTGCCAAAGATTAATCCAACGAGGAGTCAGCCTCAACTAAAAACCTTGGAGGTTTTCCTATAGGTAATTCCTTTACTCGTGATGCTTCTTGCTATGTCACTCTATGAAAGGCATGGGTACCCAATGCACGTTGGGCTACCACCCCAATGGGCCAGTGCATTTGAGATGACAATAATACCAATAGTTTAATAGAGATTTTCTACAAAATCACCTTCATCATCAGGGAAATAATATGACAACCTTTATAGCCAAAATAACTTCTCAATGTGAAGCACAATGACCCCATTATTATCTATGATGAGTAAAATTAGAATGACATATCATAAATATTTGAAGTGATACTACAAATCAATCACCTTCTCTTGATGATGATTTATAGAATCATGATTTATATACGTTATTGCTTATATAACTTAGTTGTCATCCCTTTCCATGCTTTTTCCTTACCATGGCCCTTCCCTCCCTTGTTGCTAAAAGTTTTGGACTCAAAGTCCATATAAGAAAGGTCTTAACACTTGGTATAGGGCCATGCAAGTAAGTATTGTTAGATATAATAAGTTTAAGAGCTTTTATCTTCAAAGAATTTTCTATATAAAAAAAATTATGCACTCAACATTTTTCAATCCTTGTGATAAACCTTACTTTTATCATAAAACTAAGTTTGTAAAAGATAAATAGATTTTAAATGGACTTTGAACTAAGCTTATAATAAATAAATAGACTTTACTCAAGTTATTTAAATCAAGTAGCTAGGAGTGAATAATTTCACATCCTAAACCAAGGTTCATATCCATGGGTGAACTTTAAATAGGTATTTTCAAATAAATAAATTTAAGTGGTTAAATTAAATAGAGCAAGGTGAGCCAAGAGTGAGTGCAAGCCAGGATCAAGTGCAAGCTTGGAGTAACCCACACCTTTTCATGTTCAAGATATTTAGAGAAATTTATTAAAAAAGACTCATATGATAAAAATCTAGGTAGCATAGAAGGAAATCCATATTTGAAATCCCTAATTGGAAGGGTGCCCTAGCTAGAAGCATGGATGTCTAAGTTAGAGATAAAAGAAAAAGTGGATATATAAAAAGTTTGGTCCAAGGAGCAAATGTACAAGTAGCTAATATCAAGGATGACATCATTAAGCATGATATAATGGTTCTTAAAATCAAAGGGTTAATTTATATATTCCATGGACACTGGCTAGGATTTTCAAAGATTCAAAATTGGATCAAGTGGGAGTGGGGATTGAATTCAAATTACTCCGTGACCTTTTTCCTAGAGGTTTTTACCCTCTTTATATTTTCTAGTTTAGAAATAAAGGATAAAATAATGGGTAGTGGCCCATGGTTTAAGGGAGCAATGCCCTATATTTAAAACCATGGAGTGAGAAATTTCCTATCAAAACAATAACTATTAAAAACTTTTTAATGTGGTTTGGGATTTTTTGACTTCAATATAAGATTAACAATAAGGATGATTTGAATAATATTACAGATACCCTATGGGATTTTATCTAGGAGGGACCAACTACTAAAGAGTGAAAGCATATTGTATATACCTGAATATGAGTTGTTATGGATATTTCAAAACCATTGCCACAATCTAGTAAGTTTAAATCTAAAACAAGAGAATGGGATCAACAAGTGGATTATGAAATAATCATTTTTTTATGTCATAAATGTTGAGACTAGACAAATGGTAAGAGATTGCAAAGTAAAAATTATGGAGAAAGAGGTAGAAAAATCCAATCATGATACAACTTCTACATGAAGGAAGGAAATCATATTGTAGTAGAAGCTAGATTATATCAAGGATATTCCACTCCAAAAAAAGAGGCAAAGAAAGACTATATGTGGCAATAAATTAAGAATTCCATCATAGTTCACTTGGACCAACCATTATAAGGAATAAAGAAGGATACAAGGGATGGGAAAGTACAATGTGCAAGTTCAAATACAAAAGAAAATAAAGTTGCAAAGATATGGAGATAAAAATAAAAATAGAGGAGGTAGAAGAGGTTAATTTTAAGTAAATCTTCTTCATTTTTCTCTAGTATAAGATCCTCTCCTTGCACTAGAAATAAAAGTAGTGTAGAGG